>JACAXG010000006.1:1924669-2571185 GCA_018881555.1 Amblyornis subalaris
AGGAGAGGAGAGGAGAGGAGAGGAGAGGAGAGGAGAGGAGAGGAGAGAAAGGTCAATGACCTGTTCTTGGAGTACGCCTCCAGAGTGCCTTTCAAGCCCATAGGGTTGGCCTAGCATCATCATCAGCCTTCACCGGGAAGCACAGACTCAAATGCAAAGAATCATCTTCAGACATTTTGAGATCATTCTGTTCCTTCAGATGCAGTGTATCTCTTGCTTAGTGCCAGTAATAACAATATCTAAAGCTGKTTGAGGGAAACATTAAAAATAAGAAAAAAATTTTTTTACATGCTAATTTTGTTTTTAAGTTAATTTTTGTTTAACAGTGTTTTATAAGGTTTAGTATTTAAATCTAATTATTTAATATGCTTTTTTCTCTAACTTCTTTACAATTGCAGTGTGAATAGCATTGCTTCTGGGGAGTTCCTCTTTTCCAGCTTATTTTAGTTATGCTGATGAATAGGATTGCTAGAAATCACTACTTTTAATACCATGACTTGATTACCTTTAAAAGCATAACAGCAGCCCAGAAATATCACTGATGTCCTCACCAGCAGAGATGTGAAAATACAATTTTTATTTCTAAAGCCTTATCTGTTCATCCCCTATCCTCTTAATAGCTGAGTGTTAAACACCAGCAGATTAACCTGCAGTGCAAGTTCTCCATTTATGATAATGTTTAACATCTTATCATTTACCTTGATGTCTCTGTCTGTTGGAGCTTCTCTCAGCTCTCTCCTACAGCTTTCATTGAATGGTTTGTATTTAATTCCCCATGCCTTGTATTTAGCCCTTTTTAAAAGATTTTTCAACCATATGCAATTACACCATCTATCAATCCTTACTTTCATCTTTCTTTCTCCCTCCAGTAACTTTAGAACTTGTCCAAAGTCAATCACTTTTGACAGTCTGCATGCACACAGCTTAGAGCTCACCCCAGTGTGTTCATCCCCTTGCCAAGCTGATGGGTAAGTTCTCCTTGAAGTGTTATGTGTAGGCAACTGTGCAAGACGAAGGGTTGTCACTGCTGGGTGTTATGGGAGGCAATGCTTTTGCAGTGAGAGTGTAAAGTAAGATACGGGAGGATGTTCTTGTAGATTATTGGATTATTTAGATACATTAGATACATTAATATCTTTTGTAGGAAAGGTATAAATATAGACATATGACATATGCACATGCATCTCACAATTGGGAAAAAAGTATATCTATAATACATATACATCGCAATGGAAATGCACTTTCTGTATAATGGTGGTAATTTCCTAGTGCAGACAAGTGACAAAGCAAGCTGGTAAATCTTTGCAATAGACAATAAGGTAAGGTAGACTTTTTGATCTCAGGATGAAACAGTTTTTTAGCAGTAGCAGCTGCTGGAAAAAAGGCAGCTTCTTTGGCATCCTTTGATGATATGGACTAGCATACATTATAAGAAATTTGTTTAGAATACTTGATTCATCAAAAACAAGGCAGAACATAAGTATACAAAGGAATACCAAGTTACATTTGTGCCAGAATTCTGAAATTTAGTTGCTCTGTCCTATCCCATTCTGTTTCTGCTTGCACAGGTATACTAATAGTAATGAGAGAGATGGGAGTAAACAAATAAAAACCATAACTTTTCAAACTCTGCTGGAAGATTYGATAAAGCCTACCTGCAAGAACTTTGCCATACTATCTGACCTGGAAATACTTGCCCTTCAGTAGCCAAACCAGTGGCTTGGAGTTGTGACTATGTCTCCAGGGCGTAATACAGGGCCATACAAAGATGTCCAGGTGCAGTCATATGGTGACAAGGTGGCTTAATGACAGTACACAGGGAATTCAAGGTAACAATGTAAATACAACCCAAYCAGCAGGGAGAACATTCCAAAGGCAGCTAAAATCTCTTTTATGCTGTATTACAGATATGCAATTATTTCTAGAATGTGAAGTGATGAAGCAAAAAAGCCGAGAATCTCTACGACTGATTTTAAATTAGTTAGCTGAGATTCTGGTAAGAGCGTAGCTGTGGCAACCCAAGATACTCTTGGCTAAAGATGCTGGGAGCTGGGCATACTAGGGAATTTCAGCTCCATCCTGCCAAGATAACATCATGTAATGCGTGCACCAGATTGCTGAGGTCCTYATTCGAAGGAGGTTGATTAGCTGCATGACTGCAACTGTGTTACATGATGCAAGGGAAAGTGGGATGAGCTGACCCAATGCAGGAATAGTTTCAGTCTGGATGATCTCCTTGGTGAAGAATGATGAGCAAGGGCCTGGACAGATTTCTTCAGATCCACAGCTGATACTAGAGACAAGGAGTAGGTTTATGTTTCAATCAAGAAGATTGTCGTAGAGATTCCTACTCTTGTTTTATAAATGTGATATTACTATGGCAGAAAGATGGAGCAGTATTAATTTCCAGCATTTGTGTGGTCCTGTCCAAGACCAGAACTACTAACACATTGCTTATGGCATGTTAAGGCCTGAGTCCGAGCTCACATGGCATAGCTGAAAACTTAGGTTATCAAATACTAGTAGACAGGATAATTTAGTAGACCCTTATGAATTCGCTTCCATCAAAATGACAGATTGAAGAAAGTAAGTAAGAGCTTTCCAGTTTTAGAACTTATCTCTTAAGCAACCACTACAAAGTATAAAGTAAGTTAACTAAAACTGAGAACTTACCATGATTTAATTGCATTGATAATGCAACATTACAAGCATTTTGAAAACCTGCCTTTATCAGTGACAGGAGATAAAAAAGTGAACAGGGGACCCATGCCATGAACTCTTGTATCTCTGTGTTCAGACACTGCTGCTACACCCTCTCTTATTTAACATTTCCTCTCTCCAGTGCCTGTTTTTTAAGGTTTTTCTCAAATCTCCTAGATACCTGTGGCTACCTTTCTTTTTGTACTAAAAATATTGTGTTTTCCACAAACCATCTGAGGTGTATCAGTATCAGAGGTACTACAACATTTGGCAATACAATTTTCGTGAAAACAGATCAAGTATCTTATTTTCTTCAGGGCTTAATATGTGTTGAAATGTATAATATTATTGCCAAGGTTTCATGTTTTAGTTAAAAGACAAAATAATTCCAAACACACAGCTTTTCTCTTCGCACTTGTGTTCTTCTCTATTTTGATTTTTTAGCAGGCCTTTGCCTTTTACTTTACTATATACATTTAATTCTCCTTTATTTCTCACTTATAGGTAGACTTAAATATACTACCATTRATAGTAAAGTACATATATTGTAGCACTTTACCAGAAATCATGAGGCCAGTCAAAAGACATTTACTTACCTTTTTGCAACATGTGTATGTTTCATAACTGACTGACAGGGTTTTGGAAACTTGAGAAACCCTTTTGGGGTGAATAACRTAATTGAGAAGTCTCTCTCCTTACTCTCAGTAAAGGATTAATGAATGGCAAGGATTTCTCATTTTTACTCTTTCAAATCAATCTTGGAATTCTAAATTTATAACATAAACAGATTTTACTGGTGTAGTTTTTGGCGTTACAGAATGACCATGCAGAAGCAAGGCTGAAATAGGTGCACAGTAAGTATGTAGTTCCAAGTGGTAAAAAAAACCACACACATGCAGCTTTCCAGTTCTGATTCTCCAGCCCAGATGAGCACAGAGGAATGTGGGTGGAACTTGCCCTTCTGCCAAGGGTATTACCTAAGCCCTATTTTGATGAGGATTTAAGTGGTGCATAGGCCTTGTACTGCATGGGGGTGAAATGGAAAATCACAGAAGCCTCTGTAGACCTTCCTTCAAAGCAAGGCAGTGGAGCAACATGTGTTGATTTCCAGGACTGGGAAGCAGAAAATAAACTGCACCACTCTCMCAGAAGGAAAGCAGTTGAGTGGCCACGGGACTATTTTGTGCCCCTCTAATCATCATGTTGATGGGACCGGGGAAAATGCATCTTGCTCATCCCCATCTAAACAGTTCAGAGAGGATCTCCAAGTAAAGGAAATCCCAGTTTTGATTTTTCTCAGCAGTTGTAGCCTAAAAAGGTGTGTCTGTATTTTAATAGAACTCTTAATGAATCCCAGAAACTGTTTTAATGCTACTTTGCAAAAGATTAAAAGAGAATGTCTGAAGGGGATAATGTGAGCATGGGAGGATTATATTTTAATAAAATTAATCCCACCTATAAAGGAGGCCTGTAACAGTGTCCATCTGGACAAATCCAATTTAACTCTCTGAGAAGCAGCGTTAAATTTGTTCTGTGCACTTGGTTAAGAAACAGAGTGGAAAACCAGGAAAATCCTTCTCACACTAGGAGAAAAGACTTGGAGGATTGAGGATTAGTGAGGACACAAACTACAAAATGCCTCTCACTTGCTGAAAAAAGGATCTTAATTCCTGAAAATTTAAAGAAAAGCTGCCACTGATCATCCTAGACAGGCAAAGACAGCGGGGTTGTTGCTGGCACTGCTGATTCAAGTGTTTCCCAGAGACCAAAGATAAGCTGGGAGGAGCAGGGAGGAAGAAGTAGACTGGGCATTCTTGCTATGCATTTCCTCCAGAAAAGRTGAAACCCCGTTGCTTAAATGCCAGATCAAAAGCCTCAAGCTCTTTGTTTCCACCACAAAAGAAAATACTCTCATCCAAACAGACTATTACACATGCAGACAGGTTTTAGAGCCTTCTACAGGCTTCAGAATAGATGCTGAGGAGGAAAATAGTTTGCTCTCTCATGCACTCTCTGTCACTCTCTTTTTTTAAAAAAGTACAAGGAAACGTTGTTTCTTGCCGAGGAAAGAGGTTAGTCAGCTGAAAATGGAGCTCTCCAGGCTGTGCCCTCACATGTTTCTACTTGTGCAGCCCAAGCACCTGCSATCCCAGCTGCCAGAGCCTTCGGGAGGGAAGTGGCCCTTGGCCACCCTCTCCAGGGCTGTGCTCCACAGTCTCCTTCTTACCCACCCGGCAGGCACCCTTCCTGCCTCCCCTGCCATGGCAGGCTGGGCTCCCAAGTAGCTGGGCAGGCACCTACTCCTCCTTCTGGCTGGGAGGGGAAGGCTCGGTCTGACCCAGGGTTTTCAGCCTCACATGCTTCAGCTTCCTGTGTGGCCCTTCGAGCCTCCTGAGTTGTGTTCAACTGCCCAGAAGAGTCAACATGTCTAAGGAACAGGGCCCCTGAATCTGTCCTGTAGGGTCCAGCTGTCTGCCAGAGAGGTTGGGATCCAGTCCCTGAAGGATCTGGAGGTGAAAAGCCTGCAAACCAGTAGCCTGACTCTGCTCTGCAGGAGATTTAACTGTTGCCTCTCACTTTGGTAGTCCCAGAGGATGCCCRAAGAGCCAATGGTGTCCACGGAGCAGGAAGCAGTGCTTGATGTAGGTGTTAAGTGTTGCTTGCTCTTGTGTTAAAGCCCTTTCTCTTGTCAATGAGTAAGTGGTAGCCAATAAGTGTGTCACCTGTAGAAAATACACATTACATCCACCAAAGCCTCTAACAGAACATTTGTGCTATTGAAAGAAAACCTTGTCCCAACAGTGTGTCAATATACCATCTCTCCATGACACAAGAAACATTAGCTCTGTGCAGAGACGGAAATGAATTTCACGAGAAGGAAATTTCTCTGACACAAGTGGGTGACCATAGTTTGACAGACACATGTCTCCCGTTACGCTGTCCTTTAGAATTGAGATCAGCTTTGATATCATAAAAAAAAACTATTGTTGTGGAAAAAAGAAATATCAGCTCCAATACTTTAATTTAGAGTCACATCTTCCACAGAGATAATAAAGCTGAGAATGATTTAGAGCTGACATAAACAAACCAGTCCGAAGTAAGCACAGACTTTCTGCAACCTGTTCTATCATTGACTATATAGAGTTTGTCTTTGAGATAATGACTATTTGTCTAGGTATATTAAATGAAGAAAAAGTAAACTTAGTATAGTCCTGGCTACCAAAATGATCCTCTTAAAATCAGAAATACCTATTTCTGTGCCCCAAGTATCTACTTTTTGATAATCTAAAAATTAGCGGAAACATTMAGGTAAATACACCTCCTTCAGAGATTAGCTCTGGTGATAGACCTGTTTGCACCAAAATGGATTAAGAGCTGAAGCATTATGTCCAGAGTCACGGGCCTCCATCACTGATTTCAGCTTCTGATGTTCTTTTACATGCAGGTGAACATAGTGTTGCTGGGTTAACAGTGGGACTTGGTGATCCCTGAGGTCTTTTCCAACCTTAACTATTCTATGCAGCACGTTTATTCTTCTAAGAGCTTTGGATAGCTTCATGTCTCTTCATTCTTGCTGTTTGGGATGTGTACCATGCCTAACATAAAATTCTGTTGTCTCAGCTTCTTCTTCTGCTTGTTTGTCCGGGCCTTAAGCTAAATTTTCGCATGTGAGTAGGAGAACAGCTTCCAAATCATGAGGATTTGGTGATAAGACTGATGACATGCTTTAAGACTAGTTAGTGGAAAAGACTGATAATATATGCATTCATGAAGGACTGTTACTTGAACCTAACCTCACATATTAAAGGAGGGTTCTTGTTCTAGCAAGCAAAATTGAGTTGGTTATTAATAATGCAAGGATGGTTACTGAGGGAAATACTTAGCTCATATGAGTGATCCTTATTAGGAGAGACTGGAAAAGAAAAATTCAAATGGGATAAGTGCAGCTTAGTGCTTCTGCTTAAATCATTCCCATTGCAAAGAGAAATCTCACAGATTTATATTTGTGTTTTCTTTTATTTGCCTGTGGCCGCACCACTTAGGTGTGAGATCTCATCAGATCTTACAAAGTGAGCAGAGTTCAGTTAGGATAGAACTTAAGAGTAACAAGAAATGGTACTTCTACTTTTTTTTTAGTGGCAACTTTTATATTATGGCAGCACTGACTCTATGGATCGCAGTGAGCTGCAGGTGATGTCAAATAAGAAAGAGTTCCTAATTACGTATTATTATGGTCGTTGTTGTTGTTGTTATTATTATTATTATTATTATTGTTATTGAAAATCCCAATACGCTTTTTCGTGGTGCATATTGGCTTTCAATAGGCAGAAGAGATTCTGCCAATATAGTTGCTTTTGCAGAGAGGAGGAGATTATGTCCTTGTACCCCTCATGGGGCACAGAGCAGAAGATGCAGCCCTGAAACAGAAGGCGTGCATTTTTGCATTCAGGGTTATGGGGAAAAAACTAAGCAAGGGCCTCAAGATAAAGTTTTGAAAGAAGGCTAACAAAACAAGTGGATAAATGTTTGAGACAGAAATCAAAGTAAGCAGCACAAGAGTCAGCCATACCTGGGGTCCATTTGTCTTTGCCAGCATTGCAAATACTTTTTGCTTTCACAGTCATTAGATATAGGACTGTGCCTGGATTTCTTATGTAAATTCAAAGATATGGATATGTCTGCATATGTGTTCTAGTCAACAGTACATTTAAAAGGAGTCCTTTTAAACAGTCCTTTAAAAGGACAGATGATCCACAGATGATTTTCAGTGTATTTTCAAACACTCAAGTTATTTAAACCAATTCCAGTTATTTTATACTCCTTTGATTTAGATAAGTCTCAAATTCAAACCATGCCTGTCTAAAAGTTTTATCCTATGCTTAGAGAATTTACTGAGTTTTAGCATTGGTTGAATTTGAACTGGAGTAAGCCCTAAATGCAACTGTGCTCATTGTAGCTCTGTTAGACATGAAGGGCACTTCAGATCAAAGTGGGCGACATGTACAAAACCGCAAGCTGAAAAATCCAAACCCACAGTGTTCTGCCCCCAATTATTTTCTCTTGCCAGAGTACAGGGAACAGATATTTTACCGTAGCTGCGTGACAGTGTAAGGTATTTCGTAAGGTATTTTGAATGCAGGATGTGACACACAATTCAGAGGAAAATTGGAACTTTGAGTTGGTAGAATGAGCTAGAATCTCTAGAACAAATACTCATAATCCTTATAGAGAAAGATATAATAAGTAGGTCAAATTTCACAAAATTATCTATCATCTCTTCTGTCCTTTCTACCTCTAAAAAGAGACAAACTGACATGTTTGAAAACTATTTGTTTGTAGTTCAATGGTACCAGAGTAAAATGTGCAGCCTTAAATTCAGTTTTTAAAAATAAGGACAACATGTTAGTTGAAATGTATCTGAGGTTCAGAAATATTTTTAAGCATACCTGGTTATAGTTTCTTTGGATCATTTTAATGACCAGTAAATGTTGTTATCATGTTTGTGACACCTTAAAACAGTTTCAATTTTCAAATGGCCAGTGCKTCCTGCTTTCTGAATACATGGGTCCCTCAAGCAGGTAGAACTTAGAAACTTCAAAAACTGAATGAGAGTTCAGTTTATAGTTCCCATATGGGAACTATAATCTCCGTTACATGCAGATTCTCAGGATTAATATTCTAAAACCTTTTAACCAGAAAGGAGCTACCCCATGAGGTTTATCATTCTCAAAGCCAGACCATATGCTTCTCTGGAAAAGAAATATTTCCAGCTAGCTTGTGGAGGAATAGACAACTCAGACTAGTTGAGAAAAGACACTCTAATGTCAATTGTAAAGACAGGTGTCCCTTTCAGACTATAACACATAGGTTTTATCAAAACAGGGGATTTAGGTCATTTCTRGTAGTACAGACGTGCTGTCATAAAATTTCATCTCACTTTTGTTGGTGTAGTACAGAAATAATAACACTGAAATCAGTAAGATCACTCTGCCTATATATACAAAAAAATTTGCCCAGTTACAAAAATGTTTATTTCTTTTTCCTTTCTGTACAGTCTGACAGATGGTAATGGGAACAAGGTCCTTGCCCTTCCAGGTGATAAGATTAAAAAAGTGAGGAAAAAACATCCATGTAAATATTCAAATACTAAGCAACAGTCAAGGATTCAGTTTGTCTTCATCCTTCTGACAATGAAAAGCCCAGAATTAAATGTTTTGAGGGTGACCGGCCACAAGACTAGAACTCGATAAAATTTTAGAGGAATAACACTCATTTCCAATTTTAGTAGAATCTCAATAATTATGACCCAAATTCCAATAGTTTACTTCAATGCTTTTCAGTTTTGATATAGGAATAAGTTACCACAAAGTAAGCAATGGTGATAACTTACTTCGTGACAGTGATTCATACATCATTATTGCACTTATCCATTGTATGTCATTAAGCAAAGTAATTTAGCCCCTTCACTGAAGCACAGACTACCTCACAGCTACTAAATAATGCAAGCGTGCAGCCTGGCAGTTAACATACAGTAATAGAAAGACGTTAAGTTTGTATCAGTGTTTCTTCTACGGTAACTTTCTCACAGGACTGTATTTTACAACCTCTTCACTCATATACTTTCCATTCTTCAGTAAAGTGTCCTCTTATATAAGCACATGAAGGAATAAATGTTTCTGATTCCTTTCCTCTTCCTTACTCCTTCCCTCATGGCTAATTTGTAATATTTATTTGCCCTTTCCTATATTTAGATCATCTTCCACATCACCATTTGCACTTTAGCACTATATATTTTTTTCTTCAAAACAGCAGTGTAGATGTTACATGACCTGAGATAGACTATAGTCCTTGGCTTATTTTTAYAAATATAGATTTCATCTGTCTTGGTTTTCTGGGGCTTGTGTTACCCAAGTTCTAACCTGTTTGAACTCCTGCATGTTGCTGCTTTTGGCCTCCTTAAGGGTGTTCAACTAATGGTTGTACCCCCAACACTGTTTTTCAAATGCACATGCCTAGTATGTCTATTCTTTGTGCTGGAGATACTTTATAGCATTATAAGCCTGGTGCTAGGCCCAGTTTGCTATTTCCTGCYGTTCAGCAGAGCATTTTACATCAAGCACAGAACTGCAGTAACCACAGCTGCTCAACATGCAACCTGTAGCTGGTTAACTCAGGCTGTAAGCAAGACTTGTGCAGACTTATCTGAATAGGATTAAGAGGATCCTCTTCCTTTAGTTTAGGTATCAATTCATTTTGTCATATTTTCATTACATTTTACTTTTGATTCAGTTCTCTAACCCAAATGTAACTCAAATTACATTCACATTATCAAATGTAAGCTTGACTGTCACCTAGCTCACTCCCCCAAACCTGCCAACCCATAAAGCTCAATTTTTTGAGACAAGTTAGGGTTCAGGTTTACATGTGATAAGTATGTGTCTTTTGGGAATGGATGGAAGTAAAAGCTCATTGCAACCAAAGGAACATCACTTGCCTCCATACCAGCTTCTTCTACTAGCTGAGAGGCAGCATTGTCTGCTGATTCCAGGGCCCTAACTCCCCAGCAAGGTGGGGAGAAACAGCACTTGACACCCAAATACAGTTCTACTTATCACCATGCTTCTTCTCAGTGTCATCCTGGTAATAGGAACTGAATAAAGGAAAACCTCATTTAACTCTAGGGTCCTCCATCTCTCTCCGTTGTGAAAGAAATTTCACAATGCCAGCTGGGTAGCAACACCTAGTTGTTGTTTCAGTCCTGTTGTCCTCCCAGAAAGAAGCAATAGAACTTCCCAAACAAGCTCCCATAGCACCTTAGTGGGATCTTGGAAATTTCTGTCCCCACTCACCTCACACTTCCTTGTCTTCTGTCCTGTGACCAAAGCCAGATTAGACAGAGCAGTGATTGTCCGGAGGACTGACTGTAYCTGAGCTTAAACCCTGGCCTAAAATACAGTGCAAAAATCATTGGCTAGGAGTCACACAGAATACTAAAATCACCTTCACATCCATCATCCGCAGTCATTTTCTGGGTATCTAATTAAAAATCCATTTCCTAGACTCTAAGGAATACCAATGATTCTTGGAGATGAAAATATTTGAAGTTAAATAAATAGTAGATAAATAATCAGGTTGCAATGCCTTATACAATATTCCCCCTGTTACAGAAAAAGTATGCGATTTATATTTGTCAGGAGTCTGGAAACTGTGGAAAAAGAACTGAAATACCTCCTCTCAGACATTGCTCCTATTGCACAAACAGTCTGCAGCAGAGGAARACACACCAAAGGAGGCTCAGTCTGCTATTGAGCTGCAAAATTATTAAGTCAACGTATTCCTCATCTACTTTGTGCACAAACTACCCATTTGTTCTATGACCTTTTTATTTAGGTCATTTGTGTTGATTTATATATCTTCCAAAAACAAGTGACATCTGAATTTTCACAATGGTACCTTGAATTGTCTCTATTAATTAAAACTATTTTGGATACATATTATTCTGTCTTTTAATGCCCTGGCTTTTCTCTCCCTTGCCCAAATGTATCCTATTCATGTAAGACTCAGATGTTTTTAACTGTCTTTACACGATTCTAAATACAGAGCATGAGTTTTAGGACAGTTTCAGATCAAGGGAAGATGTGAGAATATCTGTTCAAGTATAGTATATATGTTTTTTTGTGTACAGAGTACAGAAGATTTCATGGAGCTGCCAGCTTAAAGGGGTGGGAGATGAGAAAAGTACCTGTAAAGGGGGGACTACTGATGCTATGTCTACATGAGCAAGTAGCATGGGCATGTAGAGTGGAAGAGTTGGAGTTGAAAAGCCGGTGACCACATTGTACGGATTTCAGGGCCTGTAGATCACGGTGTAAGCAGGGTAACACAGCTCTGGTATTTCTGTACCCATTTCTGCAGTCTTCTTCGTTCCACTCGTTGTTTAGAAGGTACAACTGTGAGAAAGGCCTGCCCAGGCATGATGTGCGAAAGGTGCCAAGGGCAGCTTCTTCATTATCAGATGAGGTGCTTCTACCAYCCTTTCTGTAGAGTCCCATGCTTAGAATAAGTTCAAGACTGTGATATTTAGGAATAAAAAGACCCTTTGTTTTGAAGTTCTGAGCAGAAGTTTTGGGAGGATCAAAAACTGATGAACTGGATGGGGTTGAAGCCCAGTTTCCATGCTCAAAATAATACAAGAAAGAGTAAGGCCTAATGATACAGACCTGAGGACATCTTCTATTAATAATGCAGACATTTGTACTGTCTCCAAAAGTCATTGCTTTGACAATCAGAGTAATAAATTTTAAATTGTAGATGTATTTAAAAATACATTCAGTGTTTTCTGTTATTTTTTTACTAGCTCTAGTAAACATTTACAAGTCTGTGCTTTATGATGTATTGTTAGCACTTTCATCACATAATTTCTTAATCGAGACTTGTTTGGAGAGGTTCTGACACTGGGTTTTGGTTTGCSCCATTAATCTTATTTTGTTTACAGAAAAGCAAGAAAACAGCATCACAATAAAAATAATACAAAAAAATTACCTATCCCTTTGCAGTGTTTGACGTGTATTATGCCTTTGTGAACAATAACAAATCTCCTACAATATTATCTTGAATGCAAGAAACAAAGCAAAAGGATGATCAATCAAGGCTTGATCCAGAAAGTCATGTGTTAATCAGATTTTTTCAGCCTCAAAGCAGTCATGAAATTGAGCATGGAGATAAAAAATAATCAATCAATCAATCAATCAATCAATCCTGTGTATTGAAAAAAAATCATTATAGGTTCAGTCTAGGGTAAAATCAAGCGGAGCACATGTTAATAGGTTTAACATAGACTCTGTCAAATAGGAAACTGTTCTTTCACATTTTCTGTTGGTTTCTTCATTCATTCATTATGAAAAAAAAGACAGGATTTGCTATAACACATACATTGCCTAGCTCAACAACAGTACATTAGGAGACTTGGATTTCGCTGGCAACATAGTTTTTCTAGAGGATAGCTCAATTAGCATGAAAGCAAAGATAGGAGGACTACTCAGCATCAAAAAGATCGAGTTATAAAACAATTATGAAAAACACGTAGCAATAATTTCAGCAATTCCAAATCAAGTATTATCTTAAAAGGCAAAAGAACAAAAGAAGTAATTCAGTTTGCATATCTGCTCTGGGCACCAACCCAGGAGTATGAGCATGGTAGTACTGGGTCTGTGTAGCCCAGTATCCTGTTTCGGATGGTTGCCAAGAGCAGGTGCAGGTACTATGCTCAAAGGTATTTTTTCCGCAGCATATTTTCTTGTGGAGACTTGGGTTCGTGTCCTGCTCTTGACACCAGAATTTAACAGACGTAATCCCTCCTACCAGTGGCAGTTCTTTAGGTGCACACCGAGGTCAGCAATCGAAAGCAGATGTCTGGGGAAGAGCGCAAAAATGGAACAAGTGTATGATGATACTTTTCCGAATACTCTCCCAGCAGCCAGCAATTTGAGGAATCTGGGAGACAACAAGAGTGGGGAGGCTATCACATTCCCTCTGGGAAAGCAGCATGACTCGGCGCCCATCTCAGTGCCTGTACAGAAATGCACACAGCCAGGTAGCAAACAACAAGAGTTGGCAGTTCATGCAGTTGTAGACCTGTGACCTCATTGGGATTACAGAGACATGGTGGCACAGCTCACAGGTTGGGAATGCTGCAGTAAATGGGTACAGGCTTTTCAGGAAAGACAGGCTGAGACGGAAAGGAGGAGGGGCAATAATCTATGCAAAGAAGAGGTTAAAGTGCACGGAGCTTTGCCTTGGACTAGGTGAAGAAGTAGCTGAGACCTTATGACTAAGAACCAGAAGGCAGACCAACATAGGTGATACTGTGGTAAACATGCTAGAGACTGCCTGATCCAGAAGAAGAAATAAGTTACGCTTTCTTTAGACGTCCAGAAACCTTGCAATTGCACATCTAGGTAATCAACCACCCTAATGCCTGATGGAAGCGCAATAAGGCTGTGGCAAGCAACCCAAGTTTCTGGAACACATCGATGACTGTTTCTTGACACAGGTTATAAAAGAGCTGCTTAGAGGACATGTTCTCCTGGACCTCATACTCTCTGGCAAGTCACTCATGTAAAGATGAGTTAACTTAGCTGCCTTGACTATTAGATCCTGGAGGACATAGATAAACAGAAGGATCACAACCCTGGACTTCAGAAGATTTTTTGGGTTATTCAGGGATCTGCTCAGTAGGATCCCACAGGAGACTGCCTTAGAGGGCAAAGGGACCCTAATCAACTGTTCACCTTTTAGCAAAACTTCCTCAAATGCAAGAAAGGTCCTCTCCAATGAGCAGAAAGTTGAACAAGTATGACAAAAGGTAGCTTGGGTGATTGGAGAACCCCTGACTGACCTCAAATGCAAACAAGAAAGTACAAAGAAGGAAGGCTACTCAGAAAGATTACAGAGACATTTCTTGAGTAGAGAGAAAAGAAAACCAAATCTCAACTGGAGTTGAAATCAGCAGGGGATACGAAGGGCAAGGAATAAGAACTTCCACAAGTACGCTGGCAGAAAAAGCAAGGCTGAAGAAAATGAAGGCCTGGCGCTAAACAAGGAGCAGATTGAGTGAAAAGGAATATGAAACAGGTTGAGACGCTCAATGTTCTTTTGCTCTTATTTTCACTGGTTAGGTCTTCCCTCTGAGAGCCCAGTTCCCACTGCCTAATAACTGAGACAGAGGGAGTGTAGAGGCAGGTACAATTAGGGAGCTCTTAAGCCAATTGAGCACATACAAGTCTATGGGACCAGATCAGCCATATATAAGGATATTGAGAAAAGGCAAACATCATACTCATCTTTAAGAACCTCTTTAATGACCTCAGTCCCTGGAAGGGTAAAGAAGCAAATCCTCTTGAAAGCTATTTCCAGCCACAAGAAGGAGAACGTGGTGACTGGACCAGCCGGAATGAATTTACCAMGGGAAATTCATGTCTGACCAACTCATTTTCTACAGTGAGATGGCTAGCTGTGTGCATAATGGGACAGCAGGAAATGTCCTACACCTTGATTTTAGCAGATGTTGACATGATGTTCCATAGTGACCTTTAGGCAAATGAGTAAAATATGGACTGGACAAGCATTTGATAAGATGGGTAAAAATTTAACTGTACCATGGAGCTTGTAGCCCGGTGATCAGCAGCAAGAAGTCCCAACAGACATTCAGTTACTAGTGATTATCCCTCGGGGCAAATAACAGTAGGAAGAACATTCAACATCTTTATTAACAAGCTGGATGATGGTCCAGAGTGTACTCTCAGCAATTTTGCAGATGACAGAAAACTAGGGATAGTGAATAAGATGCCTGCCTCCTGTGTATTGCATACATATACAAGCAAGAAAAATGGGCTGAGAGGAAACTCAGGAAGTGCAATAAAGGCAAATGCAAAGTCCTGCACTAAGAATGGAATAACCCCATGTCCTACAGGGAGCCAACTGATTAACAGGTGGAGATGAGCTCACCTTCAAAATAGCGCAGGCAGACACTCTCTTCTTGGAGTCGCACAGTGGAAGACATATCATGAAACGTGGGACATTCTCAATCAGTATAGGTTACTATGAAGGTGGTCAGACACTGGAGCAGGTGCCCAGAGTGGTTGTGGAATCTCCACCTTGGAGACAGTTGAGACCCATCTGGACACAGCCCTGGACGACCTCTTCTATCTGGGCCTGAGGGGTGTTGGACTAGAAGGTGGTCGCTCCCAACCTATGTGACATTTCTGTATTTCTAATTTGCAGCTTAGGGACACTCTGAGCCTAAGGCAGTTCTAATGTAAACTGTAATTCTCACTGTTTCACAGCTCTGCAGATTAACTACATGCTTAGCAAAGAATCACTTCTTCCTTAGACTGAATCTGCCACCTTTTTTTGTTGCCTTCTAATTCTTCTATCTGAAGAGATAGTGAATAATTAATAATTTGCTATCTTGTTCCTACCACTGTGGTTTTATCAGACTGACATTTCCTCCTGAAACATCTTTTCCAGGATGAAGAGCACTAACCTACCTATTTGCTGCTTCTGTAAAAGCTATTTCCATGTTCTTTTAGCCTTTCTCTGCACCTTTTCCAGTTTTACTCCCCACTTTTTTGGGGRGAGGGGTGTTGGCCAAAGGGTTCAGCAGGTCTTCACACAGTATCCTAGAAACAAGTTCATCATGAAAGCATACAATGTTTTCTGTTGTGTTTTCTGTTGTATTTTCTAGTATTTCCCAACAGTTTCTAATATTCGATTTACTTTTTTTACTCTTATTAAGCACTGAGCTAACATATCCATGCAATACAAGAGAACATCCAAAAGGATGTTTTGGAATGTTATCATCTATATTTACAAGCTTAAACAAGATTTGGTAATCAAGAATCTAGAGCTTAAGGAACTACCTAGCGGTTTCCAGTTGAAAATTTATTCCACCACAATATATGTATGTGAAAGCTAGAAAGCCAAAAGGGGTAAAACCAAACATTTAAGCCTCTTCAAAACCAAATGCCTGAATAGAGTGCTAGGTATTACATGCCCACATTCATCAGAAAGTTTGGCAGACACATCTTTCTGAAGTTATCCAGAAAGGAAAACAGGAATATTTAGAGCACATGTTAAGAATGAGGCCAAAGCATATGCCATAACGTGGTCACTGAGAAGATGGAGGAACACACACAGGAATCTAAATGAAAAAATCCTGCAAATATTACTCATGGACGGAAAATTTATGGGCCTTGACAATACTACATACAAAGATCAACAAGGAACACTTGATGGTCATTTTGCGTACATTTAGTGATTTCTAATTTTGCAGGCAGTTTCAGAGTCTGGCTGATGACACGGCATGTAGTGATAGGAAGGTAACGTAAATAGTAGTCAGTGAAACTACTCTTGTTTACATTTTTTCATGCCCAGATCTTGAACCAATCTCATAGCCAACTGAAAATGGTACCTGTATATGTTAAATTGCTGTAAATTTGCAAATGGTACCTGCTGTACCTGTATATGTTAAATTCCAGCTACATCAAGGAAATGTAGGAAATAGAACAAAGAGGATGCGGTTCAAGATTTATAGCAATAATGCCACGTGGTTACTCTGTTCAAGCATTTAGAGAACTTGATAACTCAATTAACAGCTGTGGGTTTTCAAAAAATATATTGACTCAATTCCTGCGGTTTTCATGGAAGAGGCGAATCTTAAAATAGGGTTTTGAATGAGCAGAACCAGCCACTGTGGTTTTTCCAGCTATAAAAAAAATGTTCAGAGTTGTCAATTAATGTGTTAAACATCCTTCCTTGATTTGCTATTGGCTAACAGTCAGCACTTATAGTTGAAGGAGTGTTGTAAACACAATTGGCTGCTTACGTATATAAAAATGGAAAAGAGAGCTAGCAGGAGAAAATTGTCATCTGCCTCYCTTGTAACTGCATCTGTAGTTAAGACACAGGCTACCTGCTGTCCTAAAAAAAAAAAATTGGATCTGATTACTTATTTTAATCTAAATGTGAACMATTTGCATTGGTTTTGCCTTCAGAGTGGCTAGGTAGTGCCCAGTTTCCCAGCAGAATGGCAGGCACATTCCACATAATGCTTCCTCCTGCTGTGCCATTCTGTTCCCATGTAGGAGTTAAGAGTGAATTACAAAAAGGCAGGAACCCCCTCTCCATATTAGAAACCCAACCTCTTCACATTCCAACAAAGCCAGAGGGAGTATCACATACAGGTATCTGCAGTTTCACACCCACACTCCAAAGCAGATCAAGTGTTTGACCTATCAGTCTTCAGAAGGTACTTCAAAATCTGGTGGTCAATAGGCAAGTCAGTGAAAATAAGACTGTCAGAAGAGGCTGTTCTAACGATTTTTAGAAGTCATTTATTAATAGAAGTACATTTATTAAYACAAAGTGAACATGACTTGTAGAATGTACAACTTTTTTTAAAAAGTAACTTTTTTAGGCATTACAGACTTTGCTGACAATGGTAGAGTGATAATATCATACGCTGAGATTTCTGCAGGGAATTTAACTTAGTCATGCATAGCACTCTCATTGAAGCAATTTGCTCAAAACAAAAAAATCAAAGAATCTTACATTAAGTAGATTAAAAACATGGGTGATTTTTAAGGTGCTTTCCAAGCTATGGTAAGCATATGCATATATGGTAAGTGAGCTGTCACCCTGTTCTGGGGGTAACTTGTGTTCAAGTTCATCATTCATCAAGGAGCTACACTGAGTCCTATAATAGCCACTATTTTTGATAAAGTTCTGAAGAAAATATGAAATCTTTCTGGTAGTGTCACGGAAGACTTGAGCTGCCACGGTTCCTTGGCCATACTCTTTATCTGGTTCAGTGGAAAGGTCTGTGAACAGTTTGACTTCCTGTGCTACAAACGTATTTTCCCCCTATGAGTTTTGCCGTCTTCAAGTGGAACAACTCTACTTCTCCAGTTCAAGAGACTTCCACTCCCATGTTCTAGATGTCTTTTTACCTATAGTTTGCTTCTTAAGCCTTCCTTCAGATATTTTTCCTTGTTTCTCTGAGATGGAAATCACTGGTTTAATCCAAGAGAAAATTTACAAACGAYGGGATACTCTTTCCCTCGTTTTGGCTAGTATGTTCTTCCTCTGCTTCAGTTACATCTTCTTCATAGTAAGATTTCTCATCTGATGACCTCTTCTGACCCTATTAGTTACTCCCTGCAGATCAGGATGCATTCTTATCCTTTCATATTATCTCTCTGCTTTTCTCATCACTTGTCCTTCTTCTTCATCCTTCCTTTCACAATAAAGATTATGTTTTACTTTCTCCCATTAAAAAAAAATCCAGTCTTTCCCCCCTATTTCCACTCTCTAAGATCGCATGGCAATTGCTGTCAGGTGTCTCATGACCTGATTCCACCCTCTTTTCAGTTTATCTGAGATTTCAGAACCTTTCTGTTCACCTTTTTATTCAATTGAACCTACAGTCAGTGTTACTATATTGACCCACATCTGCTTAAGGCTCAAAATCAATACCCTCTCCTCACCATATTCACTTGTCTCTTGCCCTTAACACAATAGCCARACTCCTCTTTTGAATTATTTTCTTTCCCTAGCTTCAGTGACTTCAGCAGCTGTGTGCTTTCTGGGTTCTCTTGCAAATCACTCTCTTAACCTGTACTTTCAAGGACCCTCTGTGTTCATATATGATTATATGGAGTTCTGATTTTGGCTCCTTTCTCTCCTTCATGTCTGCCTGTGTCTCCTTAGTCTCGTCCACAAGCACAATTACCATTTCCATGGAGAGACACAAATTTGTACCTCTGTTTCATCCATAATGACTTGTCTCTCAACTTCAGCACCTTCTGATAGCTATCAGCTCAAGYGCAGTATGACTAAAGCACGTCACACACTCCTCTCTTCCCTAGTCAATCCTTACAACTTCCCTCATTTACAACTGCTGTGAATAATGAGATCACCAGACTTGTCAGACAGGYAGGTGATGCAAACAACTTTTTAGGTCCAAAAATCAGATCAGGCTTCCATTTTGCATCTTATTTCTGGAGCTAGAAAGTTCTAAGTCTTTACCAAATTTTTATAATCTTTGCCTTCAAACCATACAACCTTATCCTGCTGCTCTTAACAGAAACAATATTCACAATATTGCTGCAAAGACCATTTTTCTAGGCTTCCTTTTTTGACTCTCTCCTCTAGCTCCTTTATTGCTATCACATAAAAAATTAGGTGGGGTTTTTTTTTTTTAAAGAATGCCTTCCAGGCATATTCCCACTTTTCAAGCTGTTTCATTCATTCTCGGTATGTCAGTTTCTGTCTGCAACTGACTAACTCTTTCAACTTTTCTTCCATATCTCCTAAATAAAATAAATAAAATTATATGAGTTCTTGACGTTTCCTTTACTACTTCATAGGTTTGAAAGGATAGCCCTGCAAATGACCACCCCTCCTGCCCTAGTGGATGTGCTAAGTATAGAAGTCCTTGGCACTCCCACAGTGGAAATAGTAATGATTAATGCGTACAACATGAATTTTTAACCCTCTAAATCAAGATCAGATATGTGGGTGTCACTGAATCGCACACCACATAGGCTGGAACAGACCACCAGCCATTTCTAGTCCAGCCTCGTGCTCCAAGCAGACCCAGGTGGAGCAGGTTTCCCAGGACTGTGTCCGGATGGGTGTTGCATTCCTCCAAGGTGGGAGGATGGACCACTTTGTCCACTCTGGACATCTGCTCCAGTGTCTAATCATTTTCAGAGAATCTTGTCCTTTTACGGTGTCTCTCCAAGACCGTAGCTTCCTCTTTTGTATGACCTCCAGTCAGGTATCTGTAGACAGCAATAAGGTGTTCAAACTTCTCTTCTTAGAAATAAAACTGTAGGCTGAATGTGTAAACAGAAATCTAGAGTTTGAAGTTAACACAAGATACATTCAGATAGGAAAGGGTATGTTCTTTTTTATATTTAACTGATTGGAAATTAAAATGTTAGAAGGATATGTTTGATCTTTGTCACTTGTGACCTAAGCTAAAGTTAGATGTCTTTCTCTATGACTCTCAAAGAAATGTTAAGGTCTTGGTGAAGAAATTACAAGATGAGATTTTTTGATTTGTATTATGCAAAATCAAATATTAGGTCATTGAAATGCTCATTTCTTTTCTTATAACATTTGCCCGTTAACATCTGAAGGAAAAAAGGAGGTGACTTGAAGCCAACAGACTTTTCTAAATGTACAATGCTACAGATGATTCCCCAATATTCCTGTTCCAGGCATCTGATTTTACAACAGTGGAGCTATTCAATCCATATCATACCTAAGATATAATCTCAGGTCATTTGTATGAAGTGTTCATCAGCTCTAAAACAGTGGTACTGCCACACAATTTTTAAAGGAAAATTTAGACTATGAGGGTTTCTTAGTTAAGAGGCAAATGAGAAAAGATGACAAAGCCATATTCTTCATTAACTTCTTGTGGTGGGTTAACCTTGGCTGGATATCAGGTGCCCACCAAGCTGCTGTATCACTTCTCCTCTTCAACTTGTCAAAATGGACCAAAGTCATAGTCTTTACAAATTCTTTGGCGTGTTAAGCTTAAGATAAAATGATACAGAGTAAAATAATGTTGAATATGTCTCTACTGACCAATGCTTCCATGTCTGTGTGTAAACACAACAAAATCTGTTCGCTCACATCCTATTCTCTGATTCATGACTCACTATTATCATCCAGTCTGACGGGCTCCTCCTTTGTCCGTAACCAAGAGTTCTTCTGGGATGTATGGAGAGGTATACAGATAACATGAAAGCCATATATAATGTAAATGTCTGCTCAGAAGCCGTATTCAGAGAAAACAATTTGGTAGGTGTTTTGCCACTCGGAAATCTTTCCCTTCTACGTGTCAGTACCTCATCAAAAACTTCTGACACTAGTTGTCTGCTCCAGAGAGCTGCCACCTCAGTGCTGAGTGATAGCTTGTCAGGTACTAAAACGACTTAATGTTTCTCCCATTGCCTTAACGCAGATCAGCTTCTCTCAAAATCCCACCTTTAATAATGAAACTGTAATGCTTCAGCAAGGCTTATGATCAATCTCACCTAACCTACCTTATAAGCTTTTCTATCTGAGCTACTCATATTGGGCTTGCTCAAGTCAAAAAACAAAGAGAATTTATGTGGAATGATTCATCTGACCTATTTTAGATATCTGCCTTATGTTTAAGTAAATCATGTCTAGGAGTATCATTTTCTCTCTCATTGATTATGACAGAATTCTAGACAAAAAATTCAAAGATAGACACTGTTGACATCTACTTCTGGTCAGACAAACCCTACCTCTGCTTCCATATATACTTTTACAGAGACGTCAGTGATTAAACTCAAATGTCTCATTCTAACATATTAGCTCCAAGCACAATTTATCAGTATAGTGGATATTTTATATATTCTTATTCTACAATGTTTTGTATATTTAATATATTGAATAATAATACATCTCTTCATAGGGTGCCTGTGTCACCATTTTTGGAGATGAGTGGATCAGCTGTGTTTGATAGTTTTCAGATGTACAGAATGGTTAAGAAAAATAGATACTTCAGTTAACATTCAGAGGGATTTGAAGGGGTCTCTTCTATATATTGTTCACATGCACAGTTAATATTCTTCCAACACAACTCCTGAAGGCAAAACTGAAATCAACACTGTCATTTGATATTCTTACAAAAGCTCTTTTTAAGGACTTCAAAATTTACTGGAGATGATTGAGAAGACCGATGACTAAAACAAACAGGCTAAGGATTTTGGTTGTTTGTCTTACCAAACACATCTGTAAGAGCAGCAAGATTTCTGGTTCTGTATATTTTTATGCTATTTTTATTTTTTGAAAATTACACAGATGGAATACATAGGAAGGACATGGAACTGTTGGATCAAGTTCAGAGGAGTGCCACAAAGTTAATAAGAGGACTGGAGCACCYCTCCTAGGAAGACAGGCTGAGGAAGCTGAGTCTGTTCAGCCTGGAGAAGAGAAGGTTGCATGGAGACCTCATAGCAACCTTCCAGTACTGGGAAGCTGGAGATGGATGCTTTGTCAGGAACTGTAGTGATAGGCCAAGGAGTAATGKGTACAAAGTGATAGAGGGGAAATTTAGGTTGGCTATTAAGAAGAAATTCTTTAATGTGAGGATGGTAAGATACTTCCCAGGGAGGCTGTGGATGCCCCAACCCTGGCAGTGTTGAAAGCATTGAGCAATCTGGTCTAGTGGAAGGTGGCCCCGCCCACGAGAAGTTGCAACTAAAAGATCTTTAAGGTCCCTTTCAAACCTTAACATTCTATGATTCTATGGTTCTATTATATTCACAGGACCTTCATCAAAGGATTGGAAGAGAAAGAATTAAAAAGCATCAGACTGCTGTTTTTCTGATCTCAGTAAGTGTGGGATTCAGTTCACYAATACTAAACATATAAAATATAGGCTCCTCCTGTCAAGTGAGTTGTCAAGGCTCCCTCTATAGCCAACACAGAGAGAGACTGGCACTTCCCAACTACAATCAATTGAAATATAGMATAAATGCCCAAAGGGCATTAGCAGAGTCCTTTATGAAGTTCTTAACTCTATCCATTGATTATAAGGGAGATCTATCTGACTAGCTCAGAGTAAATAAAAAACTTTTAGATTACTAGAGTGAGAAGAAATTAAGCCAGACCAAATTTTACCTTACTCATGTAGTAACTGTTAACTCGTAACGGCTACCAGCCTTTGGCCAAAGATAAATATGATGAAAATTTTTGGTAGTATTTGGTAGTATATAAGAAAGTGAAATTAAAACAGCCATCTGGAGATGATGGAAACCTCAAGAGACTTATCAATTCACCATTCTTATTGTAGACAATGTTCAAAAAATTTTACTGAACAACCTATCAAGTATCTTGAGTTAACTTGTTTGAGGCAGAAAACAGAGTATAATCATCATGCATGAATCTTAAATCCTATTTTCAGAAAAAAAAACTTTTTGAAATATACCCTGCTGTCTTTAGCTAGAGATACTTTATCTAAAACATTAGGGAATTATAAGAGAAACACTTGTGAACCATTTAGTGCATTTTTAATAAGCAACTTTCCCTTGGCTTGTCAGTTAGAGCTTTCTCGAAGGAGTCTACTCTATGAGCACGCCAATTTAGTTGCAACATGATATTAAAGGTGTGATAAGGGAGGGTCCTCAAAACACACCTACCTTTGATCCAGTGCACTGTTAGATCAGTGATATAATAGTCAGGACAGGGGGATAGAAGAACTATTTGTGGCTCTGACATTGGCTCTCTATGACATTGTATAAGTCACAATTCTGCAAAGTCGAAGAAAATTATCAAGCCGGGGGAGGGGAGGAGGCTCCTATCCACTTTCAAAAGCACAGTCTCCACTCCATCTGGAAAGTGGAAAGACTGAGAATAGAATTCAATCCTCACAACGAATCTGGCTCTCAGGAAAATCATATTCCCCCTAATTAAAGATTGAAATAGTACAAACACACTTTATCTCCCAGCACTACTGAAATGGCACACCCATGACCTGTTAGCTTTTTTTACAACAGTATTTCAGTTCATCTCTATAATTGTTTGTGATGTCAGTGTTTTAGCTTTTATAACCGGCATCAGGAATCAACATGTTCCAGTGGATGGGCTGGAATTCTCCAAAGGATGTAGAAAATGTTATTATGTGTAGGAAAATTACATACTTGGTTGCTAAAAAATAATTTGTTTCCACAATGAGCTTTACTGCTGAATACAGGGCAGATTCTCTAGAGATGGTTCTTACACCTTCACAAAACCCCATTGATGTTAATGGGGCTTCATGTGTTATCAAAAATYGACCCACCAGATGAGCTTGCAAAATTAGAGCTTTAAAGCAGTAATTTTTAAAGCTCTGTGACCTCGAACAGACTGCCGAACAAGTAGATCATAAGAAACAAGCTCTGTTTAATCAATGAAGTCTGCTTACTGCCAAGTTCTCACCCTGCTTCTTTCCTTTTCCCCCTGCAGTGAATAGAATATTGACCACTACCAAGAATATCCTCCTAGTTAATTACTAGACTCAGTCCCTACTGTACAGGTTAGGAACTGGCTAAACTCTATCCAAGAGCCCTGTGGACTAGTGAAGTAGGTAAGATCTTCCTCAGAGTTAGCACTTTTGCACAGTTCTTTACCCTCCCTGTAAAATCCACTTCTGACTGGTTTTTTTCTGAAGAAGGAAAAGAAGGAAAAATAAATGTTTTTTGCCTAGCTGAACCACGTGGCAAAGGAGCTACATAATTGGGTCATTTACATTGACAAGTCAGAGGACTTCTACCCCCATTTTAAATTTCATACGTCATTGCTAAATAAAATCAGGAAATTGCAGTCAAAAGGCATTTATTGCCATTTCCCCATTCACTTTCAGAAAAAGTATTTTCTTTGACCACAAACTCCACTAAGCCTTTAAAGTAACTCACAGATAGGAAAAAACACATAGATATACAAGTTAGTCATTAGGTTAACTTGCCAAGGAAAAATAACTGTGCTAATTAAACAATTGTTCTTCTAAGATTAGAGTATTAGAAAAGTGTGAATAGTAAACAAGAGGGGCTGAGGAAGTAAAGTATTTAGGATAGGTTGGGGAGGAGGATATTTATTGGTAGCAAAGGAAGTGAAGAGACTGTGGAGGAAGAAGAGAAACAGATTCTGTCTGTGATTCAAAAGCTGGGAAGGATAGAAGAGAATACAAAATAGGAGGAGACAGGAAGAAAAGATAGTCAGAGAATAAAACCCAAAGGTTACACCTGTAGTTCTGTAGTAGATTTTTATGCATGTCAGAGCAAATTTGAACACAGGGCTCAAGGCCATTAGTCCTGGCTTGACTTCAACCCTTTTCTTCTTCTTCTTTTTTCAATTTTTTTTTTGCATGATGACATCATGACCATGACATAAAGGACCCATGCTTCCTCAGTGCCTCTAGAGTTATGACTGCACTTGGAACAGTCAGTACTCTTCAACTTGTTATGTTATCTATCTGTTTCCAAGGCCTCCCTGGGATATGCAATAAATTTTATCAGTGTTCCAATCTTAAATATTCTTAGTATAAGAATAAGGAAGTTTCCCGTTAATTTGCACGCTACCCATAGCCCTGGAATCTGTGGAAGACTTGCCTAGGAGACACAGGAACCTACAGCAAAGGGTATAGAAGCTGACTCAGTGAATATGGAAGCTATCTATGATACATACCTGGTACTCATGCATATTGTGGCGACTATCCCAGGCTTATACCTTAACTTCTGCTTTGTCCTCCCAGATGTGTCATCATTGTGAAATTTGCAGAGCTCTGCTTACTAAAGTGGATTATATATTATTTCAAAATAATCCTGTCTTACTGCAAACACAGATCATTCCATGTCAAGCTTTTTTCAAGTACCTTTAAGTTTTGAGCGATGCTGGTGATGAAGTAAACATGGGTTAGAAGTTGTGGCACTGAAGAAACACCAGGAAAGAAACATGACATGGTTCAGAAACAGACAGATAACTGCCAAAACTGTGTGTGGTATAGAGAATGTAGCTATCTTTGTGCTTGGCTTTAGCCACATACTATTCAGGAGAGAATGTAAATCTAATCGTCCCAAACATATCACGTGACTGGTCTGGAGGCTGCACGGGTTATGATGCTACTCTGGGAAATTGCTAGTGGTTAGTCATTAGCACTGGTGTTTGTGCTCATCTGATTAGAGACATAAACAGGCAAAAACAGCCATTCATCCCACTCAGTTGGATATAATTCACACTTGAGGAGTCATGTGCAGGGTCTACCCAGTTTGTGCATATTCCCTTTCCAGATGAACACTTCTTCATAGTCTGCTGGGCAACTCAAGCCTCTAAAGTATTTTTTCTCTCATTGGCTCTAGATCTACCTTATCCACAGTTGTTCTGGTTCCAAGGGACAAAGACTTGCAGAATCTGCTATCTGTATATTTAGAGACAGAAGCATTTCACTACTTCTGCAATGGAAGCCCATTGCGGGGAGGGGTGATACACTGCAAAGGTGCTGCTGATATTCAAGGATATTCTCCAGACATAAGACAGCATCATGGAATAGGCTGACAAACTGAAGGAAGGTCATTCTGCTAAAGGCTGCTAAGACCAAGCATTCATCCAAAGATAGATAATTTTCTTCTTAACTGAAAAATACTTAGTATTAGAGGAATACTGGAATAAAACGGCACAGCATTTACAGACCTGAGCTTGCATATCATTGCTGTATCACAAATAGGTTAGACTATTACATTATTCCCCAGGAAGAGTGTGAAGGAGCGTGTCAGTGGAAACTGTCCTATCAGACAACAGTTAGTGTTTCTCCCTACCCTTATTCTCACGTCACATCAAGTTTTACGTTACATGTGTAGTGTAAATACACAAAATACATAAGTACCTAACACAGTTGGATCCAATGAGCATAACAAAGTTGGATGTTGGAGATTACGTGTCTGTTGTGTTCTGTGTTGCAGTACTACAGTTCTAACCTACAATGGATCTGGCTAAAGTTTGTGATAAAAACCTGAGACTGAACAAGACTCTCTAAAAACACAGTTCCTCTAAACCACTCTTGTAACATCAAACTGCCATAGATATTTCAATATTTTTGTACATTTTGGCCAAATTTTAATGCTGATCCTGATGCCTTATCCAGGACTACCTAAAAAGAGAAGCTTGACAAAATTGAGAGAGTAAAAAGCAGTTATATTTATGGAAGGGCCTTCAGGTACATCATTTAGGGCAGTCAGAGCTCACTCGGGGGTTACACCCTAAGATGGACTCCCCAAGATGGATGCCAGGTCATGGGTTTTCATACTTTTATAAATTTGGTCCATTTCCATATCAACGTTAGYTCTTCCAATTACAGCTTCAGGTAATGAAGTAATTCACCCCAAGTTTGCTCCCCCCTGCAACTCACTGTTGTTTACATGTCTCAGGGTCTGAGACAGTAAGGTGTCCTTGAGTTTTCAGGTCTGGAGAGAAATTGTTTTGTCTGAAAGCAGTAGCTAACACTCTACATGGACTTTAGAGTTATACACTAAAGAATTGCAGGGTTACAAATATATGAAAAATATAAAAGCTAAAATCCTAAGGCATCATTCCTTCTTAGAATAATTATATGTTTCAAATCTGGTCAGATTCCACAGGGAAAGCAGCATGTTAAAAGATCCTGAGAAGAGATAAGAAAGGAGTCAAGTCTAGGTAATGACACAAATAAAATAATTTGTACAACAGGAGTAGGAGTCCAGTTACAAGCCTGTTTGCAAGACAGGCTGGTACTAGAATGAATAGCTGACTTATGGTAACATGCTGAAGTCATCAAACCCAAACAGCACTTGGATAGTGTGAATTCAAGTTGTGCCATTGTGAAGAATTTTTATACGCGTTGTTTGCATTCTACAGGAGCTCTTTCAGGAATATTTGTCCTGTAAACAATAATTCAGGTTTAAGAGTCAATATTCCAAAATGCTTTCTAATCAATGTGCATATCGAGATTATTCTGAAAATTTATGTACCTAGGGAAGAATTAGAAGTGCAAGTTTAAGGTAATTTGCTTCAATTGCCTTTCTGCTCAAAAGAACTAATTTTCATAAACAAGATACTTGATTTACATACATAAGTGAGTTGTCTTGAAAATTGCAATAGCAGCTGAAGCAGAATTACTGGTAGAAACTTAGGATCATTTGACTAAGGCACTTCCAATATGCAATGCCCACAGTACAACACCTTTCAACTTTAAATGTGTTCTCAAGTCTATATAAATAACTGAATGCTGCTGTGTGCAGACAATGAATCATTTTCTTCTGCAGGAAAATCTTGAGACRTTTCGTCCAAGCATTCCTCAGATGTAGCTCTCCTCAGGAAATAGCTGATTTTATTATCGAGAGTGCTTTAAATTCCATGTTGACAGTGCAGTTGTTTGGAAAACTGTCAGACTTTGAATAAAGGTAGGTGAACACATCAAGTGGACAGGTTGTCTTAACCCCCAACAACTAATGTGAAAATCTCTGTTCAATTCTATTGACTCCTCTCAATACATTTCCTATCAGTATGTATGAGCTATGTCATATTTACTCCAAAGGTGCCTTTCTTAAATACTATCCATTCAAAATCAAGTAAAGGACCTAGGTCTCCCCCATACAGTTCTCTTACTGTAATGATCAAGAGATGCTTGCCTTATGGCCTCTCAGTTTACTATRTGCAGTCTTTGCTGTAGTCCATCTTAGACTTCAGTACATAACCCTTTCTCATGGCAGCAAAACCAGCTGGAAGAGTTTTTATCCTCCCCTACCCTGGGCCATTCGTTTCTGCATTTTTCACAGGAGTTCAAGGCCCAGTTTTGCTGTGCTAATAAGACTGTGAGGCCGTGTTATAACATGGACCAGCAACATCATCTGTGGTTAAAAATTAATGTGTTTTTTTACCCTAATCCAAGCTTCTGGCAATAAGCAGAACTGAATTATGATTGGAGATCCGAGTAGCAGAACCTGAATTTATGTTCTGAAGTAATGTTTTGAGGGCACATACRTCTTCTGAACCTCAAGAGTGATACATTTCATCTTTCCTCAATTACATGCATGTCTGTAGGCTTCTTCCTTACTCCTCATCCCCATGCTTACTACAGGTTTGTTTTGAAATTGTGAGAAAATAGGTATATATTTCAAACTGTAGGAAAGCTGAGTGCCATCATGTCAATAACAGCAGGATAACAGCATAGATAACAGCAGTTGTGACATCCAGTTTTCACTGCRCCAACTGTCATCAGGCCAGCTTTCCAGGAATTGCCCAGATGGAAAAGTCATCACATACAAAGTTTGCTCAGTCACTTTACTCGATTAACCATCCACTGTCTATCATAAAGCTTTCATGTGGCATCCCACATCTAAGTCCCAGATGTGCATCCTCATTGGCAACACTTTACTGAAAAGAAGGGAAACTGATTGCCACAAAACTTAGCTACTAAAGCTCAGCCTAAACTGTGGTTCTTTCCATTATTCCTGAATGTGAGCTGTACTTACACTTAAAATCATTGAAAATCTATAATATTAATAAGGCCCATAAATTTGAAGGGACCAAAAAATACAGGATTGAAGTAATGCTAGGGAAACACTGGCAGAAAAGGACTGATTGTTTTCCTGCTATCAGTGTTTCTATGTGTAGACACATATAATTAATACCACAGCAAGTAGCAGTAGCTTCATTCAGTATTTAGATTTTCCTAAAGCATTGAGCAGGAATGTGCTGAGATGCTTTGGAGAGGAAGTCATACAAAAGAGAAGTATGTGAAACAGAAGAGTGTTATCGTACTTAGCTAGCAATTCTCTGTAGGCTTTTCCAAAAATGCCATTTGGTCTTATAATTACTGAGAGAATTTTTCAGGAGAGAGTCATAACCTTGCCAAATTCAATTCTTTGTCCAAAATTACTGGAATGTAACAGTTAGTTAGTTAGTTTTATCCTAACACAGAGGGAGAAAAATCCACAAAGGTTTTATATTTTGTTTCAGAAGAAACTTCCTCCAGAATCTCAAACTGAAACAAACCTTCTGGAAAAGGGTAAGTCCAAATTTGAGTCCGGAGGGCTTTTAAGTCTTTTTTTAAATAACAGGAAAGTGAAAATAAACACATAATTGAACATGTTGAGCAACTACTGAGGCTGTCTATAACAAAAAGTTACTTTTTAGTTTGCATAGCTTGAGATGGGGGTTAAGCTATGTAGAAATAAATTCTTTCATGAGCAGGGGGACTACTCAGGAAGCCTGCTTTTCTATTGGCTTCAGTCCTTTGTCCCTAAACATCCACATCAGTGCCTTTCCCTCAGAGGCAACATGATGGGATTAGCTACCTTGCTGCTGATTTTCACTCCATTTTAGGGAACTCTGAGATCTTTAGCCTTCTGGTAATTTTGTTTGAAATTATTTAACAGATTTATAGGTCATTAGAGAGACTCTAATAGAATATATCACATAAGCTATAATTTATCAGGCTACCAAATATAAACACTCTTTCATTTCCAAAATGAGGAATTTCCTTAAAAGAGAGTGGCTTATAACAAACAGCTATATAATTCATATAAAGAGCAATTTTCTTCTATGTAGACAAACAGTTAGGACTCAATCAGGTTACAAGACTCCAGTGGACAAGACCTGGACAAAGCCAGCATGCTTCTCAAGAAACCAGCTCTCAGATAAAATGCAGTAGTGTATTCTCTGCTATGCCAATGCAAATWAAATATGTTAGCATGTAACTCTTTTAAAATAGAAATAAAACTGTTTTGACAAACACTTATACAATATTTCCAATGTAAAATAACTATTCATTAGTGACTAATGGAATGTCTCCCTCTTATCATTACAGTGAAAAATGTTAGATGATTACAAAGCAGCTTCTTTCTAAACCTCACTGGAAAATAATATACTCTGTATTCTTTTCTTAACTTTTCTCTGAGGAATAAACAGATTACCAGTTGATAAGTGATGCCTTCTTTTCAATGCATTTATTTTAAATTGTTGTGATCTGCTTAAAATACTGAAATCATTTATATGAGACACTCGTATGTATTTCTTATGTGGGTGAGGGACTCAAAATTTGGCAGCAAAATAGCTTCTGTCAGGGATGAGCCTTTTGTAATCTCCCTGATGAACTGCCACAATGAGAAGCCTTTTATGAGAACCACTTTTTGCTCATGCCCAGCAGTGCCTCACCACAATTTGACAGCTAGAGTCTCTTAAGAGTCTTTCTGCACTGAGGTGCTGAGCTGGACAATCCCTGTTGCTGCTGCTCCAGGTTGCTGTAAAGCACTGCAGGAGCAGGCATCAGAGTGAGAAACAGGAAGATTCTTCTCTGTGGTCTTGGTGTACTGCTGAGTCAGTACCAGAGAAAGAACCTGAATGAAATACACTAAAAAAAAAAAAAAAAAAAAAGGAAAGTCAATCTGTCTGAAATGGCAAAATATAGCAGAAGATTGGACTGGAGGAGTTCGGATGGACTTAGGGGACAAGTCAACTGGTTGTTATTATTGGTGAATTAAGAAAAGGATATCAGCTTCAGGAAAGGGAGATTTGGGACTAAGATAGCTAGCAGATGAGAAGGCTGAAACAGAATGGGAAGTTGAAAGGAGTCCTGAGACTAAATAAAGAAACTGGAGCAAGAAGTCTGAGTTGAAAGAATGAAAGACAGAGAGGTGGGAAGCGGCAAGGACAACAATGCTTGTAGAAATTGATAGCAGGACTGAGAGAAGAGGCTGTGAGAGTGTGTGTGTGTGTGTGTGTGTGTGTGTATGTGTGTGTGTGCGCTTGTGTGTTTGAAGTGAATTATACAGAATAGGGAGCAGGGAGCCAGGGCTCTTAATCCTGCAAATAGCTAAGCACTCTGATCAAAGCAGGAAACTGGTGGTGAGTCACAGCCAAAAACACAGAAAGGGGCTCCAGGTTGGGAGCTGCAAGAAGARTTCTGCAACCAAAGTCATACCACTTTGGCAGCAAGTGAATGACAGAGAGACTGTACTCAAATTCTAAAAAAAAAAAAGAGGACCAGCAAGACACATTTGAGTGGATGGGGACAGTAAAAGTCTACCTGTGGTGGACAAAGCCCTCTGCCTACTAGATCACACCCTGGCAGCTCTTAGACCTGAACCCAGGTTTCTTGACTGTTTACATTCTTCTGCTGTCAGCAAACACTTGTGAAAGTCACTAAGGTTTGAGTAACTCAGTATGTGGTCTTCAGTGGATTTGAGATCATGCTCCCACGGAGAAGAATGAATATGCATTCTCTCCTGCCTCTGGCTGCCCCTTCCTTGCTTCAGCATTAACGAGTATGGACCCAGAGAAGGAGGTGATGCAGCTCATGGAGCTAATCAGACACTGGATACTATTTTGCAGAAACAGCTTTCAGTAAGATCAGCAAGGTGATCTGATTTACTGTGTTGCCACGCAAGTACTCATGTTGACAAAAGTTAAAATGGCAGAAGCTGCAGCAGAGGCAGATGGGAATTCAGGGACTATCTCCACTCTCAATTTTTTTGGACTCTCTCGTCTTACATTCACTTATACCAATGCAGAAATGATGCCCTCTTTCCCTGCTGTTGATGGATTTTATGGAGGGGGGTAACTTAGTGATACTGTGACTCACTACTTGAAATTGTAGGAACCTCCTTTCTGTAACTAAAAATTTTAACCCTGCTAATGGATGTTAATACTGCAGTCTGCATGGTGCCACACAAGGAGATCTTGAAGTTTTGTTTGCTTCTTTAATTGTCTAGAAAAAAAAAAAATAATAATAATAAAAAATCTGTGCTAGCAGGTTATGAAACTTGTAAGGTAAGGAATTAACATTGCCTTGTGGAAAATCAAAATGTAATTGTATAACTAATGTCAGTATCGTAACACCTATGAAACAGAACTTCCTTAAACTCCTTAGACTCCAGAGTTTTTGATTTTGCAAGTTTCATGATGTTCTTTTAAGGTTTCCTGTGCACGTGTAGTGGTATACTTGTTCAAATCTCTGATTAAGTATTTTGGAAAGGCTGAGAAAAAAGGAGAAAGACGMATGTGTGTTTTATAGGTATAAGCAAGCAACTAAAGGCACCATAGCTGAATGAGAGTGAAATGAAAGGCACTTACATCATACAGTTTTCCTGCAATAAAACRCTAAGCACACCAAGGATTCTTAAACATTCCCTTGAGGTTGCTTATTGGCACCTGCAAAGCAAAAAGAACTCTTTGTATTGTATTAATTATAATGTCTCTGTACCAYTACAAGTAATGCTAAAGTACTTTCTTTTTCACTCTGAAGGAGAAGGGGAATAGTCAGCACCAGTCAGCTTTTTAAAATAACTATTATATTAATTACTTGAAATTCCATATAAAGAATTCCTGTTGCTGGGCTCAGAATTTTTTTGAATTGTAAAAATTTTAATAAAATTTTAATAGGTGATAACATGTGAAGTTTGCAAAAGATGGCCCTATGTCACAGAATCACTCTGCCTTTATAGGAAGTGGACTTTGGTTTGGTAACTAAATTCATAATCAWCAAACTCATGGAGGAAACATTTCCTTTGTATGGGCGTATCTACTTGGAGATTGTGTACTTGCATAAAGTGAGTTTGACTGGAGCAGACTGGAGATGTATTTGCAGAGTGGACTTCTGAGAATTATCAGGCTTGTCACCAAGGGGATGAGAGATGATGGCCATACTGTCATGTTGGTCACAGCCTGCCTCATAGCAGAATACTGAACTAGCTAGTTGCACAAATAAGATGATATCTACAGAAGTGATTTTCTTTAGACTGGATCAGAAAACAAGATGCTCTCCCTTCGCTACTCTTGATATCACCAAGCCAAGCATATCGATGAGTAGGACGACTTCTATTTGCACTTGTGAGGTCGAGCATATGCATGATGGAAAGTTTTTGTGCTGTTTGTACAATTATTAGTCCCACTTTCCTCCAAATAAAAGAAAGTTGTATTCATGTTCTCAAAGAATATTGTAGATGGAAAAAAGTAATTTACAGTGATAACTAACAAGGTCTAGTTTCAATTTTGATTGCCAAAAATTAACTGCATGAAATGGAAGCGGAAGGCTCTGGGCTTTAGTTATTTTGTTTTAAAGACAGAGCAATGGGATTAATTCACTTCAGCCTTTGTTGCTAGCACTGGCACCTAGCAGGAGAGACTATCTTAGGACTTAGCAAGACTGTGACTTAGCAGTTCTTTTCATTGGAGACTTGTGCTAGTGATTTAATTGTGGAACATGCTCATTTTGTTGTGTTTTGAAACTGTTATACGTGACATATATGATTTATGTGATACACACTTAATATGCTTGTCTGGCAGCAGATGACACATTGGAGGATAACTGCAATAGAATGTGTATTGATCAAAAGAACTCCCTCTAAATCATTATTACAGAAACTTGCAACAAAAACACAACCAAAATGATTTTGCGGAAGTTATAAATTGGCTGAGCAAAAGGCAGACTCACCTATGGATAAGGAGGAAAATATTTACTCCAATTTTCATGGGTTGTCAGCATTACTGCAAGCTCTCTGAAATACCTGTGAATATTAGTAAGTTTTAGAAAATGGCTCCACCACTAAAGTAGTTGCTCCAAGCAGGTAAATGCCCACTTAATTAGAAGTAAAAACCCCAACATTAGAAAGGCTTGTTCAGCTGTAACTTGAAAGCACATTCTGTGGATACCACTGTATCACAGAATGAGTTAGAAAAGGCTTCAGGGAGAGTGTCAGAACAAACTGTGCAGGCTTTTTTGCCAAGTGTCATTATTTCCTATGAATGCATTGCATTATCTGGTAAAATAGTTTGAATGTGTCACCAGGTATGTCATGCCCACCTGCACTTGGAGATTATGTCTGAAAAGATCAACAGAAAATCTCTAAAGAGCAAATTTCACATTATTCACACTTTGAAAACCAGAAATGTCAAAGCTATTTGGCACAAGTGTATAGCAGCTTGGTAGTATGGACAGTGATGGAAATCTCTATTACATATTTTTTGATTCACTCCATATATAGCAAAAGTATAAAAAAGCCAGTGTGAAAATAGTCTTAGTAAAAAATTATCAACATCAGACTGAAACTGAAAGGGATTTTTTTTACAACTAATTATTTGGTTAGGTTTGTAAAAAGAACAATACTTATGTACTTTAACTACAGTGCATTTATAAATTAAACTAAATTAAAATATGCTTTCTGAGCAAAATCACATAAAGTCGTGGCAATGTGGGCTTCCACAACATTGTTAGTGAATACTGAAGTGCAACTGAACGGCTCTAGAATTTAATGGACTAAGCTTCTGAGATCAGAACAACTATCACCTACTGTTTAACATGCCGCAGTCTAAACAGAATAGGAAGAAATTTTATGGACTTTTATCCCCCAAATTACAGTTCGAAAACAATTACCTTTTTTTTCTGTGTATAATAATAATGCTAATCATTATTATAAATGATAATATTTTTATCTCTTTGGATTGAAAAGATGAAGTGACTTTCATGCCATTTAAAGGAGAATAACAACCTGTTGCAAAAGCCAGGAAACAAAAATGGAGTCTTAAAGAGTCAGTGAGGTCTTCAAAACTTAGAAGTGCCTGAAAAGTATTCACAATTAAATCTGACTGAGAGTGTTCACCTCTGAATGGAAGTCAAAGCTGACCAGTCTTAGTCTTTTAGACTAAGGTACCTCTTAGGGCTCCATTTTAGGCCCAGTGCTCACGGACATCTTCATAAATTACTTGAGTGCAGGACTCGAAGGAATACTAAGTAAGTTTGCTGACAACACTAAATTGACTCCCTGGAAGGAAGAGAGGCCCTTCAGAGAGAACCTGATAAATTAAAGGGCTGGTCAATCACCAGCTGTATGAAATTTAACAAGGGAAAGTGCCAGATTCTGCACCTGGGATGGGGTAACCCTGGATGTACAGACAAACTGGGGAACAAGAGACCTGAGAGCAGCCCCATGGAAAGCGTCTCCTGGTTGATGGCAAGTTGAACATGAGTCAGCAGTGCCCTGGCAGCCAGGAGGGCCAAGCATGTCCTGGGGTGCATCGGGCAGAGCATCRCCAGCCAGGCAAGGGAGGGGATTGTCCTGCTCTGCTCTGCACTGGGGCGGCCTCACCTCGAGTGCTGTGTGCAGCTTTGGGTGCCACACTATAAGAAAGATATAAAGTTATTAGAGAGCATCCAAAGGAGGGCTACAAAGATGGTGAAGGGCTTTGAGAGGAAGGCGTATGAGGAGTAGCTGAGGTCACTTGGTTTGTTCAGCCTGGAGAAGAGGAGACTGAGGGGAGACTTCATTGCAGTTACAACTTCCTCATGAGGGGAAGAGGAGGGGCAGGCACTGATCTCTTCTCTGTGGTGACCAGTGACAGGACCCAACCTCGGGGGAGGTTTAGGTYGGATATCAGGAAAAGGTTCTTCACCCAGAGAGTTGCTGAGCACTGGAACAGGCTCCCCAGGGAAGCAGTCACAGCACCAAGCCTTACAGAGTCCAAGAAGCATTTGGACAATACTCTCAGGCATAGGGTGTGACTCTTGGGGATGTGCAGGACCAGGAGCCGGACTTGATGATCCTTGTGGGTTCCTTCCAACTCAGCAGATTCTGTGATTCCATATCTCTAATTACTATGGTCACTAATGCAAAAACTGTAGGGATCCATTCACTTCATTCTGTTGCATTCAGGAGAAAGGAGATGAGAATGAGTTTAAGCAAAGTCAACATGAGTCTACATTACAGGATTTGTTTCAGGATTATTACCAAAGAACACAAGGTGATTAAAAAAAAAGAAAAAGAAAAAATAAACACCCCAAGAAATTACAATCCAATCTTTCAGATTTTGTGTGTTAGTTGAATATTCAGAAATAAATTACATTGGTACTTGATTACCATTTGACAATAATCCAAAAATTTAAATTTCTCACCAACTTTTACCTTAGTGGACACTTAACAGCCAGAACTTGAAATTCCACAAAGGAATAGAATTGTTTTCCCTCTTTCCAGGCATATGATTTTTTTCTGAAGTAATATCCATGTGGAGACTTCTTATTTTTGTCTTTACTTGCCTAAAAATATTTATAATTCCCTAACAAGATTTAAATAGAAATTGCATTTCTTCAGCAAGCCTGAATCAGCAGGACATTAGTTTACATGTTGAAGACTATCATAATGAAGGGGAAAATCTGTGTATGTGCATAAGTGTCTTGCTTCAAGGTTTATGTTCTCCTGAAAACAAAAATACTTTTCTTTATATCCTAGAATGCAAATCAAATTTTTACCTCAGGCAGCTCTTCAAAACCCAAGGATCCTAACAGCTACACAAACACTGTTTTAAATATTTTTCAGTGTGTCAAGAATTGCACAGAGGATAATTATTAATCTTCAGCCTCATAAATTCTCTCCACCTCCTGAGATTCCAAATTAGCTGACAGGGTTGAAAATTCTACTTGACCAGGTGGACAGAAAATGAACCTACTTACCTTGTTCACTGCTACATTTTCATCCTCAGGAATGTAGTTATGTTTCATGGTAATAAGAAGGTAGCCGTGTTGGAAGCTAGCAAGGACTTCTGTGGAGCAGAATAAATAAGAAGGTGGAAATTAGACTTTGAAAATATAGATATTTATGTCCAATAACTACAGCATTGTTTCATCTCTGTTGAGAACATACCTACAGCTGTTCTTCTCTTCAACTTTCTGTAAGAAAACTAGTATTATATTTCCTTATGTGACATTTCCATGATAACACTGAACACATATTTTAACTGACCTTGGAATATCAGATAAATGTGAAAATATCATAGTCAGTTCTTTCATTCATGTGTCCGTGTTTATTTTATTTTGTCAGATATTGTTTTCTTCTTACACAATGTAATAGGAATGTGACAGTGACAAATGCGGGTGTGTCTTTGAATAATTTTTCATGCTGAATTTGGATCTGTCTTTAATAAGAAGTTTCTGTACTATACATAAGGCACTGGACACGTGATTTTCAGATCTTGATGTGCATTTTCACTTCCAGCCAGGTGACAGACACAGACATCTGAACACCTGGGTTAACCTTCTGTGGATGAGAGTATTCCCACAATGGAGCAGTACTATCATTAATATCCCCACCGGTTTTTAAATCACTCCTGTAAGTCAGGTTATTTGAGCTGAGACAGTCTTTCAGAGTTTATTGTGTCAGGTTGTCTGTCCTTGGTGGTGGTGGGGGAATTGTGAGAAGCCATTTGGTGACTATCAGCATGACTATGTTATTTCTGCATACCCCTATGCAGTGGATTGGTTCCAGCTGGACCTTAACCAAAATTGAACTAAATATGTGCTTAGGCTCTTCGGTGTTTCTAAAATCTCCTTTTCTCTCATGCTTTATTCCAACTGCTAAATAAAGATGTCTTCTTTCAAGGGAACTGTTTGTCAATATCAAAAGAAAAACAGGTGCCTGAAACCAGTCAGATCTGCAGCATGGTAGACATTAGTATATACAGGATAGCTTTTGCCTCCTGACTGAAAATAAAAGAAAAGCGAGATTGCACACAAACACAAACCCAGGATCAGACAAGTCAGAGAGGAGCCAGAGGTGAAGTCACTCCTGTAACATTGGAAATGACATGTTAGGATTCTGGAAACGGCTGACACTGACTTCACTGTCTACTCTAACTCTCTGCAAAAAAAACCACCACAACCCTTTGGAGTTTATTACTCTTTGAATACATATACATTCTCTGCCTAAGAATGAATACTTATCTTCAGCAGAATTATATTTGCTGACTCTAGAAGTTGCTTTATAAAACTTTGACCTTTGAAGTCAATGAGAGTATTATCACTTGACTAATGGAGTATGTCCATAAAGCATAAAAATCTGTTTTGTCTTACTATATGCTGCTTGCTTCTGATTTTCTTTGGCATGTTTCAAGTATGCTCAAGAACAACTAATGTAAAGAATAAAATTTGAAGTAATCCCTGAGCCCTTGGCTTCTCCTGTTTCCTGAAGAAGCAGGTAAATTTCTTCCGTGATGCCATCTCCAGTTTCCTTGACATGTTCCACATGACAGAGCCTCTGAATAGAGCCAGGAAGATGAACAGTCACTGCTCTCTGCTCTGGACTTAGATAGTTTTAAAAGAAATATAAATGATTTGTGATACATTTTTGGTGGTTGACAAGGATTTTTTTCCTTGCCATTCTGCAGAGCTTTTAGTAAAAATTCTATTCCTTTGGGAAATCCCAGTGTTCCAGGCTTTGTAGGTGTAGAAAATACTTTATTGCACTTTAGAATCACTTCTATATACAGAAACAATTTCAAGTAGTTCTGAGGTCTTTTGCAGGTATTCATTTCAAGACTTCATCTTGTCTGAACCTTGAGCTATTGCAGTCAAGTTAATCAGAGCAGCCTTTACAGGTTCAAAAGATTCAGACAACAATCATAACACTGTTTTTAAAAATTTTCAAATAGTTTTCAAAGAGTTTCTCTCTGATATATGTATTACATGGAAAAAATGTAACACTATAATGTTATATATAAAGATACTACCTTCTGCACTCATTTGGGCTGACCTGCAGGACTAATTCATAACTACGCTATTTGTGAGTAATGGCATCATCCCATATTTATTTTCAAAAAGTTTATAGTATATAGTGCTTATGCATGCCTGTGATGGTCTGAGATTGTCTCTTTGGGGAGTGTTACACGGTTTTATCATAGCCAATACATGCAGTAATGCCTACAGTTAATGCTGCTTGATGCTTTCCAAGATAAGACATTTTACATTGCTGTCTTTGCTGAGTTTAAGCAATTTGCATTGCAACTTTTCAATATATGACTCTTGATGAATTCTTTGAAAGAATATTTCACTTGAAAAGATTCAGTTTGTGGCTGGGGTTTTGTCTTTCTTTCTTTCTTTCTTTCTTTCTTTCTTTCTTAGAAGAATGTTAAAAAAAAATGTTGTTCTTTGAATAGCTTTTGTAGTTTCTCCTTATTGGGATGTGCCAACAATACAACTTGACAGCAGATTGACTCCTTGAGAAAGTACTTGCTGGAGTGTCCTCATATCTCCTTTGCTCACTTCTTTTCCTCACTGCTGCCTAGTGATCTTAGGGTAAGTTTACAAAAGGTAGATGTAGGCAACTTTTAATGGCAGGAGTTCCTTACAAACTACGTTTTTGTAATTTCAGTGAGTTAAGATTACATAAATATAGTAACATAAATGGCATTTAGTTAATTTTTCTGTTTGATTAGCAATGAGTTAATTTTGATTTATTGACTTTATTTTGTTGCTTTTAAGAATGAATATTATGCTGCAACACAAAATTATTAATACTAAAATAAAATATAGCAATTGTGTCTTTGGTAATGCTTGACTTTCTACAGGAAAACTCATTCCCCATTGCATTCCTGTAGACAGACTGACAGAAACATATCCATGCCCTTCTAAAACACAATCTTGTTGTGTGAGGACAATGACCACAGTCCAAGATGACATAGAGGCTTGATGGCAAAACCTAGTAAAGTGTTTACTAGTGAATTACCCTTGTCTATTGATAGCAAAACTTGAATTATGATACCAAACGATCACCAGGGAGCAGCTGCTAAAATATAACAGAGCAAATCCAGTAGAATTCAGCCTATCCTAATACAGGCAAACTTCTAGAACAAGGCCTTTTGTTCCAGTGCCGCCAGTCTAAACAACAAGGCTATTGACTGCATGTACCAGCCTTTGTTACTGGGGGCTACCTGAAAAGATTAAAATTGCATGAATCTGCAATTTCAGATCAATTCTCAGCTGCAAAACCTCCATCTGTAAACTGACCCAAGTGGAGTAGACCTGTTGACTTAAGCTTCTATATTAAAGGACCATACTGTCGTAGTCTATCCTTAGGAAATAAATTAATTTCCAGGGTCAGTGCTAAATAAGTCTCAAGAAGCTGTAGCATAGTTTTGATCTTTCATATTGCCACAATTATTGCAAAAGGTCATTAATTCTTCTATGGACCATCAGTCAAATCAGTAAGTCCTTTAGACAACTTCACAGAGAGATAGGGAAACGAAATGAAAGGCATTCAGACCACTTCCTCTTCCACTTCGTCACACTTTTACTAAGCTATATACTGACATGAACACACTTCCCCCAAAAGCAACTGGTCGTGAACCATCTTCAAGAAAAGACACTAAAGATTTCTTATCTTTTGCACCCCTTCCTTTATAGAATAAAATATTATTTTTGTTCAGGCTATATTGAATCCACAGTCAAATCTGTAGGCTAATGATGAATCAAGTAGACATTTTACTTTGCCTTCTCTATGCTGAAAGGAAGCTTGCAGTTTTGTCAAGAAGTTTTTCAAGCAGTAAGCCTAACATTAGCATAATATTCTTATATAGGAGTCAAACTTCTGGTAAGAGGTGCTGGTAGAACTAGGCTGCACTGCAGTGTCCTGAATAAATCTACATTACGATGATCACAGGAAGACTAAATTGTCCTGGTTCCAGCCAGGACAGGCTTAAATTTTGCAGGAGGGGGCATGGCTAGGACCTGGAGGTTATTCTATACCACCTCACATAATTTTCTGGCTATGGGGGAAGGACTCCCTTCCGAGTTGGCATAGCATGGCAGAGGGAGTGGTTAGATAATGTCTATTGTCAGGGGACTTCTGTGTGAATCATCGGTTTCTTGTACCCTCTGTCATTAATATTGTTGCTGTTACTGTTCATTTTCCTATCTCACTGCTGGTTCCAGTAAATTGTTCTTATCTCAACCCATGTTCTTTACTTTTTGTGCCTCCAATTCTCCTGTCCTTCCTGCTGCAGGGCGGGTAGCAAACAAGCTGCACATGGGTTGGAAAGTCTCAATTGGGGAGTGTCATTCCTAAACCACGACACTAAATATAATCCACTATATAGAAAACCATCCTCTGGACAGCCAAGGGAAATCAGGCACTGGATCTCACATATCTTCATCTGTGTTCSCAGTATCAAGGTGAAGGTGCAGGACCTATTGAATTCCAAGAGGGAGGAACAGAACAAGGTGATCAGACTTAAGCAGATGATTCCATGGATGCTTGTTTCTTCATCATCATCTTCAGAAGATATGTTGCAGTCCTATTAACTGGAGGAAAGAAGGGATTGCAACCATGTTAAAGTAAAATTACTCTTCCAGTCACAGAAAAACAGTGTTGAATCTTCAAACCGAAAACCCCATAGAGGTTAAGTTCACATTCTCTATTCATAATGATGCATTTTTGTTGCTTTAGAGGATAACTTTTCTCTATATTGTTCAGTTTTCTATTTTTCAGTTATTTAAGAAGATAGTTAAGCTTTTATTTTTCTCATCTGAATGGAAAAAAATGATGGTTTTTAGTCTTTCTCCACTTATCAGAAGAAATACTCTGTTCTTTCTCAATGTTTACAAATGTCCTTATCAATAAAAACAGCTAACAGTTTACCTCCCAAACTAGCATTCTCTTCACTGGACAACACTGGTTATAGGATTTGGAAAAGACTTGATATGTCATGTTGAGAAAAAAAAAAATGCTGGAGATATTTACACTCTTGAAAAGTCAACCTGTAAATACCATACTCACAACCAGAAAAACCCCCTGAGTTCTCTGTGAACAAATATCCTGCATCAGCTATAATAGAATATGTACTTCATTAAAAATCTGTAGGGCTCTCTGTATTCTCTGTAAAAACACAGAACTTCAGATGTCTCTATTCCCCACATACTTACTCATGCTAAAAGTGTACTTAGTCATGAGAAAGCAAATTACAAATTCCAGAGAAAAGCAAAGAATGTCTGTCTTTCAGATATGGTACCTACTCAATCTGCATCAGTCTTCAACCTACTACTTTCTTAGCTTATGACACCTGCTTTCAAAACTGAGGAGGACATTCCCTAATTTAATTTTCAGGTAATGCACTCTTCATAATGATCATTATACTGACTATGAGAATGAGCAAACTGTTATGGCTGATCAGACATTTAAAGTGTTCGACAAGGATAAAATCATCCTTTGGCTTCACTCCATGCTCCCATCCCAACCCAACTATTAAGCTAGGATTTTGTTTTCTTAGTTGTTTTATAAACCTGTTCTCATCCTCACCAAGGCAAGGGAAGCTACATTCCAGTGGTAAGACAGCACTACTTTGAATAGAGCCAAGGAGTTCAAGGAGGTAGCTAAAACTTTTTATCTCTGTTGTGGATGTAAACATCTAAACTCGACTGGTGACCAATAGGGTGAGCTGAAAGGGTGAGCCGTGTGATTGCACAAGATTATTTTTATTTTAGATTTCCAGTTTGAGGCTTTTAAACATAAACTTATTTTAAGCTATGTAATATTTGTACATCTTCTCTGTCTAATGTGTGTTCTCCAATCAACTGTTCGAATTGCCTTTTCCATGGAGCTTTTGTCTCATTCAAGGCACAAATCATGTTTTAGGAATAAATCAGGGATGTGTAGAACATATGTAGACTTAACGGGGACATAAAGAGATACTGATCTCATCTCTGTTAGCATTGACTTCACAGTGCCCCTAGTCAGGGCTATGTATGTCTCTTCCTGTGTACTGATGGAAGCTGTTTTATGTAAGATTCCAGTTTCAAGTGTTGCAGAACTAGAAAGGTGAAAGTGGCAGGAGAATGCACCAAGAGAAAAGCAGGTCCTGTCAATAAAACTTGCCTGCTGTCTCAGGACATTATAATTTAGTCCTGTTGTAAAACTCCCGTCTGATACTAAACAAACCCTTAAAACCTAGTCGTCAAGGGTGGATTCTAAATATAACTTTGGAAAGCCAGCTCAAGATATTGGATACCCAACTAGGGGTACAAAAGCATCTAGTATTTACACCTGTAACAAATATCAATAAGGATGCTACTTTAAAAATAGAACATACTATATTCTCTTAGGCTTTTTAATCTAGGCCTCTTTAATTGAACAGCAGAAGTCAGTGGGCAACTCTGACAATATCTGCTGTAATTTCATGTCTCAGTTCTACATGGGTAGAGAATGGGTAACAAAACCCCCCTTATTTAATGGGCATATTGGGAAGAAAAATTAATGGTTCCTAAAAAAATTGCTATTCTTTGAAGGCAAGTATTTGAGGAAAGAAACTCTTCTGATCAATAAAGAGCTGAATATCATGATGTCAGTTCAAAAAATTACCAAGAATCTATTACTCTAAACATAATTGCCATTCCTTTCTTCAGTTATTTAAACTTGATTGTGTTACTGTCTTAGTCTAATCTCGAATCAATGCTTTGCAGATCAATGAAAATAAGGTCTCAGTAGTTTAGAAATATAGGAGGCCCTCTTTTCTAGACTTTCATGTAAAGCATCTTGTTCCTTCAACTTTCCTACATGTGTTGCAGAACTAACCCCTTTTACCTGCCTGAAATGACCTCTCTTAAAACTGCAGCCAGTACAAAAGCTAAACATAACTCTCAGCTGTGTTGGAAGTACAGATTGCAAGAAGAGCTTTTTTCTGCATTTCTGTTTTTCCATTTTAACTTAAACATCTCAGACCACTTAGAAGACAACAGACTGAGATGGACATGACGAAGAGGTGAGGAAGCTGAAAGACAGAATTTACAGAGAATAACAGATTGCAGGGATGAGCCACATCCCAAAAGTTGAGGGCAAATGAGCATAGGATCAAAATAGGAAAGAAAAAATTTTAGGTGCAAAGGGACATTATGTACTTCAGACCTAAGATGTCAACATAATTTGGCCCCCGCGGAGTTTTAAACCATCCAGTTATTTTAGATCAAGAAAGCCTGGGTTATAAAAACATGCGCAGGATTAATCTCAACTATCTCTAAGAAGTTGCCGAAKAGGTGACATGCTTTCTATCAGTAAAAAAGAAGTCAACAAAATAAAACAAATTTCAACTTTGGTTCATCTGACCAGACAGAGGCATCTGCTTTAGGATGAGATGAAGCATGCTGTGAATTCCACCAACTATGCTGACTATCTTTCCATTTACTGTGAAAAAGTAGCAAAGGATATTGGATCAGATGTTAATGCCTACAGCACAGACCATGCCATTTAGCCATATCAATCCCACCTTTTGAAATCCTTTAGCTAATCACTGGCTGTATCTCAAAGACTAAATGCTTCATTTCCAAGCCTTACTCCCAAATACTAAAAGGCAGATAATCACCTTAATATAACCAAATATAACTTACTGATAGTCATTTCATTATCAAGATTTATAATCTTGTGGATAAATCTCTGCATATCAATTATGGCTGTGATCCCTCCATTAGAGCAAATCCTAGAGCTGTAGACCCATTCCTCTCCAACAGAGATCTCTATATTTCCAATCCAGTAAACTTCCAGCTAGCTGTGGCCTACCACCATAACTACTTCAAATCCAGCTGTTCCACCATCTATGAAGATCTTTATAGACATTACAATGGCACACAATGAGGTCTAAATGGAGTTGACCTTTCAAATGAACTTGATTCCATGATCTGTACTTTGCCCATAAATTAGAACACTCTTTATTCTGCTGAACAGAAGAACAACTGTCCTCCCAACTTTACCAGGAGGTAATTGCCATGAAGGCAATTGTCCACTTCAACCTGGAAGCTCTGTATGCTTATGGTAAAACCTCCTATCCAGCTGACATCGTTTGGTTCTTTCCCAAGCTGGATCAACCAGGGCTGTTCAACYACCTCCAAAAATATTTGCTACCACTGTAAGAACTCAAACTGGCCTGGCTTTCCAGTTTTCCTAGACTGCTCCAATACCGCATTCCATACAGCTTCTCTACTGGAAACATTTATATGCAAGTTTAGGAAAGCCATTTAGGAAGCTGGCAGTAAGGCTGGTTTCAACAAACAAAATATTGTTGAAATTTGCTGCATCCTGCCCCCAGTGAGGAACGTGTGAAACACCTTAAGAAATAAGAAAGAAACAAAGTGACTTAGACAATTCATCATGCAACCTCTGGACAACTTGATTTTCTTCTAGAGAAAGCAAGACAAGAGCAAGCTAACATGGAACTTAGTGAAGCAAAATATAACTGCAAAAACCAGTCACAAAGCCTGGTACGTCTCAGATGCTTGAACCATAGCACTGTCACATGGTATTTTTGAATAGCGTGATTGATTCTCCTGAAAAGTCTTATCAAACAACAAGGACAAAATGTTAGAATGGAAGGCAAAGAAGAATCAATGGCAATGCAAGCAATGAATATTTGTAAAAGAAGAAATTCTTTCGCTAAAGATGAATTGTGGAGTGTGGTCAGAACACTAAAACCCAGTAATAACTCTGAGCTTCGGCTCTTTCCTTGAAGTACTAAAAATGGAGCAGTACTGGTGAACGGTGTTTCTTTTTAATCATCCAGAAAATCAAAATGCCTAAGACCTGGTCTACTGCAATGGTGCGACTCTGAGTACAGATTAAGATGTTCTATTTTTATGCCTTTGCCAAGCAAAGTAACATCTTCAGCAACCACTGCTGCCATCTCTTTGTTAAGCCATGAGTACCGATTACCTTCAAAATCTGTCCTTTAAAGTGTGGCTACAACAGGGATGTTGTGCTGCATACAGCTCAAAAAGGATTCAGTCCACCTCTTAGGAATGGTGATTAAATGTTCATCTCCAGAAGGCAGTCACAGAGTTACTAGATCTTAACCATCTTAATTTCATACATAGGCCTATCCTTCCATCAATGATCCTGTTACTGTCACTGAATGACCTCCTTTTCCACCGCTTAGATTAAGCCTAGCCCTTGAAGATGTCAAGAAGTAGATTAAAAACCTTTTTGTAGACTAGTTAGAAGATTAAGAAAGTATGAAAAGTAGGAAAGTTTTCAGAAGTATTATCTGCACAAATGTTGACCCTGTTGACGCCTAGTACCACAATTCCAGTTATCTAGATGATGGACGTTGACCTGGGAGACACTGACATATTAGTCATAAAGAATGGGCAGATTAATCAGGCCTGAGAAAGGAATCTCCAGGTCTTTCTACATAAATCATCCGAAGCCCACGAATGGGTCAACGTTTTCTGAATGGGTATCTGCTGCACAAAAAATCCAAAACTTGTCTATCAAAGTAGAACATCGAGGAATTTCTTGGTTTTCTGAAACACTTTTGAAAGACTTCAACATAAGAACTTTGATCAAAAATGAGTTGACTCAATGGGTTGGTTGATTACACAAATGTGATGAACTTGCGCTGTTCTGCGGCAAGACTATGGCTCCCTGGTGTGGTATGGAATAGGAAGCSCTCACTGGAACAAATGCTTCGGTATGACAGAACACACAGTTCGGCATTCCTGTCCTGAGACTGGTTTTGTCCCACCCTTCAGCCCTTTTGAGATCAGAAACTCTGACTTGAAGAATTTGCTCTTGTGACTTGTCGCACCTACCTTCGCACAATGATGCCTTCGATTCATCAAGTGAATGGCTTGCTGCACAGCACCTCATGTGAGGCACCCCCAGATGACACACGAGGTGAGAAGGACACTTTGCGGGGTGTGACTAGTGCTGGACTCATAAGCAAGTCACACGAGGTGACAAGGACACTTTGTGGAGTGTAACTAGTGCTGGACTCATAAGCAAGTCAACAGCTCAGCTACTTTCTGTTGACCCATCAATACCAGGGAGGCCTTGGCGGGGCCTTCCCGGCTTGGCAAACACGGTCAGCCGGGAGATGGAAGGCACATATCCGGTGTTGGCAGCCGCCGTCGAGGGCTGCTTAGTTTCTTTTACGGCAAAGCCATCCAACCAAGGAAGTTCGGAGGGGAAGAAGCGCGTGCAAGCCGCGCTGCAGCGCTGCTCGCACATATGGCARTGCCGCGGGGCGATGGACTGGGCGGTGGTGGAGCCCACGAGGGAGCGGCGCTCGGAGGGTCGCGGAGGGACGAGCACGGGGGCTGCGGCCGGGGGGGCTCCGGGCGTGACGGGGGCGCCGCACGTGCGTGGGGCCCTGCGCCGTCCCACCGTCGCCCCGCTCCGAACTCCGCGCCCGTCCCGCGGGCACATCCCACCCGCCTCGCTCCCCGCCGCCTCCCGCTCCCATCACCCGCCGTTTCCCGGGCGCGCGCCCCCGCCGCCCCCCGCGCGCCGCCGGGCTCAGCTGAGCAGACAATGGGAGATCAAAGCCGGGATGGGGTGGGGGGAGGAGGAGAAGGAGGAGGAGGATGGTGCCGGGCGGGGGGGGGGAAGGGGGTGGCTGGTGGAGCCGGCGGGGCGGAGAGCGGTGGTTTGCGTGTGGCGCTGCCTCTCTGCGCTCGATTAGTGTTCCTGGGGAGGGAGCGAGCGAGCGTAGCCGGCGGCGGACGGAGGGGTGCGGGGGGGGCGAGCACGCGGGCGAGTGTGTGTGTGTGTGCACGCGCGGGTGCGCGCGCTGCGTGTTTGCGCGGGTCCGCGCTCGGGCGCGCGCGCGGGTGCGTGCGCGCCGGGGTGTGCGAGGGCGAGCGGGGAGAGCGAGCGAGTTGCGCAGCTGCCGTGCGCGCACCCCCCCCCGCCGCCGCCGCCGCCGCCGCCAGCGCCAGCAGCAGCAGCAGCAGCAGCGCAGGGGCAGGAACAGGAGCACCTCACTGGCATTTAACGAGCGGAGCTGCTAGTTGCGCTGGAGAGAGACGCGCAGGGAGGAGGAGGAAGAAGAAGAAGAAGAGGAGGAGGAGGAGGAGGAGGAGGAGGAGGAGGAGGAGGAGGGGAAGAGCAGAAGGAGGAGGGGACGAGGAGGAGGAGGAGAAGAAGAAGAAAAAGAAGAAGAAGAAGAAGAAGAAGACGGGGAGAGAGAAGAGGAGAAGGAGGAGGCCAAACGGACACCAACTGAAACAAAAGTATTTCCAAACCAGCACCCAACTCCACCTTGTGAGTCTCCCCCAGCATGGCTTCCGAGGATCTCTACGAGGTAAGAGCCCCCGAGCCCCGCCGGCCCTGCCCCCGGCCCCGCCGGCCACCCCACCCCACGGCACCGCACCCGAGAGCCTTTTTGTTGCTCCCCGGGAGAGCCGCCGGGCTTGTCACCCACACTTGCCGCGGCTGCTGCCCCTTCCCGCTGGGCCCGGCGCCTGCGTGTGTGCCCAGCCTGGCCCCCCGCCCCCCCTTCCCTCCCCAGTTTTGCTGGAGGAGGACGGAAATGTGACTGAACGGAGGAGACGGCAAAGTGTTACCGTGGCCTGCGCTCCCCCCCAGTCTTTCCCCACGTTCACACAACACTTGGACTCCGGGAGGAGGAGGGGGGGTGCTGGATGGGGCGAGCAGCGCTGACAGCCCCGGCAGCGAGCACGCCGAAGTGCGAGCCCCGCGCTGTGCAAAAATGTGAGCAAAGCCGAGTTATTGCCTCTGTCCGGGCCGGGGCGAGGGCGAGGGGGGGATGGGGGGGTGTGAGGTGCTTTTCTGTTAGATTTGTGATTTGTGTCCATGCCAAAGTCCTGTGCGGGGTGGGGGGGGGGGGGGGGGGGGAGCTGAGGTGCTTTCCTCTTAGATTTGTGATTTGTGTCCATGCCAAAGTCCTGTGCCACCGTCGTGTGCCTTGGCCGTGCAGCAAGCTGCGGCGATGCAAAATGTTAAAATTTCAGCTCCTCGGCTCTTGGTGCTCCAGCGATAGGGTTGAGGTTGCGAGGGTAGCCAAAAAGATTGAAAGTTAAGGCTCTGACGCGCCATCCTTCACTCRTCACTCCGGAGGTGGTCAAAGTGTGTGCTGACGGGAGAGGGAGGTCTTGGGATGGAGAAGAGAACAAGGTGACAGCCTAACTTTGAGTTTCCTATCTTATGTGTGGCAATTTCACATCCTTGCGCTTAATTGAAAAGCATCATGGTTCTCTTGGATTGAACTTCCTTGTTTTTATTTTTACAAGAAGTCATCACTGGGAGTGAAAAGCCGTTGTTGTTTTGGAGCTGTTCTTGCCTTTTGGGTAAAGAAGTGGCCTCCCAAAATCAAAAATGCTCTTATCTCATAGTTAATATGCTTCCAGGCAGTGATCTGTTAAAAAAATGTTTATATCCAGAGACTGAAACTCTTAGGGCTAAAGGGAGGCAGATAGCCTTTGGGAGACTTGAGAGGCGATGTCCTACTGTATGGCTGGTGCACACATATCTCTTATTCATGGAGTTACATCTGTGGTGCCATCGGTGGACAGACTCGTAGAAGTCAATGGAAGGTGCCCTGGGTGGGCTTGCGTTTTAGTTGACTATCAAGGAGAGGTGCTGAAGTGATAGACTAGAAAGAAGACTGAAGGCCTGTATTCCCAAGACAGATAAATCATAGTTAATTGCTTTGGTGAGTTTCCCCATCCTCATAATGTGGCTTAAACCAATCTTGAAGGGAACATCCCTGGAAGTTGGAGAGAAATTTAGGGACCACTCTGCATCTCAAGGGATTGCCAAAAACTTGCTTTGACTTCGGAGGAAGTTCTGTTGGGTTTGTGGAGTTGGGCCCGTAGACTGTGCTGTGGCCAATACTTGCTCTTCATGTGTTGCTGTGTTTGATCAAAGACGGACAATGAGATAAAGGTTTTGATGGCCATAAAGAAATTACCGGAAAAATTCTATTTGCTGGACATTGGACTGAGGCCAAGAGTGACCATTGTGCATGACTCTTCTTGGTTGTCTTAAATTGTGTTCAGAATGTTGACTTGTACAAAAGGCTCGTCTGTCTAGCAAGGCCGTCCTCACTGGTCAGGTGGCATGTGATGGCCATTGCGCCAAAGCCGCTTTTGCAAGACACCTGAAGAGATAAACTGCTTTTTTAATTTTAAAATTCAGACACATTCTTTAGTTGTGTAAGTGCAGTGTTTGTTTAAGATGCTGAAATTGTTAATGCTCTTGAACTAGATGTGGTCAAGCTGTCTCTTTTTTCTAAATTGTTGTTCATTTTTGACAAGTTTTGTCTTATAATGAATTTTCTAGCCATGTCTGAAAAATCATAAAATTATAAATAATTTAAATACAGTGAGCACTAATTTGGGAAGGACATAGCTGCAAGTTGACCTGAAATGTTAAGCATTAAGTAATTTAAACTGTTGCRTGAACTGCTTGTGTTATGGACTGTGAGTTTACTTCTGTTTCATGTTTGTCTTCTTTATAACTCATGCCGTACAATATTCCTTGAATCTGGTGTTTGAAATCCGGAGCCATTTGTTATACTTCCATTTTTCCTTCTGGATCTTGATCTGGTGTCTTGATCAGAAAAAAGTTGTGTAATCTATTTGCAATTGTTAGCTTAAGTATGAATGCCAACTACTTTTGCTCATATGTGTCATGGTTCTTCCAAAATACAAATGAAAAATCCTCTTATATAAAAATGAAGTAACTTCCTTTTTCTTTAAAAAAAAAAAGAAAAAATCTTAATGGATTCACTTGTTTGTGAGATTATTTTTATTCTGGATGTCATCTCTGAAGAGAGGGAGMGGATCTCTGTAGGCCAGTGACTTGGAATTCAAAGATCAAGACCTTGAAATGTACTAATGGACTGGCAGTGTGACTGTTGAGCTGGCTGTATATCCTTGATGTCATTTGTTCCCATGCATGTTAGAGGTTGTGGTGATGACTACCTGCTTTTTTTTTCTTCTTCCTTTTTCTTTCTTTTTTTTTTGGGGGTAGAAACTTTTATTGAAAAACGTTGAAGAGACTCTTTTTCTAGATGGAAAATGAAACAATCAGTAATGTTGTCAGGCTCTATGGATGAGGCAAATAACATAGTTTTTCTCTTTGCGAGTTCGATTCTTCGAGGGACAACGTGTTTGTTAGTGAGGCAGACAAACATGGAAAAACTGGTGAACAAGACAGATAAAGGAAAACATAAGAAAAGGTGCCACTGGGTTTTTATTTCCTCAAGTTTGTTTCAATAGGCATTGACATCTTAGGGCATCTCTCTTCATACTTCGTACTTCGTGCCTGCTGCGATTTGTTGGTGTGGTTTTTGGAAAATCCTTTGTACAGCCCTTTGGGCAAATAGTAGGGTTACCTTCTTTTTCACTGTGGCAACTTTGCTTTGGCTTACTGACTGTTTCCCGCCAATTGAAACATCGTTACTTTTTCCGATCAGACTCATTGGTGCAATTAGAAGTAGGGTATCCACCTCAGATAGAAGGCTCTTTTGGAAACTAACTATRTTCTGCCTCTCCGCAGTCAAATCCCTTGACCTCCTTTGGCAAACTCTTGCAGTGATGTTTGGGATTGAAGTCATCCTGAGTTGTGGTTGGCATGACAAGTTTGTTTGATGAAATGTGGAAACGATTCCATACAAGTGCTCCCTGGGACAACTATGTGTTAGCCAGCAGGTCAGACGTACCAAATGGCGGTCGGTAGACAGCTACGAATCTGTGCTGAGTTTGAGAGAGTCTTCTTCTCCCAAAATTTAATAACTTGAGTTTGTATTAGGTCAGATGGAGATGTACTGAAGTTCTCTGCCCTTGGACATTGTATCTAGTCAAACTGCCAAGCGTTTCCGTCTTTCCTCGGAGAGTTACTGGTAGAGCTGGAGGTACACATGGCCCACTGGATCCATTTGTGTAACTCTAGCTAGGCTTGGGCCTCAATTGCTGGTCGTAGCAAAACATTTTTACTGGGTTTTACTAAGAAGTAAGCAAAACTGTTTGTGTGAACTTTGCTGGTGCACCTATGCATTGATGCCTTTTCTTTACTCTGTACTTCACCTTGAGATTGCTCATAAACCTGGTGTTTTAAGGTGACTTAATCGATTTCCATTAAAATATGACAGGTTAACATATTTAAAGTCATGTACTTCAAAATTATACATTTTTGTATGTTTTATAGCCTGGAATTTTTTATTTTAATACTTCAAGTGTCTTGCAAAAAACATATACATTTTTTCATCCTGGTGTCTAGTATTCTCAAGGTGAGACTTCACTTGCAGTGATGATTCAGTACTTTTGGTTTTATTTTTAGAACTGAAGCCTTTGACATTAAATTATACAGATACAGTGAAATTACAAACTGAAACAAATTTCAGGAGCAACTCTCTGAAGTTCTGTGGCCTTGCATTAAGCCATGTGTCAGGTTTAATCACCTAATAAGTAAGACCAAAGACATGTATTCCAAGAAAATCTAAACTCTGTGTATACAGTAGCAGCCACAGGTCAAAAGAAGTGATCCTGTGGGCTGTTCTTCATCCACTGTGCTAGGTTTTTTAAATGATAGACTGTAGAAAACTGATGGAGAAATGCTGTCATTTTGTTGAAAATTTAATATTGCATAGGAATAACCCACTTAAACCCAAAGTTTCTCTCACAGCCCAACTAACACTGCAGAGATCAAATCTTCATCATGTTTTGTGTGCATTTACTGGAAAGTTTAAACATTTGTTTTGCTTAAGTTAACTGAAAGGGTAAGTCCATTATCTACAGTATGCAGCTTGGAGTTTGTTGTAATTTCCTATGGCTATTTCATGAAAAATTGCTGTTAACAGCAAATTAGAATTGGCTTTTCGGGCAATAGCCAATTTTTTCCTCATTGAAATGGGTTGTTTTAATTCAACCTGTCTTGCAGGAAGTCCAGATTGTCTTGGGATCTATCTTCTGCTTGTTTCTGATGTGCTGATTCCCAAGATCTTGGTTAAAGATCTTGTTCATAAGGAGGGTCTTATAGTCATTGAGGTGTAATGCCTGAATTTTTATGATTTTCTTTTGACAGCTGGTGGAAATGTTACTCTTTGTTTCAGGAGAGGTAAAAGATCTAGACTTGCTTGACTGACCCTACCCAACTATATAAGACTAGGAATTTACATCGGATGTGTTTGTGTTGCTTCCACCCCTTAGGAACTATACATCTGACTTAAAATAGAGTTGAGGATTAGCTGTTCATCCTCCATGGGTGACTTTCACTTTTTTAAACCAGAGCACAAATGCAAGAGCACTGCAGGATAGGAGCCATCATGTTTAGTGCAAGAAACTTGGCTTTTCCATGTCCCTTGCCAAGCTGCTTTTTACCAGTTTGAGTTAGCCCCAGAGGTCTGGACAAAACGGAGGATGTCTGGTTCTCCCTTTTGTGCTGCTGCTGCCGGGGAAGTGCCTGAGCTGCCCCAGGAGTTTCCTCCAGTGTGCCTGCCCTCTGCAATACCACTGGCTTGGCAAGGCTCTGGGCTACTCCCAGGGTAAACTTAAACACATGCGAGCGAAGGAATGAACTTCTGTGTCCTGTGTAGAACACAAATGGTTCATGGATAAGGAGATATTTTAGCAGATTTTATGCACAAAACTCATTTGCATATACATGTACAAAATCGGTATAGTAAAAAAAAATGTTGGGTTTTTTTTTCTGTATAACTTATTTTGACTTGCTCATGTCCATCATGGAAGAAAAAAGGTGGAAGGGAGAGGAAGTGGGAAATGGGAAGAGATGCCTCATCCGTAAAGCATGTGAAGCTCTGATAATTCTTAACCTTCACCGTCTGTCTTTTACTGTGATTTAATTTCTTGAGTTTTTTTGGTCAAGCAGGGATTTACTACTGTGGTGCCAGTCACGTTTAGAGTTACAGAACAATTACTTCCAACTTGCCAGACTACTATCGCAGAAGGTTGCTTCCACTATGCTGATGTTCAGTACATCTTGAATGAGGACAAATTATTGGACACAAAGAACTTAATGAGACATGCCACAGCCCCTTGTTCCTCAGGAAGGTTGGCGTAGCTGGAACAGCATCAGAGATGCTGTGTTCCTTTTAGACTTCTCAGTAGGTGCAGCTTCATTTCTTCCTGACTGCTGCAGCATTTCTGACCTGTGCYAAAGCAGTAGAAAAAACAAGTTACTAACCGTTATGCTTTTGTCTTATTCAACTAGAATATGTGTTAACTGGGTGTGCAGATCTCTTGGAAATAACAGATAAGCAAGCCTATAATGCCACTCTTATTCTTCTGTAATAAATTCCAAATCTGCTGTTAATGGGCTGTGTATTATTTTTGTGTATCTGTTGGAAGCATGGGCTCTACAAACTGTGTTTACAGGGCGAAAAGGGTTGCACAAGTCTCTTCGTGTTCACTTCTTCTGTGCCTTTGAGGTTTTGGATGGCTGGATGCCATGTGATAGATAACCTTATTGGTCAATAAATACAGGATTGATTTTTTTTTCATCTTAGAATAGAACATTTGTAATTCACATATTAAACATACCATATGCTTTCTCTGTCAGTATGTTGTTAGTCCAGAAAATATCTTAAAAGTTCTGTATTTTATAGTTATACCATTGATATTGTATTTTCCAAAGCTGTAGTCTCTAAGAAGAGCTTTTATTTTTCTAATTTCTGATGGGCTTTTAATATTTACGCACAAGAATTTTGTGCTCTTTGAAATCATGTCTTTGAACTTCTCTCCATGTTACTTAGAGGAAAACTGGCATGTTAATTGTTCAGTACACTATAAAGGCAAGAATATTTAGTGTTTTCATGAACATCCTCAGAAGATGTAGATGTGTCCCTTAATGGTGACCTGTGGAAGATATTTTTCAAGGCATCTATGAATATGTATGAATACATGGAATGGATATGGATTAAAAACTTTTTTTAATCATAGATCTACATTTTTAAATTACTTTAAAGCCACTTTGGTAGCATTAATTGCAAAATAAAGCAACTATTTTCTGAGTATCTTTTAGCTGTATGTTACTTGTATTGAATAATGAAAGTACTGAACTCAGTTTTGTTATGATTCTACAGTGAGGCTTCACGTTTTATAATCACGGTACATAAAATAAATTAGTACAGCTCTGATCAAATCTTTCTTCTTGGCCATGTTATGTCTGAGGGTTTGTTTCATTTCTTTTGTGGGGAAAGATAAGGTATGTATTTCAAGTGGCCTAACCACATTCGTAGTTGTGCCTCTAGCTCTTCTGCCCCCACAGTTTCTGAAAGTTTACGCCTTTTAAGGAAGTGTTAATGCTCATTCTTTGCTGATTATCATAGTAGCATATGAAAAATCAAAACCCAGTTGTTTTTCTAATATCCTGGATTGACAGGGAAGGAAGGAGATACACATTTTTCTTTTTCTGTTTTTCTTTTTGTTTTATTTAAGTGACTTTGTGATTTTCATTTTGTAGACACGTTTAAATACTTCTCTAAGCATCTCCACTTCCTGTAAAATACTGGATTACAGAAATTTGCTTGGTTTAGGGAATAATAAAAAATTTGCTTTAGTTTGAAGATGCCACAGTTTAAAGCAAGTTGTGGGAAGTATGTTGTGATGTATTTATCATAAAAAAATTTTGATTGTACATTTTGTAAATATGTATGTAGGGGAACCATTGAGGTACTTTCTTAAGAGCATTGCAATGGATGTATSTGAACCCGAAAATACTTTCCTGCCTGTGATGTGTTGAACGTTGTATTCAATGGATATTCAGAAATCTGTAATTTAGGAAGTTCTTTCCATTAAATGCAGTTCTTCAATGAAGCATCGTCAGGATATTGATAACGTTTTCRTTACCAATAACTAGACATATGAAGAGTACAAAACAATTCGAAGTAAATTTGTGAGAGTTAGCTGGATTATAGTTTGGCTAGTTGCTAAATCATGCTCATCTGTTGTGTTTTGATTTCAGCACCTGATTTTCCTCAGTTCTCTGTATGTATAAAACATAGCTCATGCTAGCAGAGTGTGACTGTTCCATTTTACTTTAGTGGCGAGGTCACTTACAAGGTTAAAACTACAACAGACTTGGGATTGTGTCTGTAAGAAATAATGAGAATGTAAGACTCCACGTACTGACACAAAAGATCCATCCAGTTCAGCACCCGGATTCCTATCACAGGTCCATAATATCTTGCTGTAGAGGGAAAAAAATGGGAAAAGTGGCACAGTCATTGGGAGCTTTCATGGCTGGCTTTGTTGRGATAAGGCAGATTTCAGCCTCAGTTATAAAATGCCAGCAGCATGATCTGAGCTGCCCAGATGTTCAGAGCCCACCTTCATTCCCTGCGTACATCTGCCAGGAGGTTGTGGCTGCAGGCCACAAATACATTGTTGTTGCTGAACTCTGTATTAACTTGAACTCAAATTTTTCAAGAAGAGGCTGTTAGTGTATATGATCAAACAAACCAAACACTAACTTTGTGTGAAACCTCAAGTCATCAGCAGTGTACGTTCTAGATACCTACAGAGTCTTCAGCAGAGACTTGATGCGCTTAAGCACTGTATCCCAAAATAAGATCTAGCTGGCAGCTTTGTGTGAGCAGACTCAGCCTAGAAAATTAGGAGAGAGGAATGTGCCCACAAAATAAAACAAATTGTAATAGCACTTGCAATAATAACTCTAGGAATTAATCTCATTATTTGAAATCATTATTATTTTGTGAGTGTAAGCATAAACCATAGTAGATTGTACTGGAGTATAATATATAAAATTAGGAAGGTTGATGGAAAGCTTCTCTGAAAACAGGAAAAACCAGAGTGGTTTTTTCTTTTCTGTAGGCTTTTTGCTGTATAGTAACTCTCTAACATAACTGGTAGCCGGTCATGTTTTCAAGGCTGGCACATTTTTTCTTGCTTGTTTACATCACAGATAAGGACCAAACTTGATTTTGGATTAGCAGTACTTTCTAAGAGCAAAGAAACATAAAGTAAAAGCAATGATGTTTACATCAGATTGAGAATCTCGAGCTTTTGTTCTTAGTGTATTTTTCTGTGGCATTAGATTATAAGTATAGTTGTTCTGAATAGATATATTCAAAGCAACTTGACAGTTGAGTGAGCATTTCCAGCTAAACAATTTCTAATGTTTCCTGAAAATGATGCCTCTTCCCCAGCTTGCCACCCTCCTTTGCAGCTGAAGGAGTAACTGATTAGATGTCCAAGCATTCCGAAGTGCAAGAGAAGTTTTAAATGAGTGCAGTTTTAGAGCAGTCAATCAATTTTCACCTGTGATATAGCAAGGTCAGAAGTTTCAAAGATAAAATTTAAACTGTTGGTGCACATCAGGTTTTTTGYAGTATATGTATGTGGCTAGAGAAGGTTAAAGCCCAGCTTAGAAATTGTTTTCAAATTTGTTCTTTTCTTTGTCAGGTTCATATGCTTGGTGTTATGTACTTTTTGTTTGATTTGATTGTACAAAAGGRTATGTGTTGAGTGGGAGAGTAAAGGACACTTGATCTCTATTTGGTTTTAATTTGAAAAAAACTTCCGTAAGACACTGTAAAACAGAAGTCTAGGACAAGTTTATCATCATGTGATTTTTGAAGGCATTGGCTTCCAGAGAATTAACATTGGAATAAGCTGTATTTTTACCCAGGTTGTCAAGGAATGATGATCAATAACAACACAGAATTTTTTTCCTGATGCTGAGGGCAAATAAGTTAGCTTCCTGTTTCGAAAGATCCATCARTGTTTCAGATTCTATTTCACTCATATTAGAGGCATCTCTCTTCTCCTTAATTGATTTGTTTTTCCTCTCTCCCACATTGTACTCATCAGCTCTCCTGAGATTTGTGCTTATTTATTTAAACCACCRAAGAATCATATATTAAGTTCTCAATGAGAAGATGGAAATCACTGTATTTAAGGATGCTTCTTTGAAATGTAACATTGTAGTACTGTTAAAACATGGAAGCTGGTGCATCAAGCAGTTGTTCATTTGACAGCTTATGTACATGACTGTGGAAACCCAATGGATATAAARGATTACTACTTCACAAAACTTTAAAACCATACAAAGATGGGATCTTGCTCATTTTTCCATCAGCAGGATACACCTGTCATAGTTGTATGCAAACTGTACCATGCTTCTCTACTTTCTTATCAGTAAAGATTTAATAACACAGTTTCTTTTCTTTATTGGATTTTTATTTTAAATGCTTAATGAGAAAAATCATTAAAATGCCTTATATTTAAAACCAATTCTTTACAAGGATCAATTTCGATTTTAAGTTTGGTTTTGCCCTGAAAYTGGTTTGATGCAGAACAAGTATGTTGAATAAGATGGTGTTTGGAGCTTATCTATGCATGCCATAAAACATGGATTTAGCAGGAAGCTAGAATGAGCACTGGGACATCGTATGGTTTCTGTCCCCAAGAATGCTGGATTTTGATCCACTCCTAGTGACAGATGAAACTTTACTGTTATTTGTTTATACCTACCCGCATGCTATTTTCCATGTTTTTTCAAATAAAATCATTTGCTATGCTCTAGTTCTTCATACCTTTGGATACTTATGAAGAGAAAGCAATGATGGACAGCTATCAGTTAAGTTATACTTAAAGGGTGTGAGATACTTTTTCAGAACAAGTGAAGATCTTAGTTAAACATAGTGCTGGTATTGGTCTGTAAAATGTGAAGTTCTTTATTGCTGTGTKTTATTTGAATATATTCAGTATTAATTGAATTATTCAACAGTAAGGTACTTACTYAAGTAATTACAAACTAGTTTATTCTAAAAAAATTATTCTTTCACACCTGAATGTGTGTATATATATATATGTAATCAAAGGTATGAAATGTAACAAAACTGATTCCTTGCATGCACACAAAGTAATTTCTTTATTATGGCATTCTTACTGTCAAGCAAAAATAATGGGAATTAATGACTCATCATTCTAGTCTATGTATCTATATGTATGGGTTTATTATTTCTGTTAGTAAAATACTGCTTTATTTGACTCTTCATTTTTTCTTATGTACACTTGTTTATAAAGCTTGAACTAAAAGTGTGTGACTTAAAGTGATTTATTTGGAGAAAGGGATTTTATATCTTTATATGCTGAATAAAGTCTTAAAATATACTGAGACAGTAAATTATGAGAAGGGGAAGAAGAAAGTAGTGCTTGACTGTAGARCCTGTGGAATTTTATCTTGTGCTTTTCACTAGACGAATGCTCCCTTTTCATTTATCCCTTTTGTCAAATATTTAAGTTCTACCTTCCCAATGGCTTCTCAATACCTGCCTCTCTCCTTTTCAGTCAAACCACCAGAAAATTCTTTTTCCATCCAACTTGTTCAGAAAAGGGCACCTTCAGTGTGGAAGTAGTTGTCTATTGATTGCAAAATAAGGATGTTTTCTATTTTTCTGCAAGAATCTGGAACTTGATTGTGTAGTGGAAGAAAGGCCTGTCTTAAAACTGCCTTATCTTTTGTAAAAAGATGGGTAGGCAGGGGTTGTTGAGAAAAAATGCAGGGGAAAAATGGAGGCTCTCATCATTAGGACACCTGAGTGCTGTCTCAAAAAATGTAATTCTCTCTTTTCTCTGTCACAGTCTGGCATTGAACATATCACTCAGACTCAGTATTTCAGATATGATTGCTAATCATTTGCTCATCTCCCTGATGAAGGTTGAATCCTTGAGCCGAAGCACAAGCAGAATAAAGCCTTTTTCTTTTCTGTTTTTCCTTTTTTCCCCCCCCAAGTAAATATTGTCAGAACATCTTAAAATAAGGTAGAGCCGGCTAATTGGGTCTGATAGAGAGAAGCTATGTGGCAAGTACAAGCTACAGACAGACCCATCCCCTTTTATGCTGGTTTTGGTTTTCGTGGGGCTAACTGCAGAGATGTATTCAATTTACATGGAGTGTTATCTTTGATGTCCTCTGCAGTCAGTGAGGAGAGTCATCTACAAGGCTGTTTAGACCATTTAAGTGAAATTTCTCTAAAAGGTCATCAGACTTCATCCCCTTTCTCTGCAAAAAGGTATAGAAAGGCCACTTGGGTTAATTTAGTCAGTTAAGTTAAATATACTTAAATGTGGCCTCCTAAGCACTAAGGTTTTGTTTCCTTTTTCTACCAGCTTCTGATCCTAATGCAGGATAATACCCAACTTTTCATTCATTATAGGCCTTCCCTTAGGACTGTAAACTGTGTTAGTAGGTGAATGTTGCTAAGGGTTTGTGCTGTTGGTGTATAAAGAGTTTAGACACAACACTGAGCTACTGTGGTGAAAGTTTTGTTATCTGAGTGACAGTAACCGATCAAGTTATGTTTTTAAACAATAATTGTTTTATTKTATTTCCTTTTACATTAAATCTAGGAAGATGTTTGGGTGGCTGTGTTTTATGATTGACGTTAGCAGTCCTTGCTCAGATCGCTCAGCTGTTCCTTCTGTGGAGCCACAACAGCAGCTTGGCCGTGTTTTAAGAGGATTGGAAAATCGATCTGGCATAATTAAAAACAACCAAACAAAAATCTCTGGCTCAGAAGTGTTTGTTTGGTTGAAGCTGTTCCTCAGTCTGGTTGTGTGCATGGCCATACATGTATTTGCAGGATGACGAAGCAGGTGTGAAGCAACGGCAGTCCTTGGAGCTGTTGAGCCTCTGAGTGATGGCCACGAAAAACCCAGCCTCAATGAGCAAGTCCTGAGACCAGGGGAAAAACTTTGTGTATCCTGACAGTGTTTGTGTCAGCTTTTCTCTTAATGTTTCTTTGAATGGCGTGATGTTTAACATTTAGTTTTGAAACGTGCTAAAYATTACAGAAGGAGACTGTCTATTCCTTGTCCGCTTTCAACTGTATGTACTAGGGCTCTCTTCTCTACAGCTAAAACAAATTTAAGTGGCGCAGTCCTTGCTTGCCACCACTGCCTTCTCCAGCAAACCACTCATTCTTCCTCCTTCCTTTGCACCCACACGGATTTCTGTCGCTGGGTCAGGTGAATGCTCATTAAGGAAGCTTGCCTAGCTGAAGGCTGCCCACTGCTTGTATAGAAATAGTTTTCTGGCAATTTATTGACTGGCTTAAGGTTGAAATCCAAGAGGTGCCACTTCAAGGGAAGGACCGGGAATATATGGCATGTTTGAAGGGAGATAGGAGAAAATGGGTTAGATGTGGGGGGATGGTTGCAGCAATGACTTGGCTCTGTTAAAAAAAAAAAAAGAAAAAAAGAATCTGTCAAACTGCATGCTTAATTTTCAGCTGGATCAACTCGCTGAACAGACTTGCAGTGCGGCTGCACAACTTCTTGCCCTTGGCTTGAGCTGACTCAGAGCCTGTGTCCCCAGACTCCACCTTGAGGTCACGCAGCATGTACGGGATGGGCTGAGGAGCAGCTCTCCTGGAAAAGGGGCTGCACYGGCTGGCGGGCGACCACGGTCAGAGTAGAAGACGCTGTGCTGCATGTTTTAGTGGCTGCTTACACTTCCATTTCTTGTGAAAATGGCAAACTCGTGCTTGCAACAATTTGGGATTCCAGTTATTTCTCAGTGTTGCAAAATTTTTACAATTCCCTGAATTTTACTTTCACCATAGCAGTTGCAAATCTTACTGAAACTGTTTATTGCTTTTAGTGTGCCATGCAAGTAAGGAAAATTCTACAGCGGAGTAAGGTTCTRTTTTCTTTGTCCACCTTGACTATATTGTAAAATGCTCTGAGGCTRTTGCGCCTCAAACCCAGTTGGAAGATGCAGATGATGTACAAGCATAGTTAAAAAGTATAATTTATTTCTAAGGATTCTGTTTATTCACTGAGTGGGCAGTGGGCAAGGAGTGGGATGAGACAGGATGTCTCCTTGTAGCTGAGCTCACTTTAAGCTGCATTTCATTTAAAATGCTGATATCCATAAAGATTATTTTTAGCCCCTCCAATGGAATTAAATTTCAAAGTATAATTGCTGTCAATATCTTTTGGGTAGAAAAACTTGTGCTTKAATTACTTTTGGTTTCAGTTTCACGAGCAGGAGCAAATTATTTTCRTTTTGAGTGTGTTTACGTGAAGGTGGGAAAACTGATAAGGAAAGTAAACTGCGTTGCTCTYTAAGTCCTTCCAATATATAAATAAAAAACGGTTAGGAAAGAAGAATATTTATTAATACTAAAGGTTACAAGGCTAGTGCTGTGTTATGGAAGGATTTGAGAACATGGAAGTAGTAATTGAGTGAGAAAGCAGCTGAGTGCTTTGAATGCCCCATATCCAATGTTCTCAGTTCTTTGTGTGTGGGTAGACCCCTTATTTTGCGTATGTTAAGTAAAAATATTTGGTCAATTATTTAAGTGTAGCTAATAATTAAGAAATTTATTATTTCTAAGTGTTAAATATTATTATAAAATACTAGAGTATGTATTTAGCATTTTAAAGACAATTTTATTTAAAAGGTTTAATGTATTTATTACAAATTCTGCATTTGTATGCAGTTCRAAAACATAAATCAGCTTAAAATATTGGTTATTCAGGGGTGTAGCACACAAAAATTAAAATTGCCTGAATGTACATTCAGATGACTCATTGTTTTAACAGGTGCACGTAGCAATAAGTTTCAAAGCTATACTTAGTTTCTAAACCAGTACAATTTAATGGCATTGCCTGCCATTGACATTGATCCTTCATTTAGTTAAAAAAGGCAACAAATTATTAAATAAATAATTTAAAAGTACAAACCAAGCTTACAGTCAGTTTGAAAATATCTGTTGATCATCGAGAAACTCAGTCCAATATATTAAAATTTATTTACTTGACAACAAAGTATTTAAAACAAACCCAAAACCAAACAATGAACAYATTAGAATACTTATGTGAAAATTGCTAAGTCAAATAAACTTTCACTGTGCCAATTTTTATTGATTGCCACACTTTAGTAAGAGCAGAATCAAATTATAAAATTGGCCATTACTATTGCCACTTCCACTTTCCCTCAGTTCCAACATTGTTTTAACAGCCAACCTGGCCTAGACACTGGTTTCTTTACACACAGAAAACAAGGAATAAAATATTGCATTCTGGTTTTGATTTTTCACAGTATATAAGTAACTAAACAAAGTGTACACTTCAGGATAGCAAGTTGCCTCAGAAAGTTCTGTAAGGTCTAAACGTTCTTTTTTTAGAAGTAAGGCACATTTTACTGTGATTTATGTGACAAGGAAATCTTTCTTTAAATGTCTAGATGCAAAGAAACCATGCATTTTTATTTCAGAGTGATTACATTAGCTGATCATTATTAAAATTTTCTTGGAATTACTAATATGTGCTGGTCATTCATCATTCTTTTCCGAGAAAAAGCAATTCTATTCTTTTCAATTTTACTCTTCTGACAAAAATGAAATGAAATATAAGATCAGTTCCATGAAAACAATCAGCACTGATAGTTATCATTGCTTATTTCAATGTTCTACCRGTACTGGCCTTGCCAATAATATATAGTCACTTTTTCTAAAGGGATGATTTCCTAAAAATAATGTAATGCTGATTTTACTGAAGATATAAAGAAAGCAGTTTTGTCTCGAAGTTATATTACTTACAAATAAAAGTTACCTCAGGGGTTTTGTAATTCTTTCAATGAAAAGTCATTAGGAATAGGTATGAAACTGTCATGGTATAATAAGGCAGAGGTGAATATTCAAATGAATGAAGATTCAGAGAAAATGCCATGAGCAGTAGTGGCTATTAGCTGTCRCAACAAAAAGACCATTCATAGTAGATTATATGGACATTAATCATAAACCTTCTATCCATGGGGTTAAGAACAACATGAAAATTCTCTAATATATAGACAGCAAAAAAATGCCAGTAATGACGTGCCTCTACTAGATAGGAACACTAATAGTTGAAAAGAGACAGAAATACTGAAAAAAATATTATTCTATGATTCTTTAAAAAAGATCCTGTGAGTCAGACTACTGTTGTTTTCTGGCTAAAATCTAGATGTTCTGTTCACAATTTACAGTGGCTTACAAATAAATACTTCTTTATTCTGATAGAAGCAAACAAATTTAAGTTTTTCTTTAGTCTACAGGCGTCAGGGTTTAAAAAAATGAACAAAAACCCCCAACCAGCTGAAGATATCTAAGGTATTGTGGTTTGTATTTTGTGTTAATTTTAGTTGTTTAGATGTGTAAATGAGATAGGATAGGCCAGGATGTAACATAAATATAGTCTGGACAGGTTGATATTGATCGCAAAAAGAACTATAAAGGCTGAAATGAGAATTGCTTAGCAGAAAATGAATGAAAGCAGAGTCACTGTTTGCCCAACTATTCATGACAATTAGAACTGATGTTATTTCRTTATTCCGAGGCTGAAAGTTTTCATTGACAAAGATACTCATGTAGGTATAGCAAGCTTTTATAAAGCACCTGATACAGTACTGTATGGTATTCTGATTTCTGAAATCTATCTCTTTGCTAAGTCAACATGGCCCATATCAAATGCATTTCAAACTGGTTGATTGACAGATCATAACTCAGATTAAGGACATTCACGTTGGATTTTATAGAAGTTGTTCACAGGCCATTGGTTTGAGGATTTGGATAATGATCTGGAGGAAAACAGAATGTAATCTCGGTAAATGCATATGTGCAAAAATGGATCGATCCGTAAGTGTGAGGGATGGTCTGTACTTGGTTAATGGGGATCATTTCAGCATATGTTAATATAACTAAAGATATCTGTCCAGACAGTGGGATCATACGTGTAGAATGGAGAGCAGTACTCTGCAAAGGAGTAATTTGGTGATACAGTACAGTAGCTAAAGTGCACATTGCAGTCGCCTGGTATGGATATAGGGGATCTCAGGTGGAACTAGGTGTGCTGTTATCTTGCTAGGTAGCTTTTAGTGAGATGTTAGAAAATTGCATCTTATTTGAACTTATAGTGAAAAAAACCCCAAAACCTAGATAAACTTACAAAGATCCCAAAAAACATGTCGAGGACAATTACAAACCTTAAAAACAAAGAAGTCAACAAACCCTGGTGTACAGCAAGAGCCTGGAGAAACTCAGTCTGTGTAGTACTTAGCAAAGGGGACTGATGGCCTGTAAGTACTTACACGGGGCAAAGATTTAAGATAAAGTAGTCCTTTAGGTACAGTAGGCTTTGGTATGGCAAAATGTGGGAGCTCAAATCTGAACTCGGGTGTATTTCTTCTAGAAATGTAATAAATTTAAAACTGAAGTCAGTTCTCTATCAGAACATCTTATTTAAAGATGTTCTGGATATGTCAGCAAAAAAAACCTGTGAATTTTTCCAAAAAGATGCCTTTAGTTCAAGCACAGTGTGATGACCTGATGCTGGAATTTTGGAGTGAAATTATGTGCTATACAGGAAGGCAGACTAAATGATCATTACTTACACAGGTCATCTGCAAAATCTGATAAAAGTGTTTTCAGCATCAAAAGCACCCTGTACTCAGTTGCAATGTGCACCTGTTTTTTTGATGGGAAGGCTGAAAAGAGAGGGGGAAAGGGAAGATTGGGGATGTAATGAGAAGATATAATAAAGTGGAGTTTAAATTTTATTTTACMTGTACAGAGGAACTAAGTATGAGATTTATTAAATCAAAATATGTCATCATCCAAGCAACACATACATCTTCCATATAGCATTTCGAAAGATTTTTGCATGCTAATTGTGTGAATTAGCAACCAGCTGGGAACAATACCCTGCTATTTGTTAAAGGAGAGACAATAAAGTTCTTCTAGACAGGAAAGAATCTACATTGTTAACAGATGACCTGAAAGTTCAGCTCATTGAAAAGGCAAATATTTTGACCAGGAGAATAATTCTTCCTGCAGAGCAGTATGAGTTGCCGTGCTAAAGCTGTACAGCTATTTTTAACCATGTCACAGCTATTGAGCTTAGAATTCAACTTACTTCATAAACAGTGTAAAAAAGACTAAGCAGGTCTTTCTTTTTGATGAATGTAGAGGTGAATATGTCAGAATCCCTTTTTTTTTGGTAGTTTTTGTGTATTTTGTGCAATTTCTATGTTGATTTTAACAGTTCAGATGTAGATTTTTGTCACTTGTTGTCACTATCTGCCACATTCTGTTTTGTTGAACTCCAGAAACACTATTGCACCGGAGCAACTGTGGGCAAAAGATGGAGCTGCACATGAAATGAAGGTTGTTATGATCAAGGGGGAAAAAAGTGARGGCTCTGTATAAAATCCTACTTCCTTCCAAATGACACCGATACAGTTTTTCAAAAGTTTGTTCTTGAACACTTCTGTGGTGGAAAAAGTTTTATTCCAGTTTTATTTCATGACAGTTGTACAGTAGAATTTGAGTTAAATATGTAGCTTTTCAGCTTGCCTGGACTCTTGCATGCTTGACTTGAGCTTCTAAAATCTTTATCAGAAAATCTTTAATTTGATTTCCTGAATTCTAGGTTTTTCTGGTTTAAATGCTGATTTTTTTTTTACTATGATAAAGTTTTTACTTAGTTACTTCAGTGCTTTCTAAGAGTTAAGTTGTTGCCTAAATTATGTCTGCAGGTTAAGGTTCTTCACAAGATATGTTTGTAATATAATTAATATCTTATTGAAAAATATTTGTAGGAATGAAATGCTGTTTTCAAGACCTACATGTGTCATAGATTTAAAATACCTCATTTTTCAGAGACATTAGGCTGGAAAATGATATATCAAGGAAAATATATTTTAACTTTGAAAATGAACATCACTAACAGGCTTATGTATCTTTCTAGGTAGTTCTTTGTGGCAATCTCTGAATGTTATTTTGTGATATGACTCTTGAGATTGTGTTCTGTGTATCTAGATTCTATACGGTTTCTTTGGGACATGCTATAAAGTTTATGTTCACTCTGTGTATGTACATGAGTGTGTACTGCATCCTTTGGGAAGAAAACAAGCATCTTACCTTTTTGATTACCATTCCTTGTAATGTTGAAAACACGTAAGAAAACATGACCTAAATAGGAGAAAGAACTATGAATTGCACAGAGTGCAAAGCCSTATGAATTTAATTTCTTTTTACTTTTGCATTTATTGAGTTTACTCACTGTATCTATCTAAATAGTGAAATTGGGTCAGGCCTAATCTTTTYCTTCTTCTTTCCACCACTTCCCGGCTCCAATGCTAATGTTTTTGGGACAATGGAAGGCAAGCACAATGTACAAAATTTGGTGATAACTTGCTTAATGATTTGGTGACAGACTAAGAATAGACCTGACTACCTTTGAATATTATTCATGGAAATGAACTAGAAAGTGTAACCACACACACAAACATTCCTTATGTAGGGCACATTTTGATAGTTCACCATAACTTTTTAAATAACTACTTTGACAAAGACCATTTGACTGATAAAAAAAAGTGATACAATGTAAGTGAAATTGTACCAGTCTGCTCTGTGATACAGTTAATTGGCAATGCATAAGCGTTACCACAAAAAAAAAAAGAAAGATACTTGAAATTCAGCTTCCACCAAATTATGAGATGATTACTCTTGCTTGACTAAGACAATAAAAACAAACCACGTTTAGCTTAGCCCGTTGTTCATGTATACTTGAGAAATCTGATACAACTCTTCTATCCCTGCAAAGAGAAGGATTGTGAGCTCTCTAGGGCAAGATGCCTAAGCATCTTTTTTTAGTATTATTATTATTTATAGATTTGGTACCACATTGTAAAAATACTGTTATTTACGTCACAAATTGAAACACTTTAGATTGAGGAAATGCCAGATTAATGGTCGCCTGTGTGTTCTTAATTCTCTTTGTATCTAATTTATGCACAGGCTGGATCATGGGTCTTTTGGTCAGGGAAGAAAACAATTTGCAGTCATAGTTGAAAGAGAACTAGAAGGTGCACAGCCAATCTACCCTTTCAGACGAATTTAGTGGGAAGGGGTACTTCCCCTTTGGTGCTCCCAGGAGAGAAGCATAAGCAAAAACCTGATGTGTTTAAGTTCTCCTGTTTGTCCTTATTCTCAAGGACTAGAGATTCCCACATATTTCCAAGGCAATGTATGTTGATATCCTGTCTTCTCCTCATCTCCTTAATTGGGTGTTCCCTCTTCCAACATGGGTACTCAGGATTCCATACAGGGACAGTTTTAGGGAGTTTGTCCAGCTGAAAAGTCTCCCTTTTAATCCCCACTTTTTTTTTTTCCCTTCTGCTTTGCTTAATAGGGTTAATTTGAGGCCAGATTTTCTCCCACAAGAAGGTTCAGTTTAAATTTTGGCAACCCCATAAGTATTGCTTTAAGCAGCTGTGATAAAGCATCCTTGGACTGTTAATCTGCTGAGTTTCAAAAGCTGCTGGCAACTTTGGAGGTGGTATAACTTCTGAACGAGATTGCCATTGTAAAGATACTTTGAATTTGGCATTATTTCACTACCAACTCCGTTATAATGAAATATCTTTAAAGTAGGATGAAAATTACATTAAGGGTATACTAACTTTGTAGTAGCAATACCAACATTTTTGTAGTGGTGGTTGGAAGCATCTAGAGTGGATTTGTTAATTAAAAACCTGAGTTATATCTACTTAAAACAAAAATGCGAAGCCTGAGTTCTCAGTTTTGAAGTGAAAAACCAAACTTCCTAGAAATGTATTGACTTCAGACTGCCTGTTGTTTTATCACAAGAGAGCAGAATCAAAGTTTGGTTTTCTTGTAGAATCTGCTCTTTGTTCTTTGCTTTTCAATAATTTTCTTAACTTAGAATGCATATGAGGATCTGGTGATTTTGTTGATTTTTTTTTCCCTTTGCATAGTGAGAAAAATTATGGAGTAGGGGGTATCCTTCTAATAAGCATTACTATGTTCCAGACAATAAGTGTTGTGATTAACTATAAACCTTGTATCCAGCTGTATTGGTAAGGAGTTGGTAGTTTTTTCCATACTAACAGACCCATAATTAATCACAATGATTTTATTTTTCTTTGTCTACATGGATTCCAGTTAGTGTGGTCAACTTCATGTGCATGGGATCAATTTTGTGGGCTTTTAGCTGCTTCCTAGAAGCCAGTGCCCTTTGCCTTTCCCCACTTGAACTTAAGAGTACCTGTTTTTAAGAGAGTAATATATTTCCTGTCCTTATAGCTTCTCTTGATATCTCTTATCAGGCTTACAAAACAGTAGCAACCTGCCTACAATATATATATTTACTTCCTCCTTCAGCAGTAGCTTTGTCAATGGAAGAGCAAGTCCACCCCAGAGCATTCATCACTGCCCTCTACCTGGGGTTAGTGCCCTCTCTGGTCTGCTGGCTGAGCTGCTCATGGGAGCTCTCCCTAATCCAATTCAGTCAAATTGAGCCATGTTAGGAAAGATTTGTTATTTAAATTACTTAAGCTGATCTAGCTTATTTTGACTGACATGTTTAGGGAGTTCTTACATGTGCAGCTCAGCCAGAAGACTTGAGAAGTGGTAACCATCAGCAGGATGTGATGATAAGCTGGGGACAATGGGTGGCAAAGAGCAGGTCTTTCCCAGCTAKGCTCAAACTGGTTGATGTATACTCATCTACAGCCTGAAATTTGGGAACCTGCCTGTCTTCATGGAGCACTCTGAAGTTTTTTGGGACATTAAAAAGGAGAAGTCTGTGAGTGCCAGTTCCTCTCTGAGTGCTCCCATTAGCCACAATTTCGCCCAGAACCACCTAGAGCATGTTGGCCAAGATTGTCCAGTTTTGAATTACTCCTGCCAGCATTATTTCGTAGTTGAACTAAAGTGCAGGTCTCCCTCTGGTGCCTACTTTGTAAAAACACAAGATTTTATAATTGGGCTGAGCAATTGAAAACCAACTGTATGAAAAGAGAAAGGTCTCTTTGTTGTCCTGGTAATAACAGTTCTGAGAGGGCTGACAGTAACGTTAGACAGCAGACTAGTTTTTATTCTTGTGGTACATAGTGCTAATCTGCACATACATTCAGAACTGTGTAGTCACTGTCAGCTGCAGTGCTTGTCCTCTGCACCTTTTCTAACAGCTAAATCTTCTTTTTGGGAATGTATTTATTAGTATGTGGATATATGGATAATGGATATCTGGATCTATATGGATATATGGAAATAAAACCAGAAAATTTTCATCAGTTTCTAACCTTTTTTACCAACTCCTTTTAGTTCATTTTTGGAAATTAGTTGACCGTGCAAACATTGATCTTTCTAATACAACCAGAATTTTCTGCTTTGATGAATTTTAATTTAATTTAAAGCTCTTACCCCACTGTTGGAAAGGCTCAGACATTGGTACATTAAGAGGAGCACACCACCACACATCCCCAGCAAAATACTAAAAACTGATGTCATCACTGTGGGAGGAATTTTTCATTTACATCACCTTCCACTTTAGGGCCTCTGCCCCCTTCAGAGAACCACATTTTGCATGATCAGTCCTACTGCTCACGGCTATCTATGTGTGAATTTTCCCATTCATATTCCCAAGAACACACAGCACAAATATTTCTCAGATTTATCCTGGTTATGCCATACATCAAAAGAACTCCATGCCTTTTGGACTTGGTAGCTTTTGGTTGTACTTTGCTGACATTGAGGATACCTTGACAACGCCTGCTATCAGCAGGGGGTTCTCAAACAAACACAAGTGATGTGTATGACTCAGTCCAGCAAGTTGCTATTTCCTGATATAAGCCTGCTCTAAAAATGCCCCAAACAATTTTTTAGGAAAACAGTTCTAGAGGAATGCTGATAATTGTTTCAGACATGATTTTTTCATCCTGAAAAACCAACATGGTGTCTAAAAACTTCCCTGGTATGAGGAACAAAGCAACATAAAGAACTAGTCTGGACCACCCAGCATGAGCAAGGTCAGGCTGATGCTTAGAAATGATAAGCTGAAGGCAGCCCCCCATCAGGTAACCTGTCTGATACAGTCTTACAACACAGCAGTCTTATCCTGCATTTGAGGCTTGCCTGGGCATATCGCTGTGGACAATGTCCAGCACAACCTGCTTGGCTGAGGTTTGGGATGGTTTGTTCTAAAGCAGAGGGACAAGGAACTGTGTGGAACAGGAGTTCATTGTGGGGAGTCCAGTCTTCTCGGGATGTTCATTGCTGTCTATGTGGGGGACAAGCCGGTAGCTCTGGAGAGAAGCCAAGTGACCTTTTGACTCGCTTTGTACTTTACTGCTCTTTGAAAATCTGCAGAGGATGATGATGATTAGGTTCTTTAGGGGTTTTTATAGCGGCTGGGGTGGTGTCAGCCTTTAGTCTCTTTATATTTCTCTACTCCCTTGATGTACAACTCATGTTTTTCCTGACTGTTAGGCCCTAGTTTTCATGTGTATTAAGTCAATACTGCAACAGGAGTCGGTAGGAGACATTTTTTTGGGGATTTTATTCCAGTGCCGCTTCCACTGTGCTGGCTAGTCTGTTTTTATGGCTGGATGTGAACCAGGTCCAGAAATTCAGCTAAAACATAAATATTATCCTTCTCAGCGGAATTAGTTCTCTGAACGGGTACAATACGCATCTGTACAACAACTATGCCACTGTCCTTTATTTTTTTTATTTTAAAAAAAGATTCTTAAGAGGAGGGAAGCAAGGATGAGCAGGTAGCAAGTCACCCAGTGGGTAACACTTGTCTGCAAGTTGCCATTAAAGGGCTTCTGTTCATTCCCAGTACAATGAATTCTCAGTTTGAGCATCTGGCTGTAACTGGTCTTTCTGTTGTCTTCTTTTCACATCTTTTTCGAAGTTTTTTCGTAGAAAACAAAACAAAGTGTTGAAGAAACTCTTTCACACTTTTCTAATCTGCTTCTAAAAGGAATAAATTGGCCTCAAAATGCTTTGTAATTGTGTTGTTCTCCAAGGCAGGTCAGTGACCTCCTCTAAGAGCAAATCGGAGTACTAGATTACATCKTCACTGCTAGCACTTAGTACCTCCTTAAATTCTGCCCTTGAGTTTAAACATCCTCTCTAAGAAAGACGATCTATGTCCCAATGGTAGCAGATGTACATGGAGAGGTGGCAAAAGATTGCTTGGAAGGCTCTCAGCTTTTCAGTGGTATAAATAATTGTTTTGTCCTGGCAGCTCAGACAATTTATAGGGCTTTTGAATCTTACTTCTCCATTTCCTTTTCAAGAAAACTTCATTTCTTCAAGTAATTGTTTTGTCTTTAAGAATTTGTTTGTTTATAAGCTTCCAAAGTGTCTGGGAATCAGAGAAACACTCTCTGGAATACTGTTCTCAAAATGCACTCAGTGCTGTGAAGGAATATTGCTCAAAAAGGTTTCATAATCTCCATAATAAAATAAAGAATGTGCAAAAGGCTACTGGAAGGTGCTCAAATCTCTGTCAGTGCCAGATTATGGGAAAGTTTGAGGAAATGTGGTTGTCCATCTACCTGGTTATACCTGCACTTAAAGTAGGAATCACAGTAACGATTGCACTGCAAGACAAATAATGAAAACCATTCTTTTATGTTGAGAATTCAGATTCAGCTCTTAAATTGCTGTGGGGGAGAGGAGGTTCAGAGTATATTGCACAACCATAAAGATACTTCAAAATATCCAAAAGCTTTTCTCCAGAAAAACAACACCTTTCTRGAAGGCAACACTTAAAGAAGATGATAATTTCAATACTGTCCAGTTTCACTGGGTAGAAATAATGCTTGTTTAGCCTGAGAGAAAAACTAAGTGATGGGCATTTCTGTTTCTCAAAATGGCCCTTTTCCTAATTTTTTTTTTTTTTCAGAATTGCTTAAATTATTTTTACACACATCTTGAGCAGCTGAGTTTTGTGTAGATTTCATTGAAATTTGAGTGTTACTTGTAGTSTGAGCCTGTCTACTAGATCTCAGTCTTCACTGGAGCTTAAGTACGTATTTGATCCTTTGTGAGTACTGACTGAGTGTAGCCAGGAACTGGGCTCTAGGTTCTCAAACCACTGTACTGTTGAGCATCAGTCAGGCAACTGCCATGCTCGCAGTGCTGTAGCCTGTTTCATTCACAGTGTTTTTCCTGCTTTTGCATTTGGCCATTTTACTCCCACTTTCTACTCCAAGTCACTTTCAAATCTGTTATTGCATGCAGTGCTAAAAAGCCACCTGCTTGTCTCTTTGATGACACTCCTGTTGTACAGTACTTTCTACGTGCAACCTTCATACCCTTTGTTCTGTCCTAATCCTCACCTTCTTTTTACTTGGCTTCTTTCACAGACAGTGTTCCCTCTTCTTTTCTGCTTGAATCCTTATTCTCAAACAATATTTCCTTAAGCCCTTATTAAAAAAACGTACCATCTATTCTTCCACCTTGAGAACTGAACACAGCAAGGGATTTGGAGTTGTCTTTAAACAATGCTCTTTTTCAGAGTGTACTCTTTATTGTTCTTTTCTGTTGACCCCCTTGTCCTCTCTAYGCTTTTCTTTCTCTTACTGTATTTTCAATCTTTGTGGATCAACGTTGTAACTAAGTGCTTACCAGTTGCATTTCAAGTTCTCTGTCAGGTGCGAAGCTGAGCATTTTTTTAGATTCCCTCTGGTGTCACAGTATGATCTGGTTCTGCTAATTTTGATGTGTTGTTGGTAGTCAGCAAAGTATCTCTCAAACTGCATTGGTGATTGAACCACAATGCTAAGTGTAAAACTAGGTTTAAAATTGAAACAATTCAGAATAAAGTAAGTGCTGATGTCTTGCTATAGTAGGATGTCCACTTCTGTTCTCTAAAAGAATGCAAAACCAATCCTGCAACTTTTACTTTTGTGGAAAATGTGTACTTAGGCAAACCAACCATTGTTTAGACTGAATATATTTTTTTCCCCCAACAGTTTTAAGATATATTTAAAAAACTGTTTGTTTTCTCATGTCTGAAACATGGATGTAATCTTTAGGCCAGGAGAAGTTACAGAGGTGAGAAATGTATTGGATACGCTTCATAATAGTATGTAAAAGAAGCATATCTTGATTCACGGATCTGAAAATGATTTTCTGAACAAATCCTCATATAGTCTGCTTGGGGCTCCTCATGTTCCTTAACATACTTCACTGTTCATTTCCTAGATTTAAATAGCTGTCCCCAGCTGTTGTGCATTAGCAGATCGCCACTGCTAGTCTAAAAAATTGGCTGAAACTTTCTTTAAATTTAGAATTTGGTCTGAGTTTAATTTAGACAATGTTTACTACTATAACTTTTTCTGGAGAGAGAGGCTCAGGCAGTGAAGTAATAACATTTAACAGATATAGTAACTCTCGGGTAGCTGTAAGAAAACTGAATCTGAGGAATTAAAAAAAATTATTCTTGACAGAGCATTAAAGTATCAATATTATGCTAAATAAGCAAAAAAGATGCAGATTAATATAAAATTCTGAATATGTGATGATATGATTAAGCGTATTTTAAATAAGTATTTAACTTTATTGAAAAACTWACTTAAAATATGATACATCTGTTAAGGGCTGAACTCCCTATAACTTACCAAGGTACAGAAAACTACAGAAAAATATAAAATACTGTGTATTTTACTGAACCTAGATCACTCTGAATCAGTCATGGGCAAATAAATTTAAGTACATAATCCATTCTTAGCAGTAGTGGCAAACCTTTTGTGGATGCACACCTTCTTCATTCGAGTTTATTCAGCTGTCTCAATCAATAGAGTAACTTACTAAAAGCTAGGGAAACATTTTGGATTTCAGAAATCAATGTCTTATATATTCCTGTCTAAATAAAAAATTAGGTTTGAGTTAAGATATTTTACTTCTGAAATCTTGAAGCATAGACACAAATCCAAGTTTAGCTCCCTGCTACTGATTATGTTCTTAGAATGATTTATAATAAAATAATGTTAAGTAAAAAAAAATATGTCAAGTATTTAAGGGCATAACCTATTTTTAGTTAAATAATACTAAAACAAACAATCAGAAATATAAGCTTCATTCACTGTAGTTAAATTTTAGTTTACATCCTATTAAAAATTCATGTAATTTATAAATAAACCCCTGAATTTTCTTAATTCTTTTAGGATTAAGAATGATGCGTTTCTTGGCTGACTAAAAAAGCAGGTGAATATTTTCACACCTTTAACTTCACACTAATAAATGTGAGTGATGTATTGTCCTTTTCAGAAAAACCTGCCAACTATGCTTAGAAGATGGTATTTATCATTTTGATTAAACAATACCAACGAATAAAAATGGACCTTTCCTTAAAATACAGGATGCAGCTGCTGTTAAAAATGTAGATTCAAGCAAGCAGAAAACGTTGATTGAAACCAGGATTAAATCTTGTGGTGGTCTTAGATTTGTTGTTTGTGGTTTTTTTTAAATTCCAGTGAATCCATTTTTCTACTCCCATGCCTCTGAGTTTATTCATTCTTATTAAAGCACCTATCTGGTGCAACAGGGAAGGGTATACCTGTAAAGAAGAACTGAACAAACTGAATCATAAAAGATTGGTTCCCAAAATGTAATGAAAGAGAGAAACAAAACTGGACCTTGAATCTTTGGAAGCTGCAGATATGGTTGAGGAGGAGTAAAAAGACTATTGAACTGAACTGGAGAAAGCAGATCTCACTAAGTTGATTTGATTCATTCTCATTGTGTGTGTGTGTCCTGGGGAGTTAAAAAGAGTAGGAAAGAAGGTGGGAACAAAATTGAGTTAAAGTAAATTTGATTAGTGGCTAGATGAAGAGAAGGACAGAGTGGGAAAAGTAAATTTAAAAAGCAGGTTGAGCAAGAGCTAGCTGAACTTTGTTCTAGCCCATTTGCAGTACCTGAATCATACTTTATTTTCTCCTTTAAATTTGGCTTTCTATTTGGTGTGGTTTGGTTTATTTCTTATTCTCTCTCTGCAGGTGTTAGGTTGTGTTTGGTTTTTTTATTTCTGATAACCAACACTAAAAAAACCCCCATTAAACTCAATTCAAACTTGTTTGAGAAAGCAAATGTGCMGTTAACTACTCACCAAAGTGTAGGATGACTCATGAGTCAGGAGGCTCTTGAAAATGCCCTCAATTACAGGGGGCTGGACCTGTGTATCCAAGCAATAGGAGATAGAGCTGAGCACCTTCCAGGTGCATTTGTGTTGCCGCTTTCAATCTGAGCTGAATGGGGACTTTCTGAGTTTTCCCTTTTGACCCATCCCAAGCTCCAGTTTCCTGCCTTGTATGAGTGCTGCTGCTGAAGTGATGAGGCACTTCGGAGAGCTGGTGAGTTTTATATCAGCTGCGGGTATGGGGGATAAAAAGTTTCTGAGTCCTCTTTCTGAGATCGGATGAACTTCAGTGCTACTCCCAAGGGTAGGATCTGGGAAAGCCTCGGGTGGGAACAGTGGGACTGTAAATTACTTCCGTTGTCATGAAACTTCCCTTAGAGGAGAGCCAGAGAAATGGTGATGTGGTGAAATGACCTTTTTTAAGGTTTGGCTTTATTTGCTGAATCGGTAGGAAGATTGCCATACTTAATAATGTATTTAATATTCTGTGGACTCAGTTATTAGGGGGCAGTTGATTGTGGGGAGAAAGAGAAGAGGGAAGATAAAACCAGACGCTAAGAAATATTGGGACAGTGGGACAAAATGTTCCGAAGACTATGAAGAGTCTTTGGACATTCCAGTATTTGCACAAGAACAGTCGTGATTGATCACTGAGTGGTGCCGTTTCTCAAGAGTTATAAGGATTGTCAAATGACATTAAGTCTGCTTCATGGGAGAGAGGATGGGAGAAATTGCAATTCCCAGGAAGAGCTGTCTTCAGTGGGAACTATATCTGATGCCTGCAAAGGCCACCAAACCCAACAACAAGATCTCTCAGCTGCATCCAGCTATCCTTTTAAAGACCTCTGTTCTGGTTTCATCTTCTAGTTACTGTCAAAGTTCTTCGTTTCACAGTAATACAGAAAAGCTTTCTGATACCTGTTAGCTGACAGAAAACAAAAGATAATTAAAGGAAAATAACCCGGTTGTTTCCTGGAATGATTAGCTTTACACTGATTAAAGCAATTAAAATGATTCTTCAGGAGGTGTAATATCCTTATAATTGATATAAGAGGTGGGGAAGAGTAATAGTGAAATTATATCTGCCTGTTTTAGTTATTGTTTATAATTTACCTGCAGCATAACAGCTTACCTGTAAGCGTCTTTAGATCTTCATTCTGTTCCATCAGATCTAAATGGAACAGCTAAAATTAATGTTATGTTGTCATAAGTTAGCACAGGTTCCACAGAAAGTGCCTTTCCTGTGCCTGGCTGCTCCTTCCTGCCCCTCTGCAAGGCAAAGATTTTGAGCAATAGTGATAATGGAGACGAAGTTAAGTTTAAATTTTTTTTTTGTTTATTGTGACATTTTAAAGCTTGAGCTGTTTCGCAGACTAGCTCGTTGTGTAGCTAAAAAACCTTGTGCTACTGTTGGGGGGGGGAGGGGGTGGTGTAAAGAGCAGGGACTGTTTAAATTGGCACCAGCTCCCATGCCAAAAGGAAAGTTGTATTAGACACCATTGTCTCGATTATCCTGGTAATTTTAACATATTCTTATGGAAATGTGTGGGTGGGTGTGTGTTTTAACTTAGAAGGCAAGACTTTTGCGTTACCACAGGTGTCTGGCATTGGTATCCCAGGTGTGTGATTGCCTGAATATCACCTAGCTGTAGGGTGTGATTGAATTCCACTGAGGGTGTTAAGTGCCGAGACTGTAACGGGCTGTGTATGTGTGGAGCACCTCACTTTTGGTGTCTGGGGTAATCTGGATTTTACCTGTGTGGTGGCTTTCTGCTCCTAAAAGTGTTACATGTTTTCAAGGTCCTCAGCTTTACCTGTTTGGAAGCTAATTAACCTTCAATCATCAGGATCCTCACTGAAAGCGTTTCTGTGAAGAGCTAGCTAAAGCTTAGAATTTTCTACATGGAAATTCTGACAAACAGGATTTGTTTCGGTTTGAAGGGTTTGGTAGTAACGATAGAGGTCGGGGGGGCTTTTTTCTTCGTGAAAGTCAATCGAAATTAACTTTTTAACAGTAGAAATTCTCATATTTTTGGGGAATGTTGAAGATGAGCTGAATTTTGATCCTTCAACTTGCATTTTGCTATTGTAGCATATCATCTTCATGGTGTTGTTGTTTAGGAACCTCAATATATTATTTATCGAAAAGAATTGAGAGCTTTGGCCAAGTTATTTCTCCCAGAAGGCACAGAGTTTCGTCTCTTGTGCTTCCTGCACAGGCAAGTGGGAGGCTTGCCTTCATAGTGTGAGGAAATGCATCATTTTCTGAGGAAGGACTTGTGATTCTCTGAAGAGTGGGGTCTGAGGAGAGGCCATCATATCAGCTTTTCTAGGAAAAGGAAGTTAAATTGGTTTTGAATTCCATTAAGGCAGACTGCATTAAGTTGCTTTAAATATCATGTTGAGATGTTCCAACATGTATCAGAAAAAGAATGAAAAAGTGTCTTAGGATTTTATTGATTGGAGAAAAGAAAACTTGCAGAATTGAAATTCTCCATGACAACATTGATTTAATGAAAACAGCTTCACTGATAAGAAAAGATTTCATTAGAAAAATTCCTGAAAATAGTTAAATTTAATAAGTAGTTGTCTTTATGTTGCCTACACTTTCCAAACTGCCTCGTAACCCAACTCTGAAGTGTCACTGGTCTGAATGAAACAGAATATAAGGGCTACTACTTCAGTTCAAGACTTCATTGATCTGCTGGAGGCCTTAGCTTTTCCATAAAGCTTGTTTACCCTGCTGTCAATGAAGTGTTAATCCTCATCCTATACTTCTTAGAAATGGCAAGTAGCTTTTGATGTAAGAGATGTTCTACTGGACTAACCCAAAGATCCACCTAGGTAATGAAAAGATAAAGAATAATAGGTGACTCTTCCTTTGCCATACCCTTCTTCTTATTATTGGGAAATAGTAATTTAAGAGCTTCCTGAGCTACAGTTTGCACTTCGTATTTAGTAATCTACAATGGATCTAGAGATCCTGAATTTGTCTAGCGCCTCCACTGTGTCATGAGGCAGTAAGTTCTGCAAACTGGTTTTGGTTTTAATACTTTTTCCTTTTTTTCACTAAGTATCCCCTGCTTTTTGTTGTTATGGGAAGTACAGSAAATATTTCCTATTCATTTTCTTATTCATCATATCATATACTTCTTAACTGAAGAGTCAGTCTATTTTTCCTTCTTTGAAAACCAATAGTTCTTGCTAGTTGAGATCATCTGATCTTAAAAACAGATGGAAAGACAACTGCACATGCAACGTGGATAGTATTTGAGTTTATACCATGCAGTACTTGAGAAATTGAGGCAAACTTTGGAAATTTCATTAATTGTATTTTGGGGTTTTCCAGGTTGGAAAAAAGGTTTGATCCCCATAGTTCAACATTTTCATATTTGTGATGAGTTGTTTAAACAAGAACCCCATGGCAAGTGGAAAATACAAAAAAAGATGATGCTTTAGGTTTATTTGAGGGGAAGGTGGACTGAACTAAAATTGTTGGACAAAGCATAAAAGCACACTCAGAAGGCCACTTGTCCTCATAAATATCTGTCTAGGGGCTTTGAGATCTAAAGCTTGTTTTGACAGAGGATTCCATTTTATACATAGAGTAGTATAGCTCATCTTACCAATCCTTGCAAGTGTCAGAAGTTTCAAAAAGAAGCCCCTCAGAGTACTCTGTATTCTAGGAAGTTAGATGGTAAAGTTGTCTTGTCTGTCCAGTCCCACCCTTAYAAAACCAGGGCATTTCCATCCCATAGACATGTAAATTTTAAATACAGTCAGCAGAACCTTAGTTTCATCTGTCAATTTAGCAAAGTCATGAGGGTTTTTGCTTTAATTCTGGATATTACCGCTTTCATTCTTCAGAACTAGCTCCAGACTCTTTGGTAGAGAGAATCACAACACTTTAATTTGGAAAGCTGTGAAAGTGTAAGAGAACCAGCACAACTTATGCAACAGTGGGTTTGGGTGTAAGGAGGCAGATTGAAACAATAACATGGCTGGTGGCAGAAGAAAGCTTAGACTGCTTCTAATACACACATTACTCAGCAAAAGGGCTGTTGCTCTCATAAGGTTAAGCCAAAAAAAAAAAAAGGCAAAATAAATGCGTGATTTAGCACTCATTGGTCTGTGACAGTGTACCTCTTTCATATCCTGTCATAGACTAGTAGGTAGGAAAAAAAGCAGCCCATTAGAAGTTCAGGTGCTGGTAGCAGGATGTCTCTAAGGTATGTGCCCACCAATTCATACAGAATCTTTTAGAAGAAGTAAAACATTTTACCCGAGATTTCTTTTTTAAAGTGACACTTGGGGTTTGTGTACAGTGGAAACTGAAATGAAATTTCACATCCATCAGTAATTTTATTCCTTAGCATTAAAGAGGTGTCTGTTTCACTTCCATTTTTCCTCACTTTAGTGAGATGTTACAAACTTATGGAACTGTCAAAAGAATAATTTCTTTCAGAAATTGGCATCTGAACATCTAGATTTAAAAAATTTTTAAAAGCTTGACTTAAATGCTTTGGAAGCAGTCATGCAATGTTTTTCTTTGTGAAACGGAGCTCTCTGAATGAAGATTCCAATCTGGCCCCTGAATAGTTATTCCTAAATGTGAGATGACAAATTAAAATTACATTGTGTCTATAGACCAAAATTAAAACCTTCTACTTAAGCGTTCTTGTGTTTATAGCAAGAACTAATATAAGTTCTTCGCAAATTTCTGTTTATTTGTTTTCTGGATTGGAACGGTTTTACTTTACCTTATTCTCTGCTCTAGTTCTTAGAAAGCAAGACTTCTTTAAACATGCAGTCAAGGTAAGGAATACATAGAAGGAGAAATGAAGTCCTAATGCTTTGTTTTGACACCACGTTGTACTTGATTACTGTGAAAAGATTCATGTCATAAACCAAACAATTGGGTAGAAAAGCTTTTGAAGGTGACTGACTTCAAAACTGTGATATCATCCTCATGTAATTGAAGACATGTCAAAAACAAGAAGCAAAAGACAAACATGCAGGCAGGAAATTGGAAGGTTTTAATTCATACACTTCCCAATATTTTAAAAATGTAATTAATTCATCTTTAAGAATTCTTGATTATGCATTTAATTATATTTGATATTTATATTTTATATATATATAATTTGTAATTATTTTCATCCATATAAACTCAGTATTCAGTCTTTGAAGCAATCTCCAAAATAATACATTCATTCAGGTAACTTCCTCACCTCTGGGGTTTCTTTCAGGTCGAGGCACTCAGGGCTAAATTTCCTTTTGGTTCATGACAAACCCATATAAACTATGCTGCTACGGAACTGCAGCAATTTTCACCATAATTCCACATTTTCCTTATTCCAGAAAAACTTATCACTGATATATCTCCAATTCCTTTTTTCTCTGCTCTGTCTTGCATCATGTAAGGGGATGATTACACAATAAACCAGCTGAAAGCCAAAACAATTTGGATGTATTTAAGTTTAGGCAGATCCATTCACCAGTTTAATTTGTAACATTGCTACTTTTTGGAGAAGGAAGGAATCAGCTATGTTCTTCACAGTAACAGAGCCGAGTTGTTCCAGACTCAACAGAATATGAAACAAGGATGTTTGTTGTCATGGATTATAATAATGAAAACTAGGAAGGTGGGGTTTTTTTAAGACCTCATCTGTTGATGGGAAAAAACCCTAAATAAACCTTACATTCCCCCAGAAATTATGTTCATACATTATTATCATGTATTAAAAGAAAGAAAAATTAAGAAAAAAGCACTTTTTAGAAGAAAAACGTTGAAAGTGTTATTAAAGGATATTTAACTTTACTTAACACGTAACTGTTTGATTTCCGTTAAAAAAATCTATTTCCCATTAATGGCACGACTGGTCTCACAAAATATTATGAAAAGCATAGCTTTAAAATAAAAGTCTAAATTAACCAGTGATATATGTAGAATCATAGAATGGTTTTTATTCAAAGGAACTTTAAGATCTAGTTCCAACCCCCMTGCTGTGGGGGTTCCTCTCTCCCTCCCTCCCTCCCTCCCTCTCCCTCCCTTCCTCCTTCCCAGGTTACTCAAAGCCCCATCCATCCTTGAAGTCTTGAACACTTCCAGGGATGAGGCATCCACAGCTTCTCTGGGCAGACTGTTCGAGTGCCTCACCACCCTCACAGTAAAGAATTTCTTCCTAATATCTAACCTAAATTTCTATTCTTTCAGTTTGTACCCATTATTACTTGTCCTACCACTACAGTTCCTGATGAAGAGTCCCTCTCCAGCTTCCCTGTAGGGCCTCTTCAGATACTGGAAGGTAGCTATGACATTTCCATGCAACCGTCTCTTCTCCAGGCTAGAGGGGAAGCCATACGAAGAGTGGCTGAGGTCACTTGGTCTTTTCAGCCTGGAGAAGAGGAGACTGAGGGGAGATCTCATGGCAGTCTACAACTTCCTTACGAGGGGAACAGAGGGGCAGACACTGATCTCTTCTCTGTTGTGACCAGTGACTGGACTCAAGGGAATGGCCTGGAGTTGTGTCAGGTGAGCTTTAGGTTCAATATTACAAAAAGTTTCTTCACCCAGGGGGTGGTTGGGTGCTGGAACAGGCTCCCCAGGGGTTTGGTCACAGCACCAAGCCTGACAGAGTTGAAGAAGCATTTGGACAATGTTCTTGGGCACGTGGTGTGACTGCTGGGGATGGTGCTGGGCAGGGTCAGGGGTTGGAGTTGATGGCCCTTCTGACTCAGGAGATTCTCTGATAACCTTCTCAGCCTGTCCTCATAGGGAAAGTGCTCCAGTCCTCTTATCAGCTCTGCAGCCCTCTTCTGAACTTGCTCCAACAGTTCCATGTCCTTATGTTGGGGGCCCCAGAACTGTGCGCAGCACTCCAGGTGGGGTATCGTGAGAGCAGAGTAGAGTGGGAGAATCACTTCCATCAACCTTTTAGCCAGTCTCTTTTGGCTGCAGCCCAGGATTCCATTGGCTTTCTGGGCTGTGGGTGCACACTGCCGGCTCATGTTGAGTTTTTCGTCAATCATCACCCCCAAGTCCTTCTCCACAGGGCTACTCTCAATCACTTCTCTGCCCAACCTGTGGGTGTGCCTGGGATTGCCCTGACCCACGTGCAGGACCTTGCACTTGGCTTTGTTGAACTTCACAAGGTTCACACAGTCTCACCTCTCCAGCCTGTCCAGGACCCTCTGGATGGCATCCCTTCCCTCCAGTGTGTCGACTGCACCACACAGCTTGGTGTCATCGGCAAACTTGCTGAGGGTGCCCTCGATCCCACTGTCCATGTCACTGACAAGATGTTGAACAGTATTGGCCCCAACACCAACCCCTGAGGGACACCACTCATCACTGATCTCCACATGGACATTGAGCCATTGACTGCAACTCTTTGCGTGTAGCCATCCTGCCAATTCTTTATTCACTGAGTGGTCTGTCCGTATATCTGTGTCTTGGTGACTGATCAGTAATATAAAAATAGCAAGGAAAAAGCTGCATTTTTGGGTTACTCAAGTAGCAAGGTGTGGAAGATGCAGTCTCATGAGCTACATGAGAAAGTACAGCAGTTTGGACAGAGTTTACAGGAAATCCCTTTACACATTAGTGCTTTCGATTGCACCTAAGTTTGTGCATTTGTTTTAGAGATTGAATTCTGTTCTCTGTAGCACTGCTGTAATGGTAACAACATCAATTAATTTAGTTTAATTTTCAGTAACTATAGAGATAAGATGAAATCCTGTGCTGAGTATTATGGTGCTGAAGCATTAAAAATGCTATCCAAAATGATCACAAAAGACCTTTTATATGCAAACATATTTTTTAAAGGTATGCTTTAAAATATATTCAAGTTAATCACTAGCTATTTTGAATTTACAGGTGGTACTGGGCATTGCCAACAAGTGACTAGATTAATTAGCAGCACCTGAAAAAAGGGAAAGTATCTGTTTTAATGAAGATTCTAAATTCAAAATGTTTTTTAAATGTGACTATTTCTATAAATAGATGGACACTTGACAAGTAATTTGCAGCATAAATTCTTTGGATGCGCTTTAGGTATGCAGTAATAATGCTAAGCATAAAGACAGATATATAGGGAAAAAGGAACTCTCACCTGTCCTTCCAGCCAAATTTTAAAGAAAGCAAAATATGCTTTTATATTTCAATATTACTGTAACTGGGCTATGATAAAATAACTATGATGTTAACTATATATTCTTGGAATTTGGAAACTTGCTTCTAAATGAATTATTTCTATTTTCTGGAGGCAGGGATTACCAAGGTTATAAATTTGGAAGACCAACATGCTGGACCTTGGCTGAGCATACCCTGAATTTGAGGACTTCTTTGTGCAAAGAAAGTGACTGGCATTACTTGTGTAGAAAAGAGGTTTTGTAAGGCAGTAGGTGTTTCTGAAGGGTGGCTCCCTGCTGGTGATACTGGGCTGTGGTGACTGGGTCTCAGTGCAGGCATCCATAAATAATGCTTATATTGCGATGTGAAGATAATTTTATGTAAATTTTTACATTCTTTTTGTGGTATTACTTTGGATATCAGGGTTTTTTTGATGGAGAAAGGGCAATAAGGGTAAGATGTTTTATATAAAAAGCAACTCTTAAGTAAAAAAGTGTTCACAATTACAGTGCATATTTAAACTGACTTTAGATATGTAAAGACATCGTGGAGGGGAAAGTAGATGCCAGTGTATTACATGCCTAAGTCTTGATTCTCATGCACACACATTGGTGAATTTGTCTGTTTCATAAACAGAGATGAGACAGTCGTTTGTTCTTTACACTATAGAAATAATATGAGATTTATCAGTGAAGTAACTTAAGTCAAAAAGAAAGGTTTGGGTTTAAATTGAAATACTCTCTATATAATAAAACCTGTTTATGAACAGTTACTGTACCACAAACAGCTGCATAGATTGAACATAATGATTTTTAATTTTTTTAAAAATAAAAAGTGGTATTTTGCAGAGTATTTTACAAATTACTTAACAGTTGAAACTAGAGAAATGAGTAAGGGTTTAATAGACCATTACAGTATAAAAGTATGAGGAAAATAATCCTCAAGGCATTATTTGGAGAGCAAACTATGATGTGGGATTAGGAAAAGCACTGTAAATAGCAATATCAGATTCACACAGGGACAGGGAAAGGAATAAAAAGCAACTGAAAGTGAAGGAGATGACATGAGAGATGATTTTATTGTCTTCCCAAGAAAAAAGGAGTAAGTCCAGTAAGTGGGTAAGGATGCAGCAAAAGCCAATACGGTATCCGTGTGTGGTGGAAAATACAGAAAAATATGTTCTTCCTCTGCAAAAAGCACGTGGTAGTTTACTCACAGTATTTTTGTAGTTGTAATAGAAAGTTGGCAGATTGTTTTATATGACATCTGTGCAGAGGGAAAGACTGGAATGCAGATAGAGAAGGACAGTTGTGCCTGTAGAAGGTAATTCTTGGTTCCTTTGTTCTTGAGGGATTTTAGCAAGTCTTAGTGCTGTGCCAATTCTGCCTAGTGGAGATTTCAGCTGTGGTTCTTTTTTAGGAAAAAGCTCTGACTTTTCACAGACTTTAAAGAGCAGTGACAAAATCTGCAGTACAAATAGTTCAGGTTGCTTTAATATCTGTGTTGTGACATTAAAGGGCACAATTTTGAAGTGTTTTATCAAGAGTTCAATGGCTACGTCTTGCTACAGCCAGTGTTGAGGTGATGCTCTCTGGAGAAAAATAATGTTCAAGAAGAACATTATGTTTTGAGTAAAAACTAACCTTTTAAAATATTTTATTACCCAGTTCTGGAAACTGCATGTATTTTTCCTTATCCGACTTCGTTCCAGATTACAGGAAATAGAAGATGTTTATGAAGAAGGTTTTTATATCTATGTTACTTCAGGAATTCATGTTAACCATGTAATGGAGAAGTTGCTGCTACTCAGCTTTTAAAAAAAAAATCTGAATTATTGAAAGATGAGTTTAATTACCTCAACAAAAGCTGCTGTTAATGAAGCTGCCGTTTTCCAAGCCTAAAATGCTTTGCTTTTTCTGCTTTGTTGTCCTTGCCAAAGCGTGAGGGATTTTGAAATGGGACAACGTGTTCTATTAACCAACATCAGAGTAATCAGATTGATACCTAGTGTCTGTTACTTTTAGTATGCATGTATCAACTGATGGTGGATAGGATCAGTGAGTAACAGAGCTTAAGACAGTGCATATTTTCAAAAGACAACAAAAACCAATCTTAGTCATCAATCCCTTTGATTCAGGGGTTTTAATATCAATGTAATGTGTTAGGTTGAGTAATTAGTGATTTGATGTTAAAATGTAGGTAAACATTAGATGCATTTCAGGAAAATGGTAATTATTGGAAAAGTATCTTCCTGCAAATTACACCAGCAGGAGGTATATGTGTGTTAAAACCAGTGGTACTGTGTAGGCTAGTTTTATTTCTGATTGACATGTTTGAAGGATGAAACTTAGGAAGCCCTGAAAGTTACAGGTGAAACAAGAAACTGTTTTGAACACATTCCTTATTGCAAAACTTGTACTACTCATGTACAATGTGTAGGCCTAGTAAAAAAAGCTACATACGTGTGAAGATCATGAACTTACTTGTACATACTCTTGAGTCTTTTTTATTTTTGTTAGGAAGGTACTCACTGGATGAACATTGTAGAACCTGTTTTTATGGATAAACTTAAAAACCTTGGAAGCTAGAAGAATCTTTACCAAGCAGAGTTACCAGTGATCCCACAGCTTTATTTGTACCCCACAGCCTGGTTGCAAAAACAAATGGGAGAGTGTAGTCATGAAAGCTGCAGTGATATAAAATAAGAAATGAGTTTTAGTTCAGACTAAAGATGGAGAGATGGAGGGACGTGAGACCTGAAACAGAGAAATATCTTTTTCCATCTGGAAAAATAGTTTGTCTACTAATAAATATATTAAAGAAACAGAATGTCAGAACTAAGAGGCAGCTGTGCAAGCATTGAGGTTGATTATTTAGGGGAAATTTCCATATTACCAGCTTTTCTGGATCAAGTACTGAGAGAAGTCACATTGCAGGCAGAGATTGGGAACACCTGCTCATACAGCACATTCCTCTAGGACATGTTGGAATTGAGGTAAGGAATACAGAAGGAGCCAGCAAATAATGTTGTTCTTAACTGTGATCTAGAATTGTTTAGTGTGTTTGTGTTTGAAAACAACAGTTCGGCCATGATCTTGTATCCGGGAGCTTAATTTCTTACTGAAATAAGCTTTCAGCGCAAGGGTGAGAGGAGCCAGGTAGGAGGTTGTAAGTATCGTGCCTTCTTGGATGCAGTGATTCCAAAGAAAGCTATTGGTGCTATATTTAGAACTAGCATCCCAAGACCTCTAAGAGGAAAAAGGAAGAAGAGACTGCTACTGAATAAGCTTCTAAGAGCTGAGGTCTGTGTCCCGTCTTACTGAGGTTTGGTCAGATCATCTACAGTAGCAGACTCTTGTCAGTGCTGCTTCTGCAAGCAATAGGCTGCTGAAAAGCCTTGTTTGGTGTTGGCAGATGAAACTGGTATTGTAGAATTAAGTGAAACTTGATAAATTGACTACAGCATACCAAGTTCACTCCTCAGCTGTCCTATGATTTTCTTTTTTATGCTCCTCTTTCATGTTACAATTCCTGTTTCTGAAGTTTGCTTAGCTGTGACAAAGTGTTCTCTAACATTTTGAGTACAGTTTTGCTGTGACTTACTCTCTCTTTAAGACACTCTTTTTAGATAAAATATTTTGAATCTTTATCAGTCGTTTGTACTTGAGCACTCTTGAAGGTCCAGTTTCTCCTGCTTTGAAAGCAAGTCTGTAGTCTTGATGCTTAATATTGACAAGTTCTCTATCTGCTACTCTGTATTATTCTAGCTGAAGGATAAAGTGACAATGTTTCTGTTGGCCTTATTCTTTAAGTAAGTAGTTGTCAAGCTGTTGAAGCTCTGAGGGAGCTTTAGATTATTGCTACATTTCCCCAAATTATCACACCCAAAATATGGGCATCTTTCACATTGCCAGTTGCCAATAATAAAGATACATTTCAGTTTTCTGTATTTTTTAATTTTGGCAAAGCATTGGTAGCACCAAGTTTCGATCCTTCACTTTTTGTGACTGCGGTAGAGAGGCATAAGCAACAGAATTTGGCAAGTGCAGACAGAATATTTCCCTCTGGGAAGAAAAGGTCCGGGATTTGCTTCCTGACATGTAGCTTTTATAAATGAATTGAAGATGGGAAGAATTTCCTTTGGCTTTCTGTAGGTGACTGATGCTGAAATCTTCTAGTAACTAGTAATGATTGAATTTTTAGTAACTTAATAACATAGTCATATTTACGTAATAGCTTTGACTGCCAAAAATGCATATCCTAAATCCAGTGCTAGTGGTTTTTAATAATTTCTTCTGGTTAGGACCTTTTCCATTTAAAATGATAAGCTTATTTGATGCTACTTGTTCTTATTTCAAAAGGAGGAAAACAATGCATGTTTGGTAAGAACCTATTGATGCAGGTGTTTGTTTCTATTATCTTCGTTATATAACAAATATTAACAGGTTTGCAGATATTTTCGTTCTCCTTTTGTGCAAAATAGAAAATGTATGTCTGTCTTACCTTAGTGTAAATAAAAGGTTAGAACTGTTGTGAACAGTGAGTTAATAAGATGAGAGTAAGATTTTGCAACCATTCTTGCAATAGCTAGGTAACTATAATTAGCGTAAAGCAGTTGATAAATTCTGCCATAGGCTGTAACTTGCATCTCAACTGTTGTAATTATTCCTATGTAAATTGTATCTGGAAAGATCTCTGATGCTGACATTTTAGCATCAATCGTCAGTGGTGACTTGTGAGGAAGTAAATCTCAGGCAAACTGTTGATCCAGGGAGTTAATTCTCTAAAGCAAAGTGACTGTGTCACAGGTACTCCCTCCACACCCATTTCCGTGGTGTCCTCTATGGAAAAGGCTTCTTACAAAGATCTTTTTTCTGATTGTGATGTGCATTTTTTAATACATCAGAAAGGAGTTGTGATAGTTTGTTTAATGTAGGTATGAGGTATAAAACTTTCTAAAATGCCTTTGCAGGAAGTGTCTGTGCAGCCAGGCATGGCATGCACCATAGCTGTGATTCCATGGAATCACTGGCATTGATGAGAATGCAGTAATTAAACTATTTTGTCTATTGTCTTTGTTAAGACCATGGAAGGATATAAGTCTTAAAGCTGATAAATAATGAGCTTGACTGAGGCAATTGTAATTTTATAGGCAACTTGATTAGAAATTTATACAGAGGGTGAATTAAAATGTGAATTATAACCTCCAGGCTACTATGTTAATTGAATGTTGTGGATAGCCACAAAGTTAGCTCCTGCATGACTTGTGTCCAGGAATCCTAAAGGAATGGATAGCCTTTGATTGAAATAGAGCTTGGGAAAAAAGAGAAATCTTAATATTTGTTTTAGCAGTGCTATTTAATTTTTGAAAGGAGGGTTGAGCTATGCAGTTCTCTTTATTGCACTGCTAGCATGAAGGACCACAGGAAGCGTATTAGCCCTTTGTGGGAGTCCTGCATGTAGACATGAATGTGTTCCAACCTCAGTGCACTCATTGCTTCCTCCAAAGGAGGGTGGGAGTGGCTGTGGGTTGTGAAGCGATGATCCTGTGTGAACTCATCCTGCTGGTCCCGATTGCCTGAAGACGGTCGAGTTGGTGAACTCTGCATTGGCAGGCCTTGGGCCAGATCAGGTATCATCCCTCATCCGGGAGCTGTCACGAAAGTAACACAAAAGCTGTATCATCTGCTGTAGCTAATTTGACACAAAGGCAATAATCTGCCCACATCTCATCCGCATTTATTTTGTACAGCTCTGGCTTCCAGAACAGTATATATCTAATACAGCCGTCACCATGGCCAGAGTCCTGCATTGCACAGACACTCTGGTCAGTCATGCCATAAGGATGCAGCAGCTCAGTTTACAGCAATTCATCGACTGTTAATCCAATCAGTCTGTTCTGCTAATCAAATCAGTCAGCTCCAGGAGCATGTGGCAGCAGGCTTATGTGTGCACTCCCAGGCTCGCGTGAATGGAGCAACATGGAGCTGCTGAAGATGAACTCTTGGATTTATGTGATATCCTAGTGCAATTTTCTATGATGCTGTTTGAACTTAAACCATACAATACTATGATTTTGATATTCTATGCATATGTGTTAAACTGCTTTTAAAATTTACCTGCTGGTGCTAAGTGCAGTGAGCAATACTCTCAACTGGCCATAAGTCATACAATGTATTTTCTAGTAAAATGTGTACATTGAAGATTAGAGCGCTCATTTTACAGACCTTCAGGTGGGTTTTGACATGCTCATCAAATATCTTTTTGAATAATGATCTTCCCAAAGCTACTTTGAGCAAAACTTGGCACTTGTATGCCAAGTTGTATGCCACTTTTTATTAGTTGGTTTTTTTACTGTAGAATGCATTTATTTTATTTACAATAAGAAGCATTTGAATACTTCTGCAAGATTTTAATAAGTAGAAGATATAATCACTCATAAACATTGCTGATTGCTTATGGATGATCGTTTAGGTCCCATTTGTATGTGAAACAGTTTCCGATTTAAGGAAGGGTGTCTGTTCCCTTGTAGCACATACGTGTGTGTAATGTAAGACTTGCATTTATTACAGCTTTCTGTCTCTGACTTGGGGAATATCTGCAGTAGTAATTTGTTTGAAGTGTTTTAAGTAATTTTTACTTTAAAATCAGTAGGGTGAAGCATTTGGTGCTGTGACCCCCACACCTATGTATTCTGCTGTGCAGCACTTTTATTTTGGACTAGATTTAGTAGAGCCTCACAGGATCAAATATCCATGCCACTACATGTATTGAAACTGTTCAGAGGTGTTACTTGCTTGGATCTGTGTACCTCCTTAGGGGTTGAGGCATGACAGATAACACCATAGCACTGGTACATTTCCATTTCCAGTTTATGTTTCTCCATGAAGAATCCACATCATGTATACCAAAACTGGTCTGTGAACAAAACCATTGCACAGTAAGTGGGAATGGTGCAGAGAGAAGGCTTTACTTCTAAATTACACTATTGTTCTGAACCAAAACAGTAATGTAAACGTAGCCTTCAGCTAACAGGACAAGGCCTTCTCCTGTATTTTATAGACAACAGATAGAGTATGAAGTCAAATAGATTCTATTCTGTTAACTTTAAATTAGTTGAGCCTGACAAGAATGTGAGGACTGAAAAGAACATGATGGGAGTGCACAATGGATTTATTATAAGCAAGGCAATACTCATTGAATATTTACATGCCCACATGTGTTTATTTTGCTCTTTCTGGTTTTTGTTGCCTCCCCACCCCACCCTCGACAGGTGTACCTTTAGTTTAATTTCTTCAAATGTTCTGTTAAAGTATGTTCTTTTTATATATATATATATATATATATATATATAAAATACACATATACAAACACAGAGATTATGCCTTATAGAGAGTTTCTAAATGTGCCCAAAGTATAGTGCATTGGATTAAGAATGTTCTTTTGAATTTTGTGTTTACTTTTATTGACCTGAAGATCTTTCATCAGGGATTAAGCATGGATGTCCTTTTTCTGACAAAGAGGTTACTGGACCAGTCCAGCCCATGGGTGTTTGTTGTCCTGTGCTGAAAGTTGCAGTCCTCTTAGATGTGTCAGAAAATACCGCATAAGTGGCTGCTCTCCAAACCAGTTATTTCAGGATGCCTACATTAGCTCAGGTATTCTTAATATCTAAACCAGGTCACTTTGACAGAACTACATTAGGGAATAATTACAGAAGAAGTTGTGCTGACAGATGGGGAGGAGCTGCTGTCTCTGAGCACAGGACAGGGAGGAGTAGTTGCAGTGTTGCCATTTTCCCCTGGCACAGCTGTAGCCAGGCAGCGCTTTAGCCTGCAACCATATCTTGTTCTTGTCTGTTTGTTTGAGGGATTTTTTAAGTGTAAGTGCAGTATACTTTGCTAATAAAAGCAATGAAAATCTCCAGGGAGAGAAAGCAAGTGTGAACCAATTTTACCACATTTATGGAAGGAATGGAAATTTACAATTTTACAGATGGGAAATCTCAGGTATAGTTGTGGTGTGTGGGATTATAATTTGTGGATTTCGTTGTTGGATTATGCTTCTGAACAGCTCGTTGTTTTTCTGTCGGTTCTTCTGCTGACTGAGTTTTTGAGTGTCATTGATCAGTACCCCCCAGATGGGGAAAGTGATAACTTAGCATGCTAAAATAAACTGGGAGATGTTATTTTTTTGCCACCCAGGTAGTTTGACTAATAACTTTCCCTCACATCTGTTTTATCTTTTCTTTTTTTATATTATTTTCCATTTTGTTTTGATTCTCCTACAACACTTGAAAACTAACCATTAATGGCAAATCCTGCAGTACAGAACCTTTTCATTACTAAAAATAAGTACTGCCCCATGGCAAAAGGCATGGGACACTGTAGAAATGGTAATTGTCACAAAGTATTTGTTGCCAGCATTTCTAGTGTGATTATGGCAAAGGATGTAGTCTTGCTCCCAATTCTGGATGAGGAACACTTATGTAGCTGTTATCATCAGCAAAAGATTGAGGCAGAATATTCCTGAGCAGTTTTTCAAGTGCTTCCGGAGGAGTCAGACCAACCAAACTGAGGCAATCCAGAAAAAGCAGTCCCTCACTAAAGCTCCAAAGCTGCATGATAAATTGTGTATCACAGGTTGATTGCTATAATTTTTATGTTGTAAATAAAACAAAAAATGTATTCAAGAAAAAATAAAGAGTTAGGAAAAAAATTCTTTTTAAGCAAAAAGCAATGTCAAAGTAGGTTTTGTTGCAGGCTTGGACAATACAGCTAAATATAACTGTTTTCTTCATGCATTTCTGCTTGCTCCATAAATCATCGGGTTAAGAATGGATTTTTGCATCTCCTGTTCTAGAGTTCATCTGTTATCTCTGCAAGGTGTCTGGTTTTTTGGATGAGAGGGATGGCTTCCTACTTGAAAAGGGCATGTCCTTAATGAGTAGCCTTTCAGTATTGAAAGACAGGAGTAGAACTTTGTGCCCAGTAATTAATGCTGTTTGTTACAAAGATTTCCTACTAGAAAATAAAAATACATTGCTAGTAGTAGAGATCTTTCTCTGAGAATCATGTTTTTTAAATCTATTTTAGAAGGTTGAGAGAGGCAGAGAGGATAAGCAAGACTGTAGCAATAACTGCTTTTTGGACAAGATAGGAAGTTTGATTCATGAGTTTGTTTTTAGTTTTTAATCTAACATTTCTGACTTAATATTTGAAGGTCTTTTTACTCAGTCGCTACTAAAAAAAATCGAAAGCATGTTTCTCCATAGTGACTTTCCTATTTGGAGTTGGATTTTCTTTTAAGATGTTCTTAAATAGTTTCGTGGAAAAACAAGTTTCATTATTCTAGCTGCATGTTTTTTGAAGTCCAGTAACTTTACTAAAATTTAAATAACCGGAGTAAAAATAGTTTTAATGTATTTTAAGTTTTAAAATAAAATTTGGACAATTTATATTGCATTTCTCTCTATAAAAATATATTAAATTGTACAACTGATTAACAAGGCAAAAGTGGAGCTTGTTTGTATTTAGTTTTTATGTGTGTGTTGTTGATTTGGTTTTTAAGACCTATGCAGACAGAGCTGTGCAGAATCCTGATGACTGTACAGGATAGTACAACACCTGCAGGGTGTTGCATTTGTAGGGAATGTACTTATATTGCTGCTGAGATTATAATAATAGTAGTCATTTAACCTCACTGTTGAAAACCAGGGAGTACCTTATGATAGCATGCCACGTGTAAAACTGAGATGCACTCCTAAGAGAATCTGTTGTCAGCAGTCATATGATTGGGTCATGAATCATATACCATATATGTACACCATTTATATATGCACCATACGTACTTGTATTTTCCTCCCATCCTTCTAAACTGTTCTGTAGACATTCCATTTGGTTAATGCCACTCCAGTAAATGTCACTCTTTCTTCAGAGGTTCTTCTAGGTAGGTGTGATCTTGGCTTCTATGCATGGTCTTTGTTTGTGAAGGGCTGGGAGTTAAATTAGTAAGTAATAGTCCCAAACCCCAACCACCCTGCCTTTTTTTTTGTTTTTAGTACAAAAAGGAAAGGAGTGATGGGCAAGAAAGCTGTATCAGTCCCATAACTGAAATGAAGTGGGATGGAGGATTTAGATTTACTAGAAGACTCGGCCTGAGTAGGAAAAATGAAATAAAAAGGGGAAATCCTAAGTCTAGCCTTGCACTTACATCTCTTTTTTGTAAAAGAATTCCCTTTGCACAGGATTAGCATGATTGGCATGAGTTTTGGTCCGAGGCATGAGCCTCTGTCCCTGCAGCTGCTGCTGTCTGCCCTGTCTGCTTTACCCCAGTGCCTGAATTCCTCCAGCCTGTGGGTCCCACATGCAGTTGTAGCATGTGCATGCTTAATACTTGTGACATAAATATCATCCCTATTTGCAGATAAGTGAGGCATGGTAATTTGTTCAAGTATGAGTATCACAGGCGCTGGCCAAAACAAGTTCTCTGTTTTCACAAGAAGCCTCTCAAAAAAATCATCTGTATTTGCCCCAGTTCCTAAGCTGTTCCATATTGTCCCTGATAGCTAAAGGTTAGCTCACTTTAAGTGAGAGATTCTCACATATGCCTTATGCTAAGCAAGCAAATTATTCAAGTGATATCAAATTGATATGTTTGGTAAAGTAAACACACTGTATTTATACAGCGTATTTTAACACGACCTTTATCTTCAGAGAGGGAAATCCTGTCCGCATTGAAGTTGATGCAAGAACTTCGCTGAGGCCAGTGCTGATTGTCAATTTTAATACGTCATATTCAGATTCTTGTGCATGCAAAATACTTAGCGAAGAACAATTTTGGTATCCTAGAACACGTTTTTGAAATAAAAGTAACAATCTGTAGATTAAAGAGAGGAATTTCCAGTCAGCCGTGGAAGACTGTAAGCTATAGAGTTACAGTACAGAATTACAGAACTACAAGAATATTTTAAAATCTGTCTAGACTTAACATTATTTACATGCAGGTTACTCTCTTGAATTGTATATCTGCCCATGTCTAATGTTTATTTCTCCTTTTTAACAGGTAGAGAGAATTGTTGACAAGAGGAAAAACAAGAAGGGAAAAACAGAGTATTTGGTGCGATGGAAAGGATACGACAGTGAAGATGATACTTGGGAGCCAGAACAGCACCTTGTTAATTGTGAGGAATATATACATGAATTTAACAGACGCCACAATGAAAAGCAGAAAGAAAGCACATTAACCAGGACAAACAGGACCTCTCCAAATAATGCCAGAAAACAAATTTCTAGATCTACCAATAGTTCTTTTTCAAAGACATCTTCTAAATCTTTAGTTATGAGTAAAGAACACGAGTCAAAAAATAATCAGCTTTTTTCTGCCACACAGAAATTCCGGAAAAACAATTCACCGTCTCTTTCTGGACGTAAAAATATGGACCTTGCAAAATCAGGTATTAAAATCCTAGTGCCCAAAAGTCCAATTAAGAGCCGGACAACAGTTGATGGGTTCCAGAATGAAAGCCCAGATAAAATGGACCATATAGAACAGGATCAAGATGACTCTGTAGCACCAGAAGTAGCAGCAGAAAAACCTGTGGGAGCTTTATTAGGACCTGGTGCAGAGCGTGCTAGGATGGGGAGCCGACCAAGGATACATCCATTAGTGCCACAATTGCCAGTGCCAGTAACAGCCACAATTGCATCAGCATTAACAATAAATGGGAAAGGTAGGTGTACAACTCGGTCATCCTTGTGTTGATTTTTCATTTGACTGGGGTTTTTTTGCTGTTGAAGTGCAAACAAATTACCCACTGTTTCAGCCATGCTGAATCAAGTCTACAGAACTTCACTTTATTTTACATAACTATATGACTACAAAGCCGTTTTCAATTTTGCCAGATTTTGGTTTCCTCACAGAGATTCATTGGTATTTGTGTTTTCAGAATCACCATAAGATACATCTGTGTTTGCCTTGACATTGTGTGGTACACATATTTAGTGTACCATTTCCGGATATTACATCATGGCTTTAAGTTTATTTAAATAGGTAAAATTCGGTATGAATATTAGAAACATTAATTATGGGAACAGAGGAATGGTGTGAGCAGGGATTCTTCATAACAGTTTACATATCTATTTTGTTATAAATATTGCCTGGAAAAAAAAAAACCTGTGAGAATGGTGTTGCTTAAAAAACAAAGTGAACAAGCTTTGTTTCAGTGAAAATTTGAGCCAGTTGTGGAGATACATATGCCTTCTGCCTGGATTGAAATTTGTCTTCATTATATTTTATCAATATTTTGTTGTTTATATCTCATTTGATGTTGAGCACTTATTTAGGAGTGATGTCTGGCTTGCTTATATCTCAGTAGATGACAGTTAATTCAATTTGTACTGTAAAATTTGTGACACCAAAGAAACCCAAACCACTTTTCTGGGAGGGAGCTGTTTGTCCCCCCATCCAGCTGAGACCCTTGTTTAAGACTTCGTGGTCCTCATTATTGTGCCCTAGGCCTTTGTTCTTCCCTGACAGACCCAGGTAGTTGTGTGGTCATGAGTGTTCTCATAAGCATACTTTTGAGGCTAAATTTTCAAGTTTAAATTTTCAAGTAAAGACTGTGTCCTCAAATAAAACACAGCAGGTCAAACCTGCAGGTATGCTATTGATGACGGCTTGCTGGAAATATTGCTTGAAATTTTTTGAGGACTGGGCCTGCCAAAAAACACACTTAGAGATGCTATATAGGGAAAAAAATGCACTAAAGACTTGATGAGAGATTGTGTTGGGTACCCTGCTGTTGTTTGCATTGAGATTTTCTGGAAAAACAGCTGCAGCCAGAGAGGTTGAGAAGCGGTGGACAAGGGAGGAGTGTGTTCCTGGAGCTGCGGTGTCAGGCCATGGACCAACCCATTTTGCTGCAGATGAACTAGGTAACCATGGCAATGCACACACGGATGCCAGGAATATCTCTTGCTTTGCATGGGCTAAAGAAGGAACGTAAATCTCAGAGGATGTAAACAAAGCTGAAGGGGAAGATGCAGGAGATGCCGGGATGTGAGTTCTCTGAGTAGGTGAGGTAGAGGAGTGTGTTTTCGAATGGGATGCTGTTGTGATCATTAATAGACATCTTGGAGTATGGTGGGGTTCCTAATGAACTGATTGATAAGTTCTGCCTTTGGCATCCTGGTTTTTTGCCTCTGGGACGTGCAGGACCTTCTTGGGTAGATCAGATTAAATCATTCCCACCAACCTTTCACTGTGGTAATAGTGGTACGGCAAGGGCCCAGTTACAGGGTATCAAATGGAAGTGAAAAGACCTGCACAGAAAAGGTAGTGACACAGAAGGTATTAACTGAGATGCGTTTCTCTGTTTCACTGAAGTGTTAAAATTTCCTCAGCTGCCATCACCTCCTTCAACTCTTCCTAGGCATTTGCCTGGACAGCTAACAATGACAGCGATTGACTGACTCTAGGGATGATGGTAATACAAGGGTTTTCTCACACTTACGTGTTCACGAGAGCTTAAGGTGTAGCTCAGAAAAGGAGAGCCAAGGAGATAGTCACAATACGTGGTTGATGAAACACACACAATATGTTCCACCTTCTGTGTGCTGCTGGAGGCATATCAGTGCATTAATTGAGGCTTTCCCTCTCTGCCCTGATACACCACTGCCARTCCCCAAGCTGAGTGGTGCAATCTGCTGGGAAATTTGTTAAATATCCAAATTTATTAGCGTTTTGTTCACCTGTAACCCATTTGGGGGTAACATTCCAATCATGCCGTATTTCTGTGATTATAAAACTTGGAAACAAAGCTACAAAAGAAAAATACTTTGCATTTATATCTGACATCAGTCTCTCTTCCTAGCTTTTCGGGATCTTTGACAGATATCTTCATCATGGAAGCCCAAGCTCCAACTCAGCCATTATGCATGGCCTGAGTGGACCTTTATTTAGGGAGAAGCCAAGAGAGCCAGCCCTGTCTCCTAGAGCTCGCCTGGCCTTGGGGCTTCCTGGGCTGACACATTCTCTGTCTCTTCATTAAAGATGCACTCTTCTCCTTGCTATTGTTATTTTTAACTTCACACTGCTGTTCATTAAAATTGTAGTGAATGAGTGCTTCCCTTGCCTGCACGGGGCTGTTGCAGTTCAGGATCCTGTTTTGCTCCTTACTCAGGACATTCCTTCTGTCTTAAATGGACACTTCATCACATTTTCAACGTGACCTCGAAAATCRTGTATCTAGAGGGGTGTTCATTGCACAGAAATGCATCTTCGTATGCACCAGATCTGACATATTAATAATATAGATGATAGATCTGGCATTGGGAGCACTCTTTCCAAACTTCCCACCTCATCCACATACACCTTCTATTAATTTTAAGAATTCCTACTACCACGTGGAGGATGCTGTCAGGAAGACAAAAGCATGTTTTGAAAAATCACTTTTTACTTGACCTGGTTTGGGAATTTTTTACCAAGATATTTTTGTTGGTAAACTGAGTTATTCAAAACAGAAATTACTAATTGTAAAGCATAATTTTGAAAGATTCAAGAAAAATACATACTACACTTTGAAAAACTTCTGGGCAACTTTTAAATTTAAAGCTGAATTAGATTTTTTTAAAATAATATTTGAAAAATAATTTAAAATTTTAGTATGAAAACAGGGTTCCTAATTTTGAGATTATTGCTATGACTGTTTTTGAAGAGTATGACTCAGGTTCATTTTTAAATCCTAGCTCAGGATGGTGAAACTCCTCAGTGTTTAGTCTGTTGTTTGTTTTCCCCAGCCTTGGTTTTTTGGTTTTTTTTAAAGTTTAATTTATAAGAAAAGTGCACACCAAAAATCCTGGAAACTTGTATGCATATGAAAATCCCATGACAGCAATTACTAGGAAATATTAGTATTTTTGTAGCACCTAGTCCTGCTTTTCCTGAGACAAACTTCAATGATGGAGTTTATGTTCCAAAGATCTTACAGTCTCAGAAAAGGCAATCAGCAAATACCTGTATACGTATACAGGGATACCAGGGGAATAAAATAACAGTAATGTTTACTCTGGGAGTTGGTGGTCTCAGCACACTAAAATCAAGCTGGTATCAAAACTGTAGTTTTTAATGAAGAATACCATCATATTGAATATTCATATTTTAAAGGCTTGGCCTTGAAAACTGAGTCCATGGAGTAATACACTATATACAATGGTAAGAAGGGTGATGTATGGAAGAAGTGAGAACAGATCACTGAATTGAACATTGCTGTGGTTCTGGTGTTTCGAAATACTTGGTGATCGTCAGCTGTTAGTAAAAGCTAATAAAAGCAATCCTGAAATGAATTAACAAAATGGAAGGACAACACCGAAAAAATGAAACGTTGTGGAAAAGATGTTAATGGCAACTACAAGCAAGGCATATTACTCAGAACTAGGCAATACAAAAAGTGGCCTTGTGTCTAACATTAAGTTCTGATACCTTAAAAGTTTCTGAAAGCTTCCTTCATCAAAGTGGTATTAAAAAGTAGCTTTGAAATCTTATTGCAAATGGTTTCAGCATAGACAAAGTCATAATACCCAGGCAAGTTCTATTTAATAGAGTACACAAGAAGAGAAACTGTGAAGGGAATCTAATCTGTCAGTCACACAGGGCTGGAGAGTTGTCTTGCAATTTTAGAAAGGACCATAAGCCAGAGGAATAGCATTTCTTGGCAAATTCTAGTATTTTTTATTCTGGTTAACTCTATAGTTGCTACAATTTTAGTCAGCTAGCAACATCCAACATGTGGATGTAATTGAGAAAAAATGCCAGGAGAAGGAAGATTTGGGGCAGAAAGGCATGCAGAGCTCAAAGTATGAATTGAACATATGTTGTTATAATTAGAGTAAGGCAAGCTGGTGCTGGTGTATGGGAAGAGAAGAAATACAAGAAAAGCAGTGAGTTACATCACTTGTTAGACAGACAAGCACCACCAGTGTGCACGGTGGCATTAGCATCTCCCTCCTTGCACATATTAGTTCAGATGAATAACTTGCAGGAGCAGCAGGCTGACAATACAAAGATGCTTGCAGTGTGTCACCCTACAAGGAACAAGGGTGTCTACTGATTATTTTAGTTGGATGATGGTGCTGATTTAATCTCAAAACAATGGTATTGTCAGCAAAAGAAAAGCCAGGCATCAGAAGAAAAAAAAAAAGAAAGAAAAAAAGACTGAACTTAAGTTCTGTTTGTTACCTGTTCTTTCCACAAAGCAGCTTATGGGATTAAAACCCACAGATTTGGAAAACCAAAAATCCAATCAAATACCAAAGGAAAATAGTGTCTGTTTGGTTAAGTGTCTGATAGCTTTAGTCTCAACAGGAATCAAGCAAGTGTAAAAGGGATTATGGAGGCCACTGGAACTGAGGAGAAACATGTTCTCGATGCAATACCAAGCCCAGCTCCAAGGAGTTCAGTCCCTCACTGTTCCTTAGGGTGAGGGGAGCTCCCACATTTCCCTCCCAAATTCTCCCAGTTACTTTTTTACCTCTCCTAGTATGTGCCTGGGTGTTGGATTCCATGTGAGGAATGGTCCACTGTCAGCAGCAAAACCAGCCAACCTCCAGAGTCCCATGGGAAGAGCACAGCAGTTGACAAGGCTGTGCACCACGTAGTTGTCCAGATGCACCACAAGTCATGCATGTAATCCTCTCAGAAACGAAAATAAGAGGAGAGTTGAAGAAGTTCATTGCTGTGTGAATTTAGAGTGGACAGTACAACAAAAGAAAAGTTGGGATGATGTGTTACAGTTTATTTCTTTTTAGCATCCTGAAGGACAGAAGCAGCTTTGAGCCCTCCCTTTGTTTGCTGGGGGATGTTTTTGTTAAAGTAGTAAAATGTGATTCAAAAAAAAGGCCCTGAGACGAACTTCCTTTTTCAGTGTGTTTGTACGTTGCACTTGGATGGTAGCTTGATCTCTGCTGAGTGATCTGGAAAGCAACCAAGTATTTTATTAGTGCAAACAAAAGGCTATGAAATGGGTTAAAGTCCTCTGCAAAGGCCTCTTAACTTCTAAAATTACTGTTTAAACTCCTTTTTCGAATGCAGCAGTGTGTAATTTTGTATCTTCAGTTGTGTATCCATTTAGCAAATCACTAAGAGTAAAGAGCAAAGCAGTTTTCATTTAATCAAACTTAAAAACACCTTTGGCTTCTTTTTTTTTCTCCAGAAGTAGAATTTCATTTTGATTTTATTCAGAGTTCACATTGTTATGTCCCTTATGCGCCGTATTGCAACATTTTAACCTACATCAATTTTTCCTTCTGTGTTACAAGGTCATTTTCAAGTTCTTCAGCTTCTTTACTCTTAAGTAAATATAATCTGAATTGTTGCCAGTTTCTTGTTTATCTGTATTTCCTGGCTTAATATAAATGCAGAAGTTTTAAGCAATATGGTAGACTGAATGGTCTATGTCCTGTGGAAAACTGATCTATACTGTTCTGGGTTTTGTCTCCCCTCTGCCCTATTGCTTGTGCAGTTTGTAGTACACATTGTTACTTTACATGGAGCTCCAAGGTTGAGAACTTAGTGTGAAAATCTCTCATCTTAAGGACCATGTTGGTCTAAGTCAACAGATTATCATAATAATAATAAGGATCTAAGTGCAGGGTTTGCTTTAGTTTTAAGGCTGTTTTCCTGAGAAACATAAGGCATAATTGACTGATTTCTTTCCATTTTTGCCTTCTGCTGTCCTCCACTGCTCAGAACAGAGATGCCTTAGTTGGATGCTACATTGGTGCAGACTTTTAATACAGCTAAGCTAGTGTAAATTGTAGTTACTTTGAAAAGAGTGGTCCCATTCCTGTTCTCGCTTCCTCAATCCCAGTTTTGGGAGATATATATATGTGTGTGTGTATATATATGTATGTATGGTTTACCATATATGTGGCCTAACCAACTGCTCCTTTAAGGGCAGGCTTATTTTTATCAGCCTTCTGGAAGTGACATTGAGGGGGAGAGGATGTGTCCCTGGAGAGGGAGACAGACACACACATTTTTCCCTTTTTTTTGTTCTATCCCTGAAAAACCTTTAAAGGAAACTCTGGATCAAACATGTTTTTTAAAAGAAGAAAAAGGTAAGAAATTTCTCAATAAACTCTCGGTTTGGACATAAAAACCTCAGTCTAAGTTCCTAGAAAAACTCATCTGTTGTTTTCACTGGAATCTGTATTGCACCTGCAGGCCCACTGGTAAACGCAAAACTCATAGCTGTGCAGTTCCTCTGATATTCCATTAGGTTACGTGGACTGAGGATCTAGACTCTAAATCTCTCTTGACTGTCTGCTCAGATGGGACCAACAATGATCAGCCATTGTGTTCTCCTACAACACATGTGCCAACACGAGACAAAAGTAAATTCTGAGGACAAGTTTGACACTGCTGTGTCAAAACTTAGGAATGAAGCAGAGGCGCCATTTACAAGGTGCACTTTCAACCTACTTTGCATACGTCTGTACAGAGAAAGTGTGTTGAAGATCAGACTGAATGATAGAACAAAAATGTTGAGCTAGATACTTTTATTTTTCTTCCAACATTGTCAAAATTGTAGAACTTCAGAGCAGCTTTTGATAATACAGCAGAAATGTGAAGCGCAATCAGAAATACTCATGCAGTGCCTTTTGCAGTTGTGCTTGGTAGAGTAACCAGCAGCTTTTTTCTCTCTTGCTGTTTCAATTTTTGAAAAAGTTTCATCACCCATCCCTGTTAAAGCTGTGAAGTGGATGGAATGCATGTTTGCTAAGGCAGCTGTCATTATGAGTCTGTGTTCTCTTGTAAAGAAGATTAATCTTAATAGTTTGATGCAAAAATCCATTAAAAAAACTGGACTAAAACAACTGTAATGTGGTTTGTGGAAGATTTGCCTAGATCACATTTTCTACATAAAATAAAGTCAACAAAACATCCTCACTGGGAGTCTGTTACAGGTGGGAGAAAATATCATACAATTAAGAAAAAATTCTGAAATAATTTGTTTACATGAGTGCTTGTGAAAGAGAGAAAATAGTTACATTTAAGAAGATGCAAAACTAAGATTCAAAACCAAATTTTTTTGAGGCTAGCTGCTGGAATAACAGCTCAATACAGTCTTGAATGTTACAGGTGTTCATAAAAACATCATTTTTTTATGTACACATATATATATTGCCCTGGAATAACTCTATTTCCTACCCAACCAGAAAAGTTTCAGCACTCAAACTGGCATAACCATGATCCAAAACTGCTGCAGTGAGTTACTGATAATAATACAATGAAGTACTGTTATTTAAAAGAAAATAAATACAGAAGCCATACATTTGTAATACTGTACGCATTTTTTTTAAAAACGAAATTATCTAAATTATCTGCTCTACTTACCATTTATATTGTAAACTTTTTTAAGAACACACACTGAAATGCATTAGGCCACAAATTATCAAACAGTTAATTCTTCTCTAGTAACTCTTTTCTTAATTTTGCAATTTTAAAATGCATAAAAAAGCTTTTGGTTTTTAGTATTTGTAATTTAAAATGCTTTAAAGTTTATTATGGTTTAGATACCTCTAAGAAACAAAGGCAAATCATAAACATTGGTACTTTGAACTATAATATTCTAAATTTAAACACATCTGAAAACTGGGAAGTTCTAAAATCTAATGTGGAAGAAGAGGACAGAGAGCATCATACTATTGTATTAAGAGTTCTTTGAACATCTCAGTGAAACATGGATAAAGAAATACAGACTGTCATCTATTTTCTTTGAAAAATATTCCTTGAAAGAGGCAACTAAAGAAAGTAAGTAGTTGTGCTTCAAACGACTGCTAAGAAACTGACTGGAAAGATGAAAAACAGAGTAGTCTTAGTGGTTCATTGTGGTTATGTCAGATGGTTGACACTGGGATCTCTGCTTATTTATATTCATTAGTGATCTCTAAAAAAAAATTGCAGTGAGCAGCAAAGGTACAAAACTTACAAAGAAACACTTTATTACTTAAGATACAAGAAAACAGAAACTTCAGAGAGACATATCTAAAGCAGGGGGCTAAGTGAAGTGATGAACAGCAGGAAGGTGACTTGAACTGATCATTTTTCTTGCTAGCTCCTAAACAGAATTTTTAGTCTGGGATGCAGACAGAAATGCCTAAACACTGCTAAGGGCAACTTCAAGAAGACTTGGCCTAATATTGGACTAAAGCAGCTCTCAAGATTTCTCTGTTTGTCACAGAGATTTGTTCTTATTCTTCAATCACGATGGTGTGTAGTGAACCTGTAGATAACATGTTGGCTGGCACAGTGTCTTCCATGCCTTTGCACTGCTGTCCCTTGAATTTCAGCTTGGAGTTCTGTATAGCTTTTAAGATGGACTAGAACGAGAGGGAATGGAGTAACTGGCTGACAAGGCCCCCATGAGAGGTGTCCAAGTGTACTTCCAATACATACGCAGTTGAAGAATCTAGGCCACGCCGTTGAGGAAAGCTGGTACAATGGGAACAAAGAGAGTATTAAGTAATTTGTTCAAAAATCCTGTATCTAAAGGGAATATAGAAAAGATTTGGAGAAGAAATGAATTATAGACGTGATGAAATAATGACTGATGTAGTTGGAAATTTCTGTTCTGGAATTGAATGAATAAGACAAGAGGACATCTAGAGAAATCAAAGGGTGTCAAATTCAAAAGAGAAAGATGATAGCTTTAGTTATAGCTTCCATTTAGTCCTGAGAAGTGTTTGCTAAAACATATATGAGTCGAAGAGAGGGAGGTAATGGCCATATAAAAAAAATTTCTGAGGATAATGGGAATATACAGTATTTATAGGAATGATATAGTTTTACAAAGAATGTAAGTTCTCTTTCCTCAGAAGTAAGGAAATGTTTTGTGACATACCTGAAAATTGTAATTCAGTCATTTTTCTACATTGTTAGCCACTATTATTTATGGAATAATTCTCTGAACTATTATTTATAGAATTACCTTTATACTGTGCAGATGTTCAGAGATTGAAATCATTGCCCTGCTAGGGATAGGCATTGGAAAAGCAGTGAGAAGGTAGAGGTCTGGTCTAGTTCCTGCTGAGGTCCTTATGTGAAGCACCCTTTCTTTAAAATAATTGCTTATAGAACTGTATAAAACCATCATTTTAGAAAAAAAAAAATTAAAGTTCTGATGCTTTAAGTAAAGAAGACTAATTGTTATTCATCCTCTATTGGTTTGGTATAGTCAGCTCAAAACCCTGTCCAGTATAAGCAGAGTTCTTGTATTGTATTCTTCCCTCATCCGTTGGTTTTCTGGACAGATTTCAAATTCAGTGGGCACTTTTGAGAAATGCAGGAATGAGTTGAAAACAACAGTAAATGCAAAGCTAACGCTTATTTTACCGGACATAACATTTTATTGACAGAGCTAATTTAAAAACAATTTTCAGCAAATGGAAAGAATATTCTGCCAGTGCTTCTCTTAAAGTTGGTGAATGTGTGAAGATGTATTTGTGGCAGTGCAGGGTAACACCCTTTCACCAAAGACTTCAAAGATAGTGGTTTTTTCTTATGTTAGTACAAGCAGGCAAACTCAATATGGTAATAATGGGTATTTCAGACAATTTGCTATGTGGTTTGTGATTTTCTGTTTCAATTGCTGAATAGAAAGGATGACAGATTATTCTGTGTTCTTTAGAGAATCATCTGTTTTTACCTTGTGTGCATGGGTAGGCAATTAGCTTGAAAACCTGTTTTAAATATTTAAAAGTTTATACAAAACACAAGTTAAATCTGTGATTGCTATTATCAAAAGCTAGTGGGACATTTTGTTTTCTTGTTTCTTTGCACATGCTTTTTGTTCCATTAACTTTATTGGATCCTGTATAGTCAGTCAGGTTGAGGAGGTGTTTTTACAAACTATCTTTCTGAGCACAGACAATGGAGCAGTGAAAAAACCTTTTTAAATAGGTGAGAGGGACAAAAAAGGAAGTTACAACATTTCTTATTCCACGTCCTTGTAGGAAGTCGAAAGTTTTCCATTTAAAAAATGGTATAAAGTAAACAAATTAGAAATCTTACCATTAGTAGGAAATATGTATTGTATAATATCTGTACAGCAAGAGAATGGGTTTTCTCAAATGATCATATAGTACCAGATAGTAATGATAGGAAGTGGAGGGCTTGCCCAAACTATGGATCAGGAGCCAGGACCTATTCTGGAAGAAATACTCTGAAATTAGAGCTTTCTGAACTTGATTTAGTTTCTTCTCTTAAGAATCAGAGGAAATGTTTATTTCAAGACTTTTCTTTCTCTTTCTGGAGTGCTAGATTCAACAATCCTTTAGATGCTCTAAAGAAAAACTAAAAAGTAACAAGTGTATTATGTTTAATCAGCTTTGAAAGCAACGGGTAAAATTATTCAAGTATGAATACCTTTAAGACACAAATCAATGCTATGCATTTTGGTTTTTTTCAAATTGGTTGTTTAGATACCTGTTACGTTTATTGACCTCATGGAGAAGTGCTGATGCTTTGCATTCAGATTTCTTTTTGCATTTCCAAATACAGATGTAACTAGCTAACATTAAAGATTGAGAACTAAGTCTTCTGAGAAACTAATAGAAGCCAAAACAATCAGTATTGCTCACTGATCCTCATTTTTCAGCTTGCTGTGAAGCTTTGAGGAAGAAAATGGACTTCTTACAATATGTTAAGATATTTTGCTCTTAAGTCCTTTCTTTTTTCTAGTATTAAGTTTTACTCTGGCACCGTGGTCATCTTCAAGAAATCATTGTTCCTCTTTCATATCTTGTAATAGTTAAAGGTTCCCTGTTACTGTTTTGTTGGCAGAGTCCAGTTTGAAATGTCATTTTATAATTTAGTAAGGTGTATTAGTGGAGTAGTGATTGTACATGTTAAGGAGTAGTCTATTCACTATTAGATGTTTTAGGCATGTCAGTAATACATGATTTTAAAAAACAATAATAAATTCTAGATTCTTTTCAGGTGAAGTGTAATATGAAGAAATTATTACCGCACTATTGTGTATTATAAATTACAAACCTAACAGGCTGCTGTAGTACAAATAAGACAAATACTTACATATGTTCAGGTTAAAAAGAGTGGGAGTAATAATAAATAAAATTAATTTCAGGATAAACCTGTATAAAAGTCAGTGCATCTGTAGTTGACCTGATATTAACATCTCTATACTTTTCCTTTTGTAATTTTGTCAATATTTTAGTACTTAGCCAGTGTCAGCATTAGCTATACTGTGATCTTCTAACAACTTAGTCAAACTTAATGATCACATTTTCAAATGTTTCATTCTTTTATGTGTTGGGGTGTTTTAATATACTTACATTTTATCCTGTCTTTCTCCTACAACTACTACATGCATATACTCTTTGGATAGGCCTCCTACTCTTTGAAGACTAATAAGAAAAATCCATTATGCTGTGGAAGTTTTAGATTCTGCCTCTGCACAGAAGTGAGTTGGGCAGCACTGTGTCAGGATTAGGAAAGGCCATTGGGGAAGCTGTTGAAATGTTTGGATGAAATCTAGCATCCCTGGCAATCCTAGCGGTTCAGAAGGATTTCTGTTGGTTGCAGGGTGATATGAACCGTTATATGATCGTTGTGTGCTTTTACAGACCTTGTTTATAGGTCAGTAAGTTCCTTGGTATGCGTCCAGTTTTCACAGATACTCTTGTAATTCTGCTCTGATTGTACTGTGGCTTCCTTTAGAAGTAAAATGTTTTTGTAGAGGGTGAGGTTAGGTAGGCAAATTAGTTTGGTGTTATTTCATTTTTTTCAATTTAGATTTTGCAGAAATTGCTGTAAAATCCTAGAACTGCTCTACTTAGTGTTTGTTGTACCTCAGATCAGTCTTGTTTGCATCTGCTAAATACTGTGAAATGACTGTCTTGAAAAAATCAGCAAACTAAATACAGTACTGCTTTGTAGTATCTCTGCTACTGATAGCCTTGGCTGCACTGGTCACAATATTGTAGAGTTTAGGATCCTGCTGAACATGCTGAAGGTTAGTACTAAGACAAATGTTTTAAATTTTAGAAGAGGAAACTTCAGCTTGCTCAGAGTTCGGTTGGGAGGGGTTCCATGGGAAGCTCCCTTGGAGGATAAAGGAGGCAGCAAGTGCTGGGAGGTTTTCAAGGACACTTTCCTGGAAACACAAAAACCATTCATGCCCTTTAAAGGTGAGGCAAGTAGGGAGAGACCCCCTTGGTTTTAACTGCAAGCTTCTGAGCCTGCTCAAAGCCAGGAGAAGAGAAGTGCGCCATAGATGGAAGAGCAGACGAACACTCAGTGAGAACTACAAGGGCATTGCCAGGGTGCGCAGAGATGCAGTTTGACAAGCAAAAGCCCAGCTCAGATTGAAATTGGCCAGAGATGTCAAAATCTACAAGAAAGTGTTCTTTAGGTATGAAAACAACAAGGAGAAACAGAAGGAAAATACTGGCCCACAGTTAAACAGAAGTGAACAGACACCAACAGTGCTGGAAAGGCAGAGAGATTCTCAACACTTTCTTCAGTTCTGTCTTTACCAGAACTGCTGGGCCCCTGGCCTTGGGGACAAAAATCCAGGTGGATGCAAATGCAGACCCTCTGTCAGTGAAGGAAGAGTTGGTGTGTGACCTGTCACAGGAGCTTGACCCATACACACTGAGGGGCCCTGTCACTGTTCACCAGAGATGTTAGGAAAGCTGCTGACATTGCTATGAGGCCACTCTCCATAATTTTAGAGAAGCTGTGGTGATCAGGGATATGTCCCAGAAGACTGGAAGAAGACTGATGGCACCCCCATCTACAAGAAGGGCTTAGAGGAAGATCCAGGAAATTATAGGCCCATCAGTCTTACTTCAGTCCCTGGGAAAGTGATAGAATGAGTCCTGCCAGGAACCATCACAGGTCAGCTGAAACATGTTGTTTGAAAGCGGCAGGATGGATTCACCCAGGGCAAATCGTGCTTGACAAACCTGACTGCCCTTTACAACAAAGTAATCTGCTCGGTGGATATGGGGGGTGAGCGGTGACATTGCCTACCTGAATTTCTCCAGGGCTTCCAAAAGGGTTTCCCACAGCCTTCTCCTAAAGAAACTAATGTGTGAGTCTAGCCTGGTGTCCATGCAGTGTGTGTGGAACTGGCTGATGGGCCACACCCTGAGGGTGCAAATAGCTCCTGTTCAAACTGGCAACCTGCCACAGCTGGGGTCCCCCAGGGGCCGATATTGGGCCCAACGCTGTTCAATATCCTCGTAAGTGATCTGGATGATGGGATCAAGTGTACCCTGATGGAGTTTGCCAATGATACCAAACAGAGAGGGGAAATGGACACTAGAATGGAGACCCACCCTGCAGGAAGAACTGGATAGGCTGGAAGAGTGGGCGAACAAGAACCTTATGGAGTTCAACAATGACAAGTGTAAGGAAAACATATCCAGGAGCGTATCACAGGCTGGGATCTACCTGGCTGGGGAACAGCTCTGTGGAAAGGGCCCTGGGGTCCTGGTGCACAAGCAGCTCAATATGGGTGAGCCATGTGCTGCTGCTGGGACAGGGAAAGCCAACAGAATGCTGGGCCACATCAACCAGGGCATCACCAGCAGAGATGGAGAAGTCATTGTGCCACTCTAATCAGCTCTTGTAAGGCTGCACCTGGAACACTGTGATCAGTTTTGGTCCCCATGATGCAAAAATGCTGTGGACAGGCTGGAGAGGGTCTGGAGAAGGACCACAAGGATGATCAAAGGCCTTGGCAGCCTGACAGGTGAGGAAAGGCTGAGAGAACTGGATTTGTTCAGCCTTGGGAAAAGAAGGCTTGGAGAAGACCTTATCACCATGTTCYAGTATTTACAGGGTGGCTACAAAGAAGATGGAGACTCCCTTTTTACAAGGAGTCATGTGGAAAAGATGAGGGGTAATGGGCGGATTAAAGGTGCTCCTGAGGAGATTGGTCACAAGAGGGAAATTTTCCACAATGCGAACAATCAGCCACAGGAGTAATCTCCCAAAGGAAGTGGTATATTCCCCAACACTGGACACTTTCAAGATTCAGCTGGACAGGGTGCTGGGTCATTTTGTCTAGACTGTGGGATTGCAAGAAAGGTTGGACCAGAAGATCCTTGAGGTCCCTTTCAATCTGGTATTCTGTAGTTTCATGGTACTCTTTCAGTGATGAAGTTTCTAATACTTAAGCATTTAGTTGATTTGTTTAAAATTAAGTTGTATATTTAAAAATTTGGTATAGGAGGATGAAGATTTATGAAGAAAAACATGCAATTGAAATTTTGTTGACAATATCTGTTGCAGATAGGTAAAACCTTGCAAAAAATATCTACATTCATGGAAGAATTATCTAAAGTTAGAGTAAAGCCCATTAGAGGAAGGGATGAGAATGAGATTGTTCTCTAGTCTTCCCTTCATGGAGAATGTAATGCCCCCTTCACTTCTGAATTTTCTTAACCACGATAAATTGTGATATCCCTAGTTAGCACAGAGATCCCAACTAGTTTTTATTCTCATCAGGAATCAAATAAAAGACTAAAACCAAAAAGTGACTACTTTGATTTCAGTATTTCTGTTATAGTAGATGAAGGAGGAAATGCTTTTTGTTGTTGTTGGTTTTGTCTTTTTCAATTACAGTACTGGAAAGGACAGCAGCATCATTCCAGTTCCCTGAAGGAATTATTTTCTCATTCATTACATTTTTATATGTGCCCCCAAGTTACCTAATTTTCTGTAACCATTCGTTTCTCCAATCATATCTTTTTTCACACTCACAACAGTAACAGGCTAATCTGTGAAAGCATAGGAAATCTCTGGCCCAGCAAGTGGGTTTTACTACTAACTAAAGGCAGGAGGCCCAGACCGACCCCAAATTCTTCATTTTCTGTTCATCTTAGTATCTCGTGAGATGCACATTCAGAATTTGTTTTGGTTTTTTTTTTTTAGGAAAAAGTTAAGAAGCACAGACAGGTCTGAATAGCCCTTACCAGCTATTTGGCTAGGTTTTCACTACTGTTCAGCTGCTAGTTGGCTGGATTTCCATGGGATTAGTTGTGGGAAAGCCAGACTATGGAGGGAGATTGAAGCTTGGTAGCTCCTTCATATGGAGCTGTTGGAGCTTAGGGTTCTCAGTCATCATCTCAGTCATTGTCTCTTTCCCAAAAGGGGACAGAGAACACAAAATCAGACTGGCTGGCAATGCTTGGAAATTGTTTTCAATATGAGAAACTATAGAAGACATACTGTACAAATATGAGGAATTGAAGTTTCAGTGTTCCCTTGCAGCCTCCAATGATATTTAGGTACCTGCTAAGTCTCTTCAGCATTCTGGATATAGCAAAGGGGGGGAAAGTAATGATGCAGGCTAATCTTCAAAAGGGCACTTGAGTTAGGCAAAATCATCTAAATAATAATGGCCCAAACTCTTCTAAAAGTAAGAATTACACACATTTAAATAAAACCTAACTTTTACCTGTGTTCAGGCACAACAAAGTAAAGTGAGAGTAAGTAACTGGGAAGAAATGGAATGTTTACACTGAAACTGGTTTAGAATTACCTACTCAATTTACCTTTGTAAATGTAAGAAGAGAAAGAGGGTGTCAAAATTTCTTTGTAATACAACTACAATTTTGTAAGTGTTAATCTTTGATCATGAGAACTTTGGGTACAAGATACCTTGTGATGCAGTAGATTTGAGAAAAGATACAATTTCTTTTTTTTTTTTTCCTTATGGTCTTTAACTCCATATAGTAGTTCATCCCAACAGTCAGGTCACAGGTGGAGTTGGTCCCACAGGATCCATCCTTGGAGTCTTCTGCTCTTTCCCAAAGAGATGGGAACAAGTGCAGTGCAAATCCTCAAGTCCTTCCCTTCCCCTGTCTTGCCAACGGAAGAAATGAAAGGCATAGGGGAGAGCAGTGGAAAGGACCTCATTTTACAGAGAGTGGAAGGTGATGATCTTGGGTAGGGGTGCAGGAGAGGCTTTGAAAAGAAGCTGGAAACACTGTCAAGAAGGGAAAGGGATCTTAGAAGTTGAATGTGATTTCAATGACTGCTGGATTTGAACCACCCTGGTATAGTGCATAACATACAAATTCCTTGAGTTGGTATTAGTATTCTTTCCGTGTGCTCTTATTTAAAAATAAAACCAGTAAATTGTTAAATTATTGGAAAATATTGGGACCATGCATGTTCTTCATGCAGAAAATTCTAAAATTACCTCAGTTTGTGGGAGTCCCTTGTATTGTAATTATGTTTTGTGTGAGGCCATAATGAGAAGATGACTCACTTTTGAGGTACTGGATTGTACTGTTGTATGGCAAGTGAACCTCAGTACATCAACGTGCTTGGATGTATACAACTTTCCTGTTTGAAAGGAAACCATGTAGTATCCATCGAAAGTGGCACACCGTGGTCTCAGAGTTGAGGTGTGGAATAGGAAGGGTCAGGAGAGAGGGGAGTATTTAGAACTTGACTTCCTTCTAAATTGCATTTTGTCTGTATCAAGTGATAACATTTTCTTTAACATTATATCCTTCTACAAGTCTTTGTAGTGGCTGCTTAGGCTTTGCCATGAATGGAGATTAAAGGTCATGATTCAGCAGGAATTACATACTAATATACTATGAAAGCTATCAGCAATGTCACACAGTATCCTATAATACAGTGATTGCATGGCAGTATTACTAACACTTTCTGACAAGATTTCTTGCCTTTTGTTCTGCTTTGTATAAATACAAAAAATCATGTTAGGACACTTCTGAGTAACCATAGGTCATGGGGCTTGTCTATCAAATGTGCTCATCAGCACAGAGGCTGCAATTTGTAATATTTTTTTTTCCACAGTTGGAATGCCTTTTTTATATAACATTTAAGTCAAAATACACTGAGGTCATCTAGTCTGTGCTCCAGTGTATTACAAGTCATTACATTTCATCACTTACTGCTATGTACTGAGTTAGCTTCAGTTAGCCTAGAGTATTATCAGACTCTGGAGACTAAATTTTTGTCATGTAATGATGAATAGCAGGGAGTTGATTAGAAAAAATATGCTCAGATGAAAATACTTGTTTAGTGTGTCATGTTCTGCATAACATCTTGAGTGGATGCCATCTGCTTCTGAATAAATAAATAAACTGGATTCCTATTAAAAGAGCTTGCTTGCAGAAAAGCAGCTTATGTTTCAGTCATGTACACATAGCCTAGCTCTGGTAATGTGCCCTCCAAACACTTCCTTCTGGCAACCTCCGCTCTTCCCACCAAGACCCATGCAGATTGTTACGCCTCCCTGAATGCCTGAGTGTGCTGACAATGAAAAACTGTGTAGGCTGGTTATTAAAACTTCAGCTGAGGTCATCCTAATAAAGGGCTTGCTTTTGCTATTTGTAATTTCTTCCTTTAGCCTCCATCTCAGCTGAGGAAGAGAATAGAGGTGGACYTACATGATTCCTTGGCAGATCTCTGCAGCATAAACTGTGGACTTTCTCTTGTGTATGAAAGCTGAGTTGGCATAAGGGGCTTTATTAATACAAGAGAAGTATGAGGATTTTTTTTTTTTTGCTGTTTCCCCCTTTAACAAAAAAGTGTTGGGATTATTTTGTTTTGTTGTGATTGTTTGGTGGTGGGCGGGGGGGTGTTTGTTTTTGTTGCAATTGTCTATTGAATAGCATATCACCAGAGAGATTTTTTAACTTTACATGTGTGAGGCTGAGCTGTAGCCTGGAAAGATACCTGCAGGAGGTCCAAGCCAGGGAGATCCAGTCTGAACAGATTTTAAGACAGAAGGTCTCACAAATGCACTGCATTTTTTTTTCTTGCATTGTCTAGGCTGTGAAGTTCTGCAAAAGTAAGGAAAATCTTAAGTGTCTTCTTCAGTTTCATTCAGTCTGTTGTATGCAGCCTCTTCAAACTCTTCAGACTATACTGCTTTCTTGAAGGGAAGGAGAAATACAGCCACAGATTTCTATTAGGCAACCTAGCCCAGTCCAGCTATACTTTTCCCCCATTAAGTACTGTGGTTAAACATTAAGTAGAAGTGCTTCCCTGCACCTGCTTGCACAATGTCTTTTTCCTTCTATCTGTCCTGCTTATCACTCCATGGTTTTGGCTGCTTGTTCCTTTCCATATCCTTTAATTTATGACAGCCTACTTAAAGGGGCTGAGCAGGGGCTGAAGCCAGCAGGCGACTGGGCAGAGCAGGATCTTGAAACTGGCACTGCTGCTTACTGAAGCATACCCTAGGATGTACTTTGAAAAGGTTTCCTTTTTTTCCTGCTACAGACATCTGGTAAAGTGGTGGGGAGAGTTACCAAAAGCTGATTTCTTCACTGAGCAGAAGCCCTTATTACAATGAGTAGAGATACAGAGATGACTCTGAGGTCCCCTAATTAACAATCTCTGAGTTGCCCATAACCCTGATGCAATAGACCAATCTGCTGGCCCCTCATCGATGCAATCAGTGTCACTGAGCAGCTTCTTCAAATACAGGCAATATGTAATATATGAACACAGAAACCTCTGAACTTTTACAGCAGTGGAAAGATTGCTTTATATCTCAACTAATCTAATACAGAGCCTTTTTAATGATGATATCCTTTAGCTTTTTCCATTCTCTGCATTGGAAGCTGTGTCCCTGTGGATGATAAGAATGAAGGTACCTGACTCAAAACTTTGCCTCAGATGAGAAGTTTGTAATTCAGACCCAGCAAAATGTGACCTGGCTGATTATTCAGTATGACTTTTTGGAACTGCCTGATGAAGGAAGTTGCCTTTTGACTTCATTTAGAATAATGTGATAACAGGTCATAGGGAGATAGAGGCTAAACAAATTTTAAAAGGCAGTATTTAACAGGTAAATATGTCCCTGTTCTTTACTCAGCTCTATAATAAGAATAATTACCAAGATCTAGCAGTTAGTCCAATGAACAGGATATACTGGATTGTATTTGGCTGTTGAAAAAAATTATGTGATTCAATCTTGTGCCTAAAGTTCTATTTTCTTTGTTTTGCTTCTCATCAGACATTTTGATATCCTTGTTAAGGTTGTTCAGCGCTTGTTTAAAATATTTGCAAGGATGGAGATTCCACGCCATTTGTGAACACTTGTTCCGGTGCTTGACTTAACTCTTTGTGAACTCTTTTTTAAACCTAATGTCAGAATTTCACTGGTTGCAACTGTCCATTGCCCTACATCCCTTAATGGGCACCTCCAAGAATAATCTGGTTGTGCTTCTGCAATGTCGTATGTTAGGTAGTTAAATACAACATGATCACTAGGTCTCACTAAGTGCTTTTTTCTAAYGTGTCATGCCATCCTACATAAACCGCAGGAACCAAAATCAGAATAGTTTTTATGTGTTAGCTTTCAGCATTGGAAGTCTGATTTCAGAGGGAAAAGAGAGACTTAGTTCTGAGAATCTCCCATCTACCTCATCAAATAGTCAAATTAGGCTTGTAAACTGTATTCAGACCTTGTAATTGTTGAGTATTAGTCATGTTTGAATCATTTGATTATTTGAACATGTAGCCTTCCAGTCTTTGTTACAAATTTGGAGAATTTGAGAAATCAATTAGGGCTTTTCATGTAGGTGGTGTTACCAGGTGGGAATTCAGTAGTGTATGCTCTAGAGTAGGTTTAAATCTCAGAGAGAGTTGATGCCCATATTTGCTCTGTCTTTAGTGGTACTGATTTCTACCAATAGCTTCAAACTAGCAAGATGGTATCTGTTTATAGTAGGACTGTTACTTCAACATGTTTTCTCTAGTTAGAAATACCAAACATCTTAAGTTTAAGAGCTGTGTAGAACAACATGTCACTGAAGCAATAAATATTGGCCTTCATTCAAGATGCCATAGCATTGAAACTGGAACTATGCATGTGGAAAGCAGAATTTATTTTTAAACCTCAGGGATGTTGTTAGGGCTACAGCTTGGACTAAAGGAGATGCTGATCATCTTAGCCCATCCTTGTACTGAGGCAGAATTGAGGAAGTGCTGTTTTCCCTGACAGAGGTTGCATAATTTGTTCTTAAAATACATCCATAATGGGAATTAAACCATCTCTAACTCTCCTATCATACTGCTTTGATTCAAAAAGTCCACTTCTTTTCTTTCCCCAGAGTATTCTAATAGGTATTGGCCTAGCCAATGCCATTCAGTAGTGATTCCTCCAATGAACAATTAATATCTGACTTGCACATGCTGTAAAACAGCACATGCTGTAGAACAGCTCTCAGATCTCTATACTTACTTCTTATGGACTAAAAAGATCCTATTGTGTTAATCTTTCCTCTTGCATATTGTTTTTAAATCTCTTACCATTGTTGATCAACCAAAAGTATCTCTTTTTAGGTATATTTCTCAACACTGGATAGTTTCAGCAGATACTTAGCAGAATGTATCATCATTTGCACATGTAGAGTTTCCTTACCAATGTGCCTCTGAGTTGGGTGTTGCCTTCTTTTTTTATCACATTGTTAATGGGTGTACACTTCATGATTGATTATAACCCAATAAACTTTCCTATGTTCTGCTCCATAGTTTGTTATTCCATATTTTTAATGCATGCTTTATTTTTTCCTCCATGCAAGTAAAAAAATTCGCTTTTCAAGCTGTCTTCTAAACTCAGCAATGTAGTTTAGAGATGCGATACTCCCTTCTAAAAGTTTGGAGTTTTTTCAATTTGATGTAATCTGTTCATTCTCTTCAATTATCTAAGTCCTAATTAAAAAGTACTGACTAGAGTTGGGCCCAAGGCAGACATTGGCCTTGAAAAGTAATTTTAGTTTGATAGTGTGTGATTAATAATATTTCTTCATATATTTTTCAATCATTCATATACCTTGCTTCTCTTACTTTCCAGTGATTGTTACCCTTGGGGAATCATTCCTTGTTTCGCCACCGGTGTAAAAAACATCTATTCTGTCTTTTCTTTCCTCTTTACTCCTTATCATTAGGTTGTTTACTTGATTTCAGGCAACCTGTAGTGGTTGATTGCAGGTGTGTGGGGTGGTTGTGCTGGTGGTGGTTTTGTGTTGTGGTGGTTTTGGGGAGGTGGAGGTTGTGTCTACTCAAAATTGGGTGGCCAAAAGTAGAAGTATTATTGGAAAAATAACAGCAGTTGTCCAAGTATGTTTACAGGGAGAAATGTAATATTTCAATTGAGGGAGGGTTGCATCAGTGTCACACCCCTATCTATTCCTATAACCAGTGCCCTGGTGACCCTTCTGATCTGTCACAGCACACCTTTTTTGTGTGGCTTGTCTAATCCAGCAGCTCTGATTACCTTTTGAGATTTCCTAACCTTGTTTTGCTGTTTCTCAAACTTGGGGATGACATTAACACCAATATATATATTCCACTATGGGAAGAAAATGTTATTTCTTTTTCCTTTTCATTTTTCATCTTTTTTCTCTTCCCTCAGTGAGTTTTCTAGATTGTGGTTATGTCTTTTTGACTGGCACCAGAAAGGCCCAGCATTTTGCCGTCTCCTTGCAGGACTGGGCTGTGCTCACTGTCCTACCTTCCTCCTCTGTAGAAAGGAGTAGCCTTGCGATGTAATTTGAAGTTGTGGCCCCCTTTCCCCCTCGCTTTGCATGACCTCTGGGTGGGCTGCATGTGGTGACAGTCTCTGAACTGCCCTACCTGAGGTTTGTCCATCCCTCTGTCAAGCATAACCTTGGGCTGGATTAATTTATGAGTGCCTCAAATTTTGAGGCACTCCTGAATGCTGTTCCTGAATCAGTTAAAAATTCTAAAGGTTTTGCTATCAGATTTTAAAGATCACTCTGGTTTTAAAGATTCGCAGCCTGAGAGCTGTAGATGTTGTCTTTGGTATGCATTGCTCAGTCTGGTCAGGTGATGTTGTTTGCAGATGTTTGCAGCATACAGCAAAATCACTTCTTCCCTACTTTTAAATGTTTTTTTCTCCTCACATACATGTATTTTGATAATTTTTTTTTAAGTATCGGATGTTATTGGATTGATGTCCTTTTGGTAGCATTAACTACGTGTTTTGATCAAGGAACCCAGTAATGGGTACTTCAAGTATTGGTTGTGCAGGAGTGATTAGCAGTGCATTTCTTTTCCATGAGAATCCTTTCCAGTGCTTATAATGCACTGGCTCTTTTATTGCGTGGTGACCTGCAGTTTCAGTAGTTGACACTGCTGAACCAGTTGCACTTTCTGTTTCATTTTTATCTCCAGACTTCCCAAAAAATTATGCACGGCGTGTTTGAATAATCTGAGTTTCATGCTTGTTCCTCCTCATACCACAGTTACAATCCTTTTTTTTCCCACATATTTCCAAGTRATCCTCATTCTTTTATTTTAGAATTGTGCCATCGTTGTTTTAATTTCTTTTTCCTTGTGAAGGTAAATGATTTATAGATCACTTGGACTGTAAGTATGTGAACTAGAAGCCTTGTTAGTGGGCTTCAGCTCATTTCAATTAATGCTGTTATTCAGAGGGTAGGGGGAAATACGCATTCCCAGAATATCTCACAAATTTATATAATACTGGAATATGTACTGAAATAATGACTTTCCACGTTAATTTTATCACTCTTAGCTTGACATAATACAGGAAAGTCAGCTTCTAGTTCCATTTTGTTTGCTACCGGTACAGAATTGTGGATTTTTTTTTTTTCTCAAACAAATACCTGCTTAAGATTTTAAAAGAAAAAGCAAAACATAATGAGTGAGGTCACTAATTATAAACTGGCAGAGCTTCGGTTAAGTGAATTCTGCTAAGAGCTCTTCCTGTCTGGGCTCTGGCTTCCTGTCTCAGGCTTATGGAAACAGCATGTGTATTCTAAAAACCCACTAGTCCTTCTGCCGTACATGCTTTTCACTTTAACACTGTTAAAAGTATTTTTTTAGACCTATTTAATGCCATAAGCAGTGAAGCATTACCTGAGACTTTTCTGAAAACCTTCGACTCTCACTGGTTTTAAACATATTCTAGAAAGTTGGCAAATCTAGCCCATGTTGGGTTTTTCTTGTTTGCAAGGTAAATATAACCTCAAGCTTTTTAAGAACCAGCTTCACAGGGTCACCACTGAGAGGGATTAGAATACTTTATTGTTAAATTTAAAGGCAAATTCTCTGTGCTTAAGAAAAATAATGGTAGTTTTTGTCCTTTATATTTTCTTTTCATCAAGATACCAGTAAAGACCACCTGATTTCAAATGTTTGTGCAACAGTTTGACAAATAAAAATGAACATCTCAAAATTTAAATATAGGCTGCAGTTCATGGGCTATCACAGGATGGTTACAAGGATCTTTATAGTTCTGTTAGAGGTAACAGTTTGCTAGAAGAAAGAGGCAAAATACCTTCAAGAGCAATATAGTTTCTAAGAGGTAGTAGTCTGGAAAGTTTAGAGTGTAGAGTGATACCTTTGACACTGGACAGTGACAGAAAAGGTATCCCGGGTCATGAGCAAATGAGAAAATTGTCTTCATTTACAGGCTGACCAGAAATACTTAATTTAGGGCCTCTTGTGGTTGCATGCAATTGCAGCTTTGCTTTTGCTTTTGTCAGTGGCAAATCTTAACTACTCCTATGTGAAGGCTGTAGTTGGATAGCTTCCTTCTAGTGCACCTGTGAGGGAAGTGGCACAATAGAATTCTTAAATGTGGATTTTCTAAGGTGAAATATTTGTATATTTATTTGATAGTGCAATTTGTGGTGATGTGTACACATACCACTACAAATATATTTAAGATGATGTGGAGAATGAACTTAATTGTGTATAACATTCAGTGTGTCTAATATTACCTGCCCCATAAAATTCCAAAAACTGATGCCTAATTCTGGAATGACTGCTTCAGAGACTCTTGCCTTGTAAATTCACAGAACAGGATTGCTACTGATGTAATACATATCCAAGCTAATTGGAAGCTTTTGTGGTCTAGAGGTAATAATATAGGTGGAATCCACTTGGAGGCCTGTAGTCAGTGGTGTTCCCCGGGGAGCAGTATTATCCAACTTGTTTGTAAATTACCTGGATGAAGGGATAGAACGTACCCTCAGTAACTTTCCTGACGAAACTGAGAGAAGTGGCTGACACACCTGAGGGCTGTGCTGCCATTCAATTCAGCAGGACCTTGATAGGCTGGAGAGTTGGGCGGAGAGAAACCTAATGAGGTTCAACAAGGGCAAGTGCAGGGTCCTGCACCTGGGGAAGAATAACCCCAAGTACCAGCACAGGTTGGGGGCTGACCTATTGGAGAGCAGCTCTGCAGAGAAGGACCTGGGAGTCGTGGTGGGTGACAAGTTGACCGTGAGCCAGCAGTGTGTCCCTGTGGCCAGGAAGGCCAATGGTATCCTGGGATGTATCGGGAAGAGTGTGGCCAGCAGGTGGAGGGAGGTGATCCTGCCCCTCTACTCGGCCCTGGTGAGGTCACATCTGGAGTGCTGTGTCCAGTTCTGGGCTCCTCAGTACACAAAAGACAAGCAGCGGGTGGAGGGGGTCCAGCAAAGGGCTACAGAGATGATTTGGGATCTGGAGCGTCTCTTAGGAGGAGAGACTGAGGGAGCCGGGCCTGTTTAATCTGGAGAAGGGAAGACTGAGAGATGTCAATAATGCATATAAATATCTCAAAGGCAGGTGCCAAGAGGATGATGCCAGACTCTTTTCAGTGTCACCCGGTAACAGGATGAGGAGTAATGGCCATAAACTAAAACACAAGAAGTTCCGCCTCAACGTGAGGAAGAACTTTTTTACATTGAGAGTGGCAGAGCACTGGAAAAGGCTGCCCAGGGAGGTCATGACGTCTCCCTCTGGAGACATTCCAAACCCACCTGATGTGTTCTTGTGTAAACTGCTGTAGGTGACCCTGTTGTGTTGGGGGGTTGGATTAGATGATCTCCAGAGGTTCTTTCCAACCCTGATGATTCTGTGAATAAACAGTAAGGCGGGGTGTGTTACACTTTAAGCAACGTTATTTGTTTTTTGTTGTCAGTATAATAGGCTTTTACCCACAAAATTTACTGGACAGACTGTAGAATCAAATGTCTGGGGGTTTTTTGCCTAACCTAGGGAGAATTCAAGTTTGATTGCCTGAGTCTGCTGCTCTGAATTAATAACATCGGTAAACCTAAGAGGTAGTAATCTCCATATGTCTATTGTAAATTTAAGATTCTGTATAATTTGATAACTTTGGTGAGGTATTTTATTATTTGGTTGGGATTGTTTTTGGTTGGGTTGGTTTTTTTTTTGGCATGTTACTAAAGGTCGGGTTAATAAGATATCCTGAGACTGTATCTGTTAATTATATGGAAAATTCCAGCTTCTCAGCCATTCTACTGTCTCGTCGTGCCACAGATCTAAGATCAGCATGAAGTCATTAAGAAAGCTCTTTAGGTTGGTTTTAAGTGCTATGAAAGTATCAGGCTGATCTAAATCCCTAAGTTTTATGAAGACAGTTATGCATAGTGAAGTGTTATTTAATTCATGGACATTAAGGGCATTTGCTGCCTCTTCTGCTTCTTTTAGTCTTCTCATGAGTTTTCTCAGGTGATTATCAAAAAATTCAGTCTGGTGGGAGAAAGGCTCGATAGCAAATCATTGAATGATTTGTGGCTTACAAAACTAGGAGTATTTCAAAAAGGAAAAACAAAAGATTCTGTCCACTATTTTTTGAGAGCATCTTGTCACTCCTTTCCCATTACACTTCTGAACTTAGTTTTCTGGACCTTGTTTCGGTACATAATATAAATAAAATAGATAGTTCCAGCTGGGAGGTAGAGCCTTCTTGTTTACCTTGCAGAATATAAAATTAACAATTTTATAAACTTCTTTCGGTAACCTGCAGTAATGGGTAATTAATTGTAGCATCCCTGAGATTTCAGTTTTTGTCTTAAAATAAGCAAATGCCAAGGGCGTAGTACTCTTTCAGTGTCACATAGCTTATCTTATGTTATGGAGCATATGGACATATTTTTTCTTACTGAGATTTTTTTGCTCGTTTCCAGTATGATTATTCATTAAGGTCACATTAAGGCATGTGTGATTTTCTCATAATTACAGTTGCATACTTCTGATAGCTAATTGCTTTATAATAGTTCAGATAGTTTGCCATACTAAGAGCTAATATTTCTTAAAAGCTCTGTTTTATGTTTTTAATAAAAGGTTGCATTTCACTTGTGAAGATGTGGATGTATTTTAGGGGGCTTTTGGAAAACCTCTTTCTCTTTTTCTCTTTTTTTCTTTAAAGTGAGTTTACAYTTTTACAGTAGAGGCAAATACTACGACACTGTAGTTGTTACTACAGTTGTTCTTGTGCTCATTGTTACTCAAACAAGAAAAATTTTATGTGATACATCATAACTAAGTTCAGATTTATTTGTTTTATTTGTCTGTATGTTATCTCCACTTTTTCTGCCTTCCTGTGTTAGCTTTTCAATGCAATCCCCATAGTGTGGATTTGTGGTTTTTTTGTTTGGTCCATGTTTTGGGCCCGCACCGTGTAACACAGTTTTTCAGTTCCTGTAAGATGAAAAGTCATAGGGAGCTCCAGTGGGATAGAAACACAACCTGCAGAGATTGTTACTCTTTGATTTCTAGCTTACTTGAAAGGATTTAAGTAAAAATCTGTAAGAGAACGAGGAACATTAAATAAGAGTGCCATAAGCTTCATTAAGTGCAAATTTCTGTAAAATATTTCCCACTTTGAAAGCTTATTCCCTCAAACCTACCAAAGTTTCCCGAGCAGAAATTACGTGGGCTTCATCTGGTGATTGCTGTTCCACAGCCCCCTTTTTCTGCCAGTCAATTTTACCATGAAGGCGTACAGAAGGATGTTCTTTGTTTTGTCTTGGTTCCATCTTCAAAATATTTAGATTTCTGTAGGATGTCAGTATTTGTAGTTGGTTTAGGGATGATATTTGTTTTTTCCCTCTTGCAACTATTGTTAGACATTTTAAATTGTGAAACAGATGAACAGCTAAAAGACAAATATTTTAAAGTTTAGATGGTATTTGTTTTCTTTGTTGGTGTATCTTTCTCTCAAAACATTATACGTTGTTACAAACCAAAGGAATTCTATAGACAAACACTGTTTTACCAGATGTGTTTGCCTGAAATACCCAGAATTCTGTTACATTAATTTTATTGCAGTTGTTACCAGCACAGCAGAAGTAACACTCTATTCTCCACTGGTTAAGACTTTCATAACCTTGGTGCTGCCATAATGTTGCTATTCTTACTCTCTCGTGAAGTTATGAGTGTGGCAAGTGTTTCAAGTTGCACTGGCCTTTTTTGCTCTAAATCTCATGTATGTGTTCATGGACCACTCTTAAATGGTTTCTTTCGTTTTATTTATTTATGAAACTTCAGCACTTGGAACTTTCAGTAGGGATGTGAATACTTGATTTGAATGACTAATTTTCAAAATATATCAAGTTTAGGATGAATATATATACGTGCAGAAAAATGTATGTGTGCTTCTGATTGTTTACGTTTGATTATATGCCACTTTTGCTGTTTCATAGTAACACTTAAATATGTACTTTGTCATATTTTGTGAAAGAAAATGTCTTAAATCACATTATTAAATTAACCAAGAAACTAGTCTTTGCTAAGAGATAACAAGAGCTATTTTTGAAATATAGGTTATAGATGTAAATTAGATGAGACAATGTTGCATTACTTTAATGAAGTTTAATACTAAAATCCACATAGTAAAAGAATCAATTACACTGGCAAAAAAAACCCTACAGAAACTGAATTTAACAATAATTGATTCTTTTGAATCATAAATGCAGCTTTGCTAAGCAGATGTGAAGGAACACTTTTCAGTGCAAATTAACATCTCTTAGTGTGATAGATGAAGGAACATCCTTTCCAGGAAGAACTTTTTAAAACAAAAAAAAATGTTTATAAAGACCATTTTGTATGTGTATGTTCACACAGGCTAACTTTCAATGCAATGTCTAATGGGTATTTTTTTATGGAAAATGTAACAGGGAGTCATATGTCACATTTGTTGGGGTTGGATTTGTTTTTAGCCATCTTGCAGTATTTAAACTTTGTGAGAGTGATAAAACTTTATTGGCTTGAGATTTTAGCCTTTTGGGAAGAGGAGGGCAAAAACCTCAGGCTCTTTATCTATCTCTAAACTTAAATTACTGGAGAATAAAGTAAAGGAAAAGGTTAATAGCAGAAGGTTCTGCAGGGAGTATTTGGCTTGCATCAGAGGGAATTATATGGCAGAAATGTATGGGATGTCAGGAATTCCCATATTCTGAGAATGTCATACACTGGTCTGCAGTTTGCTGTCTGAATATCTTTACTGTCAAAGGCGGTGGAGCTGATAATCTGCTCCTCACACAAGCCTTTGTGCAATGATTTGCAGTTTAACAGAGCTTTGGCCTGTGTGTCAGAGATGTGCTTTTGCTATAAGGTTATAATCCGTTCAGACTTGGCCACCTTTTAAGTCTTTCTAAAAATGTTTGGCTGTGTGCACACTCAGCAAAACCCGCTTCGTTTTTCATCCATTATGTTGCCTGAAGATCGCCTACACTGAACTTAGTCTGGCTTGGAAATGAATGTAACGATGCCTGCAGATGTTTCCTACTAACATGATGTTAACAGCAGAGGAAGCAATCTCCTTTTGAGTGAACAGATCTCCTCAGCATAGAAATAGATGTCCTTAAAAGGATGCTTTGTTTGTTTGTTTGTTTGTTTTGTGGGGTTTTTGGTTTGGTTTTGGTTTTAAGGGGAGTGAGCTTTGTAACGGGCTCCTTTTGCTGTGTGATGGCTGGACCTGGGGCAGCTGAGGCTCTCCCTGGGCAGACCGGGCGGGGAAGGGACTGCTCACCAAATTGCAGCCAGCTGCAGCTGCCTCTGCTGGCAGACAGCTAATGGCTCTTTCTGCTTCCACGTCTTTCCCCTCCACCTCCTTCCTTCTTTATGAGTTTCATCAGCCTTTTCTGTATTTCTCTGCGCTAATGCCATGCTTTGCTGTACAGGAGTGTCTCCATGCCCTTGCTGTGTCCTTTCTGTGCTTGTCCTGCTGGGAGCCCACCACCTCTGCCTGCCAGCCTGGGACAGCAGCTGTAAACTGACAGAGACAGAAGCATCGCCAGTCTGGAGCACCCTCCTGCAACTCTTCATCAGCTACTGGACACTCTAGTGTCTCATGATGGTGTTTTCCTGACAAAGTATTTCTTGATTTAAGGGAAAAAAAGGAGGAACCTTCCCTCCCCCATATGTTTTGTATATCCATTAACTTCCAGCATTCATAAGTAACTAGTAACAGTGGGCAACACTGGACTAAACAGGCAGTTGTAGAACCACTGTAACTTCAAGAAAGGGAAAAAAACCGTCAAAAATTAATTGTTATTATCCCAACTTGATAAATGCAGTAAGCCAGCAGAGCATGGTACTCTTGAACTGTTTCTGTCCACTCTTGCTATTGTTTTATCAGATAGTCCAGACTTCCCCACGTCAGGGGAAAGGTGAATTTGTTATGGTTCACACTTAAATGCCTATATATTAGGGGAATCAGACTGGCTGTGCTTCTCTAGCTGTAACCCTGCTAAATTCTAATTTAACACCAAGCATTGCAGAAGGTCATTTCAGAGAATGATTCCTAGAGTTAGCCATAAACTCCCTTGAGCAGTCCAAAAGGTATTGCACGAAGTTTATCCAATAATAGCACCCATAGTTAATTTATATAGTATTTTGGTTGTGCTGAAACTGAGATTAGCAGTTTCACCTGAAGAATGAGTGTTCTTCTTCCTTACCCTTGAAGAAAAATGGAATTGTCACTTTTAATCTGATCATCTGGAAGTTTCCTCTTACCCCAGGCTATCTTTCTCATCATTATTTTGAAACCGTTAGAAGGCAATCATTTCTTGTCACTGGGTGGTCATAGGATCCAGTCTCCTGGTTTGGAAGTATTTTATAAATAATGTGTAAAACAAGACTAATTTTTACATCACTGGGGTCGTTGCAGAAATGATCAGTTCAGAGTGGAGACTGCAATCTGTAGGAACATTCTTACAAAGACCTTAAATAGCATGAGAAAGCCCTAAGCTTTATGGCCAAGGTACAAATGCATATATTGGAGCTGTGGCTGTGGCTTCACAGACAAATATTCAGGCCTCTCCACAGAAGAAGATTCTTTCCCTCCAGGGTTGATTCAAGGACACAGGCAGAGCTCTCCCCATCAGGACTGAAAGCAGCAGTTAGCTGGGAATCCGATTGTCACTGTCCACGGTTTGCTAATCTGCACCTGATACCACGGATCCAGGTACCTTGTCTTTGTATTCCAGCTTCTTGAAAGGCAACTGCCTTTAGGTCAGGGGAAAAAAAGCAAAAGTGCTACATAGTACATATGCATCTCAGAATACTAGGAAATAGGGCTGGAAAAGACCTTTGTCATCTAATCCATCCTCCTTCCCCCCAGACTGCTCTGCAGATGCTGTTGTTGATTCAGGCAAACTGTTTTCACATTCAGAGGAATCTGTCGGAGTCACTGAGAGACACCTGTAGCTCTGGGGTTAAAGAATGTGCCAGCTAGTAGCTGCTGTGTCAGTGTGGAGGAATAAAAGCAAGGAACTACAAAATGGAGGTACATTTTCTGTGAGGGTCATCTGGTAGAACAGAAGGTGTTTTAGGCAATGTGATAGAGTCAGAATGCCATCTGCTTTTGTAGATGCCCTCGGGACATCAGAAATGTTGATAACTCTGGCTGGTCAAGGATGTAGTGGGAAAGAGTTTTATGAGGAAATTTTTCATTGAAAATAATTTCCATGTCTCTGGAGATTCTTGGTTTGCTGTTGAACCTGGTTTTGTCTGTGAGAACTACAAAATGGGGGGAACTTTTGCTTTTGGAGTCTGGGTTGAATTTACTTGTTGAAGTGTTTGGTTGTTTCAGAACATAATAAGGCACCTCTTGGACATATAATAAGGTGGACTTGCAACACACAGCGGTGGATGAACGTTGTTTTAAATGGACTGTACTGCACTTTCTCTGCTTATGGGTCCTGGTTATTTACTTCATTGTGTAGTATGACTGTACAGGGCCATCAGTGCTAGCTCACTTGAGAGCCTGTGTGGGACAAATGCTTTGGGTTTTGTAGTGGAATCCTGACTGGGAGAAGGGGTGCTTTTGGAAGGAAAATAGTTGTGAGAAGTTGTTGTTTCCAGTTGCTTTGTGACCACTGATGTGTAGTTTAAGTTACCAAAGCAGAGTGAAATCACTGACAGACCCTTTCAAAGGGTGATCTTGAAACAGCACAGGCCTGAATTCAAGCCATTGCTTTCCTTTTGCCACATAAACAAAACATCTTTTCAACTGAATAATTTCTGTCAGCTAAACACATGTGGGACTAAAGTTATGATCAATTTTAAATTGACCTGTATCATATAGTGCTGTGTTTGTTCTGGTTCAATTTTAACCTTCTTCAAGGAGAATCTAGTGAGTTAACTGCTGCATTAGTGTTTGCAAATTTTATTGTTTCTTATTTATCTTTGCTACAAGTAACATGAAGACTATGTATTCATGTTCATATAGCGAAAGCATTAAAACTACTACATTAACTCCAGTAGTAAATGCTAAAATTATATTATTCCTGAATGGATATGGGCAACATACCTTTTAACAATAGAAATTGCAGCAAAAGTAAACCTTTGAACAGAAAAGAGTGGAATCCTATTTACAAATAACTACAACTTATTAAATACACCTCTGATCTTGTTTTGAAGCAGTAGTTTTACTTCAATTCAGAACAGTTTAAAAGCTGCTACACAGAATGAGTAAATCTCAAAGCAAACGAACCTGTTTAGGTTTGTTGTTGGATTTCCAGTTTACCCTCTGAGCCAAGATCCATTATTTGCCCACTTCTGCATTTGATTGAGTCCTACTTCATGGTCCTCATACTGGGTTTTCATACGTTACAGGGAACATATATAAGCTAGATGAAAAAGAAGGGCAGATTTTTAACTTTAAACCTTAACCATCCTAAAAGGAATGGAAAGGCTTTGCTTCCTGGCTAGTATACACAGAGTGATGCACAGTGAAAGACTTGTCTTGGGGAGAAGAAGTTGTGAGAAAACCACCCAGAGTGAGTCTCTCTCTGAAAACAAAGCTCTTTCATGGCAGCTAGTCATAGATTCGTTTAGGTTGGAAAGGGCCTTTAAGTTCACCTTAACCCAGCATTGCCGAGTCCACCATTAAACCATGTCCCAAAGTACCACATCTACACAGGCAACATGTCATGGCATGTGGAAGGAATGTGTTTTGCAGCGAGGTCTACTGTTTACGATAGCCATTAGTTAGGAATAAAAGCTTTCCTAACAGCTTTAGAGTCTGTATCCTTTGCACTGTTTTCTGCATCCTTCAGAAGACTGACAAAGTTGGCAACTAAATAATCCCAAATCGGCTTTTTGAGTACATACTGCTCTAATATAATTCTCGGATGTCAGGGCACTCTCTAACAACACTTTTTGGAGGCTTACTGGAGCATTTGCTAGAGTGATTTGTGGAGCCTCAGGTTGAACTTTAGTCCCTTTTCCTATCCCTTGTAGTCTACTCCAGAATTTATTGTAATCAAAACTCCTGCTGCCTGGACCTAGCAGGCAGGGTAGTCCCTGCTTGTGAAGAGGAGATGATGAATAGTCACACTTCCCTGACTGTCCCTGCTCATGCTTTTTCCCAGTGCAGACTGTGGCAGCCTCAGCGGCTGCGTGGCTTTACTTCCCACTGTAGCTCGCGTCTCAGCAGGACATCTTGTTCGCATTTTCTTTTCTGTGACAACTTTTCTCATTCCTGTTTTTCTCTAGCTAAGCGATGATAAACTACAAATGGATGGCAGCAATGAAATGGCACTGCATTTCTCTTGCAGATACCTGCAACAGTTTTTCTCATGGTTTTTGGGAGAAATTAAGAATTTAAAGATTACTGTTTTCTACAGTAAAAATAAACTAGTCCACAGGTATGTTCTAAAATACAAGTCATCTTATGTTTGCAAAAGTAGTTCCCAATCTCAGTGGTTTTTGTAGTTTTTTGGTTTTGGAACTGAAATATTAGAAGATAGATTCTATCTACCTGCAGGAAGCAGGTTTTAAAATGCTAATTGTTATCTTCTAGTCAGAGAAAAATGTGTTGTTGTTATCTTTAGACATGGTGCTTTTCATATTACACTCAGTTATCCTGTCCTCTTTCCTCTGTCTCTTCCTCACGAGCTCCTGGTCAGCAGCAGCACATGGGAATTGATCAGGCTCAAAGTTAACTCAGCGCACTCCGCAAAAATGTTTGGCTTGTTCCTGCTGTTACGTTATTTTTCTCCGTTTTTGTGGGGGTTTGGCGTGTCTTCATTTGTTTATGTCAGTTTATTACTCATTTCTTGACACTTAGTCATAAGTTGATATTTCTGTCCAAATAATGAGCCCAGAGTAGGAAAACACTAATACTTTTGCCCAAATACTCAGCAGTAGTTGACCTGTATTTAATGTTTGTCGTAAATTTGGTTTAGGATTCTATTTGTCTTACTTGAGACTGGGAAAGGAAAAACAAAGAGGGTAAAAACACAGGTGATAGTTTTAAACTGGAATTTGGATGAACTCTAGAAGCTCTCATGGAATGGTTCAGCAGAGGTATCAGTGGATGGAGAGAGGGTATTAAGGAACCCAGCTGCCTTGTGTCTGGGTTGGCAGAAATACTGCAATAAATGGCTTGTTTCTGATCTGGCAGACTATACAAGCAAGAAACAGAGCAGTGAAGGGAAGCAAATTGTAATTTTGATGTTATGTAAACTAGATTGATACTTAAGTACCTCGAAGTAGTTCAATATGTGCGGTTTGCCCAGGTCACAGAGGTATGGTGAGGCTTATGGAAGGAGTGATTTTCCTGCTTTTTCCAGCCAGGAATGCTAGTCCGCTGGCAAGAGCCATCAAGTCCAAGGACAGGTGTGCTGCAGACTTCCTCCTTCTAGCAGGGATGAACATGGTTACTCTATTTGTAGTGTTGGTCTGATATGAGCCAGGATATGATCGTGCTGCTTCTTGCTTTTAGTCTCTTACCTGGTTTTGTGGGGTGAGAGGTGGGGTCAGGAGGGGAGTAATCCCTCTTTGAAAAACAAAAACCACATTAATTCTTTTAGAAATTTCAGTAAGTGTATAATTTTGTTTAAAAAATAGTGAAAAAGATGATCCCACTGCAACTTTTTTCTTAATTATGATGATTCAAAAGAACAGCTTGAAAATACACTTCTTTGAGATTGATAGTATTTTAACTGAGCTGTAGGGGAAAATATCTGATTGTGTGGTATCTTTTATGGTGTAGCTGCAGTGGAAAAGTTGTCTACTGTTGTAACTAAAAAAGGACAAGGTGTTTGATTGCAAAACACCAATATGTTGATGTATAGATAAGAACAGAATGGAAAACTATAAGCAATAACTTTGTTCCAGTTAACTGTTGATTTTATGGCAACATATTGTGAGATGAAATGGAGATGCAGAGTTTCTTATAACTCTGTATATCAAACTGCCAATGACAGAGAATGTTACCATCCTTACACAATAACCCTGAAATCTTTGTTGCTACAGATTTCCACTTTAGAGTGTCAATATGTTTTACGATTTTTAGGAAGTAAAATTGATTTTAGATAGAAAATTTTTACTTTTAAACATCTTTCCAACTTGACAGAACTAAGAATAATTCTATGTATACAGTTTCAATGCTAAGCAAAATAGGGTTGCTGCCATGATGAGGTTATTATTTTAAAATCCCGAAACTTACATTACGTGTAAGTATAATGATAGGGAGGCTTCTGATTCATATTTTTTAATGGTATGAAACTGCAAAATATTGGTAAAATATATTCCAAGTAATGAGTGACCTCTTGTAAAAAGATGGAATTTCTCTATGATACCCGGTATGGCTCTCCTGAGTACTGCTTTGGATCTCCTGTAGGTTTTGATTGGAAGTACACTGAAGAGGTTTAAGGCTGCCTTTTTTAAAAAAGCTTTTTTGCACCTCTATCTGAAACTACATCACTAGAACTTGTATTACCCGAGGTGCCTGCCAAATTTGCTAGTCTTTAGGCACGCAAGTCTCAGAGGTATTTCACTTAATATGATACATTTCCCATGTAGACTATGACACTTGTCTGTTTCTCTTTTTTTACTATCAGTCAGCAGTCTTGCCATGGTCAATCCTTTTAGTCTGTCATTTGTTGTGTGTACAATATATTCATACTCATTATAAATATTTTTCTGGTTTCTTATGGCATGCTGGTTTCCCCACTAGTATTTTAATTGACTTTGTAGCTTACGTTACATTTCACCTTTGGTTTTGGTCTAATTCTCCTTTCTTTTTTCTTTATCACTGGAAAAATAATTTGTGTTTAGCATCTGTAACTATGAGAACTTTAGAGTTTTACTTTGCATTTCTAATACCCGTTCTTTATCTGTTTTAGCATCTCCCTGTATTCTTCCCAGTGTTCTTTACTTCCTATTTTCTTGTAAGTATAGCATATTCTCTTTTTCCCCTCAGTTTCTATTGACCTGTTTAACCATGTGGAGTTAATTGAAGCTACATCTCACTCCTCAAGAAAATAATTCAGTTACTGTATAAGTTCAGTTTCATTTTTACACCCTCTCCTTATGACTGGGGTATCTTGCTATTTGTCTAAAAGGTATTTAATGCAATATCTTTTTACATAACACAGCTATCTAAAATCGCACAGCATTCGTCTTGGTAGAAATTAAATTTCAATTCCATTCTGTTTGTTTAGTGGTTGGAACCTGACATGAACAGGTGGGTCCCTGGCAGGTTTCAGGAAACAACCAGTCATGTAATTCATCTATCATTCTGTCTTATCTATGACATGTTTAAATGGTTTCCAGGTTAAAATTGAGCTCGCAATTGTGGCTAGTTAGGTACTAGTCCCATTATTTTTGTGTACACGATCTTTGCTTTACTCAATAGTAATTCTTCTGTCTTTTGTGTAGTGACTCCCCTTGATAGTTTTGGTTTCTCTGTGTGTTCTTAATGGATTGTTTCCTAAGGCAAGATTCAGCATTGTAGGCATCTGCTGTATCTAAAAATGTTCAAAGCCTGTCACCCATGAACCACCTCTTAGTAAATATAAGTGAGCACAGCTTTATGAACTTCCTACAAACATAGGAGGCTTCAGTACTGGACTTTGGAATTGCAGCAATTGGAGTTGTAACAATTTGCAAGCCCAAAATTCAATTTGAGATTTTTTTCTTTTCCCCTGCTTTTTCAAATTACCAGGTTGTGGATAAAAGTCCTTCCAAGAATTTGCAATGATAATATATTTAAAAATCTATGAATATGCTCTTGAACTATGAACACATCAGTATGACTCCTGTGAAAAGATGTCCTCCTACCTGCATCTCCAAATAGTCAAATAAACCTTACTTTCCTATTGCCAGCTACTATAAAATAACGATAAAAGTCTCTCTTAGACCACTGTACACTTTGATTTAAAGTATCAGACATGATACACTTTGTTCTTGGTTTTTGTGTAGCAATGGACATTATGGTACCTAACTAAACTTGCCTTGGTTTTGGTAGGGTTGATAGTAGTTGCTAAGTCCTACTCTCTGAGATAGACCTTAACTGGTTTGTCTTTCATGAAACTTGTTTGGAAATTTGCCTTTAACCACATGCTCTTCTGTTGGTTGGTTATTTTCTCTGTCACAGCTCTAACTTCCTAATTTATGGGGTTTTTTTCTTTTTCCCCTCTTCAAAATTTCAGTCTCTCGGTATTAGTCTTTATAATAATTTAGAGGCTGTGGTTTCATATTAATACATTGGTGCTGCTGAAACAGTATGTCCCACTTAAATATCACAATGCTTACTCTGTTGCTTCTTTAGCTGTCTCTTTTGTCTGGCAATAATATCATTATTGGTACTTGTACTTCAATCTAGATACTTGTAATTTCTGTAAAGAAAAAACATTAGTACTTCATAAAAGCAGATTTTTACAGGGAAAAAATAGCTTTTGGGGACTGGGAGCACCTGTAACTAGTAATCCTGGCTTCTATGTTCCTTACTTTATAGCCTGAGGGAAGCTACTTTGGCAGCTCTAAACCATTTTCTATGTATGGCAGCATGTGTTAACTGCTTAATTAGTGGTTTATGGACTTATCAGTTCAGGGTTTTTGTCTGTGAGATTTTTCTTTTGATAATTTGTTCATATATATGACACCAGTCAGTGAAGTAGAAAGCCTAAGGTCTTACATAGAAGCTCGTTGCTTTCCTCAGCAATATGGAGAGCATGCATCCAAACAGAACCCTCATGCATGTGAGCCATCCTGCTGTGTAAGGGCAATTCACTGCCTCGAGTCCTTCCAGCTGCTGTCTGAGTTGCCTTCTCTGAACCACTGCTTTCAGCTGTGGTTATTTCCTTGTGATTTACCCTGGGCATGTTTTTTGGTTGTGGGGTTTTTTATTATTTATTTGTTTATTTACCGCTATATTCTTTTTTTTGCAAAATTTTATTAAAACTTGTTCTTATGATGGGCATTTTCCCAAGACTTGTGGCCATAGCCATAGAATAGTTTGGGTTGGAAGGGACCTTAATGATCATCTAGTTACAACCTGCTATGAGCAGGGACACCGTCCACTAAACCAAGCTGTTCAAAGCCCCATCCAGCCTGGCCTTGAACACTTCCAGGGACGAGGCAGCCACAATTTCTCTGGGTAACCTGTTTCAGGGCCTCTAGACTTGTTCCAGCAGATCTGTGTCCTTCTTATGCTGGAGGCCGTATTCAATCAAGATCTTTCTGTCTCTGCAAATCCCACATGTGGAGAGCTATACTATTTGTACTGGGGTCAAGCAATAGGGCAAAATGATGTGAAGACAAATGCCTCGTGTGCTAGTAATTRCCTGCAGTGATACAGGACGAAGCCTAACCGAGAAAGGATATCATTTTTTCCTCATGCAAAGCATCTGATCTGAGTCTTTTACTCTTGGTAGTCTCCTACTATTGACTTTAGGAATTTCTCTGAGGTTTATTTGATTTTGTTGTTTCAGTGCGTGGTTTTGTTGTTGTTGTTTGTTTGGATTTTGTTGTGTTGGGGATTTGGGGGGTGGTTGGTTGGTTGGTTTTGGTGGGTTTTTGGGTTTTTTTTTGTTGTTGTTGATTTTTTTTTTTTCTGGATATGCTCCATGAGTTCTCCAGTTGAAGCAAGTCCTCACATATGTGCTGATCCTAGCTGGTAGAGCAAAAAACAAATAGGAGAGATCAGATTCAGCTTGAAGGCATAGGTTGTCACTTACTCCTTTCCATCATGCCTTTCAGCTGTTGCCAGTAGATCATTTTTGGAATTGGTTCCTCCATGACAGTATAAAAGGACAAATTTGGGAAGGTGATAGACTGTTCTGAATTACTTTTTCAGTTCAGAGCATGTAATTACCCAACACCTGTTGCATGGGATATCCAAAGATACTTTTCATCATCCTGCTTTTAATGTGGGCTTATTTTTCCAGAATATGGGGAAAACTGTTGGAGAGATTGCCTCTAGTACAGTTTGTGAACACCTCTTTAGTTGTGGTATAAATACCAGTTGTGTGTTTTGCCTAAAAGTAGGGTCTTTTGGAAATCCTTTTAGCTCAAATCCTTGGCTCTTCAGTGGAGACTACTTTCCATTTGAGTACCTCTGAGACACAAGTAAGAACCTACTTGGCAAGTGCATTTCTGAATGTCCTTCATCAAAGGATCCTAAAATTGTGTTCACACTTTCCCAAGACTTCTAATCTTCTTTTCGCCCTATTTTCTCCACTGCTGTCAATGCCCAGTTCTTGATTTTTGCTCCGCACCCCTTCACAAGCGGAAGTCCTAAAGAAGCTGGCAGCCCTCTTGCTTAAGTGCAAGGCTCAGGACTAAACACCCAGCACTGCAATGTTTTGTTTTCCACTTGAGGTTTTTGGGAACCTCTTAGAAAAGTCAGAGACTCCTCTTTTGTTCTTCCCGTCCCCCCCCCCCCCAAGCCAGTTATTTCTGCCAGGGTCAGTAACTTCTGATAAGAGGGTGCTGCTGCAGAGCCAGTTTGCCTGTGTCAGTAGCAGCCAGCAACATTATGTATTGCAAGTTTCTCAAGTATAAAGCATAGCTGGTGGTGTTAGGGCACACAGCTCTGTGCCCTTGTATACTGGAAGATGGCTTCATGTTCATCTGCCACCTATTAATGAACCTCTTGGTGCATATCCCACAGGAGTTGAGACAGCTTCTATGAATAGCAGACATCAGACAGCGGCTGGAAAGACACAAGTACCTTCTTGAGGTAGATATGCCTCAAAAATAGAGGTGCTTTTTTTCCAGCAGGGGTGCTCACTCCAACACTGATCTCAGTGTTCCCTGAAAAGTTTAACTCATGCACATCAGTGTCCTGAACCTCTGAAAGTCCCAAGCCTTCTTCATCTGCTACGTTTCTGCATTGAAATGCCAAACGTTTTTGGGGGCAGTTGTGAATGGAGCTCTTGCAAACTCTGGTATTGAAAGCCTCATCTATGTGATAAGAAGGAACCTGTCAATAAATATTCACATTTGTTTTCAAAAAGAAGGTAAATTGAAGTGTTCTGCCTATTGCCTATTGCTATACCTGTCTATCTAAATTTCATTCATAATTCAGCTAAGATATTTTAGAATGTTGTAATGCCCTTACAAGCATTATAACAGTGTATCATGGCATGTATATGTTCATGTCTATAGACGAAACTGCCTGGGATGTCTTTTGGCAGTATCTGTTCTAGATGAGCCTTACATTAGGGCACTGATATTCCACAGAAAGAGAGCCATTTTTCACATCGCTCTGGGGATTGGATTAAATTGCTGTGAAGTGCTCTTAATATAGAATGTGTTCACCTTAGGAGTTAGTGTGAAACAGCTGGGTATACTTCAAGTTTAAACCTTAGCCTATTTTGTAATAGCTTTCCTCTGTAGATGAGCCCCGAGAGATGTCCTTGCTTAACTCAAATTTTAGAGCATTTTGAATGAATGCTGTGGTATCATAACCTACAGCTCTGAAAATATCAGGATAGAAGAATTTTCCCTTATGAAATGTTCCCAGTATTAAAAGACCTCAAAAAGGAGTCTGTAACCTGAGAAGGGTTTTTCTTATTTGTGGGGAAAAAAAATAAAACTAACTCTTTGTTTCCCACATCAAATACTTTGGTACACATGGCTGGGATTTCTTGGCTGGAATAATATCGGAGGCACTTAGGAATTTTTATATAATTTTTTTCCTTGCATAACCATCTAGAATGGTGAGAATGGGCACTGTTTTCTATTTGTCAGTAGCATCTTAACTATAGATTCAGTCGAAGAAAAATCACTCCAAAATGAGGCTAAAACTGCAGTGGAAGGGGAAAGGAGAGCAGTTCTAATTTATCTTGATGCTGTGATAAAGGAGAAAAAGAGTTTGCTTACCCGAGAAGTGTTTGTTTATCTTCTTTTGATGAAATAATAAGAATGGAGATGTATTTGGAAAACTTTTTGGAGTTGTTAGGAAGGGGACATTTTTTTTCCACGGTGGGAGGGTAGAAAGTTTGCTTAATACCTTATGCATAAAAATGCACAGTTCATTTTCAAAGATAGTAAAACTTAGTCATACTCCTTAAAAGATATGTTGCCAAGTTATGTATTATTAATGTTATTCTTGTTGGGTTTATGAGCATGGTCTTACCACCTGTTAGGTCTACTGTTTTGTTATTCGCATCTTTTCATATATGTATTTTTTTTTTAATTTCCACTTATATGATATAAACTAGTCAAACTAAGGTAAGCCTATTTAACTCAAGGGTGAAGAAATGCTATTTTCTCTTGTATTGGTTGCCTGCTTTCAGTAATAAATTTTATATTCTGATTAGTTGCATTTTTGGTTGGCATTATGAGTTTTATCTTCTCATGGATGCTTTATGCTCTGAGAAGGAAAGACATTCAAAAGCAAAAATATTTAAATAGCCTATAACTTACTAAAGTCTAATATGGCTGATAATGCTGCCCTGTTCCTAACAATATTAAAATAACATATAAATATATTTGATGCTCTAAGTAATCAAAGGAACAGGGAAAACTATCTGCACAAGAGGAAAAAAATGCTCCGTAGACCATACGACTCTAAATGTAACATGGCAGTCAAGATTAAAAGATAGTGTAAGATGGAAAAGCTTGAACGATTGAGTAAAGAAATATTACTGGGATATGTGTGTGTTTCTCTTCTCATGTTAATTTTGTCCACAACAGCAGTGTCCTGTAAGAAATGCAGGTTTAATAGGAGTAATGTTTCAAAGCAACATTTACAATTTACACCTACACAAAATATATGGAAAAGCGTAGGAATGAAAGGGCATAAGAAAAGTGCTTTTTATTAGTTGAAGGTACACATTGACAATCAAGCCTGCCAGCCACTGCACAACTGCTTGCTGCTGAGTTGTAGTTACCTTTTGCTGATGTTCCACCAAGTTCTACCATCATAATTTGCCAGTTAATCTGTGCTTAAGACCTGCAATCTTTGTGTATTGAAATGTGACATATTTGCAAAAACAGCAGAGGGTGACTGAAGAACATCTAATGGTTCCCTTTGTAACTATTTCCTTGAAACAGAATGCAGAGTGGTTAACTTTATTTGGAAAGGATAATGTTATAGTGCACACACACTCCCTCCCTCCCTCCCAACCGGAAGTTTTGAGGAGGGTTCAACACCAGCAGCAGGGTATTGCAATGATCATCAGCCCATAATTTGAAGAAATATCATCCTTTGCCCACCAACTCTTCTCCAAGGCATCCTTGGGGATGCCCATTCTAATGCTGGGGTGTGCACAACTTATTGCTGGTTGCATTGTTGGTTTGTGCTCTGCAGCAATGTAACACCATATTCGGGAAGGAATTCACTGAAGTGTATCTTTCTTTCATAGGGGACCTGCACATTCTGAATGTTCTTTCAGAAACAGAGCAAATCAGCATTTTAGGTGAAATGTAGAATAAATAGAGACATTTTTTCTTGCAAATATTTATAGTGATGTTTCAAATAAGCAGAAATTTTGATTCGAAAATGTAAGTGCTATTAATATGCATACTCAGACAAAAAATGGGCACATGCATAGGAGGTTTAGAACCTTCATTTTTAGTTTCTCTAGTCTGTGCCAATACACTACAATTCAAAGATATTTTCTGTGTAATTGCTGAAGAAAAGGTGGAAAAAATACTGGAAACTCTTCTGTATTGTGTTTGCATTATGGTATTGCTGTCTGGAATCCATGCCTTGTGTGAAATATTTGATGTACTGCAGAGTTAAGACTGGAAAAGCTTAACAGTGTTTATAGTTAGAGCTTGCTAGTACATATGAACATGTAGCAAAACACCCCTGTTTATAGGCAAAAAATTAAACATGAGGCAACCTGCTCTGGACAACTGATGTGAAGTCTTGTGGATTATATATACAGGGGACAATAAAGCAGTGACAGTGCAGAAATGACTTAGGAAAGAACGTAACTCACTTCTAGCACTGCTTTTTAATATTTTTTTTTCATTGAAAATTCAGGTTGTTTTTCCAATAATTTTTCCAGATCATATTGTTCCCTGTCTGGTACTTGAGTTGTAATCAGTTACAGTGTTATTTTTGCAGTTAACACTTGAAGACATTGCTGCTGGTGGTGTTTGTTCATTTGCTTATTCAAGTGGGATGCTTCTTATTAACCCCTTCATCACTTAGTGTAGGAGAGGACGTGGGTGGTGCATGAGGGTACAGGAAAGACGTGAGAGTTTCGGAAGCTCCTTGTGAACACTGCAGTCTTCTCTGAAAATAGTGAGTGATTTCATGATTAAAATGAGAGATGACTTTCAGTGCAGATGAATGCCAAGCAGTGAGGAGGGGACAAAACAGACTTACCTGCGAAAGTGTGCCTATAGCAAAACATAAAACAGTGGCTGGTTCCTGGCTACATGTTACTGCTCAGGAAAAGGGTATTAGGTTTGTTTTGGGTAGTTTTCTGCAAACATCTGTTTGGTGGTAGTTTTAAAAAAATGAAAATCGCCATATTGAATATTGTGTCTCATTTTGTGCCCTGTTCTGAGATTTAGTAGAAGAAGCAGCAGCATGGAGAGGAATGACAGGCTTGGGCTGGCTTCTGGAAGAAGAAAGGGGAAATAAGACTGGGGCTAGTCAATCTGGAGAAGGGCTGTGGTTAAAGGATGAAGAAAGTCAAGATGTATGTTCCAGAACTTGCTGCCAAGAGATTCTTTAGAAGACAGACCCATAGTGGTTTCAAAAGTAAATTGGACAATCCCACGGGGAAGAAGAATTTAATTACATGGGGTTTGGTGCAGCCTATGAATCTGGGCATGCAAACTTTAGTAATTGCTAAGTTTCTGGTGGCTGGAGTTAAAGAAAATACTCAGACAGTATTGTTCACACCTCCTAAGTTCTTATGCTTGTTCCTTGTGCTAAGCCTTTCAGAAACAGCATACTCTGTCAGTCAAACCTTTGAATTAAGAACACCAACACCTAGGTATCCAAAAAGAAGGGTGCAAAAGAAGCTTGGCTGGTTTTAGAGCATCTCTTTGGATGTGTCCCCAGTGTTGTTGCAGGGAGGGGAGCACTTGTATTCAAGGTTTACTACATAAGATAAGCTGAGCTTCTCAGTAAAAGTGAGGCATGAATATCTTAGAGAGGTGCTTGGGATTTTAACTTTGGATTGTGGTGAAGTTGTGTGTTACTTGTTTTGTTTTTAATAAAAACACCTTTGTTCTGCCCCTTTTCCAAAATTGCTATTTTGTGCCTGTCTTCCTTTGGATAAAACCAGTTCCTTTCTTATCTGTTGCTCATAGCTTTATTTTTTATCCCTCCAAGGGCAGCTGCATGAAACTGGTGACCGTTACCAGGTTTTGATCAGCAGCTGCAAAGCAAAGTAGTCCTCTTAATTTCCTTTTGGATCTGTATAGTGAAGCTTTGGCTTTGTCCAGTAGCGGTATGTCTTCACCTCTGAGATCACACTGTTAACAATTTGCAGGTGGAAAGGTTTTTTATAACTGTAAGCTGTTTGTTTACCTCTTAAACAAACAGTTCTGCATTAGTTGACAATATCCAAGGTAAACTGCCTTTTTTCCRAGTCCTTACTTATTTTTGGAAGCTCAGTTTGAAAGGAGAGGGCTGTAGTGTTTTGTCTTTGATACGCTACCTCCATTAATAAATTAAAATGCAGAACTGCTTCTGGTTTATTAAGAAATCCTATTTTAAGCTATTAAAATGTAGTTGCAATTAACCTGAAGATAAGTAACCTCAATGCGAAGTTTTCGTGTGAGGAAATCTATGGCAATACAGTTAACTCTTGATGGCATGTTTTTATTTTTGTCCCCATTTGCTGCAACATGTGTCTAAGACTGAGCAGCAGAACAACCTTTGCCTGTGTATATATGGCATGAAGTACTGCTTTATGTCTCTGAGTTGTCTCTTCACTCCCAAGGATCAAATGCCAAGAGAAGAGCCCCATGTACTGTCAAGTATACAGAGTCCCAAACTAACAAACATGTTTTAGCTCTTTTGGTGCTGTTTTCTGATCTGTATGGGCTGGCCCCAAGTGTCCCTGTCCAGAGGTGTGGTTTCTAAAGCTGACTGGTTTTTGATTCCAGTCTTAAGTATCCTAAAAGTGTTTACATGATTGGAAAGAGGAGACTTCTTCCTCTGAACTGGAGCTGTCCCTTGCTTGTGGTTTGAAACTCCAGCTATTGATAAGTGTAGACAGGGTTTATATAAAAAATCAGAAGGTCTCTTGCCTTCTTTCATGCCTAAGCATGAAAAGTGGCCTGTGGTGTTTACGTCTTGGTCTCTCTTGCCAGAAGTGCTGTCTCTCAAAGTACATAATCATTGTCTCTTACATCACAAAAATAATTTTCTGGTATTTGAGTATGTCTTTGGAAGTATGAGTCGTGGGAATATATTGCCTCAAAGCTCTAGCACAAGTTTACTGAGTCTTTATTCTGTTTTATTCTAGTCTATTGTGCTCTCCCAATTCTCGACGTTTTTCACTATGGCTAGGACAGAAGACAAAAAACTTTGATCAGGGTTTAAAAATCAGAGATGATTTCAGTTGTTTTAATTTACATTTCCTATGGAAAACCAAGCCATTGGAGCCAGTGATACCATTTCATCTTGTGTTCCTAATGCAATATGCGGCAACATTGGTGTTCCTGCAAATTCCTTTCAAAGAGAATTCTTTTGAAGTGTAATTGCCATAATATTGTTTCCAAGGGAAAAGTATTGAAAGCATCCCTCATGAACTTCATATTTAGTATATATCGCATTTTTATTTATTCTGCTGAAATGAAAAAAAGGAATTTGATAAGCCATGGAAAATCTGAGAATAAGTGTGAAATTTTTGTGACAATATAAACTATTAATTTGCCATTTCATTTTGTTCATCTGTCTCTAAAACTGATCACAAACTGAATCCAGTTTCTTACTCTTCACTTTAAACAACTAAAAAGTCCTGAGTTGTCTTTAACCACTTCACAAAAAGTGAGATGGTAAGAGGATTAAATCACTGATACAATAAGAAAGACCTTAAGAAGTGAAATAAAATATTATTGGATAGATCCTTTAACCATCAACTTGCTTTATTAATCATAAAATATTTATAATAAAATATTTTAAAATATTTTATATTAAAACTCCATTTATATCCAGAAACAGTTTCTGAAAATAAACAGGAAAATGTATAAAGTTCTAAATTTTAATTTTCCTAGCCTCTTTTGTTATTGTCTCTCTCATACTTCATATGGTCAAAGTAAGCAGCACTTGAATATAATGAAAATATCAAGATATAGGATATTGCAGTTACCGTGAACCTCTTTAATATCTTCATTGGACCAACAAATGTTTGAAGTATGTTGTAATTAAAACAAAAATTTAAAATCATTTAATTTAAAAATATAACTTCTTCAGAAAGAGAATGGTAAATTAGATCCATCAATCACGTTTAATTAACAACTTATTTACACACTGTTTAACTCTACTTTTTCCAGTAGATTTTAATCTCAGATCTCAATTTTCAGGAAAAGTCTTCCAAAACTTTACTGTCTTGGACACTAACACACTTTCTCAATATTTTTAACTGTTCTGTCCCATGCACAGTCCATTACTTTAGTGTGACAAATTCTATGGAGATTTTGCATGGAGACCTAAACGTACAGATGCATTATAGATCCAATGTGTTCTCCTATTTCCTCTAATGAATGGTAGTTATTTGGTATTATGTTTCTAATGTGGAGTACAGAAAAACCTGTCCCTTCTGTGACGTGAGGAATGGCCTGTTTACTTGTATGCCTCTGACTCGCTCTATATAAGGGACTGGGAACAAGACCAGCAAAACTTAATGCTCTATTTGCCAATTCCAATAGCAAAAAACTGTTTAACATGAGAAAGATCTCATTGTCTATGAATCCATTAAAATATCCATCACTGCATGAGTCTTGTGTTCCTCTCAAAGTATAGTCTGTATTTCTTCATTTCCACTTTTCTTTAAAGATCATTATGCTTTATATGATCTTGTCAATCAAGTTCTTTAATTGTTTTATTCTAAGTGTCTTTTTCTTCTGTATATTAACTTCCGATGTTTGAAACAAGACTTCTGCTTTCTCTTAGCAATGTTGATACTGTTAAATGACTTTAAAATGTCGGCAAGAGAGAAAGCAGAGAGTTAACCTACGAAAGTGCATTGGTATTAGGAACATTAAATCTCTCCTAAAAATAAGAATGTGACAATTGGTCTCTTTGGCTTGTTTTAAATATATTTTCTCAAAACTGTAAAATTGATCTAATCCCTTTGTCACTTTAATTTTGCAGTGTGCACAGTGTCCATCTCAGTAACTTCCAGGAGTCTGAGTTTCATATTTACAGTGTGTTCTTAATATGGCTTTCATGTTTTCATGCCAACAGGGATTTTGTGTCTGGTGAGCTAATAAAATGTAATTATTCTTGTGTAAACTGTTCCCAGGTACACCCACCTTTATGGAAGCATTAGCAGCCAATGGTACAACCAACATCCAGACATCTGTAACAGGAGTGACAGCCAGCAAACGAAGGTTTATTGATGACAGGAGAGATCAACCCTTTGATAAAAGGCTACGTTTCAGCGTGAGGCAAACGGAGAGCGCGTACCGGTACAGAGACATTGTTGTCAGGAAACAGGATGGATTCACGCACATTTTGCTATCAACAAAATCATCTGAAAATAATTCCTTAAATCCAGAGGTCAGAACAATTCTGATTTTGGGAGGGGAAGGGAATTTGAAGTCCTTGCCTCTTTTCTGTCTGTTATCCAGGCACAAACGTACACTAAACAAGATACAGGTTCTCACTTGCAAGATGTTACAACTACAATTGACTTTATGTGTACTTCGCTTGAGTTTAAAAACCATGTATCTGACCATATTGAAGTGTGCTGTCTTTTATAAGATGGGCAGTGATTAACAAAGTGCAACTTGAAAAAAACTTTAGCCTCAATTAAGGTTCTTTTTTTTTCTGTACTGGTTGCATATGCCATCTGCTGTCCAAATTACAGAAATGCTGAATGAGTGCTTTAGTTACAGATAACATCTAATAGATCTTTCCTTAATGATTTAATTATCTTAGTCTAATTACATTTTTGAGATGCAAAGCTTCCAATACTTTAACTTTCTTTTTTTTTTTATTTTTGATAATGAGGGAAGTTAACTTTCTAATATGATGGTTGAGTGGATCTTAAGGAAAAATTAAAGATGTTGAAGGTCTYATGGGGGGGAGGAAGGAAAGAGAACAATATGCTAATTTTTAATGATGGATTAAAATGATTCTTAAGAAATTTTTATTTTTCAGGTAATGAAGGAAGTCCAAAGTGCACTGAACACAGCAGCTGCAGATGACAGTAAACTTGTGCTGTTCAGTGCAGTTGGTAGCATTTTCTGCTGTGGTCTTGATTTTATTTATTTTATACGACGTTTAACGGATGATAGAAAAAAGGAAAGCACTAAGATGGCAGAAGCTATTAGGTATGTAAGATTATCTCCAGTTATCTGATGAGTATTCTTCTTCATGTGGATTGGCTTGCTTTATCTTCATCGTGTGACCTGGCTTGTTTTATCTTTGTTGTTTCAAAAGCCTCTAATTCAAAAAGATCCCAGACATTCACCTGTTACRTGATAGTGTGAAGCACTTCTTTATGCTCCCTGTCCCTTTCTATTTGGGTTGTCATTTCATGCATTTTTACTTTTAACTGTGAAAACTGGGATTGTGATAATACTCCTCCAGTTAAAACCAATTTTAAAATACTTAAATAGCCATAGGGTTTCAGGAAAATAAATTTAATATACAAAGATGCAAGATATACATTGAATTAGTAACTTGCTATAGCACATTCAGAGCGGTGGAATGATGAATATTTTAAAAGAGTAGATTAATACTAGTGATCATCATCCCAATGCTAGGTACCAAACCTAACATTTAAACAAAATGAGCCGAACTATTACTAAATAGAAGAAAATATATGAAAATGAAGTATGGATCTTGGAGACCTGTTTTAACAGTACAAACAAGTAGCTTATCATTTGAACACTGGTTTTGAGATCCTGATCTCTTACATGCTTTCTGAGTATCTATATTCTTTCAGAACCCTTTCTTCTGTTGTTGATATCAGTAGTCATGTTTTCTGAAAAAAAAAAGGCCATGTGACATGTAAAGTCTGTTTCATTGGAGGCACAGTTGATTCATAAAGATTATAGTTATTTCTATCAAAGGAAATTTTACATGGAATGAATGAAAAAGTTGCTCGTGCAGTGACTTCAGATGGGGCCAGAAGCTCTTAACACTGAGTTTCTGTCATTAGTTTAACTTGTCCCTTCCAGAAACCTGATTTTTTACCTACTATTCATAGTGAATAAAATGGGCAAAGGTAACTTAAGACCTACAAATACACACTCTCCTTTTCAAATAAAGTATTTTTCATATATATGCTGGAGGTGGTCCTCTCTGGGATATTCAGACGTGATTAAAATTATCTTAAGTCTCTGGATGGGATGTTTGTATGACGACTTGCAAAAGATGGTTCCAGATTATTGTTGGGGGTTTTTTGCATTTAGCTATTTCAGCTCACTAGAATGAGTTAAGAAGCAGCCTGATAACCTTTAGTGATGGGTGCAATATAGTAAAATTGTCCTGTTTTCCAAAATACAAAAATATGTTATGCAGATAAGGAGCAAACTTTAAAATTACCTGTGTATGTATTCAGACACACATGACTATTTTTCCTAAGAAGGTCTTGAAGGCACTGCTGTTTGAGAACAGAGAAGCACCAATATTTTTGTGGGTATGGGAATGAAATGTCATTTTTTGTTGACAAGGAGGATGAGAAATATGCATATGTCACTTAGTAGCATAGTACTCAGAGCATCATGACCAACCAAGAGAAGGGAGATGAGAAGGGAAAGTTTACAGTTGTCTGATATGTGATAGTGGAGCTCTATTATTTATATTTGTTCATAATTTTAAAAGGCAGATTTATTTATGAAGAAAAGCTGTCTGCCAGCAGTCCAAAAACGCTCCTTAAGGAAAATCATTAATGCTTTGCCCATTATACCTTGTTACCATCACTGAAAACACGGACAGATAGCTTACACCAATGCCATGCATAAATACAGTGCAGGCCAAGCAGGGCTGTGCCACAGTTGTGGTACCCAGAGGTGAGGAAAGGCTGCAGCCTTATCTGAGGGAGCTGTGAGGCACGTGAATGTACAAAAAGTGCCATATCAGCTGATGCTTGTAGGAGGGGTGTTAAATCTGCACCTGCTCAACTACTGTGCTGTGTTGGGCCGGGAACAATGCTAGACTTTTACAGAATCAGAAAATGGTTGAGGTTGGAAGAGACATTTATAGATCATCTTGTTCAACCTGCTCAAGCAAGCTCACTTAGAGCAGGCTGCCCAGAACCATGTCCAGGCTGGGGTTTTTTTTAGTATCTCCAAAGGCTGAGAGTCCACAACCTTGTTGGCTGCCTGTTTGGTCACTCTCGCAGTAAGAAAGTGTTTCCTACTGTTCTGAGGGAACCTCTYGTATTTCAGTTTGTGCCAACTACCTCAGTGGGCACTACTGAAAAGAGCCTGGCTCTGTCCTCTTGGCATCCCCCTTCAGGTACTTACACACGTTGATGACATCCCCCTGAGCCTTCTCTTCTCCATGCTGAGCAGGCCCAGCTCACTTAGTCTCTGGGTCACCTTGATGGCCCTTTGCTAGACCATATGGAGTCTCTCTTTCACTGATGAGCCCATAGCTGGACACCAGGCCTGAGCAGAGGGGCAGAATCATCTCCCTGAACCTCCTGACAGCATTCCTTCAAAAGCAGCTCAGGATACCACTGGCCTTCTTTGCCACAAAGGCACACTGCTGGCTCAAATTCAACTTGGTGTCCACCAGGAACCYTAGCTCACTTTCTGCAAAGCTGCTTTCCAGCTGTTTGGCTTCCAGCATATGTTAGTGCCTGGGGTTGTTCCTCCCCAGGCACAGTGCTTTACACTTCCCTTTGTTGAATTTTGAGGTTCCTCTCAGCTCATTTTCCAGCCTGTCGAGGTCCCTCTGGATGGCAGCACAATCCTCTGGTGTATCAGCCCAGTTTTATATGATGAACATACTTGCTGAGGATACACTCTKCCCCATCATCCACATCACTGGTGAAGCTGTTGAACAGTGCTGGACCCATCACTGAGTCCCTGGGATGCAACTCAATTACTGGCCTCCAACCAGGCTTTGTGCCACTGGTCACCACCCTCTGGGCCAGCCATTCAGACATTTTTTCAGTCCACCTCACTGTCTGCTCATCCAGCTCATACATCAACAGTTTGACTAAGAAACTCTTACAAGAGACGGTGCTGAAAGCCTCATTCTGTGTAGACAATATCCACCTCTCTCCTCTCATCCACCAAGTAACCACCTCATTGTGGAAGGTTATCAGATTGGGTTTGAAAGTAATGTTACTGTGGAGATGAATTATTATGAAGTTTTGAAGGGCTGGTATATTTTACTCTCTTCAATATATGTAGTGAGTGCATGTTTCTGTTTCTCTTCAGGAATTTTGTGAATACTTTTATTCAGTTTAAGAAGCCTATCATTGTAGCAGTAAATGGCCCAGCCATTGGACTTGGAGCATCTATATTGCCTTTGTGTGACGTGGTTTGGGCTAACGAGAAGGCTTGGTTTCAGACACCATACACTACTTTTGGACAAAGTCCAGATGGATGTTCATCCCTTACATTCCCTCGGATAATGGGCCTGGCTTCTGTAAGTAGTTTGCAGGGTAGGGGCTGACAGCTTCACAGTTCAGTTGTGATAATTTATCCAGTGTGATTTCAAGACTTTTTGCCTTGCTGTGTTGTCTTTTTCTTAATTTTTTTCTTTCTCTCATGGAAACCTTTCATGAGAAACCACGCTTTTTAGCTTCTCTGCTCCATGCTCTTATAACCTAGAATTCAGCTGCATGCACGGAACAGAAAGCAGGCACGGGACTTAATCCCACCTTTATCCCTGATGGTGTCAGAAGCGTTATGTCCTGTATACCAAGACACACCTTCCCTGCTGCTGCCTCATGAGGACCAGCCACAGGTGTCTTGYATTCAGCACAGCACCAGAGTGTGGCAGAGAAGGGGCTGCTTTGCACTTGGTGTCACTGCACAGCAGAGTGCTGTGGCACGAGCCAGTAGCAGTTTATGCCAGAATGCAAAATAAGTATTTCAGCTTCCATGCACTCCTAACAAAAAGCTATTTAAAAGTTATTTCAGTATCTCTTACCTACATTGTTCTCATGTTGCTCAGTGTTTTTTCATGCTGTGTTCTTTGAGAACTTAGACCTATGTCCCATTCCAATTTGGACAGTAGGAAACAAGTGCCTGTAGCTACACCTGTTTTTCCAAAACTCCTGTTTTTTATAAAAGCCAGGTTTTTTCCCCTGTAGGTATTTGTTGGTTTAAGAATATAAATTTCAATATATTAAAACACCAGTTTGAAAAGTTTTAATAGCTAATCATGTCATATCTGGATTTAGTTATTAGAACAGAAAAGGTAACTGACATAGATAAACAGTTATAAGAGTATCTTTAATATCTTAGGCTGTTTCAAACTACTGATTGTTCCTTTCCCTTTTTATTTGGCCATCCATTCATTCATCCATCCATTCCATCCATCCTCGTCTTTTAAAGACTTGTGGTTGTTACTTTTCATTTCTTTAGAAATTGTACAAAAAACACAAGAAGCTCTTCCCTAGTGTACTCTTTCATGCATGTTTGTGAATGGTCTCATTTTTTAAATATAAAGATTTAAATGGAAAGCTTCCAGTGGTAACAATTCCTTAATGTTCAGTGCAAAAAGGGAAAAAAAAAACCCCACTGTTTTCATACTATCCTTAACTCTCTGCAGCATAGCAATGTCAGTGCTTTATGGGGCAAAGCTGAACTTTACTCAGCAGATTTCATGAAATAGGTTCAGAATCCATACTGAAGGCTTTAATAAAGAAGCATGCTTTTTGTCTGTAAAAGGGAGAGAGAGAAGTCAGCAGGAAGATGTTATGAGTGAAATGCAAAACATTCAGGGGCAAAAATACCATACAAAAGAAAGAATTAAGGCATCAGTATGCATCATAAAATTTTCTACAAATGTATCAATTCAGCAATATTAGTCCCACCCCTAACTCTTGTAAGTCAGACTCAGTGCAGTGTTGTTAGAAGAAGATAGGTAAAAATCTTTAATTGCAAGATTGCTGGAAATACCTTCCCTGTGGAGTCAATCACCTGTGGGTGAGCAGGTCTCTCATGGATAGGGTTTTTTCCACAAACATTTTCAACGTGGTCTTATTACAGGAAATTGGAAGCCCAAACCTTAGGGTTCAAAACCGATACCATATTGGAAATACCAAGAATTTTACAAGTGTTCTTAAACTTGACTTTCAAGTTTTGAAAATAACCTGTAATAGAGATTAAGGTGATGTCTTTGTGGGGGGATGTGTTATTGTGTGTCTGCCATGGAGTTCTTCCTCTGGTTGTCTGGTCTTGGAAATAAAGTGCAGGAGCTGTGTGATCAGACATCACACACTGGGTTTCCCTGACAGTCCCCAGCACGCTTGGCAGTATTTCTTATGCTTTTCTGTCGGTCATGAGGGATACGTGTTTCCATAGTGCCTGTAGTCCACATCAGAGCCAGGATCTGGGGTGGTTCAGATCTGGGGTGACCAGCTGCCACCTGACCATAATGCAAGAGAGCCGAGATGCTCCGTGGCCCCTGGTGGCTGGCATGAAAGGTCCTTGGTGAGCCTCAAAGCCCTCACTGTAAAAGAGAGTCCAGAGGAGGTCCCAGTGAAGTTCCTCTGTGGAAGGAGACAGACAGACTGAGTAGAAAGTGAAGGTTGCTAATGAGAATCTTATAGTCCTGAAATATTTTTATCATCCTCATTTCTATTGCTGTAGTATATTTCTTGGAAAGTAAACCACCAAGTGTGTTMATTTTTACAGCAGGTACAAGGCATGATTATGATTAAAGCTTGTTTAGCAGTTGGTCTCCAGCATATGTTGTGTATAGATCAAGAGTAAAGATGCCAGAGCAAGGCATTTCCCTTCAAAACCTGTCAAGTGAGAACATTAATGGGAGTGCTCATTTTGTGTGAGGTTTTGTGCTAATACTGTGTTACAGCTGGCAGAAAATGATAACTGCACCATTCTCGCTTATGGTGTGTTGCATTCAGGAGAACTCAGCAGTTGCCACTAATTTTTAGGGGAGAAAAATGGTTTTCTAGCATTTACTTCTATCCTTGTAAAGATACATGTGAAGAATATGTAGACCTGACCACCTGACTTTAAATTTTTGCSTTTCCTAACTACTAGTTAGATTAACTTTACATCTTGATCTTTCATATAAATGTTAAGTATTTTTTTAAATTATTTTGGAAAAATATTTTTTCTACATTTGTGTAGGAAGAAGACTCCTTTTTCTTGGACAATCTTGTGTGCATCTCTGAATTTTAGCTAGTATTTCAGGCTATTGTTATTCACATACATGTGGGAAAATGAGAAGGAATGGTTAATGAGCCTTGTATATTTGATTTTGCATTCACAGAAGGTAGAACTATAGCATATAGCATTTGATTGTAGTGCAAGAAATTTGGGGGTTTATAAACTGATATACGTGAATCACAGTTTTCCATATTAACTATGGGAGATGTGCTGATGGTAAAATCTATGGAGAAGATGCTAGGAAACATTTGGTTTTTTCCTTAACATTCCTAGTGGACTGGCAGTCACAAAGCAAACTGCCAGTAGAACCCAGACCTTGTATTTCTTTCCAAAGGGACAGTAATAGACTGCAGAGTTTTCAAATTGCTTCATATGTAAAATGGCAATACCAGGAAAGTGGTATCCACAGTAAATAATTAATTATTTATTAAATGAATAATTAATAATTTGAGATACTTAATTGAAAATTGATGAAATAATTACCAAAATTTCTAGTGTTAGAAAACACTAAAAAACTCGGAATTTTACCCTCAGAAATGTAACGCCCGACAGATTTGTGTTTAAGACCAGCCTTATTTCCTATATTTCAAGAGTCCAGTAATAGGTTTGTCATATTTTTCAATGCAAATAAGTCATTAAGAAACTGACTTTTTTTTTTCCTAAGGTTGACTATTGCTCTCACTTACTCATTTCCACTGGAAATTTCCATGCAGATGTCACTGCAAACAAAGTTTAACTACATAAGAAACTTGACTAAAGGTGTAACTAAAGTGATTGTAGGATAAAGCTTTAGTGGGGAAATTGATAGATAGTGAAGTGCATGATAATTGCAAATCAAAAACACTTACGGAACTAGAGAGAGCACCTTGTTTTATATAATGTAGTACTCAGTTCTGTATCTTTACGTGCAAGATCTTTTAAATACTATTGGTTTTTAATAAGGCTGTTATATCAGATTCTGAAAGGATTTGTCAGTTCAACATTGGACTCTTGAAGTAAATGTGAATGTTTATTTTCTATGAATTTGGTCAGAAATTGGAATACATTTTTCTAAAAGGCAAGCTGATGTATCCATGGCTGTTTTACAAATCTGCCAGGGATTATAACCTATTCCCACGTATACAGATAACAAGTCAGCAATACTGCAAGAAAGCCAGAGCTAACAAACATTCATGGCCAGGAAATGACAAAAGACATTTCACACTTAACCCTTAATCATAAACCTCCATATTTTAATAACTACTGTCATAGTACTGGTCAACAACATGGACCAAACAGCTGTAGGCCAGTCTTGTTCTTTTTTAATTAAAACTTGGAAGAGCTATAATAAAACTATTTCAAACAGTGCAGGCATTTTTCTTATTTGTTTTGAACATTTTTCCTTTAATGAGTTTTGTCTCATTACATTTCATACCAGAAGTAACTTTTTATCCCTTCAGGCCAATGAAATGTTGTTCAGTGGAAGGAAGTTGACGGCGCAGGAAGCTTGTGCCAAAGGACTCGTCTCCCAAGTGTTTTGGCCGGGAACATTCACACAGGAAGTAATGGTTCGAATTAAAGAACTTGTCACATGTAATTCAGTTGTAAGTTTCCTTTATCTTCTTGTATTTTTACAGTTAGATGAATAAGGATTAATCTAAGTGTTATTGAACTGCACCTTTTTGTTCTTCTGAAAAAAAGACCCTTTTCATGAAACAAGGGCTGCATTATAGTACAGCAATGTTTTTTGACACATTTTTATGTATCTTTCTGGTTTTCTGTTCTTTAGGATCCTTTTTCTTAAGTTTCTATCTGACTCTCTTTAACCACAGTGTACTATGGTATATGATAAAGAACATAAACCAGCATTGGTTTTTTTATAATATAATTTGGTTTTAACATAGTTGCTGAAGTCCAGTTTATTCTAATCAAAAGTGTAAACTGTTGTCCTAACATCTGCACAGAAACACAGAAATCTTGAATTATCTAGAGTTGTAATCTAAATTGCCACGGAAATGAATACTGTCTTTGACACTATGTTGGACTTAATTTTATGAATAACACCTAGTGCTTGTGTGCACTACTGGCAGTTGCACAAGATACCTAAAACTAGAACTATTGGATGGTTTCTTATAAGAAAAGGTGCAGTGCAAATTAACTCTTCTGTGCATTAGAAATTTTGGATTTTAAAAGAAAATTAATATTTTAAAATATTGAAAAGTAAATGTGATTTTTAAGTGCTCAAGAAATTCTAGGCCTGCCTGGTTATTAGAGCGGTTCTGGATGATAGTGTTATGATTAGCCTTCACCAGTTTTCTGTAGTTATAAAGCCATATATGTATTCATAGATGTTTTATTATTTCCACATTTTTGTGCACTTTTAAACTGTGCTGGTTGTAGGGTAAAGGAAATTTTGTGTGATGCTGCAAGAAAGATGACTATGAGAAATATTTCTTGCAGTCATAGTCTGTTGCTGAATTGATAAGCTTATGTTCATAATCGGCTTCAGGATTCATCCATATAAACCTGTAAGTGCATGTGGTGCTCAGTTCTCAGGCAATACTAATCCAACTCCCCCTGTTGTAATTTTGGCCCAGGTACTTGAAGAATCCAAAGCTTTAGTACGTAACATCATGAAGGTGGACTTGGAACAAGCAAATGAGAAGGAGTGTGAAGTTTTGAAGAAAATCTGGGGCTCAGCACAAGGGATGGACTCAATGTTAAAATATCTGCAGAACAGAATTGATGAATTCTGATGAGATTCCCATTGACACTGGAATTGTATTTCTTGGACATCAGGGCAAGCAAAATATGCCCAGTTAAAAAAAACCCTATGTAAACTAACCCCTTGCTCAACTTGGGAACAGGAGTGGACACACAGCCCCTCCCTTTTTATTGTCAAGGGGTTTAAAAGTACTGTATCACTTAAATTTGAACAAAACTCCTTTCTCCCTGATTGTTACATGCAGATATATACACACATGTGTGTATGTGTGTGCATATATCTATATATGTCTTTTATATATATATAAATGTAATGTGTGAGAGTGTGTACGTAGACACACACACACAAGCTAAAAAATGATAGAGTGCACTACCAAACATCTCTTCAAAAGCTCTAGTTTTTGTTATCTTTGGCTAGTACTGTATCAAATAGAAATTAATTAAAAAGTGAATGGTGTTGCATTATTTTCTGTGTGGCAGGGAAGTCTGGAATAATGCTTTTTTTTTTCATGAGAATACAGAATTGAAACGGGTATTAGCCAGCCCTTACCTTCTCTGCCCAACGAGTCAGCAGCATTGTCTCAGAAGAAGGTTGAAATACCTCAAGTAATGGAACATTCTAAAATTTTGGGGTAACTAAACCCTCCTATGCTTAAATCACACATATCCCCAAAAAGAGAGTGTGCTCAGGATTAATGCTAAGGAAACACTCTGTTTTTGGGGGGAGGTATAGAGGGGTGGGAGGAAGGGGCAGGAATATGTCTGATTCTTACCCAGATAGCATGAAGAAACCACTGTCTCTTAGGGAAAGGGAATGAGGGAGAGCGGGAGGAAATGGAAAGGGGAAGGAAAAAAAAAACAACACAAAAAAGCTTGTTTTGCAGTATTAGTGAATCACTGAATATCTTATGTATGAATATCCTAAGTTATAAGTTAGTTTTAGTGGGTTTTTAAAAAGCCTCTCTGGGTTGTTTTTTTGTTTGGGGTTTTTTTGTTTGTTTGTTTGTTTATTTTGGTTTTTTTTTTTTTTTTAAATAACTACATAAGTGCTTCTGTTGCTGGGTGAAAATACTACTTTATATACAGTTTGGGTTTTGTTTTTGGTTCTTTTTTCCTATTTGCTGGTTTAATTGATGTATTACACCAAAAATGCATTTTATGTTCATAAATTTTAGGTTCACTTAGAATATATTATTTAATAAGTTAAAATTCTTTTGGCACACTATTAAGTAAAAAAAAAAAAAGTCTTTAAAAAAAAAACTACCTTATATTAGATGTTTAATGTTCTTTGTCTATGCTTTTTTTTATTATTTGAAATATACACTATATGCAGTATGGTGTAAAAGAGTGCCCTGTGTAAATAGACCTATTTTGCATTCCTTTCAGGAGTGGTTATTGATTCCTGACTGCAGATATCTATTATGACTTGGGTATCTGTGCTTGCAATCTTATTGAATGTACTATGAAGAATGAAAAAGAAATCAAACCTTATTTTTGTACAGTTTTGAACTTTTTACTTGGAACTGACCCACCTCCCCTTCCCAGTGGAGAGCTGTACAGTGTGTAAATCTGCCTTTACCTTGGATTGGTACAGTATTTTTGCATCTGTGGGACCTACTTCTTTGTTCTAGTAGTTTGAACTATATATAAACTGTACAATCTGTAAAGTTTTTATAGAATAAATATTCAGCTGTGAAAACTGGTTAAATAAAACTAATATTTCTTAACACATTTTAAATGTGGTTCTCTCATAGAGTTGTCTTTTTCAAAGACATTTCCATTTCAATGTTAAAGTAAAAGTTGCTGAAACAAATCTTGTAAATCAGAGGCTTTAATATTTGGGGGTTTTGTTTAAAAAGCTCTTAATTTCCTTCAAACTAAAACTTGAATATTAATTTATTGATGCAAATTTTATAGATGCTTTCTCTTACAGGAGGTAGAGGTGGAAAGAAGACCTTCTACCTTTAATTATTTTGTTAGAGTTCCAGATGAGTGTTCAATAAATGTTTGTTTGCCATCTCTTAAAGATAGGTCATTTTCTCTACAATGGTAGGGGTAAATTAGAATTCCTTGGTTGAACTTGATTTTAGTGAAAGGGAGAAGGAACTATACCTTTACCTAATGTTAAACCTTTTGGAGGTTGACTTCAATTTATATAAAAATCCCATTTCTGGCACCCCTAAAGGCATAGAGTTCATATATATTTATGCTTTCCTTAAACATGAAAGAACTGTTACAGTGAAGACATTTAGAATTAAATCAGCAGAACCTAGAGGCAGTTCAACTGAAAAAATAATTCTACTTGATTCATTTTTTTTGTGTTACTATCAGTCACACTGCTATGGTGCCTACAGTTTGCATGATAAAATGTGAATAACTTGGTGACTGTGTAAATTCCTGTCTTTGACTGGAAAAAGTCCTTCATTCAGGCCACTTTCTGTACACTGTCAGTATCACTGTGCAGCTGCACTACCTTCACATTAAAAGCAGTAACTAACTTGACACTATTATCAAATTATGTTCTCGTTCATAAATAAGGCACACCTTTTGCCCATACACTGGACTGCAGGAATACTGTTTCTTCAGGAAAATACTGTCCAGTTCTTTTCAGTATAGGTCAGTAAATAGCTTTTTGCTATTATGCAAAGGTTATAGTCAAGTCCAGTTCAGTCTCTGCACAACCATAATAGACCAAAGATAGAAACATTATAAACCTCTAATAACAAGCAAGAAAACCAGAGAGATCACAAAAACTGACTTAAGACATTTTTAAATGAGTGTTTTCAAGGCTTTCTTCATAGAAGAGACAGGGCTTTGTCTAGAGCCTGAGTCATGTGCAGTACTGCATGGATTAACTAACCTGAAGCATCAGATTTAGTCTCTGATGTCTGAATGCACCACAGTCACAAAGATTCTCCAAGGCATGTGCAAATTCTGCCACCAACATTACTTCTAAAGCTCCAGGTTTGGAATCACAGCCTCCCACCAAGAGTGGTAGCTCAGAATGGCTATTGTGGGTTAATTCTAGTGTGAATCACTTTGCACCTGGAGGATTTTGGAGCAGCACAAATTGTTACACCCCGGGTGCAATGCAAGAACATAGAAGCAGTACCTTTCTAAATGATGCCTGAGAGAACTTCCATAGGGCGCTTTTTTTTTAACAAAAGAAATTTTCCTGTTTTTTCCTCCTTCAGGCATGCAGGCAGATCACCTCTTTGGGTGCCAGATGTCTAGTAGAATGGCTAGTAGAATTAGGAATAAGGGTACTGGAATATAAAGTTCAGCTACTTTAGCCTTGCTCCTTCCTGACCCCCCCCAGCTGCTGTCGAGACTATCCACTATCTTGATTGTATCACTACTACACAATTTGCTTAATTCTTTATGGAACATAGAGACAATCTGTGAGGCAACTGGATGTGTTGGTGCTGAAGTTTAAAAGTAGCACAGGAGCCCTGATAATGCAGTGTAGGAGTCTCTGCATGATATTCTAGTTCTCTTTTTGAAACAGGTAACAGCCCAGGCACTACCAAAACCAGCAAACTGACAAGCATTGGCCACTGGACTGCCCTAAGGCTTCCCCCATGGAAGTTTATTTTTGGAAGTGAATAAGACAACTTTTCTCTTGATGAGGAAATAGTAGCAGAGACCCATGGCCTAAATGTACTTGGAGCAGTTTGAAAGGCACCTGTGTGTGCTTAATCCCAACTTTCTGCTGATATGGTACTTTGAGCAAAAATAGAAAGCGGAGCACAGTCTTAACTCTGGGTAAGCTAATCTACAACAAAAGGTATTTGGGGGTAATCTGAAGATCTACCTGTAGATTTTTAACTTCTTCAAACTTTCTAATTTGCATGAATCCAGGATTTAAAGCAGTTGGCCTGAGCAAGTCCCTCTACTGGATTGACGACATTGCTAAAAGACACTTCTCTGTGCTTCAGAAGCTGCACCACTTTCTTTCAGAATGCTTTCACATTCTGAAAAAAAAGGTTCAAATTAAATTATCTGTTTAGGTGGGATTCATACCTTAAAGTCAGGGATAGTTGAAAAGGATAAAAAAACCCACATAATATTGAGCTATAAATCGCTTAACTTTACACTGATACAGTTCATGCTTTACCCAAACAGTGGATAAAATAGGACTTTAACCAGCTAGGGAAGGAGGCAGCAAACAAACCATTTCTGCCAAATGGACACGAAAGACTTCCTTCAATAAATTGAGCCAATGCTCTACCTCGGTTTGTTGGTGGAAGTTAAGGCATTGTCACGTTCATCAGGGACATGACAAGTGTGCTGCTCAGAGTATGAGGAGAGAGTAGGAGGGAGGAAATGCCTCAACTCAATTACAGTTTGCCACATGAATTTCCATCCTAAGGAACTGCCAGTAGCTGTCAACACAGACTGTTACAGAGCTTGTAACAGTCTGGGCTGGCAACCTTCAGTCATGGAGCATGGGAACTCAGTTCTACTCGGGATGGCACACTGGTGAATTTGCCTTTCCAAGGAAAGGAGTGTCAGGAGAAGAGTCTGTGTATAGTACCAGATCACCATCGTCCTGCCTTCTACAACCCCTCAGATTTCTCTAGAAAAAGCTTCACTCACATTTTTTTYCCCACATTTTTTTTCTTTCTTGTGTGGGAGATGACTGACAGACTAAGTCATGCACCAGGCTTCCTAACAAACAAAACCCAAATGCAATCACCTCTTGAGGTACTTCACAGGATGAAAAGCGGTTTGATGGGTGAAGACACTGAAGTGTAATGCAAAATGAGATTAAATTTCTTCCTCATCCCTCCTGCACAGGGAAAAATGCAACAAATAAATGGAAATTAAAAACCACCAAAAAAAACAGCATGGAGAAAGTCGAGCTACAGGAAGAAGTAAAGGAATGGCAGCTGTTCTCCCTTAAGTCGTCATTCTTACTGTGCTCAGTTCTGGAAGAGCTACGATTTCCAAGAACACCAGGGGGACACATGCCTATCCCCTACAGCCTGGAGGACATTATCAGCACCTGTGCTTAAACTCAGAGATTGAGTCTCATGTTTGCAGGMCCTGGTCCTCACAGGGAACTTCAACCACACTGATAGCGCCTGGAAGGACAACATAGAGAAGGGAAAGCTCAGAGGGAATCTCATCAATGTAAATAAACACCCACCAGGGACTGCAACGAGGATGGAGCCAGGCTCTTTCCAGCGATGCCCAGTGATAGGACCGTGACAGTGGGCACACACTGAAACACAGAAAGGTTCCCTCTGAACATCAGGAAACACTTTCTTACTCTCAGGGTGACTGAATACTAGCACAGGTTGCCTAAAGAGCCTGTGGAATAACATATCTGTACCATAATTACTGGATATAACTTACTAAATACACACTATAGAGCAACTATGTAACTGCAGGGGGAGAAGTCAACTCAYAATGTTCTACTAAATCAGTATTTCCTAGATGCTGCTTTCCAAGACTCATTATCCATCTTCAGCAAAATGTCCTGTCTGTTGGACAAAACTGTACCATTTGTCTCAGCAGGAAAAGGCACTCACTGAAGCCACCCCCAAAGTCGTGTGCAGAGTAAACTGGCTGCTGACAGTAGCAACTTTTGTGAAACACGTATGCTGTTTCCTTACAAATTAGGAAAGTTTTTGGAATTCACTGAGCTTGTCCAGTTGGGCTGAAATCTTGAACCAAACAGTATTATTGGAAAAACCAAAACAAACCTAAAACCACCTGCTATGCCAGGAATAACCAAGACAAACASTTCTACAGAAATCATGCTTGCATTACGTGATGTAACATAAAGATGATAAAATAATGTTTTCTTTCCATGTTCAAATGTCAAAAGATGTAACATCCCCATATTTCTTCCCTTCTCTCCACTGTACACGCACCTCTCCTGCCTATATGCTCAGAAAGAGTGGTGGGGATTTAAGCTGGAAACTTGATAAACCCAGAACTACATTCTGGCAGCATTATTCTGGGTGCTAAATAACAGTTAACAAAATTAAAACAGTGCAAAGCTGGGAGTTTTTAAACTGAATGACCCATTTGAATCAAGGGCATCAAAATAAGGAAACAGGGAAGCCACCGTGGCCACGAGAAGTTTTTCTGCTTGCTTCGTGGTAGGCTTCTCAGGACCAAGCATGTCATGACAGGAGTCTGCAAATTTAACTTTGTTATTGCAAGAGCTGGGCTGTAACACCCACAGAAGCATTTCCGAAGACAGTATTGTGCTGTGCCTGAGAATAATTGAAGTCACACTTTCATTTGTTAATGTTTCTGAAGGAATTACATGTTGGCAAAAAATTGCATTCTGGCTAGAGATGAAACAAGTCCACGCATCTAAGGGAAGAGAAAGAAAAAGGTCAGGTCTTGACATCAATTTTCTTGAAGAAAAATAAAGCACAACAGCCAGTTTGATGAAGGAATCAGGGGCAAAAATTCTGTAATCTTTTGGACATTTTGGACAATCTCTTTCAGCTCGTAAGAACAGATTTAGTTTCCACCACAATCATAAACATCTGAAATAATTGATGTTAGTCCTTGGGGCAGAATTTCTTCTAATTCCTTCAAGAGAAGATCTTTGCAAACTGTTAATCCCAGTGATGTAAAGCAGGGAATTTGGAGACACCTCTCACAACCCAGCTCTCCGGTAGAATAAACACTTAAATAATTCAGATCCCTGATTATTCTGAAAGATCCTGGCACAAGAAGATAGCCTACTAATACTTAAAAAAGTACAGCCCGATGGTCTACAATTCAGGTTCCCCTACAATGGATACCCTCATCGTCGCACCAACCATTCAGATGAGGGCAAATGTAATTTTTCACATTCACTGAATTCTTTTACATTCTGCTACAGATTTAGACATCATAGCTCAGCAAACAGATTTTTTTCTCACATTAAACAGTTTAAACATAATTGGTTGAAAACATAGTTTTCAATGGGAAAAAAAAAATAAGTGCACAAGAATTATATTAACAAGGTACCTCAGAACCTGAAAATAAGTGAGGAGTTTCTGGAAATCTGTGGTTAGCCAACATTTAAAATGCCATTCAGCTCCCTCATTACACTTCCTAACAGCAGGATAGATCCACCCAATGCTCACATGGCAAGTTAATGCTTTGGGAGCAAAATTCAAGAGATGTGGCACATCTGCATCTAGACAGTTCTTGATCCACAGGCACTAAAACTGCATTTTTGCCACTGAACCGGGACAGGACCCAAGGGAATGGCCTGAAGTTGTGCCAGGGGAAGTTTAGGCTGGATATTAGGAAAAGGTTCTTCACCCAGAGGGTGAGCAGTGGAACAGGCTCCCCCAGGGAAGYGGTCACAGCATGAAGCCTGACAGAGCTCGAGAAGCATTTGGACAACGCTCTCAGGCACAGGAGTCACTCTTGGATGGTGCTGTCCAGAGCGAGCAGTTGGACTTCATGATCCTTGTGGGTCYCTTCCAGCTCAGGACGTTCTGCGATTCTAAGCAATACAGCAGTCTGTAGAGCTAATATATAAAAAATAATTGAACTAATGAGTCATATAAAAATTGTCCAGAACTTCCTGAGAGGTGTTGGTTGGCTGAAAATGAACATTTTTTACCAGGGATGTGCACAGAGTCCCCAGCTTTACATTCAGAGACTTCAGGAATCCTCAGCAGAGTTTTGTATCCCAAGAAGTTTGTTTGAACGGGGGAAGTTCCCTGGTGGAAAATTTCTGGCCAGCAATACACAATAACCTGACCAACCATCATTATTTCCCCATCTCCGGTGTTCCTAGAAGTCGTGTAAGTTCATCCTGATGAAGAAGAGCAGCTGTAACCCGAGAAGAGCTGCAGCACCACCAGCAAGTGCCCAGAGGTGCGTTACCACTGAGGCACAGCAGCACAGGGCATGAGTGAGATAAGCGCTGGATTTCCCTCTCAGACCCCCACCTCAAACTGAAACCACTTGCGTGGGCAAAGGAGAATCAGAGCATCCCACCCTGAATCCACATGTAACGCAGGAAAGAGAGGCACTGTTGCTCCGCAAGGATGACAGCCGAGATGAAGGGTCTTGCACATCTGTTTTCCCTATCGTGCACAGCAGGAGCTCTGTTTGAGGGGCTGCGAAGGCGTCCGTGCCTGGACTGCTGCCACACTTGACCCTGCAAATCACTGGTGATAAAAGAGCAGAGTGCAGCACTGCTCAAGCGACAGGCTCGCCCAGTTTCCCCACCAGATCAAGGTACTATCAACACCTCACGGGCTTGATCCCAGCTCCCACCAGCAGCACAAAACCGCACCTTCCAGCATGTCCTCCCTGATAACTACAGCCATCCACATCTACACCCTAGACTTGGAAAGCAGTTTTCCAGCAGCCTGACAGAAGAAGTGAGACTGTGGGGCCAGAGGCAACTGTGCAGTAAACGCTGCCCTACCCAAGGCACCCTCAAACCACGGTACTTGCAGCCCAAAGGCTGGGGCCAGCTCTTTCTTTTCCATTCATGTTTTGTGGAGGGGCATCAAAATACCTCGGAAGCGTTCACTGACCGACTGCCAGCAGCTGCCACAGAACCAGTGTGGTCAGAAATGAGGAGCAATGCAAACACCAAAGCCTCTCAGCCTTCAAATTCAAAATATATGTAGAAATTCTGTGTTAAACGACAAAACTAAAAAACCCAGAGCACTGTGGGTCTCCTAGCAGCAAGACCTGGCTTTGTGGGTTGGGGATTTGATCCTGTGGAGTGACACTCTTGCTTGTTGCTGCCTCTGATAGGATTACATTTATCAGGGAGCTGGAGAGCCTCTGCGTCTCTGTGGGAACCCCTAAGGGGAAAATCAGGGTCTCCTCACAACTGACAGGAAAATTTAAGACTTCCTCAAAGAAGAAAAGAAGCAAGGCAGAAGAAATCCAAGGGAAGAAGTGGAACTATTCCTAACAATCATGATAATTGCTGTTTTGTAAGTTAGGCTGGCTGGGTGCCCAGAATGGGTAAAAAAAAACCAAACCAGTTTAACTGACAAGCATATAACCATTTGCACAGCCCTGCAGCAAAGCAAAATGACCTCCAACTTTCCGAAAATCTTAGCTATAGATTTTGCCCCATACCTAAATTTTTTATTTGAGCAGATTAATGAACATAGGCTTTAAAATAGTAGTGAAGTTTGATGTTTCTGACAGTAAGCATGAGATTTAGACACAGAACTGTCAATGAATGCAAACAGGAAATAAATCTTGCTTAAATTTTTAAAATTCCTTATTTAAAATATATTTACAATACATAACCAGCCAACTGCACACACAAAATGCATAACATGAAGTAGTCAAATGTATATTCTGCATGGGTAACTTTCCCAACAAGTTTACATGGTTTTGCCCATCATAACAGTTTTAGCCACATTTTTGTCTGTAATGTTCTTCTTTTAAAAAATGTTTTACTAACAAGTCACCCAATTGCCTTTGCATCATGACAACTTTAAAATCAGTTTCATTCCCCTGCCACACAATAACCTTCCCCTGGTGCAGCACAATTTCCAAATTCAACACTTGTGAGGATCAGAAATGTTCACAAAACTACAAACCAGGGACTCCTGGCACAGCTTCAGGAGCTTCACTTTAAAGATTCTTGGTGCAAAATTATATATGACAGAGAAACTTTTGCAAGGAAGTCCAGAAACTCTAGAGGTAGATATCAGGCATTCTCCTTGACATCCTTGACCAAAAAATTACTTTTTTTTAAACAGGAGACAGAACAATTAAATTATTTTGCACTGTCATTTGATCTGCACAGGCTTTTCCTGCCTAGAAAGGGTTAATCCAAATAGTAGCTTTCTTTCTTTCACAGGAACTATGCATCCCCTGATTGAATCATACAGAAATACAGAATTATAAAAAATGGTGTCCCTCAGGTTTACTGAGGAAAAGGGCAGGAGCCACATGGAACAGGAACCCCTGAAAGGCTGGGCACTATATTCTTCCTCATCTTTTGAATCAGTACCATATCTGGCCATGTATTTAACGCCCTTCATCTCTCTCTGCTGTGGTGCCTTTGTCCAACAGCACCCTCAAAGCAGAACTTCACCAACACTCAGAACAGCTTTTGACAAGGACATGTAAAACCTCTCCCAGCCGAAGAGGGAATATCTGGGAAAGGAACACAGGGACACTGAAGGAAGCCTGGCACCCTTCCGGTTTGACCTACCCACAGCTGCTACTATACAACACCAAAGAAACKAAGATATTTAGGCTCCTAATTTCACATTTACACTCACATGAAGTAGGCCTTGAGCACTGTTGGCTACAATCTGCCCCAAATTATATTTACAATGCAATTTTAATAAGTTTATCTTTCTTAATGATCATTTTGTATCAGGGGACAATAAGCAGTCCCTCAGGATCCGGTTCCTTTTTCTTTGGGCCTTTGTAATTCGATGGTTTCTCGGCCCTTAATGCCAGCTCCCCACATGCTCAGAATGACATAAATCACAATTTTATCTAATCTGCATCTTTTCTTATAAAAAGAAAGCCCATTTCTCTCCTAGCATTATGTCAGTATTTGTCTTAAAAGTCCCCTGGAGCTGCATCCGATTCATACCAGAGTACAAAAATGAGTAGAGCACAGTCTTTTGGTTGCCTTTATTCAAATCCTTTAGTCTCTCTTGCTGTTATCCATCTTTCCCACAAGCCCAACTTGATGCCTGCTAACACAATGCACAGTACCCTGGCTCAAGACTCGCTGTTTGTGCTACTCTAGACACGTCTCTTTCCCTGCCCCCCTCAGCATCTCCGTGCTTTATTTATTCTGCTGACTTGTGCCAAATGCTGAAGTCACAGTCTGAGTTTTCAGTTAACTCATATCCCTAGCTCTTTTTCCTATTCTTATTGCCTTTCCCCACAAACATTATCAGGTTTGAATAGCTCAGTCTTTTTCATACCTGCCATATATTTACATAATGGACAACTGTGGTTTATTTTCCTTTGCCCCCTTCTCATGAAAACCTGGCAGCTCACAATGCTCCATCCTTGTGCATTTGCATATTGTCTGGGATAATCTGGACCTCACAGTGACATGGGGGTTAAGAAATATGAAGCTTATTTTGGCTCTGTTGTGATTCCGAATCCTAGCAGCCAACTTGCCTCTCAAAACGTCATTTTTCAACAAAACCCACAGGCTTTTAGACTCTAATTCATCCCAAAAATACATGCAGATGAACAGGCTCCAGCCAGCTCTCACTTGCCATGAAGCCAACATGCTAATAGAGCTCCATCTTTGCTTTCAAAAACCTCATGACAAGATAATTAACTTAATAGTCCAGACTTCTCTTGGGTCAGCTTCAATTCCCTTCCCAGAAAGCTTCCCCTGGCTCTTGACAATATCTTGAAACTGGTTTTCACTGTCTCAAAGTCTCTTGACAGTCTGTTTCAGGATTTTCCCATGTACCAGCCTCTTCCATCACCATGGCAAGCCAGATGCTTTTGGGAGAGAAGAAGGAAAAACAAGAGGTGATGGATCCCTTCAGTAATTCCCCAATACCTCCAAAATCCGATAAAGAGGGCATTATCCTGCTGACAGCAACACCCTCAGAACAGCTACAGGGTCACAACTCAACAGGCTGCTTGTCTGACTGCAGCACCATGGGGCAAGGACAAAATTTCTGACCCTTCTTTAAAAAGGCCAGTCAAGCTTAAAAGCACTGGCTTGGGTGAAACCTTCTGCAGTTCCCTCTTCTCCAGCCTCCCTTTTCTAGTAACAGCAAAATCTTTTGTGCAGCTTTGCCACTCTTCTCCATGACCCTTTTTTTTTTTAAAGGAAGCACTGGAGGGCAGAGATTGTCTCTTTTTACACTTTAGTACAGCACTTGACATGATGCTGCTAGCAGGCTATGGCATTTCGTGTTCAGCGTAAGAACTGGTTAGAAATTGAGCAAAGTGCTCAGAAGTTGCACCATTTCCCTCTAAATGTGCTGCTTCCCATAGTGAATCCTTCACTGAGAACATCCAGAAAGTTCATGCAGGAAGGTTTTAAACAGCAAGAATCAAGTTTATCCCCTCTTCAATAAAACTGACTGTAGTATTTTCAAATTACAGACACAGTGAAAGATCCGTGGGAGTTGCAAACAAAAAAAAAAAAGGGCATACTGAAGATTAGCGAACTCAAGAGAAACTGAAGTCCACAAGAAGCTGCTACTTATTTCTACTTCTAAATGCAAACAGTATTCTTCGAAAAATTTGGCTGCAGAAAAATATGCCCTAACTTAGGGTCACACAGAAGAGCTCAGAGCTGATGAGGGGACAGAGCTCTGGGGGCCACTGTCACCAGATGATGCCATCCACGATGGTACTTACAAGCCTGCATGCTTGCAGGTGGATTAACAAAAACATTTAAATGCCTTACATGGGCAATTATCAAGAGGCTTTTTTTCTTGCCATAGTTGCAAAGGGCAAGAAACCAAGACGGTTTACTAGACCACCACAACCCTGTTAGAGTAGTAGCTGTATGAGCTGGCACACCTTAAGAACCCGAGGTGCTTCTACCATGGCCTCACAAGTTAYGGGGACAAGCACCTATGACGTTTTAGCCAAAGTCTGGTTCATGGAGCAATTTCTGTTTTTGAAAAAGCTTCAGCCAAACATCCATCGTATGTTACCACTGCACTTTTCAACATTTAAAAACAGATGCCAGTGAATCCAGGAGCACTTGAACTTCCTAAACCAACTCACCAATGCATACTGGAGTAAGGCAAGAAAGGGCTGTTCCAGATTGTGAATCACCAAAGCAGCCCTGGATGGGGCAGGCCTACCATCTGACAGTCATGTTAGAGACATTTTCTTCACAGCTGCCCACCCTAGATGTCCTCAGCATATAATTCATTTGATCAAGCCATGCATTAGAGAAGAAGCAGAGAGACTATATATAACTTTCTAAAGAAGTCTCATGTTTAGTTGAAACTTAGCAGCAACTTCACTGCAAGTCTCAGCCCCCAGGGAGGAAAAGTCAGCATAGACTGTCATTCACAGAAGAAACAAATCTATAGAATAAAAATTGGTTTTTCCACCCAGTCTACCAACACCAGTGAAGAGTTTTGCCTAGAGCTTGTGTGCTTTCTTACATGGAAGTGTCATGGCTGTGCTCCAAGCTCCCGCTTCCATAGGAGCTATACGAGAGGTTCCCACGGTCAACAGTACCTTGGGGACTTGAAAGAAAGCTACAGGAATTCTTCATTATTTAAAAACACACTCACTTCTCTTCAAGGGAAGGCAGAAAGGAGAGAGGTTCCCATGCAAAGTAACAGGGGTGAGGTTGGGCTGGAAGCCCTTTTGAAGCCACATCTTATATCGCTTCCTGAAAACGTGTTCAATCCCTGCTGAATCTTGCCCCTCTAAATCTTCCTTGCAAGGCATGGAGCTCTGATTTCACTCTAATTTAATGAGAGGCTTAATGTCTAAATGTTTTGACCGTTGCTTGGGGAATAGCAAAGAAAGGCTGGCAGCAAGAAGTWGAGAAAAAGGGAAGAAAAAACTTAAGCCTCTGACCCTTTGAGAAATCAGGGAACCAAAAAAGCATCCTACTGATTCTGTGAAGTTTAAGGGACTTCTATCAACAGGGATCAAAACTTGGCTCCTAAATCTCATGTATAATCCCCAAAATAAAGGTCTGGCTGCTTCCCACCAGATGCATCAATTTTTGCCTAGATCACATAGAACTGACATGCTTATAATGGAAGCCATAATTAATAGTGTTTCAGCAAAACAATGCATGGGAATTTAGCCATGTCTCTCTGCTCGGCTGAAAGCAAAGTCCTACAGCTAAAAATCCCAGCCTTCCTCTCAGGGAGAACAGAACAATGAATCTTGCTGCAGAGCAACATATTCCAGGCAATTACAAGAGCTTCAGACCTCAAAGCCACACTCTGAGCATGACTGGAACATAAATAGATTAGCAACTGCTAAGGATTGCTCTTCCTCCTGATTCACAAAGCATGTTCCCACTTTGCTTTTGAAGCCTTTAATGATGCACAACCATTCTTTTAATAAGAAAAGCCATTGCACATTTTTATAAATATCCCAAATGCTTCCTGTTACCCTTAGTTACCCTTCATCCCTCTGTTCTCTGCAATGCTGCTTAGTAAATGCCGTCATGTTTTTCCAGCACATTACAGTCTTGCCTTAAGCAGAGTAAACCCCACGCCACTTCCTTCACTTACATCACCCCCCAGGCAGGTAGAGGAAAGATAGGACTTGTTTTACCCTGAAGCCCTGGCCAAAACCCCCCCTCTCTGATTAGCAGTCTTCAGAGGAAAACAGATGTGGCAAGCGCTGATTCCAGGTTCTGAAGTAAATTCTGTGGACACGAAATGGCAACCCATGGCTCTCTCAGAGTGCTTTACACAGCAAGTAGCACCTCTGAGGCTGTTGCATTGAATGGGAAAGTGTCAGGGCAGCACAGAACTGCCGAGCTATTTGTAGAAGATCACCCAGCAATTTGTTACCAGGGCTACAAGTAAAACCCAGAGGTCTCTATCACAGCTCTTCAGGCACCCTTCTCTTTCCGTTTCAAACTCTCTGTCCCCATGTCCCGTCCCACCCAAAAAAACAAAACCAAAAAACACCACCAAAAAACCTCCACTAAACTTCCACCAGATCAGGCYGCACTAGAATCCAAAAGAGCACTATAGTCCTTCAAACTGTCTCCCAGCTGGTGTAGGTAGCTCACTACTCAGCATGCCCACTTCTCTGCACCTCTGTTCCAAGCAGAAGACCAAATGCACTTTGTGGGGCCGGGTATCCAGCCCGAAGGCTGTCAGTGCCATTGGGGAATTAACTGCCTACAAATAAGGACCACAACGGTCTGCTTTTATGGGTATCCAAAAGTCTTCCAGAAGTATGCAAAACTATGTAGGGACTGCTGCTTTTTACAGATATAATCTGAGGGTGTTTCTGTAATTTTAAAGACTTAATTCATGGCACTTGCAGACCCATGCTCTGAATTGCTAAATGCCAGCTATTCCCGCTGACCTTTAAGACCAGTGCAGGCACAGAGGTTCCACATGTCTCACTCAGACTGTGATTCCACAGGATTTAATATGAGAGATGCAAGTCATTCCATCCTGTACAGCAGTACAGACGCCACTGACACCAGGAACACACAACCACCTTCCTGTCAAATCAGTCACAAGTACGTGATATAGCATTTAAGCCAATTATGGGAAAACAAATTATACCCAACTATCGCAAAGCTTATAAAAATATGTGAGCACATTTAAAAAATTCTGTGGGGCTACAATGTCTTGTTCTGACACCATGAGAGCTAAAGCTGAATTTAGTATCTGACCAAAAAACAGGCACAAGAACCAATGCGTCATTGCTTGGTTTTGTGACTGCCCTGCAAAAGCTGACCATTTAAATTCTTAATTTCTTTCACTAACAAAGAAGAAAACTCTCTTCATAAATAGTAATCAGTGTTGTCCAAATAGCAGTGTAGTGCCTAATTCATTAAGGCTTTTATCCCATTCCAAACTACAAAAATTTTTGAAAATTGCTGTGTAATAGCACTAGCTCCCTGTAGAGTCTCAAGATAAAGCCTTTTAAAAATGCATACTCCTTTTTGCAGCACTGAAGAAGGCTAAAAACTTCAACAGTGACAAAATTAGAAATACTTTTCTTCATGACAAATCAACAAATGTGCTGTTATTCAACAGTAATCACATAATGAAACTTAGTCCCTTTGCTTTCTCTGTAACCCTACTGACATAGGATGCAGAAATGCTGTTGGTATCTATTGAACCTGGACATCTCGCTTAGGCATTAACAGCAATAATATTAATAACAATACTTATCTATATCTTACAGTGGGGTGGAGAGGGAGCAGAAGAGCCTATACCACTGCTTAGGAAATTCTTCAAATATCCAAGTCCAACATATCCATATATGTTGGACTAAATTGTTCTAAGAAAGCCAACTAAAAGAAGCTTCTCTTAGCAAAGGCACCCTGCACCTTGCTTTCTGGAGAGATGAAAACTGCTCAAATCACTTCAGCTCCCCCTTTTTGTTCCTGTGTACAGCTGCATTAAAACAAGTATTGTTAAGGAGTGCTGGAAGCCACTTCCGAGGGTGAAATAGAGGTCACTGTTTTAGAAGAAGTTGCCGAAGTTTATGGTAGATATTTCTAAAGTTCTTGTTACTATTCAAAAGGTGGTGGTTATTTAATAGCCCACTAATTTAATTAGTCTCCAGTTTTGGTCTTTAAGCTCCACTCTGTGAAAAAAATGATAAAGAGAAACAGTTCAAGCATGTTCCAGTATAGCTACCACATTAAGACAGAGTCAATTGCATGCATTAATCTTTAATTAACAGCATCAGAGGAACTATAATCTAGTAGCTAGAGTACTGGACTAGCTACAAAAAGGCTCCATTCTAATCCCAGATCAGCCACKGATTTGCTATGCACCTCCCATGAGAAGGGAAATAGAAACACTCTTTTAAGCTCTCCTTTTCCTTCATACCTTTTGTCTGCCTTACAGGTTTTTTTTGTAGTAGCTGTAGCGGGGGCACTCCCTATATGAGCAAAACTCCACTGTGGCTCTGCAGCACTGGCTGAGCAGCCCAGCTGCAAATTGCAATTAACACCGTCATCAACAGAATCTGACCTATCTCAAGAGAGTTTTAATTTTTTGGCATTTCTATAACACTCTGTAACTTCTTTGTAAACCAAAGGGAGGCAGCCTATAGCAAGGAATAATAAAAACACACAAATTACTTCCAACAAGGATATTAATGGCCCCATCCTTGTGCAATCCTTACTCCCACAATTGCTATGCAAACCCCAGGCTGATGACACATGAACTTAGCTTTTTTTCCAGTCATCCAACTTGATGTATTGACTAGCCTCTCCAAAACGGAGATTTCCCAGTAAATGACAGCATGATGCAGCCAGAACAGTTTATGCTCCTCTTTCATTAAGCCCTGTCACCTCCCTTTCAAGCTGCCTCAGATGAGCACGTTCTTGTCTCTCCTGCATTCCCCAAACCACACCTCTGCCAAATCTTGCTGTTTTCCCTCTGCAACCACAGCATCTCTGGAATTGAAGAAAGAAATTTCTTTTCCACATCGTTATATCTAGCTTTCTCAGAGTCCTCTCATGCTAATATTGCCTTCCTCACACAAAATACTGTCACCACCATTAGTCTCCCATTCTTGCTAATGGGATGCATATCTTTATAGGATACACACCTTTATTTCTCCAGACAGGCTTCTGATTCACTCAGCATTTGCAAAAAGGCAGATATGTTCTATTCAGAGCGATTTTGCGTAACACATGCTATCCAACTACCTCAGCTTTTATCTGCCCTCTGTCAACATGAAAGTTTGTTCTCTATTTGTTCTACACCCACCAATTTCTGAACACACATAACCACTTAGTCAAACATGTGCCTGGAAAAGCACGTGATCTTTGTGGCCAATTTCCAGATGGTTCTGCTACTCCGCAGTAACAACATTCGCTCTCCATCCAGCAGCAGAGAGGCAGGACTGCACAGCTCAGTAGAAGGGCTGAGGTTAAAGCAGAGCAGTTCCCTAGCTCTCAAGGAGCGGCTTATCACTGTCTGCCCGCATTCCAGGACAACAAAACCTCTACTCCTCACACAACCAGCTTGCCCCAGGCTCGTCTCTGCATTCAGATATTTGGCTCTCCTTCTCTATGCTAGATAAAACACTCCCCAGAGGCAAAATTTTTTAGTAAGCACTTAGTCGCCTTTGATCTCAGAAGCAGCTGGTGCACAGCTGCTTCCCATTATTTCTGTGGCTCTCAGGAACCTTTTGCATTTTCCTGTCCTCCCTCACAGGCAGGCACAAAGGGCAAGAACATCACCAGCAACCATTCTCAGGCAAAAACTTTTATCTCCATCTCACATGCCTTGCCCAATTTTTCCTTGAACTACAGCCCACCTGGCACAGTCTCAGATCTTCCCTCCTAATCTGATCCTCAAACATGTGATCAATGCCTTCCTATTCTTTTTCTCAGCAAGGGTCTCCTCCAGGAGCTTGGGAGTCTCGTGGGAAGACATGGTACTCCATCTGACCTTGCAGATGGTAAGGAACAGGCTGCTGTACCTCATCCCAGGGAAAAAAAATATTCCCTCGGGTTCACAGTTGTTTGCAGATGGTAAGAAAGGAGTAAATTCCACCCCAGTTTTTTTTCTCTGCAACTACAAAGCCCAGCAAGCACAGGAAAGCCTCTCTCCTAAGGGGGAAGTGCACCATCGGACCTTGCTAGGAAAGCAAGGATCTGGTTAGCACAGTATCATCTCACAGCCCAAGAGCAGGCCAACTGCAGTGACTATTAACAGCACAAGGTTTTTCAATTACACTTTATACAAGTTTAAAGAAAACAAGGTAAAGCTAGGAACCAAGTCAGCATCTCAAGTTACAGAATTCAGAGACAGTATTTTAATCCCCTCCTTAGCTGGAAAAGCCATTTGAAGCCACCACCAGGAGACAAGTACGGACTGTAGGAAGCAGCATAGCCAAACAAGTCTGCCTACAACACYGAGGTGTGAGAAATGCTTGCAGTCCATTGCCTGTGTAGACAGGAAACAATGGTAACTACTGACTCACCTGATCAGATTTCCCTAGAGATCCATTAAAAAAAATAAATTAAGCTTAATACTCACATGCTGAGGAGAACTGAGAGCTGAAATCCTTCTTCTCAGCCTGCCTTCCAGAATGGTCTCACTGAGGCAATCACTGTGTACCCACCAACACTTCTACAGCACCTACTGCACCATAGAGCCCAAGCTGCTCTTGCAATCAAGTACTCATTAGGAAAATCACTTCACCTGGTCCCACAGCTGCTGCTGGAACCACTAACTGAAGCAAACCCACCCATACAAGACTCTTACTTCTGGATGGCATTTTTTTTCCCCCCAAGCAGGATATATTACACTCGTTTGTAGGCCTGCATACACACTGGTGAGGAAACAGTTCTACTAAAATCTGCTAGGATGGTCACATTCACTGGGCCAAAGCTACAAACTTCATCCAACTTTTCATAAAACTTTAGGATTTTTAATTGACATTTCCACTGCCGCTGTGCCCTAGGTTCCAGTACCAATCTCTCACTCCATCACATGAACAATTTCAATTTCAGCACTGCATTGGTACTTTAATGATATGTACCCACTCCTTAAAACAAAAACCAAACCCCACCTTCCACAAAACACCAACCATCTTTCCACGGGTTTCAACAGTAGTAACCTGGATTCTTTGTAGCCGCCTATGCTCTCAGCATACTTTTCAAAGTAAGGATTGGGTGGGATATGTGTGTGTGTAGGTCAATTAAGAAAGCAAGCAGCAGTCTTTAGCATCACTGTAAAAAATACACTTCTGATATCCAACTGTGATCTGCAACATCCAGAGAGCAGGCCACTAAGCCTTTACTTTTACCATGTTTCATGGGTGCTCCTCCCACTGYCACACACCTTCTCCTCACCTTTATTCTCCTCCCCCCCTACCAAATCTCCCTTTTCTAAAAATTTAGCATGTCAGCTGAAATATCTTAAATGGGAATATGAAGGATTTACAGATCTTTTATGTAAAGAAATAAAACACTTAACCCCCAAATCAGCTTTACTGTCAAATATTTTAGCTAGCGATCTGTAAAGCTAACATTCAAATTCCAAATTTGCTCCTGGATAAGACCACCTACAGTCAATTTCTGAGGAAAAGTCTCAAAAACTTAACTTTTCCTTAAAGCTAGAATTGTGAAGTTTTTCAGAAGGCACAGAATGACAGTGGAGAAACAAACATCCATTTCTTCCATTGGCCACAAATAACAAAAACATAAACAGACTCTTAATCTGTTACATAACTACTTCTATAAAAATATTTTATTAGGTTTCTATCAGTAACAAGGGATTATTAGAAAACTTCTTCTGTAGATGTAGCTTTATGGAGGACAATCATCATGAGCTCCCACAGCCATCTGAAGCCAGTAGTCCAGATTTCTAAAAATGACGAAGTTGTACAAGTTCTCTCCTCCTTTGTGGAAACCATGCTCGCTCTCTCTCCAGGAAACTGGGCTGTCTGCAAAGCCATGCACCGTTAGGGTCAGCCAATACGCCAGTTTTGGTTCACCAAAATAGCAACTGCAAGCAAGAAGACAAGATAATCAGTGACTATAATGGAATAGACAGGACATTCAATTAGAACTGCAGCTACTCCATTCATCACTAATCAGTGCCCTGTGTTGCAACACTTGATTCAAAAAACTCACTATGAGATAATTTATTGTAAAGCTGTAATGACCTTGAAGCACCTTGTGATACTCCTTTTGGCCTCATAAAGGGATTTAAATGATATTTTCCACCACTAGTAAAAAATACTAAATCAGACATATTTGAGAGCATCTGATTTTCAGAGACAGGGGAAATTTAAAAAATGTAGGAGTACAGTACAGCCACAGTTTCCTAGAAATTCAGACAAAAACCAAAGTCATGACTAGAATACAGGGTAGGCTTTTTCAAATTTGAGGCATCCAAAACTGTTTATTACTTTTTTTATACTGATGTTAAGCTTCCAGCTTATTTCCTAATTAAAAAAAAAAGTCTTCATTTTATATATTTTGCTATTTACTTTCAACTGAGAAGTATTTAAAAGTGATTTCAAAAATTAAAAAGTGTTTGAGTATGAGTGTTTTAGTAATGTGCTCCTGTCAGCCYTTACCACAGCTGCTCCAATAACTGAATAATCTTCTCAGGAATTATAAAGCCTGTGATCGTGCACAAAAAAGCTTTTTCCACCACTGTGTTGGGCTCAGGACAGCAATAGGTTGATAAGAAGCTGGATGATTTGTTGTCTCTGGAAAAAAAAAAACAAACAACAACGCAGCTAAAATAAATATACTTTAAATATTCTATAGGAAGTCTTAGTAATCAAAACTTGTACCAAACAAGTAGAATCTATGTATATCATCTAAATTAATGCCAAACTAACTAATGACCAAGAAATTAATACAAAAGATTTCATGGTGCTGTGGGTTAACCCTGGTAAGCATCCAAACATCACACAGCTGTTMGCTCACTCACTCCCTCCCACCTAGAAGTGAAAGGGCAATAGGAGAAAATGCATGGGTTGAGATAAAGACAATTTAATAAGCAAAGGAAAAGCTGCTCATGAAAGCAAAGGAATTAATTTACTACTTCCCATGGGCAGGCAGATGTGTAGGCATATCCAGGAAGGCAGGGCTTCTAACTGTGACTTGGGAGGACAAATGCTGGAACTCTGAACATCTCCCACCCACCCTTCCCCCAGCTTTTATTGCTGAGCATGTCCCCGTATCCCACGGTGTGGGATATCCCTCTGGTCAGCTGGGGTCTGCAGTCCTGGCTGGGTTCTCTCCCAGCGTCCTGCCCACCCCCAGCCTCCTCACTGGTAGGGCCCTCTGAGAAACAGAAAAGGCCCTGACAGTGTGCAAGCCCTGCTCAGCAATAGCTAAAACATCCCCCTGTTATCAAGACTCTTGGTCCAAACCACAGCACCGCATCACTTACTACGAAGCAAGTTAACTCTATCCCAGCCCAAACCAGTACACATGGGTGCCCCTAAAAACACAGATAAAGTCATTCAAGACTTACAACAAACATTTAACTGCATAACAAACTTCCCACTTACACAAAAGTGTCTTGTCTTAATTACTATTCAAGTATTTCTTAAAATAAATTGTGGCTTTCCTGACTTAAAACATATTTAAAGATCAAACAAATTCAAATACTTACAAGCTAACTTGATTAAAGACAGCACCCAGCCATTCAAAGAGTTCTTCTGTACTGCAGGACTCCTCTGGCTTTCCTTGTAGGTCATTACTTTGTAACACTGGACACTGCAAGTCCCTTAAGGTACTGAATGTTATTTTTGGCTTCAGGGCCTGTATTTGGTTTTTTGAAAAGTATGACATCAATGTTGATCCCTCTGCACCTTAACAATACAGTACCACAAACAGCTGTTACAAAACTACTAAACAAAAGGAGCACCAAGTACATGAAACATTTGTATATAAATACAAAAAAATGCAGTGTGAAACTGCTTACATGCTGTTAGTCCATGGCAAAAGCCTGAGAATCTTCAGCTTCTTTATCTTATTGGAAATAAAAGTTAGTACAAGATTCAGCAATTTAGTATAACTCAGTAAATTTGCTATCTAGCTACAAAGTGTAGATTTGCCAATAGAAAATTCAAGCAGAATTAACTGGCTAAGTAATAAAATTAACTCGTTAGAAAGAGGAACTCAGAGTTCCTGTAAAGGAACAGATGAAATGGAGCAGGAACGTCATGCCAGAACACCGTTTTCCCTGAATAATGGAAAAGCGGGCAGGTGACTACAGGTTTAAGAACAGATTTATCAGTGATACCAAAGGGAATTCTAGGATAATCTGGAGCAAGCACAAGGACTGAARAGAGAAGAAAGCGGAGAGGGTAAAGAAATCAAACTACATCACAAATCTCACTTTACTAGAAGAATAAAAAAATCCTCACTGATAACTCTTGAAAAGCAGTACGGCTGTAAGAGTTAAATGTATCTTGATGGACTTGTGGGAAAGTTCTAGTAAGAGATCCAGAACAGCAGGTAAAATTCTAAAATCCTAACCTAGACTAAAAAACTAACCTAAGCAGGCATATTGTAAATTCAGAGATATTAACCAACTTGCTTTTGAAGCAGTAAGGTAATTGACTCAAAATAAATTCTCCTAAATTTCAAATTCCAGATAATGTGTGCTATTTTCGTAAAGTAACAATGGGTCTCTAGGAGACCAAGAAATAATACCTCAATCATAAAAAGTCTGAAGTGCAGAGCAACATCTAAATGCCACAGAAAAGGCTTGTATGAACAGCAGAAATTCAAGGCCAGGGTAGAGTCCACTGCAGAATACAGTATCTAAGACTTGCTATCAGAAAATATGGACTGCCTAAGCCCTATCAGCCATATTTATGTCACCAAGGACAATCACTTGAGAGAGTAGAAGAAAGAGGGTTAAGCTGACTTTTTTTAGTCATCCTTCAAAAAAAGGCTGTTCAAGTACCAAAGGGCACAGTGATAAAGACAGGCAGTCATTGAATTCTTGTTAATTTAGTATTTTTATGTAGATACATTTAAGTCTGAAGAGTGCCAGAACAGATGATCTTCCTTAAGCCTGTACTTTCTATTGGCATTTGTTAGACTAACCGGTTCAAAGAATGTGTAATATTGCCCTAGAATTCCTAGTAAAATACAGAAAATCATGCATTTTATGTGTCTGCTGCGTGTGGGAGCCCCAGCTATAGCCCTGAATTCAGGAAATCTCGAAGACTACAGTCAAGACCCTAAGAGAACAATTCCTCTAAATACAGCATAGCTTTCCATGTTACCAGCAACCAGGCACATTGTCAAGGCTTTTCAGAGGCCACTGAATTTTATCCAATAAACATGTAAAATTGTGATAGAAATTACAGCAATAGAAAAAGAATTGTATTGCCTCTGTCATTAAAGACATGAGACACTCCATATTCCCTTTTCCAGTTCTTCTTGGTGCCAAAACCACAATGTAGGAAAAACGGGTCTGAAAACCAAAAATCCTGCAGTGCTGGCCATAGCAAGAAAACCAGTTATCAGCAGGAAGGCTGAAAGCAGAATGTTCAAAGAGGACATGGATTCTCTTCACGACATACAGCCCACTTTTCCCCTTCCAGCAGAATCTACACTATGTCTCATATCTATTAATAAAAACCTATAAAAGTTTTATTTTTGTCAGTACTAAGGAACTAATAGTCTTTTGTGTGTTATGAACACAAGATTCTTGCACAGAAAGGCATTTAGATTTAACTCCATATTCAGGAAATGATTGACCTGACCTGCTTTTAGGATGTAAGAAAGTGAAGAAAAGAAAAGCTATTCTTCCTGAATGCTGTTAACATGGGCAGCCACAAACATAAGAAACACAGTGGCCCTAGAGGCATTTTGCTCTCTGCCCAGGGTCAATAAGTCCAAGCAAGCTGAGCGTGAAGATCTGCCACCTCAGTTGGATTTATGTCACCATTTATGGTAGCAACAGCCTTCATTGTGACTCTTTCCTGAAGATTACAAGGACAGGAATTGCAAGCCTTTAAACAATTTCTGTATGACAAGCAAGGAAGCATCCTTGTCATATGATTAGTACTTAGAAAGGGGGAGGAGAAGCAKGAAGGACTAAAGTGAAACATGGGACACTCCTAAAGGAGCTTGTAAGCAGCTTTCATTTCTCAGATCGGTTAACTCCTTCTTAGAAGGAAAAATGAACAATGTAAAGAAGAGATGGGTAAGCATTCTCAGGGACCTCCCTAATACTCCTTCTCCTTAGTGTGGGGACTCAAAGCAGAACACCAAAAGCTACACATGTATGATGAAGAAAACCATTTTTGACACCACAGACACCTGCAGTTTTCATCTATTCTATGCAAATGCTACATATCTCTACATACAGCCTGTTCTGAGGTAACAGAAACAACTGAGGACTTCGAAAAATGACCCTCAGAGGATGAACAATACCTAAATCCCAGAAGAAAAAATAATGTAATTAGAAACCAGTAGATAAACAAATACTAGAAGATGATTTGAAACAATACAATTTCTTATCGCAACCTCTTAACTTGGCTCCAACCTCAAACAAATGCTTAGAAYAAAGTGATCAAACAGCACACTGTGTATCAGTGCACATGGCACACGATGGGAACAGGGACTCTGCACATGTCCTGTAACTACTGATGAAATCAAAGATCCCCATCTCAAGTATGTAATCAGATATGTAACTTACATGTATTAATAAAAAAACCTCAAAAAAATGTGTATTGATAATGGTTATGTATGCCACAAATTTATAAAGAAGAGGCAGCACCATCAAAGAGGCAAAGTTTTGCCAGAAAGCCTGGGCAACACAGAGCAAAGGAAATGAAGCAACTAATATATCTGCTATGAATCACTGTTGTGTTCCTGAACTGAGATGTTCTGTGCACAGGAAGTAACACCCTCCCCATCCCAAACAAATAAGCAAAGCAAACAAACAAAAAAATCCCACCCATAAACATTTTAATCTAACCTTTCACTCCACTAAAAAAGCATTTGAACAATCACTAAAAAAGAACAATAAACTAAAAATATTTGGACTTCATGTTAGTCATATTTTAGGTTTACATTTAGTTCTCATTACCTGTATTATACCAAGCCAGTAGGAAGTCAAATTCTAAAGGTTTCTTTTCTTTCAAGGCCCAAAGCACTCTGTTATATTTCTTGCTCTCAGGGAGAAAGCCAGCATCAGCCAAGTCAATAGTGATAACTGTAGAAAACATACAATAGATATTGGTACTCAATTGAAATAAATTTTATTATTAAATTAGAAGAGCACAAAGAATCCAAAGAACATTGAACTTCCTTTTCACATACACAGTGTCTTTACAAAGTATTTGATTATGCAAATATAACTCCCCATTATATAAATAAGTATTCACCTYCTGCTGTCCTTATTTTGATATAATCTGGAACTGCCTCCTCGTGACTGGAGGGACAGATTCCTTTTGAAATGGCACTGACARAAATCCCTAAACAGTGCCTTAAAAATATCTTGGTAATACGGCAATCTAATAGGAGTTAAAAAAGCACTAGAATTTCTAACAGCTAAAGTCATGTATACAGCAATGACACTTTTTCAACACGTTGTTTTTTTCTAGCTGAATTGTTCCACGGCTAAGTTATATTTATTTTTCAAATGGAAATTTCATGATACATTTTACTTGACAAACAGAACAGTAAAATGATGACCCATTTTGCCAAAATACTTACTAGAGATAGCCAGTTTCCCCTCCTAAACTTTTTATGTAACTACCTATCAACTGCTGCAAGTTCCGATACATTTGAGATGGCATAGTGTTCATGTTTGGGTTTTTTTATTTATTAAAAAGACAAATTAACAAAAATCACACTCAAGAGGTCTCCTCTGCAGCTGTTAGAAAATTACGTTTTCCAAGTACTTGGTATACGAAGATTACCATTTTAAATGTGTCAAACATAGTACAATTCTGCCTTCCAAGCAAGCAGTCTGGGGTGAGGCTCTTCACCGATTTTTTATTTTTGTAAGTGCACAAATTTTAAGCTCTACTGTAGTTTGGTATTTTCCAATTTAAATCAGAAGGTTCTTGAGTCCTACATCACTCCGGTAAAAACAACACAATGAAAACTCCTGAAATTAAAAATTTTATAGAGTACTGAAAAGATGACATATTTGTGTCCTTATAGCTGCTTTACTATTTGTAAAAAAAGTACTTTTTCTCTTCAGGTAGTCCTTGTATTTGCATCTGGAACAATATAACCTACACAGTAACTAATTTTAGTGAAAGGGACGTTTCAACATTGCTGGTTCAACATCCTAACAAGGTGCTTCACAGACAGATGTGAAATGAACACTGTTAATATAAATAATACTTACTATATCTCATTACTTTTTTGCCCGAATACCGAGAAGGGCGACCTTGCAGTCCAAGTTCCTCATAAGTATCCTTATCCACTGACAGAATTAGTTTTCCTATAAATGAAACAAAGTTTAATAGAAATAATCTTCTCCTTGGTTCCCTTTGAAGTCTTTTTAGAACCATATACCTTTTACGTTAGCTTCAGATCAATGGTATTGCTAATGTAATGCAGACTCCTTAGTTCCAGTTAAATGGATTACCAAATTAATCCTTAAAAAAAAGGTTATAACTCAATTACTCTTTTTTTATCAAAGAGGTCTCGTGAACTAGAGTAAGAAACGTGTAATATTATTCCTGAGATAATCATAGCTTTTTCACTGTACTACTCAGTTCATTGTCTCAATCTTTCCTCCACTCATCCCCTAGCACTTGCTGTGTCATTAGCTGAGCACTGCATTACACAAGGGCCTGATTTAGTAAATATTCATGCTCAACATGCACTGCTCAACTAAATAAACAAAAGCAGTTCCTCCAACTCCAGTGGGACTACTAACATTGAGTAAACTATGCTTGTTAGCAGCGAGCTGATACGTGCCGGAACAACTCYACTTCTGTGCTCATAAACCAGATCTGCTGCTGCTTGGTACAGAACTTCCCACAACTGCTCTCTACCACAGTCTTTGGGTTCTACTGCACAAGTAACAGCACAGCACAGAACACAAACAAATAAGGCAGCTGCTGAAGAGTTCAGACAGTGACATCATCAGGAACTGTAACACTGTCTCTGCAATAACTGTGCRTAGCTTGCAACACCTGTATCACACAAACTCCATCGCTATCAAGTATCCCTTTTGCCAGGACTGTGCTAACAGACACATAAAAGAATTCTTCTGAAGAATCTGAATTTACTTATGCCCTCATGGCACCTGTCATATTACAGCGCCTTAGGCTAGAAGGCAGATAGACGAGTTTGTATTTCTATTTTATCTGATATAATGTTAAACAGAAATATGACAACGTATTTGAAGCCCAAAATAGCTTCATTTTCTCTGCATGAAAAYCCCACCTGAGATGTGGGACATTTTATGATGTTTTGTCATAAAATTGTGACGCAACTGAAACTTTTAACACATTACATAGTTCTCAAGGAATCACAGAATCATCATAGAATAAWAAAATGGTTTGGGGTTGGAATGGACATTAAAGATCATCCAGTTCCAACCCCCCTGCCATTGGCAGGGACACCTTCCACTAGAACAGGTTGCTCAGAGCCCCATCCAACCTGGCCTTGAACACTTTCAGTGATGGGGCATCCACAATTTCTCTGCGCAACCTGTGCCAGGGCCTCACCAGCCTCACAGTAARGAGTTTCTTCCCAATACCCAATCTAAACCAACCCTCAGTTTGAATCCATTCCCCCATGTCCTATATGCCCTTTTAAAAATTTCCTCTATGGCTCCCTTGCAGGCCCCCTTTAGGTACCGGAAGGTGCTCTATGGTTTCCCTGGAGCCTTCTCTTCTCCAGGTTGAACATCTCTAACTCTCTCAGCCTGTCTGCCCAGGAGAGGTGCTCCAGCCCTGTGAGCATCTTTATGGCCTCCTCTGGACTCCAACAGGTCCATGTCCTTCCTTGTGCTGGGGACCCAGACTTGGGTGGAGTACCCAAGGTGAGATCTCATGAGAATAAACACTTAATATTTTAAAAGTGTTCCTAAGCAGTGCTGATAACCTTCTTTTTTTGGTACAAATACGATCTTAAAGCCCAGTAGGAAACAAGAAGCTGGAATGCAATGTTTTCACAAAAATAATCCTCTGTAGCAATTGCAATTACGGTTGAAGCGCTGACAATCTGACTGTACATAATCAAAGATTTTTATTGTTTTTTTAATTTCCTTTAGATAAAATAAATAATTTAACAGCATGAATGAAAAAAAAGTTAAAATTAATATTTTTTTCCAATTCAAACGTATTTCTAACAAAGCTGGAAATACAGCAGGCATTATTTCACACTTTACACCATTCCAAATGAAAAAAAGAGAAACAATCCAGACCACAATCAACACATATTACTAAAAACAAAACAAACCCCGTACCATTTGGTAGCAGAGCTGCAGTATTATCTTGATCAATTTTTGTCTTATAGGTAAGTGCATAGCAGGAACCTTTAACAGTAAAGCAGAAAAACATGAGGTTACACAGTCTCTAAAGACAGACAAGACAATATAAACAGTTCACCCCAAGATAACCAAACATGCCAATTACCATTTGAATCACTCCTGTGTTTTCATCAACTAACTTTCTTCCACCTTCTCCAGCAAAATAGTGTTATTATTTTTATAAACCTTGGACTGGCAATATTTTAAAGGACCTATAATATGGATAACATTAACAATATGCCCCAATATTTCTTTCCACCTGTAAGTTTCCCCACTCAGCAAACAGAAACCCAACTTTTTTCCAGACACATTTCTGTTACCAGTTCACACAAAGACAAGGTGGAAGCTGCTCACATTACTAAATAGATTTTGTCACATTATCTGCCACTAAACAATTTTGTTTATTAAAATACAAGTGTCAGATCCTGTGAAATCTGTGTGCAAATGTCATATCGCTTCCATAAAACTACCAGCATAAAAAAACATTTGTGAGATTAAAGGAAATAAGAAAAGAGTCCCACATTTAGCCAGTAATGGATCTCTTATTCTCCTGTTTCATTTACATTTTCTCTGTTCCCCTCTCTTTTCCCTCTAAAGTTTTATTTTTGTCTCTCTGGCTATCAGCTGAAGGGTACAACAGCTATCATAAGCCAAAGGAGTGGGCCGTGCTAGATGAAAACAGCATGGTCTGAGAATGCAACAGCAAGCTGGCTGGGCACAGGCTGTATCTTTCTTCACATCCTCTTTGCTCTTACTGGGTAAGGATGAGTTGTCACAGCTTCATTAGCAAAACCCAAAAAGTTAGGAAGCATATTTTTCTCTTTCCTGCTGTAGAACACAGCTCAACACAGCTCTGCCTTGAAGTATGAAGGAATGAGAAAGGGTGAAGGGAGCTGATTTCTACAGGAATCTGCATAAATATGGGGTGTAGAAGAAACAGGTGTGAGGATACAGGAAAGCCCTGTTGATAGCTGGCTTTCAGAATTGAGATGGAATAGGGAGAAATTCATAAGGAACAATCTCAGGAGTTTTGGAACCAGTGGGTGTAAACAAATGTTAGCACACAACAAAGCAGAAAAAAAAGCAAATAAAGAAATTAATGCAGAATTTGCTTAGTACTTTTTCTTCCCTTCCTTTAAAATACTTTTCAGAACTAATACTAATACTACTAATAATAACAATAATGTTGTTGTTGTTGCTGCTATTATTATTTTACTGTGCTATGAAAAAATACATTACTACTGCATGTGTCATGTTCTGATTTCCTCCTTACCTTTCTTCACGAAAGCATCAATGAATTCATGAGCCACCAATTCATGAACAGGTAAATTGCTCACCAGGTAGTACTCTCCAATATCTGCAATTGTGCTTTTCAGCACTTCAGGTAGCACGCCACATTCCGGAATCAAAAATGACACCTATTAGGAACATATTCGTAATGTAAATCCTACCCTAAAATATCTTCTGAAAAAAACCCCAAAATAAAACAACAAGAAATATAAAAGAAAACCTCTACCTTTCAAAAACATCAGTATATCATACCAAAATKAGATTTAAAATAAGTCATGAGATGTACGGTAAGGCTACAACTGCAGCAGGCTTAAAATTTAACACAGGAACAGGAATCAGCACTCAGCTTTTCCTACTAAACTCAGCATTCTGTCCTTTGTACCTTTTGCTTAAAACCTTTCCCGTATGTGTTCCATAGATCAAGAGAACCCTTAAATCCAGCAAACCAGGGAAAACAAGGTTATTACATGGGCAAGTAGGAAGCTTCCCAAGCAGCATAAAAGTCTGTCCCCTCACTTCTCCCTCCATCCCTCAAAAAATTTCTTTCCCAAATCTCCCTTGGCACACATGTGCAAGAGAAGTAAGGACTGACAAACTAACTGCCTGCCACACCAGCAGAAAGCTTTCTGATTAGCCATTAAAAAAAGGTCTCAAGAGTCAGAAAGAGCTAACAATTTGCCCAGGGAGTTACAGGGAATGAGAAGGGGGTTATGAAACAGGGTCCTGCCTAATTTTTGCAAAATGCGGAATATGTAAAAATTTTCTTGAGAAAGGATGTTCTTTGATGTTTGATCCTTGGACACTTTCAAGCCTAATCAACGAGAAGGGAGATTTAATCCGTGAAACAGAGAACAGCTAACAAGCTCCAAGTGATGTCCAGGTGTCTTTGTTAAAGTTTAGGGCTGGACATGCTTTAGTGATCTCAGACCTAGAGCGAGGTTAAAAAAGCCTGGGAAGAAGGATGTACCACTGATAGTGGGCAGAAAGAATGCAGAATTTATGGGCTACAAAGACATTTGGGAGAACTCACAAGATAAGGAAGAAACTGATGAACCCAACCCAGCAACTGTGCTGCATCAGTTCCAACTGGATAAAAGGTAATTCTGGCAGGTGGAGATCACGACAACCACCCCATGGACCACCGACCCCAGAAACCCACTGATTCAAAAGAAGGAAAAACTGAGCATGCAGTTTAATCAGCGTGAGAAGCAAGAGACTCACCAACCAATAGAAGATAGAATACCAATTAATAAGAGAACTATGTAACTTTTAGATAATGAACGTTAATGCCTTTGTTTGCTAAAATACATAAATAGTGAAAAGTTTTGATAGTTGGTGTGCTTGATTCGCAGAAACCTCCACCTAGCACCCTGCGCAGAATAAACAATGTCTCCTTTCTAAACTAGACTCTGTGCCTGTGTTCAGAGAGCTCCTAAAATCGGCACCATCACCTCTCCCACTGGCTCATCCCTCTGCTCCTCCTGCCYGCCCGCTCTTTCACTCCTCGAGGAAGGAAAGACTTTGTGAGTTTCTCATGCTGCGCGAGACCACGAACACGAGGGGGGCTAATTTGCCTTTTTTCCCCCCCATAAAAATGAGTCGCGCGGGCCACCTCTGACAAGGATGGAGGAGCCCCCCCAGAACGCAGACCCCGGCGCCAGTGGGACACCGGCAGCGCCCCTGGAGCGGCTTGACGGGCAGAGCCATCGGGGAGAGGGGTGGGCCCGAGGGATGCCCACGGGCCCGCGGGGGCGACCTGGAAGCCCCTGGCAGCTCCTTTCCCTCCCTTCCCATCCCTCAGGATCCCGCCGCGCCCCCGGGCCCGTGACCGCCCCCCCCGCGCTCGCGCCACTCACGCGGCAGCTGTAGGCGTGGTCCCGCACGTGCGCCGCGTGCCGCGAGCGCGGGTGCCGCGCGTGGCCCCGCTCGCACACCAGCAGGTGCCGCGGCGCGCGCCCGAGCTGCGCCGGCACCATCCCGAAGCCCGACTGCCTTCCTGCTCCTCCTCCTCCTCCTCCTGCTCCTGCCCCTCTGCCGCCGCCCGGCAGCCGCCAGACGCGGCGAGGAGCGCCGGGAAGGGGCCGTGCCGTGAGGTCACGTCCGCCGGCTCCGGCGGCGCAGCTGCTTCCGCTGAGGCGCCCGGCTGCCGCCCCTGTCCTGCCCTGCCCCGCGCCGCGCCCGCGGCCGCTCGGGGCGCCCGGTCCCCGCGGGCTCCGAACAGCCCCGGCACGGATCGGGCACCGACACCCACAGGGCCTGGGTGTGCGGCTGCTGAGTGCGCGGTGGTGAAAGCACGTGGGTGCTCCAGTGCCCGAAGGGGGCACACAGGATGGAGAGGGACTTTTTACGAGAGCCTGGAGTGGCAGGACGAGAGGGGATGGCTTTAAACTGAAAGAGAGTAGGTTTAGATCAGATATTATGAAGGAACTCTTTACTATGAGGGTGGTGAGGCAATGGAAGAGGTTGCCCAGACAAGTTGTGGATGCCCCATCCCCGAAGTGTTGAAAGGCAGGTTGGATGGAGCTGTGAGCAGCCTGGTTAATTGGCAGGTGGGTTGGATCTGGATGATCTTTAATATCTSTTCCAACCCAAACCATYGTGATTCACGAGTTGCTCTGCAAGCCGAGACAGGCCCCGCAGGTTTGAGGGGCTGCGTTGTAGGACCCCAGGACGCATTTCCTGATGGTCTGCTCAGCTGAGCCAGCACTGCACAAGAGCCATGGAGTAGGGCTCTGCCTCTGGTGTCCTATCTCACTGCTCGTTCTGTACACTGTATATTTCATATAAAGCATGCACAAAAACCAGGGCTTTTCTGCCTTCCTGCAGTGTTTCTTTTCCCAGTCCCCCAGCTTCACGGCTTCGGACTTAATTTCAAATGGTACCAAGCAACTTCCTTGGCAATTGCTGTTCCTGTACCCAGCACAGTCACTAGTCCAGCGCTTCTGGCTGGTTAGGCTGACTCAGACCCCCTTGTTCCAGGGCATGTGCTTTCCGAGTGGTTCTGTGCTGGAGTGACACCGGGATGCTGCTGCTACTCTGAGCTCGCTGTCTTGTGTCCTCCATCGCGAGAGACCGACATGGAGCTGCACCTCAGGAGGTCACTGGCTCATTAATGCTTATGGAGGAGGGCTGAATCCTGCACTCACATTGCCTGCATAAATTGGATTGATTGGATTATTATGAATCAAAAAAGGCCATGTAATCACAGTATCCTCCTAATTTGAAGCATGCAAACGTTAAAGGGAAGGGAGCTACGTGATTAATGTCAGTTATTATCACACCCGCAAGGAGAAGCCTCTGTGGGCAGACGAGCATCACACTGCGACAGAGAGCCTGTGCTACTAAAGGGGTGAAAAGTTCAAGCTTCTGATCAATAAGCCCAGAGAGTCAGGCAGGAAATTCAGAAATTCAGCTGTACTCAAAGCAGCACGTGGAGGGTTTTTTGTTGTTTATTTGGTTTTTTTTGGGGGGGGGTTGGGGGGAATGTTTGTTTTATGTTTGGGTGTGTGTTTGTTTTATGTGGGTTGTGTTGGGGTTTTTTTATGACCTTCTCTATGCTGATAAAATTTATGCTTTCTGCTAGCGATACGAATGGATGGGAAGAGAAATGAGGGAAAAATATGTTGGGGAAGGGTCAAGAGAGTCAAGATTCATGGTTGCATATTCAGTGGTAAGTCAGTATTTTATGGATTCTGGCAGGAGTGTAGTTCACTGCAGCACATTGGAGCACTGAAGAATCCACATCACTGTTCAGTTAGTTTGGTTCATATGTCAGGCAATTAATTTTAACCCACCCTTAGTCATAGATATTGGCTGTCCTATTATAGAGCATGTGTGTTTTAGAGAACTCCCTGAAGATACTGAACTACATTAAAAAAAAACCCACTGGGAAGACCAGTAATCTGTGCTGTAACATACAGAATTTCCCTATCTTCAAATGAGACATAAATGACATATATATATGTGTGTGTGTGTGTGTATGCTAATTGTTGGTTAATGCTGACATTTTTATAGAGGTTGTTACAGTTTTGAGTAATTTGGTATGGGATTTCTGTATATTGTAAGAAAGAAAACCAAAAAGACCTTTTAAACTTTCAGTAATTTAAGGTGTAAAGCTATCACAATTTTCCCAAGGATTTCAAACCCATGACAGGGTAATGCCGTTTTACAGAAATTCAGTTTCTGCATGCTTGAAGACAGTTACAGGACGTAGTAAAGAGAAAAGGATTGCCTTGAGGCAACCTGTGGTAATAGCTTGGAATATGGAAGGATTTCTCAAATACTTCCTGAGACTGGTGAAATTTGATTCTGATTTTGTATAAAATGACTGAGTTTGGAAAGAAAATTCTGATCTTCAYGTTCTGTACAATATCTCTTGTTGCAAAGCCCAGCTGCTTCTTGCATGTATTTTTTTTCACTGTGGAAGAGCAAACTTGACTCAATCTTTCTGCTGGATTCTCTGATTTAAAAAACATTATTAAAATACTTAGAGTTTCATAAAATCAAATCCAAACAAGTATTTGTCACAGTATTTTGAAATCGGTTTGTGTCTTTAAGATGAAGCAAGGTATTTTTCTTTTTAGTCACTGTTTTTTCTTTCTTAAATAGTGTTCACTGCAGGAGAGAAGGAAGAAAGGAAGTTGTCTAAATCTTTTAACGTTGGCTATTGTAATTAGTACTTGGCAAAACAGAAACAAGCAGGTACCTCTGGTGCCATGTTCATCTGAAATTAATGAAGTGTGTAAGACTGAAACCCAGCAATTTACTTGATCAGTGTCAACTGTTCTTTTCATTGAGGAAAGTGGAAAGATGGTGAAGATGTGGACAGTTTTTTACACACTTCCATCAATATATTGAGAGCAGTGATGGGCTGTCAAAAAAAAAAGATGGCTCTCAGACTTGTTCTTCGAGGGAATTACAGACAAAGCTCTGCCAAGCTGCTCCTCAAAGAGCTGCTCAAGCCAGGAAGAATAGTGAATACTAACCATGGACCAAGTTGTTTGATTTGGTTTAAAGTACCATTAAAAAAAAATCCAAACAACCAACCATCTGATCTGTTTTTCTTTGAGTTAAAACCCCCTGTAATCTGGGAAACCTTGTACTCACTCACTTTTGTGGTATTAAAGTGAGAGAAGAAATGAGAGGGATAATTCCTCCAGCAAGGTTCTGGGGAACAAGAGTGTATTTCATCTATATTCAAGCAGGGTCAACACCTCCACTTGCCTCCTAAGGATGAGATTTTTTCAGGGCCCCGAATGGTACTGGGGAATTTTCATCCACTTTCTCCTCCTAAACAAATCAGTTGTCATTCACATTATGGCTAAAATGAGGCACATGTGCTCTGTTCTCTATTCACACTTCCTTGCAGTAGGTAACAAGTTGTGGCTATTTTCCCCTGGTTGTCCCTTTGGCTTCTGGGAAACATCCTAAGGAGCACTTCCACACCCACCTTGACCTTCTAATAAATATGTGTCCCTCTCCTTGTCCTACAACCAGATAGGGAAACATGGCTGCCTTTTCCATTGCTAAGGTCTCCTCTCCTGGCATGACAGAACACAGGCACCATTTCCCCTCAAACTGACAAACCAATTAACATGGTCATGTTAAACTCGTCGTAGCAGTTTTGTTCTCAATCTGTACATAATGTTTCCAGTTATATGAATTGGTGTGCTAAAGGATATTAGTTGTCCCTGCAGAAATTGTCTTAATATCCTTAGAACATTTTATTTCTAGTATCATTAGTGCTGCTCCTGGGATTGCAGCAGATCACACTGTTAATACACCATCATGAAGATACAGAATGCAAAGCAAAGAGAAAATAAAACTAAGCATTCCTTCCTGTACACATCTTAAAAAAAAAAATCATAGAAATTTAAAAGTAGGGTGCACTTCCTCTGAAGATCAGTGCAGAGTACATCCTTCCTGTCACAGCTCAAGCTTCCAGATTTCTTCAAGGGGAGGATTTGCCATTCCCAGCAATAAATCAGTAATATTCCCTGTACCTGTTATTGTGCATTCCTTTGTATGTTACTGCATATTGTTAATAAGTATTTGGATTGCAAGGCCACTGGCAATTCCCCCCACTAAACTCTTTCTCTGACACCCCCAAATCATAAAAGGTCCCGTGCTGCACTTCACACCAGCCTTATGTGGGGCTGGCTGTAGATGTTTCCACTGAGGATGGGAAGCGGAGTTTGGCCCTTCAAGTTTAGTGCAGTAAAATTCCAATCATCCCTTTGCAATGCAGCATCAAAGCCATGTGGCTGCTGGTTTCAAGCAAAGAGAAGCTGGAGATGGTGCCAGCAGAGGAAGAAAGCCGCAGGGAGAGGAGCCTGTTCTCTCAGCCAGCTGGAAGCCTCTTTCTCCATGGCTGGATGGCGAGCTTGCCTCAGCCACCCTGCCTGCACACATGTTGTCAAAAGGAATTATTGGAGTGCCTGGATTCCTGATTTCACTCTCTAATATTATCTATGAAATCAAGCTACAGAAACTGTGTAGTAATTTAAAATAACCCAAGATTGAAAAAAACCAAAACCACCAAACAAACCAAAACCATGTTCTCAGGTAAGAGTAGTATTTTCAGCTACTGTAAATGTTTAGGGACCAGTGTGGCATTATCAAATTAGAATTGTACATTTCATTAATTTGAGCAAGATTCAAAGTTTCAGTCTAGAAATACACTAAAAATATTATCCCTCCCCRCCTCCGCAACTGTGCTCGACAGCAGCTAATGTTAAACTGGCTCATAGGATCAATGGAAGCGAGTTTTGTTCAGAGGTATTTAAAAGACTGTGTGAAGGTTAACCATCAAATTAATGTAATTACACACATACATATGACTATCAACACATGACAGTATATGAGAACACAGAAGCACAGATGAGTATAAACATAAAAGTGTATGTATATATAAGTTGAACCCCATAACTACAGACATGAGGTTATCTTTTTTGTCTGGTCCCCATGATTTTTAAGACTGGAAGTCTCCCAAGCACCTTTCCTGGGAGGTGTGCTCAGTTAAGATGTTATACAAGCAGACTGTTCTAGGTTAATTTCTTTTTTCTCTTGTTTTTCCCTGGAATGTTCATACTCGCAGTCTCATTTACTGGGTTTTTTTTATATCTTCTGTTTTTGTTGTTTGGTTTTTTTTTTTCCCCAGAATGACTTTGAGGTTTTTGTGTTTCTTTTTTTAAGTCCATATTTTGAATGCAATATTAAAAATGCTACTCTGAAAGTCCAGCAATCTGTGAATTTTGGTTTAAACCTAAATTTTGGTGACTTTAAAACATTTCTATTTTCTATGAATGCAATTTTATCCAAACAACTGGAGAAGTGTGAAATTTCYTCCATTATTTTTTCATGCCTAAGTGTTTGAAAATAATTTTGAATAAAAGCTCTGTCACTGCAGGTTGACTCTTTACCTGTACAACCCATTCACAGGAAATCAGCTGCAGATTGCAATGATGGGAAGAAAAATTAATTTTATCTTTAGAGCTTGTGTCCTTGTATTCTAGCAGTTTGCATTCAGATTAACTTCTTGCTAAAGCTGTTGCTTTGTTAGGGAACATGTTAGGGAACAGGCAAACCTTCGTATATGCCTGGATTTTTGTTCTGGGTGAAAAATCCAGACAAGAAACTGCACCATCCATTAAGTCAAGCAAACAGCAAATATTGGATCAGTGTGAAGACATGGCATCTCAAATAAACTTTTAGACTTCACTGGTTGCCTGGCGGATTAGAGCTCTCTGCAGAACATACTCAGAGGTGACCACCTCACTTCTTTTATCCACTGCACTTAAATGTGAAAAATAAAGAAGGCAATTTGCATCTTGTTGCAGCTGAGTGCCAAAACTTTATGGGTCTTCCTGTTCTGTAATATGAATAAAGAAATGATGACTACATGGATTCAGTTGTAAACCTTAATGCTAAGACACCCCCTGAACATATGGCAGGAAAGAGACGTAGAATTTTACACAGAGTCATTAATCTTCAAATTTGAAAGTAGGACAGGCTTCACAGTTAAATAAAAACACTGCATTTGGCCAAGACAAACCTTTTGTTCTTGGAGTGAGAAGGAAGTAACTTCTCTTGGGGAACGAATGCATCCTTCTCGTGGGAGAAGTAAGAAATGCCATTTTTTCTTCACTTGGTGGGATAACTAGAAAACAGCATATAAAATTAAGTGAAATTAAATGCAATCTTCAAGGACAATGGTTAAAAAAGGAAAACTGGAAAGGAGAGAAAAATTACTCTTGAAATAGGACTTTGAGGTAATTTAGCTTTTTTTAATCACTGAATCCATTCAATATTCAGAACGAAAATTAATCCATTGCTCTTAAAACTCTTGCACAGTTCATCAGTACATTAATCCCTCTTGGTTGTTAAGTTGCTCCTCCTCGTATCTCCAGCCTGATTAATAATTCACAAGATAACAAAGGACTCAAAATGTCGGTTCCCTAAGATTGGTCTGGCTAATCCTGATCTTGTTGAGTTATCCTTAGATTTGCAAGTAAGGTGCTTGGGTGGAAAGGACCTGGATAGCACTGCTTCTCTGATTGGGAAATAGTGGGACATAAGAGAGAGGGACTTTAACAGCCAGAAATCAAAGCAACAAGTCCAAAGGGATGAGTGGGCAGTGATCTACTTGCTGCTGTTGGGAAGAGGGTAATGCAGTGCAGTAAAAACTTTCTGTTCAAGTTAACTGTGCTCATGCACTTCTGTTTCTTGGATGGGAGAGAGAGCAGGGTATGAATGGCACCACTTCTTCTTTAAGAACATCTTTGTTTTGAAAACAAAGTGTCTTCTTTCAACTGAATTGTTTTTGAACTCCTTACAGCGAGACTTCTTCTTGAAGTATTTTCAAACTGAAGTGAGTTGAATCCTTCTGCTTCACCGAGTAAAAAGATAAACAACTCAGTTTTGGCACCATTAGGTTGCATTCACAGTCTATCATATTACAGAGACACTAGAAAAGATGTACTGAATCACGGAAGTAGCAGCCTTTAAATGTCTCCTCAGCTTGGGAGTGAAAAGAAATAGGAGACATGCGGGATTTGTCTTTTTGTTTTAGTTGGATATGAAAATGGAGACAGAAGCAGAGCTACAGCAGTCTCTTAGTACTACAGCTTAGTAGTCCAGATACCAGCAAACATATTTAGCTAAACTTATTCTTAAATATTTACTGTATGAAAATATGAACTATGTATTATCTGCAGATGGCTTTAAAAGGAACTGCCCTGAATTGTGCCAAGCCAGTAGGAACAAAAAGTCTAACAGAACTTTATTAAGAGTACAATTCCAACTCATGATTATATGAATCATGATAACATTCTTTGATAAGGTTTTAATGCCATAATCACATACTACTTACATGGCTGGAGGACTTGGACTTCATTTGCTTCAAGTTACAAAGAATGCAGGAAGGGAAAGGATGGTCCTGCCATGTAGGCAACTGATTTTCTAGCCTAAAGGGACTAAATTTTATTGCTGCTACTGACATTCAGCACCTAGAAGTGCTATGCAACTTGCTCAAACTAACTTGGCTGCCTACTGCATATTGATAACTTTCTACCCCAATAACCCAAGCAGACAGACTTCAGAGGTACTGAGCTCTAGCTGAAATCAAAAGGAATGATGTGCTGAGTGCATGAAAAATCTTCTATTCTCACAAGAAATTTCAAAAGTCAAGTTGCACACTTCCAAAATGAGCACTTAGAATAAAAGGACTCTTTTTACCTTGACCTCTCCGAAGCTCAGCTCTCTAATGGCAAAAATCAGGAATACTTCATCTCATAGTAGTCTACTATTATTGAAGCACTTGAAGATACTGTGGTGCTGAGTACAATGGAGGATTCCATGAGAAAATCCATTCACATCTCCAGAGCAGGACTGGAATACTGTTCAATAAGTCAGGCCTACAGCTACACTTTGAGCAACACAGAGAAAAGCAGTGACAACACCATTGAGTAGCTGTCTATCTTATGTGCTTAATGAGACAGTCCTGAAAGAAAAATGGCCTAAAAATGCATAATTAAAGGCTGTAACCTAAATGATAGGCTCAAAAAAATAAAAAAGGGCTGCATTAAGGTTATAAAGGCAATGTGACTTTGAGCAATTTTTAGTGTATTGATGGTTGATGCTGTATTCCCATCATTCTTTTAACATGGATTTTTTTTGGTGGATAATTAATACTGAGCTCTGTACTAGTCTTTAGGAAAAAAAGTAATGATGCATTGACTTGATGAAATGCAGCATATTGCCCATTGAAATGTGAGCACTACAAAAGAGTAGACAAAGTGTATTTTATTTACCTGAGTTTGCAGGACAAGGTTCATGCATGTCTGTGTTTAAGTCTGCTGTTGTTTAGCACCAGCTTGGACCAGGATCATGTCTTGAGAGAAATTCCCATGGGTTCTTGAAGGAGCAGTATTCAAGACAGGAAACAGCATCTTTTCCAACAAAATTGCCATTCGGTCATTGAAGAAAAGTTAATTTCTTAAAAAAAKTAACTAACTGGCAAATGGTTTGTTTCCTTAGTATGAGACACAGCAGTATTCTTTTGAATACCTCTTTCCATAAATTTTTATAAGACAGATTCAGCAGCAACCCCGACTTCACATTCACACACCTCCTCCTCCTCCTTCATCCTTTAAACAGTGATTCCTCTCTTCTCTTGTGCCCACCTCAGGCTGCAGCAGGTCACCTCTTGAAGTGTGCTAATGCACCCTTTCATTTTTGTTAGATTACTACCCTGACAGGATCATGTGTGCCTTATATAGAAGGGCTTCAACTCTGATTTGCTTCAAATAGAAGGTCCTGATTTTAGAGTGTTTTCCAATTTTAAAGTGTTAGATAATGCTGGTTCCATTTGCAGGACAGGTGATCTTTTGCATGTTACTTCAATTTTTCATTTTGTTGCTGGAGAGGAATGTAACTGCAATTAGATGAAAAGCAATTACAATCCACCACACCACCAGATGGAGCTTCTTTTCTGCCTTTTTTTCTGAAGGTGCTCAACCTGTGGAACTGAACTCACTGGGACTGTGGGATTTTAAATGTATTTATAGTCAATGAAATAAAAAACTCTGTTTTTATTTTTACTTCTGGTGATGCAGGACTAAGCATCCCTGCATTCACAGATGGCTATTTCAGCAATTTTTATTTGTGTGCTATTAATGACAGCTATTGTGCCAGGAATTGCTTTTACAGGGTTAGGCTCTATCATGCGGTCCTGTTTCTTGTTCATGCACTTGAGACTTTTCAAGTACAGGCTCACTTGTCAGAATGGTACACTAATATTAAGGCAGCATATATTTCTGCRGTTTTTTCTTTCCTACTGTAAAAACTATTAGCATTCTTTAGAAAAGCAAATCTCTCTTTATTCAGCCCACTACATAATCAATTTTATTCGCTAGAATTCAACTCTGAAGTCTCCTTTTGTGCTTTCAGCAGTACTGTATTGTGTTACAGATTCCTAGTAGCTGGTTTATATATATATCAACTGAAGTTATGATGTTTATAAGTCATGAGAATCAATATAAATGACTGTGATAAACATTCTCTCTCTTTTACAGGACATACTCTATCAGATACCTGTTTTGCTATCTACTATCATAGCTGAGCAGTCGAGAACAGACTGTAACGGGGTTAGTCTTGGGAAATGCAGAGAGACAGGGCTGAAAATATTCCTTTTTTGACAGTTTGAAAAAACCACACATTCAAACAAACAAATTTTAATATAGAGTTTTTACAGCAAGATTGCTTGGAAAGCCTATTCCCCTGTTTTAACCCAAGTGAAAGGAATGAGACTGACGTACAACTTACCTGGCTGTGACTGCTGGACTGGAARGGTTGGCCTGCATTTGCCAGGAGTTACTAGAACAGGCTATATTGCACAACTCTGTTTTCCCAGAGGACAGGGAGGTATCTGAGCTGATGAGGTCAGGTTAGCATTCCATTGTGCCACGTCAAACACAACTCTAAAGACCAGCAAGGTTCTGCCAGCCGACGTCATGAAGGTCCTTCTGACCAGCTGGCAAATTCTGTTGTCCTGGGAGAGACCACATGAGTTCATGCCACTATTGATTTTGAGTGAGCTACATGCCTTCCTGCTTGTAACAAAGGTAAACACAAAAATACAAAACTGAATTAATGTGGGTACAAGTTCATGTTGTTTTCTATTTTCATGTTGCACTTCCAATGAGTAAAAAAATCTAATGCCTTTGAGGGGGGGAAAAAATCTAATGACTCATACAGCTAATGTTCATGTGCTAACAACTCAGAAAGGTGGTCTGGACTTGTGTTGTTTTGTCACGTTTTATATCCTTTCCAGCAGTTCATTTTGGAGGGTATGTCAAGCATTTGGAATTTTGGAGTGTCCTTAGACAAGAGGTAAATATCTTCTGTCTGAATAAGTTTCCATACAGAATTTTAAGAAGACATTGGGTTTTGTTTTCCAAAGGCAGGCTGCTAGGTGGCAGAGCAGGAGCAAAATCCAGCAACTTATGAGAGATGGCAAGAAAGAAAATTAATTATTTTAATACCTTAGCAATAGTTTTGGGGGTAGAATGCCCCTTTATCAACCTGCTCTGGATAAGATTGAGCTCTTTCTCACTGGAGTCCAAAGAAGTATGCTAGCATAATGTAGTGCAAGAATTTGATCAAACTATACTTTTCCTAGATTGAAAAAAAACCAAAAACAACCAAACAAAACCCCACATAAACATAGAGGTTTTACATGTGAGAACCTGGATCCTAGTGTTCATCAGAAACTTTTGAAAGAGATGCGGTTCTGCAGCTTTCTGGAGATCCACATTAAAACAAACAAAACCCGTAAAACAAAACCCTTTTCAACTCCTATGCTGTGAATACACTTTGGAAGCTGAAACCATTTTTTCTCACTGATAATCTGAAATTTTCCTTTTCAGAGACTGTTTATTTGGGTTAAATTGTTGAAATGCAATAGTAAATCTATAAAGAAGGCAGGATGACAACTTGTACATGGGAGGCGTGTTTTATCATCATATAATTTACTGATTAAAAAGACTGAAAAATGGCTTAAGATTTTCAGTGTACCACATGAATATAAGAAGTTTAGATAAATACCTTATAAATACCAAAGATATCAAACCAATCTTGCCACCTTTAAGAACCAAAAGATTGAAGCAATACTTCAGAGATCTTAGTGAATGGAAAATTTTTGTGCAACATAGTTTTGTCACAGTTAATGCCAATTCCATTCTAAATTTAGAATCCTTTGCACCATTACTATATATTTCCCGGTCATGAAGGATGGCCTTGATTTTATACCAGATGTAAGGAAATCTTGGACCTACTGAAATCAGTTACAAAACTCCACCTTCAAGGAGGTTCACATTTTGCCCAAATGAAGGGACATTCCTTGCCTTACTGCCAAATACTTGGTATTAGTAATTGAAAAGGATAGTCAACATCATTATAGGAATTACAGACATTGCCGTAGTCCAGGAAAACTGAATAAGTGTATTTCGATGTATTTAAAGTAATATCTACATCCCATAAGGAATATCAGATGAAAGTCTTCTGACACACGAGAAAAACGATACAGCAAAGATCTCTAAAAGTGTTGCCTGAGAGACTCAAAGCTCTAAAGGGTTTTGCTTGCTGGGCATCTTGCAGAAATTACATTTAAATCTTTGTATTTAAGATTTGGAAATTAAAGTAATCACTTCCATCTACTTGTTTCCATTTCAGTACTTTTTCCATTACAGCTCTGATGCACGCCTTTTGGCGATGTACAGCTGCTTGGTTTTCCTGCATAAAGAAGAAAATTAGGTCTAATAATCTAACTTCTGCATAATTTCTATTCACATTGTATAGACCCACTGAGTTTTTCATTCAGTGTTTGACCATTTTCATAACCATAGTAAACTGAAATCCCATCCTTATTAGAAACACAGAGGAGCTAGAATTTCCTATGGGATAGGGAGCATCTTTTTTTTTTTTTTTTAATAATTTAGGAGGCTATTAATATCCTCACTGGCATTTTTGTACAAGAAACATGACTGTTAAAACTGGGATGAAGAACTAATTAATTTTCAAAGTGAAGCAAGAAGATTGTTTGAATGAATGCTTGCTAGCATTTGAGAAAAGGTGGTATTAATTTTGTGTGTGAACTGTGATAATCCCTGCATATTTCTAAATCCCTGTAAATTGTTTCAGAGTTCTTAGGAGTTATGACTCATTCACATTTTCTGATAAGCTATTGTCATGGGAGATTTTCTTAGAAAAGACATAAGTAGGAAATGAGAGAGATCTGGCATATTTGAACTAGGTACATCCAAAAGTTGAATACTTTCCCCTTGGACTAACTGGAAAATCTGCTAGCTTTGGGTTTGAAAGTTGAAGCTAATATTAAAACTGCATTAAAAGAAATTATGAACAGTATTTGAATGGGCTTCTGTTTTACATTGTGTGCTTGAGTTGAATCCAGGGAATCCTCCAGTTACTTGACTCTGGGTGTCTGCAAACAAATATTTTCATGTTCATTTTGTGTTCAAATGATGACAATTATCRATCCAAGCAGCTTGACCAATTTATCAAGCTGCATATCAAATAGACCTCCAAGCCAAAACCCCTGATCTAATGAATCCTGAGAAATACATTCCCATGCAATCATAGTGAGAATTGAAAAGCAATGGCGTTGATTGCTTACCAGTGATTTTCACATTCTTTTTTTTTAATGTCATTTTCAGTTGTCATCTCAGGATGCAAATGCTTCTGCAAAAGTGTGTGGTGATTGCAAGATGGGGTCAAGGTGGGCAGTTGTGAAACAAGAAGGGGGGAAATGAAAGAAGGTGCTGTGTTGATCCCGTGTGTAGTTTATAACCTTAAACACATCTGGTCCAAGCTCAGGGAATGCAAAAAGCCTCCTGGCTGCAAATATGCTATCTCTCTTTTACCAAGAAATCCCTCTGCTTTTATCTAAATATTTTCTTTAATAGCAAATGTGGTAAATAGTACTTAGAAGCCTGAGACCCTGGTTGCACCATTCTTTTAGGAGAAGCCATTTTGAAATACGTAAGAGACGATAAATGCCTCCTTAACTAATGTCCTCTGGCAGAGTTTGTTGTGTAGTTGAATATCTGTTCTAAAGGTTTATCCGATTTTAAATTACTACTTTCAAAATGGTAGCAATTGATTCCCACTAAAAATCCGACTCTGTATGCCATTAATTGCCTGATTTTAATTATTTTCCTGCAATATGGATTCATGTTGCCTTAACTGCTCTTGCTTAGTTTCTATGAATGGTAGTCCTTTTTGCAGGCTTGTCTCCCAGAGTTAAGGAACATATAAGAAATTTGTGTTAATTGCTCCCATATTACTTAACTTTTATCAATATTTACAGTTGTTTTCTCTTTTTGCTGTCCCTTATTTTGCTTAAACCTTTCACATCACGCTGTAATTTCTAGTAGTCCAAATGGTTTTGCCTTATGAACAAATGGCACAATTTTTTCCCTTTGCTGCTTAAAACATTTATTAATGATTTGGCAAGCTGGGATAGCTTCCACATGAGGAAGTAAGGGCTRGTTTCTTAATTTCTGCTTTCCTCACCATAAAATAGATAACAGTTCAAGAAAGTAAAGTAGCAGTGTTGTATTTTTGGTAAGGGTTCTTGAACATATTTTAAGCACCCTTATCCTACACATCATCTATTCATTTTTTTTCTTTCCAGCTCGGTAATTTGAGGTGCCACAAGCCTCAGATAGGTGAGTCAGGGGGTCTCACTTCCAGGCACAAGTAAGCAAGTGCCTGCATTGCAACCTTTTTTCATCACACTGAATGTTACTTAACCGGAGAGTGGCCCAAAATTTCCATCCACTGCTCTGTTAGAGTCACGAGCAGGTTGGGAGAGATGGTGAAAGTGRGTGATGCCAGCACCTTTCCTGCCACGTGCAAGAAAAGGACAATTGTGCTCCTTCTTCTTGTGCTGTATTGCAGACCTCAGCCGAGTAACTCAGGACCACAGTCTGTGGTTTGGCACCATTAAGCTGAGGCTGGTTAGTTCAAAGAGCTGAAATGGTGGCACACCAGCTCCCTTGGAGCGGACCAGGCAAAGGAACGCTCCCAGGAAGGGTTTAGCCAGCAGCCTGCCGAACGTGGCAGCTCCCAGCAGAGCTGGTGATGAGCCGTTGATGGCAAACTGGTGTTCGTCAAGTTTTCCATCAGCACACCGGGCGCCAGCCAGGATGTTTGTCCTTCGTTCATCTTCTTACAATGCCCTAAACCAAATGACAAACAAGTGTGGAGTAGTCAGATTATCCGTCACTTCTAAGGAACTGCTCGCTGTTCAGCTCTTCATTAAGGTGTAGCAAGAACATCCTCACAGCAGTGTCTGCTAAGAAAACTGTTTGGTGATGTTTGTGCTGCTTTGACACTCTTCCCTCAGCGAGACCCAGACTGCACACTCAGTTGAACTACACTGTATCACTGTATTCGCTCACACTGGGAGGCTGCTTTTTGGCAACCAGACTGATGCTAAAAATAAAACAACCTATGCAAAACAAACAAACAAACTTCCTTGCTAAATCCATAGTGGGAGTATATTGCTTTAGAAAGCACTGGGTTATTTGCATATGCTTTTTAGAGTCTCTTCCATGAGAAAAAGAATGGAGGGAAGTTTAATAATGTAGCACTTTTGCAATCATCCGTGCAAATCACCCCAGACAATAGCTGTGGCACGCACAACGTATAGAACCAAGTTTGGAAACTTCTCAGATATGGATCTCATCCTGCTTATACAGACAAGTTGTTATAAGGATGCTGTTTACTATGTGTCATGCCTAGAAAATAAAACTGAGAAGGATTCTATTCCTCTGTATTTATTTAAGGGGTAATGCCTGAATCTTGGTTTTTCTCCTTGATTTTTTGTTTTTAGTTGGAAACTATGAAGATAGCCTGACCACCTAAAAGTGTGTGCCTCCTGAGCCTTTGGACTCGATTTTCCCCACATAACAGTACTGTTAGTACCGAGTATGGGTAAAAAATAGGGATTTGCTTACAAAACATATCGTACTTTTAAAAGTTAGTGCCTTTGGAGTTTGTTTTACCTTTGAGGTTTTGTCCTCGGGCTCTGGTCTCAAAGTTTTTCTCTGTAGTTAGGATGGCTGGAAACCAATTTACACATAAAAGCCGAGGGTCTCACAAGCTCCCAGCGCGGACGAGCGCGGCTCATGGGCAGCACCCGGGCCGGCGGGGAGGGCGGCGGCTCAGCCCCGGTCCCGAGAGGCCGCTCAGCTCCCGCAGGGCACGGCTGGGACTCCTCGGTGATGCCAGCCTGGGGCTGTGGGGCTCTGCTTAATCCTGACCCTCCGGGCTCTTTCTTCGGSCAATCTCCGACGGGTGGAAGCCTAAATAACGACGATGATAATAATAATAATAATTAATTACGGTAATATCGAAGCCAGTTCCAGCAGCCCAGGGCCCCGCGTTTTCCCTTGGCAGAGTGTGCGGGGGGGAGCGGGCGGCGGGGGGACGCCGGCGGGACCCCGCGGGGCGCCTCTCCCCGCTGCCCCGCTCCTCTCCAAGCCATCAAACACGCTCAGCGTTGCTCGCTGCTCGCTGCTCCGCGCCGTGGTAACGGCGGCCCCCGGCGGGCGGGAGGACGTGCGGGGCCGCCCGTCGCGGCTGTTTCCGCGTTGCCCGTCCAGGGAGGTCCCGCCCCCGCCCGCGGCCGCCCCAGCTCCAGCCCCGCGGGGAGGCTCCGGGGCCGGCGGGGGGGCGCGCCCCCCGGCCGGGGCCTGCGGCGGGGGCTCCGGATAAAGCGGTGCCGGCCCGTCCGCCTGCCGGCACAGGGGCGGCCGGGACGGGCCCAGCGGGGCGCCCCGCCATGGCGAGCCCCGCACGCCCGCGGCAGGAGCTGGCGGCGGAGGAGCGGCGGCTCCGCGGCGCGGCCCCGACGGTGGCCCGCGACGCCAAGCGGGAGGCGGCGGGGGAGCGGCTGGTGCTGCTGGAGCTGCGCCGCTGCGGGCGGCCGCCGTCCCCCGGCCCCGGCGAGCGGCAGGAGGAGGGGGAGGAGGAGGAAGAGGAGGGGGAGGCGGCGGCGGGCGAAGATTGTTGCGGCAAGTGCAAGAAGCGGGTGCAGTTCGCCGACTCGCTGGGGCTGAGCCTCGCCAGCGTCAAGCACTTCAGCGACGCCGAGGAGCCGCAAGTGCCGCCCGCCGCGCTGTCCCACCTGCAGAGCCCGCCCGGCGAGGAGCGGGACCCGCCGCCGCCCGGCGGGGACCCCCCGCCGCCCGCGCTGCTCCTGGTGCCCGACTTCCCCGACGGCGGGGAGCCCAGCGCCGAGCGGCTGCGGCGGCAGCGCGTCTGCCTGGAGCGCCTGGGGCGGCCCGCGGCGCCCACCGACGTGCGGGGCACGGTGCAAGTGCTGGGCGGCCCCGGCCCCAAGGAGGTGACGGTGCGCTACACCTTCAACGAGTGGCTCTCCTTCGTGGACGTCCCGGCCGCGCCCCTGCCCCCCGACCCGCCGGCCGAGCGCTACGGCTTCACCCTGTGCGTCCCGCCGAGCCTGCGGGAGGGCTCGGCCCTGCACTTCGCCATCCGCTACCGCAGCCCGCAGGGCGAGTTCTGGGACAACAACGGCGGCCGCAACTACACGCTGCGGTGCTGCGGCTGCCCCGGGGGCGGCCCCGCGCCGCCCGCCGCCGCCCCGCCGGCCCCCGCCGCCCCCCGCTACTGACGCCGGCCGGGCGAGGGGAGCCGAGGGGACCGGGCCGGGCAGGGGGAGGCGRCCGCAGCCCCGCGCCCGGAGTGAGGCCCGTCTCGGGAGGGAGACAGCCGGCGCGCCGAGGGCCCCGTCCCGGAGACTGCCCCAAGTCTGGTGGTTTTTAAGCAGGCGCTTCGGTTCTGCCAGCGAAACGTGGATGTGCGTAGGCTCGCATTGCTGTGGCTTGTGGAATTGTTCTCCTTTTTGGGGTTTTGTCTTTTTTTTTTTTTTTTTTATTTTTTTTTTTTTTTTTTTTTTGAGAGAGAGAGCAAGGAGACTGAGTAGCGTGGGCTTTGCTTTTCCCCCCTTGAAGTGAATTTTTGAGGTCTTGATTTGGGCTTGACTCCACTTACCCGATTAGTCAGAGATGCACAAGAGCACTCGTGTGAAAACTTGGTGGCGTGTTCGCTACAGATTTAACTTAGGATCCCAGTTTTCTCGTTCTCAGATACATTTGAAAGACATAGTACTGCGACAGCAATGGTGTGCTTTGTCCTTTTTTATTATTTTCTTTTAGTTGAATGGACTCCATAACAATACAATTCACTGTTGTGAGCACCTGTCAAACTCGTGACAGGCTTGCGTGCCCGTCCCACCTTTGCCATGGCTGCGGCGGCTCTGAACAGCAGGCAGTCTGGTTTGGGACTGGATCTGGGGCTGGACTGGGCTGCTCTGGTTTTTGTCATTCAACACACTTTGATACCGCTCCCCAGGCTCATGTGTAGATCCCGTCTGGCTAATAGCAGCCAACAGGGACTTCTGCAGAAATGTTTTTGCTTAAAATAGACTGGTGACTTCTTTTCACACAACTGACAAGTCTAAAACCGGGACGAAGGAGGAGTTAAAATACTTGCTGATGCTGCGTTTATCAGGAGAACTTTGGTAACACCTTTGAGTCATGCACCGTGAAGTAAGAGATGGTGTCCGTCTCGTACATGGTTCTGTACTTCCAGATTTGGGGAGCAGTTGCTGGTTGGCATGACCCTTCTTACTGAGGAGTCACGATGAGATACAGAGGGGGTGTCCTCAGTAACAAATGAAAACARGTGCCTTAGTTCAGCTCTCCTTATGTTACATTTTGCACCACATTTCTCAAGTATTTATAATTTATTCAGCTTTTTTGCTACATATTTTTCTGTATTTGTATGTTGCTGGGAAAGGACTTTGTTGTGCACACAGCTGGACTTCGTGGCGCTGGACACTTGAATTGATTTTACAGTCTTCACTCTTGCACTGCAAGCCTAGAGGTTGACTACTACTGGTGTCCCAAGTCTTGAAATTAAGCAAAAACTACCAATGCAAATGGGTTTGTAAGAATAAAAAGAAGTTTTAAAAAAAGCTATAAAGCTCACCATTACACATCTTTTTTTTTTCTATCTAGGAAAACGCAACAGGAAACTTCATAGTTTTGCAACCTGGTTGTGTCCCCACCCTATTGTGTGTGTGTCCTGGCCAGGGGCGATCCTGTCTGTAAGCAGCATTTAGGGCTGTAGCTGGAAATGACTGTTGTCCTGCCAGAGCCATAGGGCAAATCACTGTCCAAGTCCGCGACAGCCCCTTGTGACAGGCATCTTGAGCAGAGCTGTGGTGTGAGGAAGCTTTACTGGCAGGGGGGGAAAACAGGTGGCTTTCAGTCGAATTTTGTTCTGGTTCTTCTGCAGCTTTGCCTCTACTTGTTTTCTTTTGATACAGTATCTTAAAATATGGGTTAATATTTTTAATGAAAGAATTGGTAAGACTTTGTCAGAATGCAGAAAATGCCCTGACATGGATGTATGTTCTTCAGTAAGACCTTGGAATGTCATTTTCCTTTTTTAAAACAGAGCATACTGTGAGTTTTCTCAGGTCTTCATTTCCTCTGAAGATTTGTAAAACATCTTAAAGGTCATTATGAGAACATTAGAAAAAATATCTTCTTTATAAAATTCCCTGTACTTGAAAATATTTTCAAGCCTACAGATAACCTGCCTTTCGAGACAGCTGGAACAGACCCAGGGCTAAAAGCAAGGGATCTACTGGGGGAAAGACGTGAAGCAGAGGGAGCTTCAGACGAAACGTCCTGCAGTTCTGCTCACATGTGCACTGCTGCTGAAACACAGCCTGTCCTCCCTCCTCCCTCTAAAAAGCCTGTACATAAACCACGGTGTGAGAATACAGCCAGAGACAAGGAGGTGTTTAATTCCTTCAGAAACCATTCTGCTGTTAGACTGATCAGTTGCTTTGACAACGCACAGAGGAAAAGCTCTGTGCAGGCAAACAGGAGTTCGTACTGTTGCTCTCCAAGTTACATGTAAACTCTCCCCAAAAGCATGAAAGGTTTTAGGGGAGAATAGTGAACTCTACTACTTCCCTACACAAGTTTGTTTTAAATCTATCATGCATTACAGGATTACAGGATGTTACATTGGATAATCTGGTATGAATTAGCCTTCCTTTAGATTGCTGCGTCAATGAAATAGTGTGCTCTTAAGATGATGTGTGACCCCAGCGGCGTGAAGATCGATCCTTCATTTAAGTACAATGTAATATCTGGGATTTCTGGAGCCCAGTCCTTATTGTGTGCTTTGTTTATTAGTTGCTTTAGTGAAGAAGGAAACATTGCCAGAAAAAGGAGGGGAGGGATCTCTCCTTAAGCAGAATTTAAAGGAGCAGCCATATGTTGATGGCCGTGTCTGGGCAGAGGTGTGGAGCCGGTACCGTGCAGAATCCTGGCTGGCTGTGCTTATTGATAGAGGGCTGGAAACGTTCTCTGGTTCGCTGTGAACATCGACCTTCAGAACATGGAACATTTCTGTGTGCTCTTCAGACGTGTGATCTGAAATTTGAAACGCAAGAAAGTACTTGCTGAGGCTAGACAGTAAAATCTTCTGAGAGCTTCAGAAAATCAGTGCCAAACTAAAATCCTGCCAATTGTGTTAATTAAAGCACATTTTTGTGCTTTGATACCCGGTAAAGTGCTTTTGTTTGTTATTAAGAATTACTTTTTGCAAAAGGAAGGGGGGAACCTCTCGGATGAGAATCAGACATACTCACTTTTTAATAGACAGTAATTTTTTGTGCTTTTAAGATAGTTATAAAAGCATAGATTTCCAAAGCAGCTTTCAAAGACAGCGTACTCACACTTGTCTGTATTTTCATAGCTGAGGTTACTGAGGGCTATGGAAATGCAAGGCTTTATCAAAGATTAGACAGGGCAGCAGTAAAAATGCTGTAAAAAAGTTGGTAAAAATCCAAACTGGACCATGTGTGTACCGAAGGTGTGCAAGCCCACATCAGCAAAACAAAGGGCTGCTGCTCCTGGTCACAGGTTGAGATACATGGCATAATTGCAACATTATTCTCAAAGAAATATATTCAAAATGAAGTAGTTTTAATTCTATAAAATCTAAAGGCCAGTAGAATTTTAAGTGAAGCACTCTTCCTGTTTGCTTGCATTACTGTTAATGTATTTTACAAAGATTCAAAGCATAACTTTTTGAGGATGTGCTCATAAACACACTCCCTCCCCTAACTTAAATAAGAAATGATAAAGATTTATTGCACTTTTGGAAAAACTCCAGCTCCAAAGATTTTCATTTTATGCAGATTTCTGTTCCCCCACCATGGATTAAGGGCTTAGGAGAGGAATAGCTGCCAAATGGTTTTATAGGTGTATATAAACCAAAAAATTTTAATATAGTTGAAACTCGATAGGGGTAACTGTGAAGGACATCAAAGTTAAATCTTCCTTAAGCAATTTTTTGCCATGTACACTTAAATTCAGATTTAAATGATTCAGAAAAGGACTGGGAAGCTAAACTTACTTTGGTGTCATGAAGATCTGCAAGCTTGCATGAAAACTACTTCTGTTTTATTTAAAATCGGAGCTTTCGGTCAGTATTTGGAAAGTCTGGCTTCTGCTCCCATTGGCTTCCCCGGGATTTGGATTGAGCCCAAAGTACTGCAGAAAGGTAGGGGAAATGATCTAGGTTTAATTGTTCATTCTGTTCAGTCTTGTGTTATGGGGTTAGGATAACATGGCACTGTGATGAATGTTCATCTGTCAAGAGTTGAAAATCTGCTGTCTATGCATGATAGTAATTAAATCACCTTAATTGTTTTTTCATGATTCTTTCTGAGAGAGAGAAAATTACTTGCCTCGGATTAGCATATTGCCAAAGACTGTTATAAATATTTATGGCGTGTACTCTTTCAATAGAAAGCCTGTACATTCTTCACAGGTCTCCATAGTTCTTTTTCTTGGACACAGAAGAGTAGTTACTTGAATGCACTAATTACCATCATTTCCCCCTCTTGCAAAGCTTCAGTAGATACTGGGTTTAACAGTCAAAAAAGGTAAGTGGTTTAGAAAGAAGTATCTCTTGCAAAACATATTTAATTACCTCTGTAAGCTGCAGAATCTTTTTGAAGGTGCATATGTTTGTGAAACAGGTTTGAGAGTTCCAAGTTTTTTCCTTTTACAGTTGTAGGAAATACACACTTTTGGAAGAATTATTGACTTCTCTCTGTTTTTTTTCCCCTGCTTTCACATTAAGGGCTCATGCACTATTCCTATATTCTAAAATACTGAAAACAGAAAAAGTAGGAATGTAAACGCTCAGTTAAAGAGCTGCACAGCCTAGTTATTTTTTTTATAAAGGCCGTCAAGCAAAATATTCCCAAGAGTATSAAATAATTATGCCTGTGTTAAGAATGGTGGAACAAAGCGAACAGTATAGTCCTAACTTGAATAATGCCAGGATTTCACTGTAGATCATTATGGAAAACTCAGGAAAACAGTCGGTGCACAGCTCTTTCATGGCTCTGTTTACGCGTACGTATGGTCTGTGCTGGGTATCTGGAGAGACGCATTTATGTTGCATTACAGGAAGTAAAGTTGAGGGCTGGTGCTTCTCCATCAAATTATTCTACCTGCTGATGTTAGAGGGTAAAAGTTTTGCTTTTAGTGTTTTTAATGCCTGGAAACTTGCAAGTTTTTTTACTATAGAAATACCTTTCAAGAAAAGTGAGTAGTAAGTTAAAACCTTTCTTAGCCTATTTCAACCTTGTTTGTAAAGTGTTCACATGCTTCTCTCTTAGGTTGCTCTCCTCCTGAACAGCTGCACCTCTGATATATCTAGGCATTTTGAAACTGTGCTTTAACTGCAGAAAAATTTCCTGAGAAGCTCTAACACACAAAAGAAATGCCTGTCCTTTGAACAGTTACTAATATTAATCAAATGGTTCCTTTTTTCTTTCCAGAGCGCCGTTTCCAAATTTATCCTGTAAAAGTAATGACAAACGTCAGTATAGGCAAACATTCAAATTTGAGTTCATACTGCTGAGGTAAATAGTTTGCTAAAATGTCAAAATCAGGAAAAGACAAACATTTTTAATATAATACAAAAGCAAACTTGTTTTGCTAAGACATTGCAGCTTCAGTAAAGATATTTATTGAGTTCTGTTCTAAGGAAAAAAGATATACTTTTTATAATAGTGGACATTGTACATAAGTCATGGGATCATTCCTTTGTGTTTTAACTATTCCTGTTGTTTACACTGCTTTGACAAAATCCAACAAAGCTTCTGACAGCGTGCCAAGAGAGATTTAATGAGTATTGCAACGTAAACGGAACTGGTGAAGCGCAGAAGGTGCAGCTGTAAGAGCACAGCAGCTCCGAGGCTGGACCACAGTGCCAGCTCTCCAGTCTGCTCTCTCCATCGGTGATGATGAGCAAGCACATCCCTAGCCAAGAGTAAGAACAAGGCAAGTGGACACAAACACGATACTGAAGTCATGCCAGCCTACAACTATTACTTCTGTGCTCGACTTCCTAAGCCAGGTGTGGTTAGCAAGTATTTTCCTTCCATAGTTTGTAGGATTTCAATGATGAAGCATTTGTCAAGCTATGTTTTTATAGAGAACTGGGCATGTTATAGCAAAATGCCTTAAAATGGACATCAGGCAGGAGAAAAATATATTTGTAGGTATCTTCCAATCACATACAACTGATATGCACATAACTAACACTAGCTGAGCATGAACTTACATGTGTGACAAGCAAAGGAAACATACAGGTCTGTCCAAAACAGAGAACAAGAATCTAAAATGCTGTGAGTGTGCTGGGTTTGAGTAGTAAATGGCAATACCTTTGCTAGCTTTGCACTTCTGTTAACAAGCTAGATAGTGTTACACAGACTCTTGGACTGTAGCAGCAGAAGTGTTCTTACGTCGCTTTTAATAAGTAATGTATAAATACTGTATGATAAGCTGATCAGTAATTTCAAATGAGAACTAATTTTTCATTGACTGAGAAAGTGAGCTTAACCTCTGCAGTACAGACTAGGGACAGAGGGAAATTACAGAGCCTGATTACTTTTTTTTTCCTTGATGGTCCCCTCTGTAGAATGTCCCCGAAGGTTACTACTGCTCCTTTGCAGGTAGAAATAGATAACGGAGAGAGAATCTGAGTGGTAACCTTGAGAAAGAAAGTAGGAGCAGATGGCATGAATTGGAACTGTAGTAGTGTTCTATCTGCCACCAAAACTTAACAACAGAATTTTCAGGCATTAATGGAGAAGTAATCTCCTTCGTACTTCTGAGGGAATTAATACGACATTTCACATTCCTGTGACTGCATGCCTATATACCATCTACAGTTGTATTCTTATTGGAAATGATGATAAACTTCACTGGCAAGGTATTTTGGAAGAAGTGATTATGCTTTAGTAGAGTTCTCTTATTTTTTGTAAACATGGTGAAAACCTAGATCTAAATAGTAAAAATGTTACTGATGGAGTTGTCCCTCTTTATAAATCAGGGCTATGCTATTTATAAGTATGTTTATTTTGCTTCCTAGCATACGTTCTCAGATCTTGAAATGGTATACAGTGCTTGTTCCAGTAATTAAGCTGTTTTAAACAGAGACCRAGTTTCTTGCAGTATAAAACTGGCAGCCCTTCCAAGCCTGTGTCATCTAAGGGTATAACATGTTATTACATTTCTGTGAGCTCACTGCAAGCTTAAATAGCAATCAAACATTTCTTCCCCTGCACTTTCACCATTAGCTTAAGTGCACTTAATTATCCAGTCGTGAATGTGCAGACTTAAAATACAGAATCTAATGTATATTACCTATTAGAATAATTAAATTCCATTTTAATAAAATGTTCACTAAAAGCAATTTACATTGGAATACTTATACACCTAACAAGAGGAGAATTATTACTGCATTTGCTTTTTATCTGAAATTGAGAATGAGGCTACATTTGTAGTCTCAGGTACACACAGTTTTATTCTGTACACTGTATTGTCCATGAAATGCATTACTATACATTTCCATCTAACTGTACAAAATGGTAAAATACACTTTAAATGGCAGCGAGGAATGGGAGTTTGTTCTAAATTAGACACTTTAATTAGACACTCATGTTTTCACAGAGCATGAACAACACAGAAGAATATAAACAAAGATGAATTTTGTGAAGCAAGAAAAATAAGGGGAGATTTTTAAAGACCACAGTGTCATGGAACTAGTTTTGAACTTTTGTTTCTCTATTTAAAAAAATACACAACAATCCCCTGAAATAAAAGGAAGATTTTTTTTCTCTATGCCATTAAAATAGCTTTGCATTGCTTAATTTTTCTGTAAATTTCTAATAGAAAACAAATTCAAGCACAGCAATGACTTGGGCAGAACCTGATCAAAAATTTTGCTTGCTTTTTTTTAATCTATGATCATAAAAGTGTTGAGTATTCTACATATTTAAGAATAACCAATAAAATGCTATACAGAGTGTTTCACTTTTGCTAGGCAAAGCTTGTTTCCAATTCATGACTTACAGCACTTGAGTTACTGCTGTACTTAGGTTCTTTTTCTTCTGCAAAATTCAGGATCTTTGTGAAAAAGGGAAACCTTGCATAAAGTGATGTGAAGCTTTCTGCTAATAGCTGCACCTCAACAAATTAAAGGACTCGGTGGTGAAAATACATTTTAAAGCTCCCAAGCCTTAGTAATGCAAGTCTTACATTCTGCTGTTTTGATCTGCTAATTGTTAAAAGTAGGACAAGACTGGTTATTAACTCTTGGAAACTAAAGAAGTAACTAGTGAAATTTTTATGTCACCTCCTGAAATGTCAAGGGATGCTCTTCAAGGAAACCATACAATGCAGCCTGTGATATTTGTAAGTATCAAAGTCCAGGATATGAAAATTTTGTCCATTTCTGGTTTTAATACTTAAAATATGCATTTAGTAATTTAACTCAGATGCTGTATATTTTTAAATGCAACAGGATCAATAAGAACTTAGTAACYGGGCGAGGGGTTTTGAATCTTGAAGGGTTTTAAACCCAACACATTTTTCATGGTCAGTGAGAGAATAATGTGTCTGGTTACAGCTAGTTTAATGAAGTTTTATTGTCAAAATAGGGCAGGAACTATTCCATCACATGGCACATACAAGAAAACAGATTTCAGGACTACCTTACATGCTATTATAAATCACAGCCATGTATCTTAGAACTGTGACCCATTAGAAAATAGTACTTTGGTTGCCAAAAACAGTCTCTCAGCCATTTCTTCTGCTGAACAGAAAAGCTCAGACACGTGCTGTGAATTTATGCTTCTGTATGTGGCACTGTAGGATGCTGAAGATGGTCCAGTTTTGCTTCAGGATGAGAGGCTTTTCTATGCTATGTGTTTCCTGGACTCTCAATAACCAATTTCTCTGCGGAGTACAGCTGGCCAATAGTAACCTGAAATCAAACCAAAATATCAGAAAGCTGAAACCGGAAAGTGAACACACAGATTAAAAAAACCTTAAACTCTTTCATAATTACATTTTTCTTTCTATAAACATTTCTTTTTATGAATAATACTATTGTCTAGACCTTAAGAAAAATAACTGATACATAAAATGCCTGCATATATAAAATCTTGAAATAATGATATTGAGGAGTACTGTTCAAAGTCTCAAATTGAAAATTAATATTAGAAGTTGCTACAGAGGAAAAGCAAGCAGGTTCTACATTTAGAAGAATGAAAACATGAATATAATGAAAAATAAAAATATAGATATAGTCAGCAGATATTTCTTACGCTTTTTGGATGGAGAGCCTAGATATAAATTGCATGGCATGGTATTATTTTCCAGTTCCTTTGGAATCCTGATTTAATTTGCCTTACAAATGGTGAAAACAGATCAACAGTTAGTTCAGCAGTAGCATTTTACACACACTGGAACTACCTCTTGTTCATGAGACAGTATTCAGACCTCCTATTTTTGTGCTTTCTAGTGCAATGAGGAAATGAAAAATGACAAAAGTGCAACACTGATACTTTGATTTTTCTAGTTCTTTAGCACTGTCACGTCTGCCCCATAACATTGGTAAATTGTGGCTGGATGCGCACACAGCTCTTGGCTTAGCAGCTGAGATGGGGAAGGAAGAAGTTTTGTGCAAGTAGGGTAATGAAAGCAGGAGAAGACAACATTTATTTTTAAAAGTATGGATTTTGGAATCTAATTTTTAGTATCTATTTATGCCTTTTCTTATCCCTACTTTCTCCCTAAGGCCTGGGTACACAGCAGCTCTGTCCTTTTCACAAAAAAAAGGTTCATACATTTGATTATTAAATTAGGACAAAAAAGGCTAGATGCTTAATTACACTAAGCACAGTATGTTTAGTAGAATTTAATACTGTGCAAATTAAGCCTGACACCAAGTCAGGCTTTCAAAGTAGTAAAAAATTAGGGAAAGAATGTTTTTGGCATTTTCCACTTACCATTTTTTGAGAGGAAAAAAATCCTAGCTGCTCTTAAATAAAAATTTCTCATCAATGCTCACACTCACATAAAATGTGAATATATTGCCTTTTAGGAAATGAACTATTTCATCTTGATAAACAGCCTTGTCTGAAACTTGTAACGCATTGATTTTGATCTTGAAATATTTATTACAAGGGAGCATTTATGAAGCCCTTTGCAAAGGAACAGAAGTTTTCCTTGCCAGCAAATATTCTCTTCTTTTGGCACTCTGTGCTAAGTCAGTAACAACATATGAACAACTCTGATTATTTTTGAAGTTACTTATGAAGTATGTTGCATACAAAATATTTAAAACAAAGGCCATACACAACTGTGGCATGTGTTACCAACAGAAATTTTAAGCTGTCAACAAGCATTACTTGTCAAAGAGAACTCGCTGCTCTGGGTTATGTGGCAGGCTATACACTTTAGTTGCTGCCTTACCACAAACCATGCTGTAGTACTTAATTTTTGTATACTGTGTTTTGGAGCCCAAAGAATCTTTAATCCTTTCCCACACAGTAGAGCAAATTTAATGGGAGGCTCAGAGGGATTACAAAAATGCTGAAACCTGAATTGCGTTTTTTTTTTCTCCCCCAACTGGGGAGATAGATGAGACTGAGTACGTGACTTCTCAGTCAATCATATTCAGCTGGTGCAGATGGCTTTGTAGGAGAAAGGTACAAGCTTCTGTTTGCTGTCCCTTTGCCAACAGGTGATGTTATCTACTGCTGCACCTCTTGACTCAAATTCAGTAAAAGCACAGACTTATGTGAGAGCTGCTTCCTTAGCAAACCACAGGCGTGCAGGCATTTCAGAGTGCAGAGCCACCAGTGCTGTGCTGTTGGCCTTTCTGGGTTGCTGCGGCTTGCCTGCTCTGCTGCCTCCCTTCCAGAACCTATGCCGTGGCATTTTAGGCTGAACTTTGAAACATAAGGATTTTTTTAAGCCATTAGCCTTGAATTTCTAACGTTACGATCAAGCCTTTCCCATGTGCTTTAGACAAAACAAACAGACCTTCCACTTATAGCTGCTGAAAAATTCCCATCTATAAACATCCCCTGCCTCAGCAGAAGGACTGCTCCAGTATTTACACACTGACACTCATTAACCCTCTGAACCACAGCAGCCTTCTTAGTATCCTCACCACACCGGGTCTAAAGAAAGCACTTCAGCAGCAAGAAGTCACTGTGGATCATTCTCCCAAATTAGAGACTTAAGTGGCTACCTATTGTGCTCTTTTTTTATCAGGCATGTTTGTAGCTTGTACACCGCATTTACTCTTCTGGTAGGTGGCCGGAAGCCAGTGCATAGGTCAGTGTCAGGGTATTTTCATTGACCACAGRAAACTTTTGGGGAAAAGGGCTCTATGATTTGCTCAGCAACTTGATTACCCAAAATTTTATTTACCTCTTTAGGTAACACATTACAAATAAATTTCCCAGGAGAGAATGTGCAATAAAGAACCACTTTTTCACCAGGAGAAGACAATAAATAGAAATACAAAAGTTTCTTTTCAGTTCTTTCCAAATTATTTGATGTTTAAATTCTGCCTGCAAAACTACATACTTTAATTCTGACAGGTCCAGCTCTCAAAACCTGACAATTTGTCCTTGTTCAAAGATTTAGTACAAGTCTATATGGACATTTTCTTGTGAACTTGAAAACATCATTATTCATTACTATTCAGCCTTCTRTCTAGGACAAGGACAAGGCTTAGGGCTTGAGAATGGGATTTATCAGCAGATGTGAGACAACAAATGTGGAAAAAGAAATCACTGAAGGGTAAGCATTGGTCCATCCTGTAACCCAGCCATTCTCTGGTTATTAGGTGTTTGTGTGTTCACATGGAAATAGTACTACTCCTTTGTCATAGCTGGTAGCAAGCAATCACAGGAATAAGCCACTTCATGGAATCTTTCATTGCTATTGGGGAAAAAAGGCAAGTAGGAGAGGTTTTCCCTATGTAACAGAGCATCAGAGATGTGTATGGGGAGGTGCAGTAAGAATTAAATTGTAGAATTAAGTAAGAAGAATTATAGAAGCAAAATCTGAATGTCCTGCAGACACTGAAAGAACATGCTATTACCCTAAAAATTCAACAAATCTAGGCAAATTGGCAACTCTGAACTCCGTCCTCTCCAAAGGTCTCTGGCTGGCCAGTGTCTGACTCTCATGGACACCTGTGGCTGGTGAGCAGGTTATATGTAGCTTCCATGCCAAGCCATGCGACAGATGCGGCTGCGATGGGACAGTGGTGGCCTGGGAGGTAGCCTGAATCCTAGGGGATAGCCTGAATCCTAGGGACTGCTTTCCCATCTTGACACAGCCAGTGGAGTAGATCCTGCAGATCCATTGCCACTACTTGCAAAACAGTACTAGATCATCATCTTCAGCTTTTGAAGGTATGTGGCATGTCTTGTGTTTTTCATCCACATGGAGATTTTACCTTGAAGCTCAGAGTTGAGTCAGAAGTAAATGCTCATATTTCTGCAGGGCTGAAAATAAGGTGACCAGGTTTTAAATTTTTTTCTGATTTGCCTCACTTGGAGTGCATAGTTCTGCTCTGGAAAGTATGATGGCACCTTTCCTTGACAGGTCTGTATAAATGTCTGTCTACTTCAGTAATCATCACATTTTTCCTTCCTTAGTTGTGTTGGCTCTGCAGCACAAAGGTGGCCAGACATCTCTTTTTCCCAGAATCTGTGTGGTGTATAATCCATGAGCTCTAACAAATCCTGCTGAGCCCCGATGAAGATACTTTTTCTCACTGCCACTGAATTACTCATCCTTATCTTCCTGCCAAACCTGCCAATCTCCAAACTACTAGCTACCTGCTTGGGTGAGGTCTCACAGATAAATTTCAATGTGAGCGCCCTAAAATTGCTCAGGTAAGTAGCTGGGCAGCAGACCTGAGGAAAGGCGATGTCTGAGAGGACAGCACAGCAAAATACAGCTGAACTGTACACCCACATGGGTGGATCTGAAGCAGGATGTCCACAGCTTCAATAAACAAATGCAAAGTCAAAATGACAAGAAATCTGGCTTGTAATAGCTCTTAGCAGGAGGGACAACAATATGGGTCTCAGCCTTGAAGAGATATTAGCACCTTGCACAGTGGGTGACATATCTTGATTGGGATGCTGAGCACATAGAAACAGCATCTTCCTGACTGCAGCCAGGGTATGTTCTTAAGTAAACCCATGGAATATGGCTACAGATCCTTGGAATGCTACTTTTACCATCGCTTTCTAAGCTAAGTCAATGCAAGAGTCATACAGAGAGAGTTTCCCTCCTCTGCCCCTTCTATGTCTATGTAACATAAGTAACAAAACCATCCAACAGTTATTAATAATAACAACAATAACAAAAATAATAAATAAACAAATGTTTATTTAATAACTTTCCCCTCATTTAAATATAATTGCTGAAATAATCTCTAAGGAAAAACTTTCTGCCCTCAAAAGCAAACCAACCCCTTTTTTTTCTTTCCCCCTGCTTCTGTTTATTTTTTGTTGGCAGACCAAAGCAGGAGCAGCCTAACAGGAGAGGGTGCAACACTCTCACCTTATGTAGAATCAACTTATTGGTAAAGACAAGGCCTAAACACATAAAAGTGCCACCACAGCATAACAATATGAAAACATTGTAAGACAGCAATTTCTTTAGGTCTCTCTATTTTAAAAATTGATCTCCCAAGAGGGTCTCCCCAAGAGGGTTACTGGAGGTGTAACAATGGTTTCCTGTTTTTCTTGCAGAAATGCTGATGATAACTAAAGTTGATGCACTACAGATAGCTTTACATATTAAACACATTTATATATCTAATATATATATATAGGTTCTTATATACACATGCATATATCTTTTGTTACAAATTTGCAGGCGAGAARTGGTTACCTTATTACAGCCAGGGATCACCTATAAACATATACATTTTCATGGTTCTTTATTATGGAGAAAAAGGAAAAAGTCCTGCATATTAATATATTTATACTATACTCACACACACATACACACACATACATACATATATAAACACATATATAAAATCAGATTGTTTTTTCCTGTTCCACTTGAAAAGTTGACAGGTGCATCTCACAGGCACACTGCTGAATCTCAACTAGAAAAATCCTTGATCACAGCAGAGTCATATTGCATTTACTGCTGCTAATCTGGGCCTCTAACACTCTATGAAGAAATTCCCCATTCATATTTTGTTGCACTTTGACTACAAAATGCATCTTAACTGAATGCTATCAAGAACAGAAATGTACAAGAATAGTAGTTACTTTCAAGAGCTGGAAACACTGTTATAAGTTGTTTACCTACTGTCTTTCCTGTTGGATGATGCCAACCAATTTGCAATCCTATTGCAAATGTAAGTGAAGTGGTGATTGTTTTTAAGAAGGATTATCTTTTTTTCCYCAAGCCCAAAGCTGGATATTCTATACACAGCACACTTTATCATAAATATTTTTCATAATAACTAAGGTCAGTTTAATGATTTTTGTTTGGTTGTTTTTTAACAAATATGGACAGCAATTTTTGAAATGATCTTGTATTGCAATAGTAAACACACCAGTGTGGTACACAGTAATACAACTCAAATGGAACCAAAAACTCATCAATAACTTTTGTTTCTTGCCAAATCTTTGTGTTGGTATTAAATGCTGCAGCAGCAGCCTTATTTATTTTTACTCACGAAAGACTGTTGAAAAACTGCACTTGGCTTCTTAAACACATAGGTTATTCCAGTTCTTCAGAGCTGGAATCAATGTGGAAAAAACTGAGTTTGGAGACATTTCCCTTATTTTAATTGATTCCATTTGTCTAGACAGAACGGGAAAGAAAGTGAAGGAAAGCAGAGAGCTGAGAAGTTAAAACTATTGTATATTTTACTTCTGCCTGTGTTTTGAAAAAGCTTTTTTTTGTTTCTTTGTGCCATAACATCTTCTACAATCACTGCTATGTGAAGCTTTTGAAAAGGCAGGAAAAATTAATTTATTGCTACCATTTGTCTGGCTTTCACTAAGTCGGAAGGTGTGAAGTAAAGTAAGTCAGCTAATAGACGAGAATATGTYGGAAAGTTATTTCTCTTAATAATGATAAATTAAGTAATTTTGTTAGAACTAGATGCACTTTATCTTGGTACACCTTCATTCAGCCTATCAGAAGCAAGATGATGTATTTATTTAACACTCTTATTAATTTATTCTGTGGGTCTCCTTGAAGAGATACTTGTCAGTAAAAAGAGCGGAGAATTTTATCTATTCCAGTGATGATTTACACAAAAAATACTGTAAGCATATATTCATGTGTATTTGTATACGGTGATCTAAAATAGCACGGAATTCTTCTTTTCAAACACTTATTATTTCTCATTTAAGAGAGCCCCCTTTTTTTAAAATTACACAAACATGCTACTGTCCTTACACACAACACAGGCATGATAGACACGGCCTTTGCTTCAAATAGCTACACTTGATACAGATTGAAATAACAAGGGTCCTCAAGAGAGAAAGGAAAACGTTGGGAGTCTTTCAAGTCCCTTCCAGCCTGGGTTGTTCTATGATTCTGTGAAAGCCAAGTGGACCAGATCATGTGGTCCTTCAGTAAAGTCACACTGTTTCACTTCTGCCATTTCCTGCAAGCCGCTCAGCCTACAGATACAAAGGAGCGTGACAAGGAAAATGCCACCTCAAAAGCACGCAGGGCCCAACAGCAGATGGCTGCAAAGGGGAAAGAATCATCCCTCTGCTTTTGGAAAGGTTACCTTACAAAGATGTCAGACAGTGGGCCACAGGAAAGCAAGCAGTGACTGATTTTGGGCTTAAACAGCCAGGTGAAGGTTTGATACAACATACATCCAAGGAAGAAGCAGGTCTGCAGATGTAATGCTCTGAGTGGGCGTGACCTTTGCATGCTTTCAGCAGCCTGGCAATCTCCAGGCTCCCACCTCTCCTCCCTGCCTACTTGTTACTTGCTAATGTTATTTCAGCATCTTGCCTTTCCTCTCTCATTTGCATAGAAAGCCTCTACCTTCACAGAGCAGCTCAAACTCTTCAAAAAGCCAAACGAAGAAGCAGGAGGTCTTCTAAAGAGTCAATCCCATGTGAGTAAAGGGGGAAAACTTAATATAGGCTGAACTCTTTTCGACGTGGCGTACAGAAGAGAAAAACCACTCAGTTAAGATGCTGAATGTGACAAGGAAAGGAATATAAAACATTAGTACTTGAAAAYACAGAGACAAAGACCTGGACAACATTGTGCTGAGTGTGGTATAACAGGTACTCTAGTAATGCTGAGACATTTGGTATGTAAATACCCAAACCATTCACAGAGGACCCTATGTTTTGTAGCAACTACATAAGCAGAATTCATCAATGCCAATGCGAGTGCCTGCCTTACTTTTGTCAGTAGTATAATACAACAGCCACCGTCACAAAACACACATTCTGCACTAGCTCCACGAATGTACTGTAATGTTTGTGTATTGCAGATACATTAACTCCACAATACATGCAAAAACTAAATTGGCATTATAAAAGGAAAATATTTCATTCTTCAGTGTCTTCTTGGATCACTACTTGTAAGAGACTTTTGGAACGAAACACTGAAGAAAATTTAGTCATTCTAGACAGGCATAAGCAGATAATAAATATGCTTACTGAGTAGTGTGATCAAGTAATTCTGTAGCCCTAGTAAACTTTCGTACTGTGAACTACTGCAGTACTAAAATGAGCTGCCACAACATTATGACAACAATCATAATTAAAAGACCACCTTTTACAACATTTGTATTTGAACTCAGATGCCAGAAATGCCATGTACTGAAAAAATCAACTTGAGTCTTACTTCTCATGTAAACTGGGGAACCTGGCTGCAGGGAAGAGCTGCAAAACAGTTACACAAAGACGTATATGGCATGTTTGTAGGTTAGTATCTTTCAGAAAATTACTTATCCACCTGTCCACCCCCGCCTTTTTTTAATACAGCACATCACCTTCTACATTTATCCTCCCTCTCAGTTCCAGAAAATTTCAGCAAAATTTCAGATTTTGTCCCAAGCTGCTGGAACTTAGAGAAAGTTCCAGAGACAGCGAATGGTACCTGGACTTTCTGTGTTTTTAACTGAGATTGGCTTGCCTAATGGTGATTGTCTAAAGCCTTGAAAAGCTTGGATGGTTTATCTTCACCATATTTTTAAGTGAACAGAATGTAGAGTAAATGCAAGGGGAAAAGTATATAATGTTCAATGGGTGAACTTTAGGAGCTAAGACATCTTGAGACAGCAGGTACCAAGATACTAAGAACTGAAAAGTAAGACTGGCTGGATGCACTTCTCGGAAGATGCATCTGAGGGTCTATACGCAAGAAACATGCCAGAGGATATGTCAGAGCTCACAGGGATCAAAAGTAGTTCAGGATTGTGCAAGCTCAGAGTGGTGAGAACACCTAAAGCCAATGATTCTTCAGTGAAGAAAATACTGTGACACCACACAGCAATGCTGATGGCTCCAGAAAATGCATTTGCTTTGGCAGCACAGAGAACCTTGGACACCTGCTGCCTTTGATCCCAGCTGGACCTGCGCTCACATCCATTCGAAGTTCATACCTGTAGGATCTTCCCTAGCACAATAGTCATCCATGCACATTTGCTACACTTTCACTTCAATTTTATGAACAAGAAGCTTGCACAGTATCTGCAGTACCAAAGCGTGAGACTGCACGAACACCTGCAGTAATAACTCCATGAGACAAATGGATAACAAGTACACCACATGTATTATGCTTGAGGACTCTCCAGTGAGAGCTGAGACACCTCTCTCTGCACATCCTGCCCAATATTTTACAGAAAGTATATACAGGTAGCAGAAGTACAGAGATGTATAATTACTCTCAGAGCTCAGATCTTTGACTACTTGCTTAAACAAAAGAATTAACTGTAACTAGTAGGGAAACTGCATCAATGAAGACAGGTTGGCACAATCACCTGCTACAGAAAGATCCATCAAATATTTTTCCTTTAAAGCATAACACACTGTGTACATTTAGTAAGGCAATACAGTATTTATCTAAATAAACTTGGATTTTTTTATTTATTCTGATTCATCTAAAACACCAAACATGAAGACGAAAAGTTCAGGTGACTCAGAACTATAATATTGTTTAACCTAGCAATTTAAATTTTCTGTTTTGTTAATGTCCTTTGAGCCACAAAATGCCTTTTTACCTGCTACTGAAGCTATGTTTGGGGAAGTGAAAGACATAGTGAGCTGCTGAATTTCAGATTTGAATGGATGTTAGGTATTTAATTTAGTTTAATTATTTAGTGGTGATATGTCTGCTTCAAGACTCCAAACTGTCCTTACCAAAATTCCTAGTGCTGGTTATAGGATGGCACCAGGTACATTGCATTTTATAAAACTGACGGGTGCTTTATTACCATTTTAAAGTAACAAGGCCTTTCATGTTTCAGGAAAAAAAAAGTCAATTTTGTAACATATATAATTTTCCAAGACATGAGAGACAGAGAAACATCATTTTTCCCTGTCCTCCAAGACGGCTGTAACCAAGGATTAAACTTAATTTTATATGAGGAACAATTTACTTTAAGGTTCCAATATGTCTCTTTCTCTGCACTGATGTTACCTTACACACACCTCAGATGTGATTACAGGCTGAGCTTTTCTCTGTGCCCGTTCAAATTACAAAATCAAATTTGAAAGAGCAGAAATAACAAACTGAATTTATCTTTAGAAAACATAGCTGTATTTACAAAGATAAATTTTGTATTGGATGTTTTTGATTCAATCTGCATCTTCACCCAGAAAGGAGCACCCCATCAAGGCAAATACTTACATGGCAAGTCCCTATTGCAGTGTTTAGGAGATCTCAAAGTGTATSAGGACAGGAATAAATTTTTATTTTTCTGCATTAAAAAGACTTCCTTTTTCTGGCAAAATTCTTACAGATTACTAAACTACAGTCATCTGTTCCTGACAAAATCATAAAGATAATTTCCTTGTTTATCTTACTTTCTCTGATGGAGGATATCCAAAGATTTATTTTTTCATGCTCAGCCATCATTCTTGGTGTATTATCTCCAAACCTCCAGCCTTCAAAGAGCATTTTTCTTTTCCTCCCCTCTTTTGGAAGAGTTCCAGTGAAAGCAGTACAAAAAACCCCCATTGCCTGGACTGACTCTTTAAAAAACTGAGTAGGAAGCCAATGAGAAGCAAGGACATTGATGTTTTAGGACTGAGGATGGATTTGTTGAATTTCAGTCAGTGTTTGGGACTGTGAGTTCTCACTTGCCATCCATTGTGCTATGGACACCCTGAGATCACTTCTCAGGTCCAGCTCAGTTTCCAAACCAACACCTCAGCCAAAAAGCATGACTCTGATCTACCTTATTAAGCAACCTCAGCGGCGTCATAACCGCAAACACAGTGAACCACTGTTCCTCTTGAAGTTACTCCAGGTGAGGGCGGGTAGACTTCTGACAGCCTCTCCCCTGGGGCAGGAATTGCTGCCCTTGCCTCTCAGTGCCAAGGCAAACATGGCCTGCAGCACCACACCAAGCCAAAGCCAAGCCCTTGTGCTCGGACTTGCCCAAGTTTAGGCCAGTGTCCTGCCATCAAACTGCTCTTCAGCAGGACAGCTCACACTCAGCCAGTTCCACACACAAATGAGTTAACTTCCCAGTGCTCCTCAGCCCAGCCCTTTTTACAAACACTAAGAAGAATTAACGGGGAGAAAATAATTATTTGCAAACCCTGCAGCTTTCGAGCAGGAGATATCTGTGTTTGTGTGGATATAGGATATAGCTTACATTAACTTGTTTAATTGGACTAAACTAAAGCAGCATTTTTTTCCTTTTTTTGGCAAAGATAAATTACTGAGTTTAGCACAGCTGGTAAGAGCTAATTCTGTACAAAGAGTTCTTTTCAGTAGTGTGGGTGGCAAAACACTTTCAGCAACTGGCCTAATTAGTTCTTCCTTCTTTGCAATAGCACAGGACAGTTGAAAGAAGAAAAAAACCCAAAGAGATTGAAATGGAAGATGTGGTATAAAATCATCCTGTTTGCTCTTCTGGTTTTGCCAGTCCTCCCTTATTTAAGGTCACACTAAGCGGAGGCTTGCCCTAGTACTTCCCAGCACAGACAACAATTAGGAGTGGGAGGTTAGCACTTATTCCACACAGGCAGGGAGCAGTATCTGTTCCTTTGCACATGTTAGAGTAGAGCATTGCTCACCCAAAACACCCTGGCCAAACCGAGCAGCACAGGGATGGATGCACCACTGAGGGCTTTCCTCTCTGCGTGGCTCGTTCAGCACGGACTGGGAAGCCCGAACTGCTAACGACTTCCACTCCCCAGTGCACCCTCTCTGACAGGGTCRTTTATGTGACAAAGGACAACACGGGTGCCAACTATGATCATTTCAGCTTCACCGCTCCCAGTGCACAGCCCACCAGCTGCAGTGCAATAACCCACTGCCCCAAACGAGCACCAACTTGGACACACAGACACCTTCCTTTCCACGTGAGCTAGCCAAAAGCACTCGGGCTCTTCCACCAGCACACACATGGATGTGCAAATGCTCCGCAGCCGTCAGCAAGATACAGCTCCTACCAGACAAAAACTGGGCTTGGCAAGATCCACTTGACCTTCTGAATGTCAGCGAGATAAAGGGTAAAAGGCCAGGAAGGGCACAGATGTTTGAATTTACCTTCATTATAGGCCATCTAGGAAACTGATGGAAATTTTTTTCTAGCTCCGTTGTTTTGAATAATGACTCTGGAGCTGTGCCTGAGTGAGTTACAAATCTATTAAAAAAACRAAGTGTTACAAGCCATTTCCAATGTTTCTTTTTCTCCTAAATAGACTGAAGAAAGTCAGGATTATGAAAAACTTCTGTTAGGAAAAACTGAATGTGAAAGAGAAAAACAAATTAAATCTGAAGAGTATTTTATGAAGACAAACAAAATGACCAATTAATGAGGAAACTCTCCAGGTAGCTTAAGGAAAAAGCCAGCAATGAAACTAAAAAATAAGTGTTTACCTGTATCAACAGTGCCTGGTTGGTTTGGGTTTTTTTTWAAATTATTTTTGTATTTGCCCATTTTTTTCTGTTGGCACCAAATGGAAGACAGAGGGCAACTCATATTGATAATATTAGTCAGATTGATTAAAAACCAGAACTAATAAAACTTCTTAGAACTGCCCACTGCTCATTTACAGTTTGAACAGTCTGATACTGAGAATAATATTTTCTAATACCCGCTTCTCCGTAATAGTTGTAASAAAGTCTGCGGAATTTTTGGTCATTGGAAGGTTGTTAATGAATCTTGGAAAGACTATTTAAACACATGTTGGGGGAAAGGAGGGAGAGGAGGTAGTTATGGGGAATAGATTGAGTCTAGGAATTTGTCAGTAAAGAATCCTGTCCAAAATAATTTCTAATACAACACGTTCCTCTTTCTGTGGCTTGACACCTGAAATATTTCTTCATTTTCTTTCCATTTATCTGTATACAAACATTGGAACAAAAAGGGAAACTGACTGACTATAAACAGAAGCCAGTGAAGCTACTTGCACACAAGCTATTATGTAAAGCAGAGATTTGTCCTTTATCTTTCAGTATTAATCATCTCAGAGTTACTGTTAACAAAAGGAGAGCAAGACTAACTGCAAGAGATTCAAAATGATTCTTTAACGTATATAATGTATTATGTCCTTTAACAAACATATGCATCCAAAAACTATTTTGCTCATTCTATGCCAACTTGTTTATTTTGCTGCTCAAAAATACTGTGTAAACCCTACATATCAGCCTGTATACAAAAGAACCCCCCCTCTGGGAAAAACCACAGAAAAGTGAGCCAGTAGATGGCATTGTGGCACTTCAAAAGACATTCCAGAAAATTCCACTTAAAAAAACATGCAAGCCTAAGTGCTGTGTTTAACCACTTACTGCTTAACCACTGCAGTATTTTACTCCTGCTCAATGCTACACATGCACAACTGAATAAACAAAACCACATGATGTAACTCCRCTGTCATACTAGCCCTGAAACAAATCTTGTCTGCTCTGGTTACCAAATCCAATTAGCTCCATATGTTAGATTTACAATGCCAGTCTCGAAAAGATGATCCTTATTTGATGACTAATGTCCCACAAGCCATGGCCATCATGGGTATACCAGAAAAGATATGACTTGTTGAAAAATATTTACTAAAAAATAATCATATACAAGAGCTTACAACCAATGCAGATGATATGACTTCCTGCCACACAGAAACTACTGTGGAATAGATATCCCTTAAAAATAAATTTTTAAAGTATTTTATGAATATTCCCAGTTTCTTTCAATTAAACTGCTGATACGCCCTCACAGCCAGAGATGAGAAGACTAGCAACCCACCACTTTCTTGTGCAACACAGCAGTTCTCTCTTGCTCAAACCACAGAAATTTGAAATAATTTTGCAGAACTCAACGTACAGAAGAACTCATGAGTTTAAGAATTATATTCCATACACAGGCAAGCTTGCTTAAACTGAAGTTAGACTTGCAATTATCAGTACTTTGTTTGCAATCTACTTTATAGATAAACCTCCTTTACCTTGATCATGTCTGTGCAGGGTGTTGGAGAAGAGATTTCCAGAGGATTCTTCCAGTCCCAAGTATTCTATGAAGCTTATTTATCAGTGCCCCTCATGACATTAGTCCTTAAGAAAAGATCTTGTTTCACTGTAGTATTCATCTTTTTCAGAAATTTCTAAAAATTCTTGCATCATAACGAAAACTTTCAGGATAGTGTAATTCAATCTGCCTACCSTAATGACCTTAATTAAAATCAATACTGCACTCTAAGGGTCTAAGTTGTATATATTATTTTTTTTCATGCCATTTCTTCTAGAGTAAACTAAAGTAGTTTAGTTTTCCTGATGGAAAAATTTCAACTTCAGGTCTTCACTGCCTGATAACATAAYACTAGGATTAAGAAACAAAGAAACAACTAAAACTTCATCCACAAACTAATAGATCATATGTTTTTGCAAATTTAATATCTACAAAAACATCATCCTCACTTGAACAAAGCTGGGGTTTATACGTGAAAATTCCCTTTTTAGATTATAAATAGGTTTTAAAAACACAGAAGGATACAAGAAAAATGTTTCTTCCATCCCCTATGAAGTTACAAGTATTACTGTGAATGTTTAAATATTAAAAATGGATGCTGCGTTTGTGTAATAGAGGTGGTCATGTTGGACTGAAGCACCCAGGAGAATAGGGAAAACAGTTCCTTCGTCTTATTTTCACCTCTTTCAAAGTGATCCCATCCATACAGGTAGATGACAAGTGTCAGAAACTCAAAAGCATTTCAAAGAGAATAGAATGGTGTAGGGGAGAACGTAAGCACTGATCAATTGGATCAATTTAAAGATCCACCTTTTCCAGTATGTTGTCCCCACCATAGTCCACAAGCAGTTCTTCAGGGAATGGAGCATGAATATGACACACATGCATACATCCTTCTGCTGAAATGCCTCCTCTGCTTCCAGGAACCACAACTTTTTGGCAACTTCAGGGCCATGTAACCATAACACCATTTTAACAGACTTGATTAATTAGTCTTATCCCTATTTGAACTCATCGGGCCTCCCCGGCATGCTGTGGCAATGAGTTCTACCATATAAATGTGCATTTGGCACTTCTTTTGAACTCTCAAGTTTGGTGGTTGATCATTTTGCTTAGTTCTTGTAAAACATTAAAATCAGCAAAAACCCCTGTCATTCTATTTTTATTTTCCTCAGAAATATTTTTCTTTTGTGGGAGTTTTCAAGTGGTATATTCTTCATATCCAGGTACCGTGAAAGAGGATAACTCAAAGAAAGTACTTARCCAGCTAACAACCAACAGCTGACACCATTTCTGAACAGGCTGGGAGTGCTCCTTGACCCCCTGCTACTGATCTGACAGTAGAAGTAGAAAAAGATGACCTGACTGACTGCTCTTASAGTTATTAAAGCAGAGTCTTTCAAGGTGCCCATCTGTGTCCAGTGACCACACTCTGCCCAGAAAGTCTATTGTATTGGAATGGACCCTTGGAATAAATACAGTRTGACCTTGCGCAGTGAACCCTGGAGTGTGGTGGCTCACAGGCAAAGGAGAGCATCCTTCACCATCTTATTTATGTTGTGGGTTTGGTCTTGTATCCTGTGAAGCTCGGTGGTGGGGATTGACACAGAACCAGCAAGAAGACGATACTGGGTCACCCCATAGTTTTGGAATTCTTGGAATTCTACATGCAACTTAAAATTGTTGCAAGCCTCTCTTGCCTGCATCAAACTGTGGTTTGCARAGGACACCACTTCTGTGTCAGTGAGAAAAGAAATTTGGTTATTTTCTTGTGTTCATCAGTTGCCCTCTGCTATCATGAGAATGCTTRATGAGAAAAGCAGCCCGACCCAAGACAGACACTTTTTGTGGCAAGATTTAGCCATTCTTCYCTTGTAGCTGATTTCCTTCCAAATCCATCCAAGTGCCTGAACTTTTTGTCCTTTGGCATACTCATTAACGTCGGTTCTTCTCGTGCAGCCAGTGCTTGAACAGAATCAGAGCTGGAGCATAAGGATTTGTACCCTGATCATGGCCAGGTGGTATTTTCTCAACACATTCAGTGGCTCCTGGTGCTGTGGTCAGCCACATCTAAACAAATCACGCTGCATCTAGTATCTGTTTGTTTTAGAGAATGGTAATTATAGCTAACCCCAAAGACAAGAGATTTTTTGAAGGTGACTATTGTTTCAAAAGTCCACATTGTAAACAAGTGGTACAAATTTTGAAACTTTAAAACAGGCTTGGTGCTGATTCACCAGAGCATAGGCCACTGCTTAACCCAGAAATCAGTGGGGATTTTCTCAGATATTAAAGAAATGGTGACAACTGTGGTTGTGTCACAGGCTTTCACTGCTCTTCCAGACCAACATTATAGTCAGAAAACCTCCCCCAAAACCTGTTCTTATTTGCACAGACATAAGGAAGATCTGCGGTAGACTTCCCAATAACATAGTCTCTGAAGTGTTCCCCTGCTTGTAGGACTGGTAACTATTTGTGAAAGAGTAACTTTCCAAACCATGCACACACATACAGCCATGGAGCATCTGGACCAGGCAGGGATCTCAGTCTTAGCATTCCCTCAGGTTGGAGGCATCCCAATTACAGCATCTGTCCAGAAGGAGAAACAGATGGCCAACTTCTCCAGACTTTTCTGCCTGCCTGACCTGATGTCCTTTACACCAGTCACTTGGGCAGATAAATAATAATAAATAAAATTAATAAGGTTAATTAAAACCCCTGGGTAAATTAAAGAGTTAATTATGTGACAGTACTTCTCAGTCCTAAATATTGGGCTGAATCACTGGGGCTGTGTATGCACTCACTAAAAAGAGGAGACTGACAGAAAAAGTATTATCCTCAAGATACTACATTTGCTAATTTGCTGTACAATTGCAGGGTTAATTGACAATGTCTTGCCATTTCTGAAAGCAGTTTGACAGATTTTCCAGGCACTCCAACACTTCCTACAGCAAATCTATGTGAGGTACAATAATATCTACTGCTTGAAAGTAAAAGAAAAAGCTCTCAACTCAGCAATAATAGTGTTCCTTAAAAAAAATTTAAAACATCTTACAAACTAGTGCATAGGTTTTTCTGTACAAATCAGCATTTATAAACTAATACTTCTCACTTTGTTTCAAGCTCACAATGCAATCAATAATTACATTAAAATATACTAGCAAGGAAAAAATACGAAGTAGAGCTAGCCAATTAAGAATTACTTTAAACTGCAAGCATGCAAATCAAATTTAACTAATAAGTTAAAATTTTTTAATCTTGAGCGTTCTTCCCTCCATAAACTCAGTCTTTAACTGCATAATTACTTATAGAAAAAATCTTCCAACTGACATTTAAACCATTTTTCTAAACCTACTAGGCTTTTACAGTTATATTGTCTGCATTTGTGCTAGTAGTAACTTCTGAAGCTGCCACCTCACTTTCACAGCAGAATAAAGATATTAAGTTCTCACAAGCTCCTATGGATACCCATCAACCACCTACAGAAGAAAAGCCAACTAGTGGCTTCCCTGGAAGAAAGGCTGCAGCGTGAGTGCAAGTCTCTCTCTTTAGTCAACAGAGAATCAACTCAGGAGAGGTGAGTTGTAAATGTTTCAACTACAGGGTAAGCTTACACAAGAGCTTTTAAGTGATGAGAGAAACAAAACCATCAAGCCATGAGGCCCAACAGTATAGAAAAGGAGATTTTCTAAATTCACACATCCACAAACTGTCATTTTGAAGTTCAGACGGGACAGGCCAGCAAGCTAACACAAAATCAGGGAAGGTATATTCAGAGTCGTTGCCAACTCCCCGGTGTTCCTTGCCCTTACAGTGGCTACACACCTCACCACCCACCTTTCTTTACTGGCCCTCACTTACAGTCCCAGTTTAAACTGCCTTTTAATGAATGCAGGGCAAAAGCCATGCAATGTGATGGCTGCAAACTGAGGTCACTTCTTCCCTGCAAAGTCACACTGCAGCTTGTCCCATGGGGTGGCAAATACCTGCCGCTCTCTCTCTAGCTTAGATACAAACCCTCTAACATGTATAAACTGGAAGCACCCGCCACAGGAGCTTGTATCTCACTGTGTTACTTAGTCCCAGCTGATGATAAGGGACATAAATTCAATTTCTTTCAGTCACAAAGGGAAATGTTGAATTGTTAAAGGATATTGTAAGAGACGGACTAAAACTTGCCCTAATTACTACAGCCTGCCTGAGTCAATATGCAAGTGTTACAAAGCTTCCCATGCAAACTGAAGACGTTAATCTTAGAAACAAGAATGGTAAATACTGTGCCTTCATCAAAAAAAGCTTTTCCTTTGAACTTCTAATTAGGCAATAAAAATGTATTACGCATTTTAGTGAGAAACTTTCTCAGGAAATACAATGATAACTAATTTATAATCTTCTGTGGCTCAGATGGTATTTGACATAATTTCTCCTTAGGACCCTCCTTCCCATCAGCCAGCTAAACTCTCATGCCTTAATTCCACAGTGATTCCAAGTTTCCTTTCAATGGGAAGGTTACGAAGAACAACAGAATAACTCCTTAAGTTGTGATCCAGTTGAAAAAGCACAGAGAAGTCTGAGGAGATGCAATGTGGGGCTTGGCTCATGTCAGATTGAGTTTTCTACTTTGTTTTTATACCTGAAGAGTGAATGAATGCATTTTCAGTCTTTGTCTTACCCTACTTTCCTTAAAAAAGAGGTGCAGCCCCTGCACATGATACAGCCATGAAGTAACCCTGCCAAAGAGATATCACGCTTACAGAAAGGATCTTGAGCAGTTTGCTCATGCAAGAATCTGATCCAGGAGAGAAGCATAGTCAGGTCACTCTGGATCAGACAGCAGATCAGAGGTTCTTGAGTACATGCTTCTAAGGCAAAAGTCAGTCAAATGCCACAGAATAAAATGATGGTGTTCAACAGCATCCAGTGTCCCACCGGCAGTCAGTAGGTCCTGGTAAGGGAACTGGGGAAGGAAAGCTATTTCCTAATGTGGCAGCAAATCATCACTTACCAGTCTGTCTAGTCAGACCCACTGAGAAGGCCAGAAGCAAAGACTAGTAAGGCCACAGCTCATGTAAATAAATAAACCAAACCCAACATCAGCCAATGTCAGACAAGAAAAAAACATTGTTGGGAGGGTAAAAAGGTACTGGCAAAAATTTGCCATAAGTAGAAATKATCCATCATGTTCGTGAGAGGCAGGAGCTTTCCACCTATTTCCAAACACAGTAAGACTGGAGTCAGATACCAATTACTGCTAAGTTAAATGATGGGAAAAAAACTGCTACCTATGAGTGCCCAGAATTTTAACACATTGCTGTTATATCCAAAAAGGACCATCTCTACACTATTAAATGCTGAGAACATCAATTTTTACTGAATGTGTTTTGCTTCTGCTTTAAAAATATAAGAAAGAAAGAAGTGCCTGCCATACAGAATTGGTCTCCTTTTGCCAATAATGCTAGTCAATATTAGCATGTAAGTTTTTAATGATTCACTACACTGTTTGATTATCTACTCCCAAAACCCGCCTTAATTAGCAGAAATATTGATTTTACAATGTTCAGTCCTACAAGCTTAAGAAATACGAGCTGATAAACCTAGCCCTGAATAATAAAAAATTAAACTGATATGGTAATAAAATTGTAACAAAGGGAAAATGTACTCGTGCACCTAAATTGAGTTGCAGTAGATAACATTTTAAAATTTTAGTTTGAATCCTGCTGAGGCAATCATTTATGGGATGCTGCCTTGCCAAGCAAGTSACCAAGAGCTCCTTGAGAGGATGTGATTGTACTGTTGCCACAACATAGGGTCTGGTTCAAAATACTCTCCCCAAAGTATAACAGAGCCATAGCCCAAAGCAAATGGTGCCAAAGGTCTAGCTGACAAGCTTTTCCTATCAAGGAGAAAAGACACCTGGTCCAAATTTAGTTTTTTTAAAAAGAATGACAGAAAGTTAGTGCTTTTACATCCAGTATACAAAATTTTTTTTCCAGATTTCTACCTCATAAAAATGAAAGTTCTCCTTTTCTGTTTTAAGAATAGGAAATTCTGAGCATCTTTTCTGTCTTAGAAACCATAGAATAGTTACAGTCAATGGACATATGTTTAACATTAGCAGATAGACTCTTAAGTCTGAAGGGACAAGCATAATATGTCAATGCTGCCTTCTGTTTTAAAGCAGCCATAACATTGCCAGTAATTCTCGACATCAAGCTCTAACTATTTAAGCTACAGAGCCTTCACTTCTAAATTCTGTATTCGCACAAGCATTTTTGAAATACAATGTTACCAGCCTTCTATAATAAAAGACTAAACATTCTCATTAAGTGCCTAGAATGATCACTTAAAGGAAGACTCTCGTCCGTTCTTAAGTTTTAGTAAAGAAAGAGGACACACATCCAACACTACCCCTTTTCCTCGTTTCTTTAAGGAGAACCAACCAACCATCCAACCTATATGGCCAGGTCAGCACTCATAGAAAAGGAAGAAGCAAATGGTATGTAATGGTATTTTTTTTATGTAAAAAGAACACATTTTAATCCATTCTTCCTTGAGAGCAAGTGTATCTTTCAGAAAAGATAAAAAGCATGTCTTAGCTGTAAGTAAGTCCTTATGTAAAGAACTAAAGCAAATAACTAAATCCTGGCTAATATTTGACAGTTGCTGCCTTATGGAAACACTGAGGTCTGCAAGGACAGTGGCAGAATGATTAAATGGTAAACCACTATGTCAGCTGTTGAAGAGATTAAAAACCAACAGCCTGTGTAACAGTAACAACAAAAAAGACCAACAGGACAACAGCAAGTGGTGGCATCAGCATAACCAGAAATATGTGTGTAAAAGAGGCTTTAGTTCCTATTTCATTATCAAAGCAAATACCTTAATTCTCAAGCATCCCAAGATGCAGAAGGCAACGAGACCTACTGAGGTGAAAAGTCATGCTTGTCTAAATACCAACTAGGGAGCTCTTTTTTCCCCCCTTTTCCTTTCAGAGAGGTTTCTAGCACTGCTRCTGTTAGCAGCTGGTTCTGAGTGTTGGCTGCTGGAGAGGAGCAGTCCTGGGGCCTGAGCACTACTGCTGGGAGGGAGCTGTGCAAAGCAGCTCTGTACCTGCTGCTTCCCAAAGTCAAGGGTTATCAGATGGTGCTGCAGGTGCATTGACACCTCCATAAGGCTTGCTATGAGTCATATACACAGTGAAACACAGCCAGGACTCCGAAACGGTACACTGGCACATTTCCTTCCCACTTGCAAGAACCAAGACTCCAGGTCGTGACTCCTTTGCTCCTCCAGAATAATGCATCACAAACACAGTCAAAACCAAGTAGTGGGGCAGGCTATGAAAGGTATTAAACCCCTCTCACAACTGTAGAAGTACAAGAGATGGTCAAAGGAAGTTTTCTTATGGATGCCCATTCTCCTTCAGTCCCACCTACGTCAGAACAGCTGTTCTAAGTTCAGTGCAAAAGGTAAACTGGGGGCACTGTCAGTATAAGCACAACCCTAAAAGACATTTGATGAAGAGACATATGGACTGTCAGCATCAGTTGAGCTGACACATGGTGTCTCTCCCTGTTGTCAACAACAGACAACTGTGAGAATGGCAGCCAGAAGATTTTGGGAGTTTCTGGGTGCTGGCTCTAGGCTAGACTAGGTACACAACTACATTCACCCCTGGGCTTCCAACAGATGGGTGGGTAGTGCTGGGTTGCAAACAAGTGATGTGGTAGCAGCTCAGGCTTTCAATGGTTTAAAAGTTTTCCGTTTTAGCTTTAGGTGTGTTTTTGTTTTCCTTTCATTGACTTTATTGAGAAGATTACTGATGAAAACCAGATCTATCAAAACTTGCTTCTATATGTGAATGGCACCTTCACAGTTCACCAAGGACCTGGCAATAGAGTCCTTAAGGTTCCTAATAAAACTCCTAAATGCAGCAGGATGCTTGTACTGATCTTTAGCTATTTACCAGAAAAGCCTTGACTTATGTTCCTTAATTAGTAGACTTTACTGAGAATTTAATTCACAGGACAGGTAGATGCATGGACTTAATTGATAAGGCAGCAAATAATGCAAACAGAAATAAAATATTATCTACTCAAAAATAATTATGTAAATAGATTTCTACAGAGAAAGCAGTTTCCAGGTGAGAATCCGTGCAATTGCAACACCTGAAATGGACTGGGAACTGATTTTCACCTGTTATTATTGCTCCCAATGCTGACTTTTTTTAGTGTTTTGTACTAAACATTACGTAATGTTTTCAGCACTGCAAACATCTTTCTTAAATCAGTAATTTGGAAAAAATACGTTCAGTTCTGTGACGGCGAATTTCATCATAGGTGATTCAAAACATTTTGCCAAGTGGATCAGGTAATTTCACAAGTTTGCTGTGATGCAATGCAATGACTCCAACTTTTTAAACCCCTATCTGGTTAAACTTTTTGGTAGAAAATTTGCGTATTTGCACGTAAACAAAAAATGATTTTTCAGCCATCAGATGCCAATTGGCATTGAGAAGAATGTCGTCAGCACTCATGAGGTACTTTTAGTTCCTGCCAATAAGATCCATGCTGCTGTCTCTGCATCAGGATACACAAAGTAAGCTGCTAAAATTTTAGAAAAGTGAATCAGAGGACCCAGCAGCACATAAATTAAGGTGAAATGTTACTGTTTTGTCTAAAATATACTTTACCAATTATAACTTTCGTCCTTATTTTTTCCTGTTGACATAAGTTCTTGATCCAGAAAGAAGGCGGCAGAGGCTGATAATTGATTATAATTGATTTATGACTGAACAATTGAAGACTTTCCAAATTTTGAAAACTTCCAGTACTTGTAGCAGATGAGGTTGTGGATGAATAATGCCAGAGGCTGTGTATGTATGAGGTGACTATATATCTCACCAATTTCTCCAAACTGYGGCTATTAAAGGACGATATATTGTGGAAAGGAAATATGGAAATGACTGCATTTTTTCCTATAAATCTCTGGCCTCTCCAAGCATGCATTGTTCCATATGGTATCATTCCAGGTGAGCAGGTAGGTATCTAACAACTAGATTTTTCTTGCAAGCTTAAGTTCTTAGGCATGAGACCGATGGACAACTACAAACCAAGTGGAACTACTGCCATTATTTGTTATAAAAACCAAAATCAACTTCTCTTAGTTATAATGTATTGATACAACCTTACAGCAGTTTCTCGGGTTGTGGGAGACAAAAAAAGTGAATACAGTTTTACAGTGTTACTTTTCCCACAGTCTTTGATACATGCATCCATGTCAGGAATGTAACCCACAGGAGGCAGAAGAAACTGCTGCCTTGGCTAGTTCTTATTCTTTTGCAGTGAGTGCCAACTCACTGCATGGCTCAAGCAGCTCAAATGGATCTCCTGTTGTTATTCTTTGTGTATCATGAAAAATATGCTGGAGGACAAAGATGTCTGAAGTGTTCTATGTGCCTAGTCTATAGATTCACTTCATGCTTTGCTGTTATCCACCATGAATTCAAATTACAATATAGTGGACATAAGTTACTCATTCATAAAATTCAAAACTGACAAATTCAAACATTTATTAAAGGTATGGAAATTAAAGAAAAACCACAAATATCTCCACTGAGGTAGGTTAGTTACATCAAAATCTCTCTCTTTTCCTCCTTCATCTCACCTTTTCCTTTTCTTACAAGATGGCAGACAGATTTCCAGCCTTTGTACATCCTCTCTTCCTGACAAAGTACTTTAGTTTTCACAGCTGGTTCATGACTGGGAACACATCCACTCACTCCAGCTCTGTGCAATGAATGATATCCAATCTCTCTGTCTTCAGCAAAGCATAACTTAATATATTAACTTGTAACTTCTATATCGTGTGTCACATGCATGATAAATGTGTTGGTGCCCTGAAATCTAGCAGCATTTTATTACATAAAACTAAACAAAATTCACCCTGTAAAATACGAGTGTTTCATGCCAAATACATTAAGAATAATGTCATACTGACAAACACACTCATCTTCTTCACCCTTGTAATTGAAATGCAGGGGTTCCAACTCCATGAAGTCCCCTTACCTTAGCGACCTTCCTCGATGGTCATGAGACACCGTGGCTTCAGAGAGTGCAAATGTCTGTACAGGTGCTTTTCTGCCCACATGAACTRAGACACAAAGTAGAATATCCAATCTACTTCTTGTATATGTTAATCAATTGAGTAACTTAAACCGGATTACATTTAATAGATGACTTTTAATACATAACTCAAATTCCCTAAGTTGCTTTCCTGCTGTATTTTCTGAGACAGCATGAAGTGGCCTTGAAATAAATAAAAAAAATCCCCCCAACACAAAGCAATAAAATACAGACCCACGCAGCATATCTGATATAAGAATCTGATAAAAAGAGGATCAAGAACAACTAAACACCTTTATTTTATTTTAGAAAAATAAAATTCTCAAGTTAGAGCAGAACTTGGGTAGTTCTAAATTGACACTTTCTGCAGCAGAAATATTGCCTAAGCTCTTTTAGAACTTGCTTGCATGCCAGAGCAAATATTTTCATTTCATTGACCTTGCTAGGCAACTCCCCAACAWAAAGTGTATGGTAAAAACACTCTCCAGTAATATCAAGCCTGGAATATTTATTAAAAACATTTGCAATCCATGAAAACAAACTCTAATTCCGCACATATTCAAACCATGAACTCCATTCCGTGTATTAAGCAGCACAACAGAACCTCATCTAAAACAGGTTTTCATGTGGGAGAAGAGGAGGTAGTGGTGAGTGGGTGCTCTTCTCTACATTATTACTAAGATTTGACCTTTCGAGCCATCACTGACTAAAATTAGCAGACTTGATTTCCAGCTTTTTGGATGCACACTGTACTATGTTCCAGTGCTCTACAGCAGAATTAGCAGCAAGATTTAAAAGCATTGTAAAGTATTTTCTTACGAGAATATAAAGGGCATATTAGGACATGAGTTATAATTCTGTCTACTTTTCTCTCCGATATACCCAACATCGTGCAGGCCTAAATGACTACATCTTTCTGTCTGCACCATCGAAAATCAAGATATATGTCTACCTACCACTGTAGCCTCTAAATAATAGAAATGATAGTGTTGAAGAGGATCTGTTGTTGTGGTCTTATGTAGGACAGCTTATAATAATAATACCAGTACATTTTCAGGTCCCACTACTTTGGAATACCTAGTCAACAATTAACAAAAAAAAAAGGGTCCTTGAATAAGTTATGATTCTTTCAGATCCATCAAGATCACATCCTGTTCCTCTCTGACTCTCTGGCTGACCCTGTTCTGTTAAGTAAAAGGAACTGGGAATGTTTTTATGACTGAATCAAAAATAATTATCACCCAGTTTCACAAGGTAGTTGAATGTAATGGTCAGTGGTATTTATTTAAGCAAGAAATACCTTTCTGAAATGACCTAAATTTATAATGACTGCTGTCGCTTTAGTTTATTGGCAGTGAATTTCACCCACTCTAGAGAGGTATGTAGATGAAAGAGGAGGATTTCTACCGTGTATAAATCTAGAATCAACATTTATTAGTGTGAACAATGAAAGAYAGCATAAAGTATGTCCATGTTTTGAAGGCCAATTTGTAGGATTTTTGGTGCTGAACYTTTGTATCATACACAAAATTAATAGCAAAATGGCTATTACTGTCTTCATGGTTAAAGCCTGGTTCTTACAAAGACAGTAAGTTTGTTCATGTGGGTCGTTATTTATTTATTTAGTGCCTTAGCACTTCAAAAGAAGAAATGATAAAGTCAGAAAGATCAAGTACTTTACCTTTTTAGAAATGATCTAATGGAGTTTGTGGTCACCTTGCAGTTTGACAAGCTTTTCCATAAAACCCCAAAACCACTAACCAAGAAACTGGTCCCCACAGATGCCCATTCCCTGCTTTGTTTTTCACCTTCTTCTATGACAGGATCCAACTATCAGTCCATAAATCCTGTAAATGCTTTTCACAGTGGTTTTTACTGCCCTTTGGACTGAAACTGTCCTGGAGGAAAAGGGAATTCACTACTGTACTTTCCTACTAGCCAATTTCTGTAAACACCTAGTAAATAAAGCACAGAAATAGCTTGTCCATTTTTGTGTTTCATAGCAGAAATTAGAAACTGAATAGCAGAGAATTGTTCAGGTGAGCATTGGAAAATGAGGACTAAGTGATACAGGTTGAATCAGATGTAGAATATGCAGAACAGACTTTCATATTAAACAGTATTCACAGCTGTAAGCCAGAAGGTATTTAGAAAGACGAAACTAGAACAATGGGAGTAGAACTACTGACATAGTATCTTTACCATTACCAGAAGGAAATACTGTGGGAACTGGGATATTGCCTCTGGGCCACCTGATGGTACTGATTACTTCATCTTTAAGAAGCGATTTTCTGGGGTGAAGGGGCAAAAGAAAAAAGTTGGTTGTTTTTTGTCTAACATTTCTATGTCACTTCAAATATTTTGCAAATATCCTCTGTAAATTTCTCCCTTAATTATGCAAATATGCACTTGTGAACTGTGAGAATTTAGAAGTGTATGTATAGAAAAATTGAAAAACACGTTATTGAAAGCAGTACAGAGAATCACAGATTCCTTGAAATCAGGATGTTATCAACTATCATTAACTGCTTGTACTTTGGCTTACACATCTCTCCAGCTATCACAAAGACACTCAGTTTTCTAGAATCCAAGCTGCTTTGGAAAGCTGGATATTTGGTACAGACACGGTCCCCAACATGCTCAGTTCTACAAAACTTCAGCTAAAGAGCTAGTAGAGGCACATACTGCATACTGGGCTGAACAGAGAAAGACAGAGACAGAGCTGGGAGTTCAATTACATCCCTGAAGCAGCTTCACAAGTCCTGGGAGTTCACTGACTCCCTCAGCATCTCTAGTTTCGACAAAATGTGCTGCTGATTTTATGACCAGTCTGCCTGAAATGCTTTCAAGTGCTACAGAGTTCAAAAAGATGGGTTCTCCACATCTGCTTCTCCATAGCTTAGTCTAGAGTGTTTATAGTGGGAATTGGTGGTACAATGTGTTTTTATCATTTTGAATAACTACAAAATGCAGACACTGCTAGTGAAATGAAATTAAAAACTCTTTATTTACAAGTGGACCAATGTATAGAACTTTAACTTGTGAATACTCTAAAGCAGATACTGAGGAGGGAGTAGTGGAGGGGAAGATACTTGGCAAATTGACAATTGAATCAATATAAAAAATAAAAGTACCATTTTAAGCTCTTCACTTACAATGTTAATCCCTTATCCACATCAAATTAAAGTAAAAAAGAGTTGCTGGACAATATGCACACAATCTGCTAGAATTTGACACTCCCAGAACAGCAACATTTTAGATATGGATTGCCAGTGTAAGGATTGCATATGGATTGCACCTGTAAAGCATCAGCTTCAGTATTTCACAAAAGGCAGCAACTTAAACAAAACATTGAAGCATCTCATGGATCTGCTCTTCAAAAGGATTTAAAGCCACTGATTCGCAAATGCAACACAGTTGTTTTAACTATGGGGAAAAAGTTCAGTCTTGTTTGAAGTTTGTACTCATTGGCAAAGAGGATTCTATACCCCCAGGATGATTTGAATATATGTATTTTTTGGAAGGGCGACATAGCTATAGTAGAAAATTACTTCATCCCAGAGGATTAACATACAGGTTTCTGAAGAATGAGTAACCATAAAACAGTCTTGTTTTAACAGAGTGCATTTCTCAACAGTGATACTGATGGTTTGCAAAGTGTGTGTGTGTAAGCCATCCAGGGCAAACTGGTGACAATACTTTTCAAAACATCCAAAAWTATAATAAGTTTGCCACCTGCTGAGATAAATGACAGTAAGTGAAAGAGATGACATAGGTGTCAGGTACAATAATTTTGAAATTCAGATGCTCATCTATCAGTACATTGCTTATTTAGAATTCCTACGACTCAACAYGCAAGTGTCCTTTGGAGCAATGCAAAAATTAAAAAAAATCAGTTTCAGATGCAGTCTGCCTTTAATACCATAAACACCACTCTGGATCTCCTGAGACTGCTCCACAAAACCACCTACTCACACTTGCATCCATTAGAAACAGACTGAAGTTCACACCCCATCAGAGTAAGCCATTTATTGAAACTCAGGACCTCTATATAGAGGCACTAACATACAAATCCTTCCAGGAGCTCTTATTTTTCTTTCTCTTAGCATGCTCTTCAGAAAACAAGAAACATACAATGCATTGATTCAAACTGGGCAAACCCACAGCATTTCTGTTCTGGGCGGTACAAGGCGCAGCATTAGCTCAGTTTATTTCTAGTTACCAAGGCCTCATCACAGCCTTTGGCACTGAAACCTGCCAGATAAAATATATAAATGGAGCTGCAGCTGCACCTCCAAGCTTGCACCACGCTCATCATGGGCAAAAATAACAGCAGTACAAATCAGCAGGAAAAACACGTGGGGAGACAACGTTTTATAGGACAAATAAAAAGTTAACAGTGGTGGTCCAGCCCTACTAAACCCTGAATTCATGGATCAGATATTTGTTATYAGAAAGGATGTACTTTTTAGGGAGAGTCTTGTTCTACAGACTTAGTGGAGGAAACGGTGGAAGCTAAATGCTGTTCTTACTGAATGCATCTGCAAAATTCCCATGTGCTTTAGGTGGGATAAAATTTTGTTCAAGGGATAATATTTTAAATTTGGTTTTATGATGTTTTGATTAAATTTGAGAGATTAAAGAATTTTAAAAAGAGGTGATTCAAACTGTTCTTAGATTTTCTAGAAACACAGAAGCTGCCTCAGCTCAAGACAAATTGGTTGCCCCAGCAAGCTCAAAAATATCTATGTATAGAAAAAATAAACTTGATTGGAGAGACTGAAATCACTTGGAAAGATTCAGATTTATAAGCTTACCTATTCACATCTGTTTACCTCCCTGCCACTGAAGAACAAGGAAATACACCTATAAACCAAACAGAAACTACCAAATTGTACCAATAAAAAAGGTTTTAAGACCAAGATAGAGACTTGTAAAAGGTAGATGAATCAATAAAAGTGTGGTTCTTCATGGAGAATAAAGATCAATAAACGATCCTGTAACAGTCTAGTGATACTTGTAAAGAGTTCTGCTAGAATTCCAGAGCAAATGTGTTTACAGGGCCAATTGGTGCTGTGGAACTTTGTCACACACTATGATAAAGCCATGCTTTTTAACTCTGCAGCCAGAAAAAGTTGAGAGATTTTGGCTGTGTTTCTTGCAGTAACATCTGAAGTGTTCAGCACCCATGATGAAACGCTGGCTAATCACACATACTGTGCTCTAAAAACCAGTCTTGATCAAAGTGTTGTACAGCCCAGTGCCCTCCTAAGTTCTCCAAAAAGTTTCAAAGGTTCACATATTATGAAGTGTTGCATTTAAGCTGCTTGTGTGTTGCAATGTGTCATATGTCATATTTTGATCTTTTGATTTACCATATAAAAMCTGTCATCTTTGTTTACTGTCAGCATGAAACCAACATGCTACACTTGTGATAATTCCATAAAACTGATAAGGCTGAATTTTGGCAATGGTGGGCAGCAAATGACAGCCATGCTGCTGTTTGCTTACTGTGCTGAGCTGGYAGAAGTGAAACAGAAGCCATCGAGAGAATTTACATCTTTACTGTTGACAAATCCATTTAATGGTGTAGAGAAACACATCTGCACTTGGCACGGGCTCCATTTAAAAACAGAAGAATCATTGTTTTAGTGGACATTACAGAAATGTAACTCCCCAAGTGAATCTGATGCAGTAATAACAACCCTTTAACCGCTGTCTAATGATTTCTGCAGACACGAAATGGAATATTTTACTACTATTTTCAGCCATCTGTGCTGCTTTTTCTTTCAGCCCAGGTTTGCCAAAATTGTAATGCAAGTCCCTATCCTTTGCACCACCACATGCTTCTTGGTATCAATACACCAATTAAACGTATCACTGGTGTCACAGGTAGTAACTGCTGAGCTCTCACACTGGCAGAAGCACAACTCAATTGTGTATATAGCAGGTGACCGCTAATTATTAAGCCATCCTCCTATTCTAATTTAAGGTTTCTCTTAACCTTAATAGAGGGAATAGAGAAGAAGCTTGCCTGGAAGTTGTAACATGACAATAGGACTAGAAAGGCCCTTGTTAATTTGTTGTTTGACCACACACTTTTGTCACTATGGACAAGTAAGTCAAGCACCTACACAGTGGTTTTATTTTGTACACAGAGTAAAGTGAATTTCTTCACTCTCCGTGCTTTGTTCCACATCGTGGCCCAGCATCTTGGGAGTGCATGGGCTAGGTTCTTCTCCGACTAAACTGCTTGGGAAATCTCTAGAACCATGCCGAGTGTGCTCCAGCAGTAACTGAGCATTAAGTCATCAAGGCTAGACAGGAGTTAGTCCACAGTAAAATCCAAAACACAAAACATGTACAATGCAGACATCAGGTCCTTGACGCAACGTATTTTGCTTTCCTGATATGTTTGTATAGGTCTGCTCAGTGCACTAATGTGGACATGACTTCAATTTTCAGCTCTCGAGATAGACTGTATCTTTTTGAGGCCGCGATGTTTGCGCCCACCCCTCGGAGGTCCTGCTTGTACCAACTGCAGCAGTTCTTCTGTAACCACTCTTATTCCTTTATTATTACAATGTATACTTCCATTGCCATGGGGTGAGAAAGTGAATAACTGCTTCTCTTCCACAATGATACAACACGGTATCCATTATCAACTGGATCAGCTTTGTTCATGTACATGACTGTTTTGGATTTACAAATTGAGACAGTATCACAAAAAAAGAGAGGAGCTCCTGTTTTGATACTGAAAACATACTAACCAAACTACAGCCTGAAGCACACACATAAAAGTGCCACAAAACCTTSCAGAACAAACAAGAAATTTACATTTATAATATGTACTATATTTAATCTAGTCATTGTAAAGACTACTTTAATTACTAGGATAAAAAGCAGGGGCACAATATACAACCTGCAAGTTCAGAATGAAAAGCAACAGTTAAACTAGCAATGATTTCAAAAAAATTCACAAAACCTCGTAGAGGCTTCTCTTTGGAATCTTGTGGTTGAAATTTATTATTCTCTATTAATACGTAACCTGCTGCCAACTCTTGTTTAACTTAGTGACATACTACTATTTTCCCTCCCTTCCCTGCATTCCTCCCCAGCCGAGCAAAATGAACAGCACGTAAAATAAATACGGAAAAACTTAAAAAACAAACATCTTTATGCAGATAAGCAGCACTATCTGAGGTAGTGCACCCAGATCTATTTGCATACATCATTAGAGAAAATGCTGCTGCTGTAAACTGACAAGTCAAAAGAAGGCTAACTCCCAAGTAGCAGCAATYGGATTGACAAATCATTCACTGAAGTAGAAAAGGATTATGCAGAAGGAAAAGACTCACGTATGGAAAATAAAGTGATTTGTTCTTCCCTTTTATGCTGTTCCTTTTAAGAACGGCAGCTAAAACCAGAACTAATACGTAYATTACACACAGCTGAAGGGCAATTCCGTGCAATGCAACTATCACACAGAAATGGTGCATTTCATTGCTTTGGTAGAGATGTATTTGTGAGCTGCAATGGTGCTGAGCAAGCCTGCAGTTTTCCTCACTATTCCCTGGATAAGAAATGTATCTTTTTTTCCTGCCTTAGGGCAATCAGTTTCACCACATAAGCTTTGTCATTAAGGACTTTTCCCAAAGCTAATTTACAAGTTGCTTTTTCACACAGACATTTCCAAGAAGCATTTCCAGCACAAAATGTGGTCTGACAACTGTAAGTACACATCAAAGTTCTAAGGCGTAAAAGTTCTAACCTTTCAGCCGAGGCACAGCAACTGACTGCAGCTGTGCTCCTACTCTACCCTGATGCAAAATTAAGTAAGCTTACTGAGGTACCAGTAGTTTTTATTTGCAGTGCAGCAGGATGGGGATGTTCCTGTAGCTCCTTGCTGCACCTCCACCACGGTAGCRGCAACTTTCACCAGAAGGTTTAGTGTCACCAACGTAGCTCAGGTGCTCTGCTCTCATAGCSCTTTCCAGCTGCAGCCCTAATTCTGTATAGCAACAAAGTTTAAACATTTGTAAAGCGAGTTCGGCAACTAATTAACCTAAAACAGGAAGAAAGAAACAATTCACAATCTGTGACATGAGGATGCTGGGGAAGTAACAAGACTGGGGAGGAAGACGTGTGAAAAAGAAGGTAGACAACTGGGTTCAAAAATCTTCAATTATGTCAGAAAAACATGTATTTCTATTAAGTGACATGTCAAAATTTGTAGGTTCATCAAATATTACTCCAGGAAATCAAGATAAAGATCTGTGCCTTGTACAAGTTTTTACTCGATATGGAAAAGTCAGACTAAAGCAATAATTTTAGGTTCAAGCAGACTGTGATCTATGGTAACTCTCAGCTATTGGCTTGTAGGGGCAGATTAAAAAGTAATTTCACACAATATTCCAATACCTATGATAATATCATTGACAAAAAAGACATTTTGGCAGTACCTGGCACTAGATAAATTGAAACTGCTGATACATATTTAATACGCAACGTTAACTCCTCTCAAGCTAAGGCCCAGCTGAGACTGGTCAGCATGAGAGGAAAATCTGAGTGCTGCAAAAAAAGTTCTAACGATTTAATAAGCGGCTTCACTTATTTCAAGTTAGTCCTGGTAGAATTCTTACTGAGAAGCACTGGGACCACTTGCCTGTTGTTATCTTTATATCCTGAGGAGCCATGGCCCTGAGGAGGTCCCCACTCGCCTGGTTTGGTTGAGGTTTCTCTCTGAAGCAGTGCAGCCCACGGTGGGCTCCCTCTCTGCCATGAGCCCCTTGCGACTGATCCTCTGGTCTGGGGGCTGCCTAGATGCCTTTACTGGGAAACCAACCTCACGTTGGAACTGCTTGTTGGAACAGCAGCACTACTGCTCTTTGGATACCTTTGATTAAGCTCCAGCTGCATCTTTTAGAAGATAAGGAATGATATTCCACAGGTTTTAAAAATAAGCAGTTGTCATTTGATGCCCATTTTTTAAATTTTATTTTGTTACTGGCTGTGACAGTCACTCAAAAAAGGCAGTCATGCCCCTTCCTGCATTTTCTCTTCTCCTCTCTGCTCCTRCTAACACCAAAATCTGTACAGCTTCTTGGTGAAGTGACTTGGAAAGTGGCCAGGCTGCCCACCACCACTCTGCTACCTGCCTAGAAAAAACCGTTTCCTAGCCAGCCCGATTCCCTTTCCCAAGTGCCACACCAATTACTTACACACACATAAGGGACCAGGCAGCACTGTCATTTCCAGAGGCAATGCCAACTTCAGGTTYTTCTTCAATGACAGGCTAATGGTTGCAGTCTATATCCATTAAATTCTTCTTTGGCTTGAAACACATATGCTGCATATGCAGCTGTGAGTGACTCGGCTTAATCCGACATCACAGGCGCGTCTCAGTGAGGCGCCTAATTGATCTCCCTGAAGTGCTCGAGTTTGTGCTCAAGAGCCAACAAAATTCTTCGGAATACCTCAGTATCAAACACACTAAACAAGATCTCATTTTTAATTGTGTTCAAACTGCAAGAACAAAGAAGTGTGCCAAAGTAACAGTTTTAAGCTATCGAGAAAGCAATTAAAGCAACAGCCACACTACAAAATAAGTTACTTCTACTACACCAAAGATGCTGTTTAAGGAAAAGAAGTTCAGCTGTYCTATACAAAGTATAACCAGCACATTTGGCAAGCATCAATAAAGAAAGCAAAATCTGTGCCCCTGGTGACAGCTGTCTGTTTGACAGTAGCAGAGACCTTTTCATTTTCCAGTGTACTGGGTACTACTTTTCATGACGTATATTTATTAGAACAGCACGACCTATCTTCTGTGTCTGTCTTACCTGAGGAAAAGTATGTGGAAAGCACTATTGTATAGCAACATTAGATCCGTGCTGTGCATTTTTGTAGGGGTTTCTTCAGATCGCTACAGGCCATTAACCTTTCACTTCAGGTAAGTAATGAACAATGACTTTTCCAACAAAGGAAATCAGCCATGTTACCAGTGGCAACTTCACTTTTTAATACATGCATCAACCCCCTGTGCATGCACTTGTTATTTATTTTTTTAAAAAATCAATTCTGGTATGAAATAAGAAAGGTTCCCCTTGGCTTCACCTTGAGCTGATAATGAACAAACCCTCAGTGAAGCCTGCTCCCAAGGAAGTCTTCCTTAATAGCACTGATTAAAAATAAAATGAAGTTTCTACTTAGGAAGCAAGACGTATTGCTTCCTGCTTTCCTGCACCAGGGTATCTTGTAATTGGACCTGTGCTAATTGGACACTTCAGCCAAACAATTTAATTTATTAAAAAGAAAAATAAATTCCACTTTCCCTTGGTTTCTGAGAGAGCTACTGCCATTGACCAATACCACTATGCAGAACTGTGAAATCAACACAAGACCCTAATTATACCATGGGGAAAGGATAGGAAAATCCTGGAGGAGTCTCTCTTTTTTGTTTTACTTATATACCAAATCAACATACATCTTTCAAGCAGAGACATAGAAGTGATTCTTAAAGAACCTGCTCTGATCTAACATCTTGTACAGTGGTAGGATGGGTAGAATAGGTACAACTACCACAGGTTGAAAACTGTCTCTGTAACATTGATGTGATTTTGTATCTATATCAAATCATCAACTATAAAACAGGTTACATTTTTTTGCCTGACATCAGGGCATATAATTTACAAAGGAGGTGGTAGAAGCTGACATATTCAGGACAGCAGCCTAGAAGAAATAGAAATATAATTCAAAAGTAGGTTATTTCTTAGGCAGACACTAATTGGCAAAGACTTGCATCTCTCTGTTTTTTGTTTCTATGCAATGTTGGTCAAACCCACATCAATAATAATAGGGAGCTGAAAATCTTAAAAAATTGGGGAATGCAGCAACTATTTTTCCTTTCCCACTCTGTTTCCTTCTATCTATTAATTCATCCTTTACCCTTGTGCCCTTAAGTCTTCCTTTCCTTTCATCATTTCTCCTATTAACAGGGCTTCCTCCTCTCCAAAAGCAGCAGCTGTGAACTACTTCCTTTTAATGTCTCATTTCCAAAACGAACTTCCTCCATGAAGCAGGCACACGCCAGTCTGTCTCAGAACATGTGAGAGCCTTGGAGAGGTGTTGGAGAAAAAAGGAGAGCCAGGGGAGAATCTGCCTTGCATCTTCTAATGCTGCCTCTCCCTTTCTACTTTCTGTATGGCAAAATCACTAAAAAGGATGCACTGAAAAACTGCATCCTACTACTTCCTTCCCTTTATTTCATATATTGGCATTCATAATTAGATTTTCTTCATGAATTTGAAGGCAGATTTTATTTCATTTTAATAGGATGACAGCCTTTTATTTTCTACAAAATGCTTGTAATAATTTTGCAGCAGCAATATATAGCTGCAGAATACCTGAATGTATTTTACTAAACTTCATTCATACTGCCTTAATATTCTGCAGGCAGAAACTAGAATTCAGCAAACTGCTGATGGGTTGCATTTCTAAATTCTGTATTGTCTCAAATACTAGCTCAGTAAACTTAAAAAAATCATAATTGGAAGCCCCAAGAGATCAGAGAGACTGCTATTCTAATCTGTTATGGAAGTCAGATTCTGGAGAGATTTCTGATTCTAGCAGTATATAATTCACAAGACCAGAAAGTGGCCTCTTCTCTTTTTTCCCCCCATAGAATAAAATACATAATTGCTAACATGTTAAAACAATGTTAAAAATGCAAAACCAAAGCCACACAAGATGACTTGACATTTGTATGCAGAATTACACAGGGTTTACAGCACATTTTGTATTTTTAGACTTTCTGTCATAAAAATACAATTTAGTTCCAATCAATCTTGTCTGTATAAATGTGAAAGAAACAGTTCCCACAGCGAACCTCTGGATTCCACATTAATCATTGCTCTGAAAGACCATTTAATTACAGCAAGAATTAAATATACCAGAATATTTCCCCAAAATTGTTCTGCATTCTACACAGGATTTTCTGTCATGTTCTGTCTTTGTATGAGACCCCTTGTTCCTTAATAACATTCAGGAAAGCTCTGCCTGCAAAACAAGATATGAATACAGATTTCTGCTACTCATACTGCCTGGTAACTGTAGACACTGACTACTTCCCCTCCCCAGCTCCTTCAAAATTGTTTGTAGGAGAAAATTACAGAAATGTGATAAAGTCCAATTATTTGCACAAGGAAGATTTTTAAGATTTCCTCCATTTTCCTTCTTCTGTATGTTCAATTCATTCTCTTACAACCCAGCATGAAGATGCTGACTGGGCTACCCTCAGCTATGACAGTAGCTTGAACACATCATAATTTCCTCCAAAAGTTTAAATAGTGAGTGACCCCAGACCTTTGGGTACTGATGGAAAATTTAAACAACAAAGGACCAAGGGAGACCAGGCACAAAGGGCAAGCTTCAGCAATATACTTTCAGAACAAAGAAAAATAATCCACTGCAACAGGTATATTAGTAATTTCTGTTGTTCACCTCTGTGTTTGGAAAAGAAAGTATCCTGTCCAGCCTTTTTTTTGTTGCATAATTAAAAAGAAAGCCACAAGTCATCTAAAAACGTAGAAAGTGAATATGAATCAGGGCAACTATAAACTTATACTTTATTAAATAATTTTGTAGAGACTGAATTACTTTACCAGTATGAGCAATGTGTAGCAACAAACTTACAGGTGGTATCTCTTTTCTTTTAATTCAGATTTTCAATAGAATATTTTTGCTAGCATCAATGTAACATCTACTAATACAAAATAATTTCACACTAAAGATAATGAAAAGTAAGTCAAGTTCGTATAAATCAATCATTCTTTGAATGAACTTTGTTTTAGCAGTAAACATACAACATCAAAAAAAGAAGAAAAACATTTTCATACACTGGTATGTCTTTTTAAGGAAAGAGATTGCTGTGCTTGAAAATTTCTTTTAAAAGTACAGATAATTACTGAATACTGTCCCAATTAGTACGGGTACAATCCCATTAAATGAAACTTTGTTGGTTTCTCACTTTACCTAACAATGATGTCCAAATAATTTGTTGTCATGCAGAAAAAAGAACAACTGCATCAGGTTGGGTTTTACATTACCCACATTGTCCAGTAACTATTAGATTGAGTCTTTCTCTCACACTACTACTCTGCCTAATTCCTCAGCCCTCAGAGATGCCTTTGCAGACTGAAACATGAAGTAGTTATGCAGCACTGATTGGCAGCGTGCTGTTAAACCAGCAGTTTCACTTGTTCAGGGTGTTTTGGTTGGATTGCTCAGCTGTAATGATCCCCTTGATGTAACAATGTGGTTCTTAAAAATCACAATTCACTGCCACAGCAGCAGTGCGATGCCAACACAATGACCATTACTGTGAAGAATTTTCCATCCATTTATAATCAGAAATGATCACAGGTTTCACTGTAGGCAACTTACAATGCCACACCAGGTCTCTGAACTTGTTCACATTCAAATTGGAAGCATATTTTGCTTCACATTATCAGGTGTTTTTCAGATATCAAGAGTTACTACAACTCTATTGCCAAAAGTAAAGCTGACTTAAAACCGCATATATGTATTAATTTGGCTACGACGCATTCAAATTTTGTTCATAATAATAAAGGGAATGGGGTAAACCAGAAGGCTTCATTGAAAACTGCTGTTTACTTCTGGGCATACTCTATGTAGCAGAAGGCCACTGTTACTACATGTAGAGCAAAACTGAGATCTAAACACAGTAGATGTAGACCTAGCAATCCGCGAAGTACCACAAAACCAAATGCACACACAAACAACAACCAACTGGAAAAGATTAAAATATTTTTGTGGAGAAAGTGATCCTACTTCTGTAAGGGTCACTGGGCATCTACGAGGTGGTAGCAGCAGGTAATGCAACACCAATACCTGTGGTGTAATAACTACAGGTGGCTTGCACACTTATTAAGAACTTGGGTGATCATCAGCTATAGCTCAGTGTTGGCAACGGGTTTGATGGATGCCAGATAAGAGCAAGGRACAAGAGGCTGGTGAAGGAATACACAGTTCTCCTCATTCTTCAAAGCATTTGCCACACAAAAAGTGATGCAACAGCCTGGGTATCAGTAGGAATATCTGCCTGTGTGGATGTTACCTATGTGGTAGTCATTGTGCAGGATGTACTAAATACAAAAAATTATCTTTTACATGCATCATCACAAGGTCAGTAATCATTTGTCAGTATTCACATAAAGAACTATATATAACCTGTGCTATCTTCCTTATTCTACGTCAAAGCTTTCTTAAGAGGTAGCTAACCTCGTGTACTGGAACAAACAGTTATGTACGAGGAACAATATTTTGCTTCTTTGCAGACAAGCAAAAATAGACTAAAAATGATCATTCAGGGAACTGCCTAATGTGGAGGATGCACCCTTCAAACCTATTTCTGGAAAACAAAAGCATTGCTGTGATTACTTTCCTCTCATGGTAAGAATGACATACACTTTTCTTCACTTTGCCTTCTACGTATTTATTTTGGAATGTGACTTTTCATTCTCAGTTTAGCTTTTAACTGCTTCCTAAGTGACAAACGAGGTGCTACAGGGAAAGGAGCTTTACGTTAAGAACAAAATTCTTAGCCAGCTTTGCCCTTCCCTGCTGGGCTGTATTTACAGCCACACCTTGCATTACTGAGTCTTGAGCAAGCACAAAGTGCCTGCAGAACTGCTGCTGATTCAGAGCTCCTCACCTGCAGTGAGACAGCCTGCTACACCCACATTAAACAGGGGTAGGCAACCATGTGAGACACAGAGCAGGGTAGCAGCAAACCTCTGTTACAATCCTTGCTATGGCTTTGGGAATTAACTTTCGTTTTAATTTAAAAAACAAAATTATAAAGCTGAAAGCTCTTCCATCACCCCCAAGAAAAGACATTCAAATCATATGTTGTGTTATTACTCACTTGAATCAACCACAATACCCCAACATGTCCTTCTCCAACTGAAATGTCATCTACACTACACACTTCGTATGAGTGAGAGGAATTTTTGTACAGCATTAAAGAAAACATGAGCAAAGTTCAAAAAGAAGGAATGAAATTCTGACACTCCTTCCTGCGTTGAACGTYGGCAAAATGCTACAACTTCCAGGGACATTGTACTTCCCCTTCAACACCAGATTGTAAAGGTATGACTGATGATTGATGCTTCCTCATCAGCTTAGAAGATTCTGGAGCAAGGATGCAGTCAGATGTTTCTGTGATGGAGCAAGTAAAAGTGACATAAAATGCTCTAAGTCCCTCTGGCAAAAAAGATAGGCAACAGCCACATGTTGTACCCTCTGGAGGCAGGCATGGGAGCACAAGTGATATTGAAATACATTTATTTTCTTAGTTGGGAGAACTATCTGAAATAACTAGAAAGTTTAGTCCCTTAAGAGTCAACTTGTTTAGGGATGACTAAAATGTATGCTCTAAGTTTAATGAACAGAGGAGTGAGATTGGGCTATGAATTTCTTTATGGATATCACATCTCTATAAACATCAAAGACTGATAAACAATCTTTCTGTTTTAATAACTTGCACTACATTCATTTGCAGTGGGCAACCTGAGGAAGTAGCTTACATGGAAGGGGGATTTTGGAGCTTCCTGGCAAACAGTATCTGTAGAAGCTTGGTAAATATGGCATCACCACAGACAGCTCTGTGAAGTGGTTTGATTCCTGTGATCTCTGGACAAGGATCCAACATGTCCTGTGCATGCTCGGGATATTTGCAGCAAGCAGCCAGGTGATCTTGCCTTTTACAACCAGCAGAGGAAAGACTCGTGCTGGGCCCCAGGGAGGAAGGGAAGAAGCCACTGTAGGCCACAAGTCACAACACCAAAAGAGGAACACATTTGCAGACCTGACAAAGAAGCAAAATAAAAAAAAAAACCAGAGCAAACGGCTGCAGAAATTGAGCAGAGTCAAAACGTCAGATACTCAGCAGGAGTGAGGAGGAGAGAACTGTTCCTCAACCAGAAGAAATGGCCAAAAATGAATAGGAACTGAAAGATCACAGGACAAAAACCGAAGCAGAATGAAAACAGGAGACCTCCTGCCCCTGAATTCTAGCTCCAGCCCAGGGCATGTAAGAGTAACTGTGGTGCCCATACTAGAGGTTTTATTTTGTATRAACTACAGCTGTTTATTATTTTAGTTACCAACAGAACATTTTTAGGGAATATTTCCCATGGATGATTGCACTTTTAATAGCACATATAACAGAGTATCTAGAATGCCAAGTTTTGTAATGACTGAACCAAATCTTTTATGTAAAAAAACGAAGAGTAAAAAATAGTCCTCCAAAATGCCTGTTACACTGCGAACATCCTCCTACAAATAGCCACACGCAACATAACAACAYATCAATGAGAAAGCCTCAAGCTTGGAACAAAATAGCACCAATGGGAAAAAACAAATGGAAAAGGATGTCCTCTTGATTTTTTTCCCTCTCACTTCTTTGAATGTACACACTGTCAGGCCTTTCAGCTTTGCTTAATTTTATTGTGCAGGGGATTGGAATCCTTAAGTGTTTGTATGTGCGTGTCAGAGTGTGAGCACATGGTGAAATTCAGTAGCTACACAAACAAGATAATAGGAATTTTTTTAAACTACCGAACAATTCCTCAGCGTCTACTGTTTCCATTTGTCATTCCTTAAAATTCAATAAATCTAATACCAAACCATTAAGCAATCCTATATCTGCTTCAATAAGCAACATTTGATTAACGATAAGAAGAATGACACAGGGTGGTATTACCAAGAAGACCCTCGCAGTGCAACATATTTGCTCCATCCTACTGGAAAAAAATATTGTTTTACTGAGAGCAGTAGTGTCTGTCAACGGCAGACCCCGGAGTGGAAATTCAAGGATGCCATTACTGTATTTGTGACCTGTGGCTGCATGGATCTGCTGTTTTTTATCTCCCCCATGTGGTTAAGCAAATTAGTAAGTCTGCCTTAGAGAGGCAGCTTCCTTCCTCTCCACAGCATCTTTGAGTCAGATGAAAAGGCCAGTGGTGGTCTACAAAAACTTGAAGGCTGAACAAAAATTCATTACGGGAGTAGAAAACACAAGAAATGCCCAGTCTCAAAACTAACTTAGTTACTCCAAATATTCCCATATAACCCCTAAATTTGCCTCTTAACTCCCTTTCTAGTATACAAATGATGGAGTTACAACTTGAAATAGTACCCACGTCTGACAGTTTACAAGTGGGTTTAATGACCTCAGTACAGATTTACTAATAATTTATAATCCAATTTGTCTTCAAAATAACTAATATTTCAAGCACCTGACATCAGAGGTATCTCAACTAGTATAATCTCATTGCATTTAATATCCTCAAACCATCCAATTGCCATCTATCACTACTTCTCAAACAGCACTGATTACAGTTACTTTCCACTTTTTTTTAATATTTCTTGTAAATTACAGTAAATAAGCAGATAGCCTTCAGCCTTTTAGTTACACATATGTTTAAATAGTGGTGAAAAGGGTATGGAAAAAGAGGAGGAAATCCTTACTGTTATTTTAGCTATGCTTTAAATGTRTTATAAACATTAATGTGGCTGTAGGCTAGTTTAGACAGGATATAAACGACTGTCCTCCACTTTGCTCTTTTCTTCAATCATTAAAGTTTACTAAATATTCATGAAAAATACTTTGTATCCCTGGAAGCTAAAAGCTTCTCTTTATTCACAGAACAATTACACCTCTGGCTGTATCATAAATTACCTACATTGTCAGGACAACATACTCATAACCTTATCTGGAGGACCAATCCTAGATATGAGAATAGAGATTTGTTTTCATGCCTAATAATTAATAAAACTGCTTTGCTGTTTATTTAAGTAATAAAGAGTGCTCTTTATTTATGGTTATTAAATATTACCAAGATGACTAGGAAATCTTTCAAAGTCAGTGAAAAATTTGAAATAGGGAATTTCCACTGATGTTTGTGCTTACTGCTCACACACACTGAATTTCCCAAGAGATACATATGCAATTTGGTGATTGATCTTCCCAAAGAAAGGTCTGGCTGGAGGCAGCTGGCTTGAGCTGGGAAAAAGCAGTCACCAAACAGGCATCTTTCTCATTATGACAGGCAAGGGTGGCATTGAAGGTGATATTAAAACACTTTTCTTGCCTTGTCAAAGCTTCTCTGCAACTGGGATAAAACATGCACAGCTTTCCACAAACTGAAGTTCAAAAATACACCTTAACTTCTACTTCCTTTGGGGGAAAAAAAAACAGGCAGAATTTTGTAAAAACAACTTAAGAATTACAACTTTTGCTTCAGGTGTAATGTTATGGATCCACTGCTGTTTTATGCCCGCAACTTTATTTTTCATTTCTTATGGCCAGTGGTGATGTTACAACAGCTAAGACTAAGGAGTTGTGTCAGTCAAATTTCCATTCTTACCCTGCAAAAGTTTTCAGAAAAAATCATGCTGCTGATTGAAATTCTAGTGTTTATCTACTCCCAAAACAATATTTTCTCCCACGAAGTATAAGCAAGGTTCTTCCTAGATCCAGTAAGGAATACAGTGGACACCTGTAAATTAAAATACTTTTTTGTTTCAAAAAAGATTTTAAATACACTGGTCTTAAGAAATAAGGCTAAACCAAATGTGCTTAAAGTCTGAAAGCTGATATGGATAGAAATCTCTCCTAAATACTACTTATATGTTACTTTTACATGAAAAATAATCTGTAGCACATATACCAGAGAGCAGTCATATGATTACTTTAAAGAGAGAACAATGGAAATTACAGGTTTGACAAGCACATACCATGATCAAATGAAACATTGCTTTTCTGCTCTGCATCATTTACAGGTACAGAATTTGCTTTTTAAGCAATACTGGCATTTGGAAATCGTTTATATAACAGTAAAAGTATGCAACATTATTCCTGCTCAAGTTCCCTAGCTCTTTGTGTAGGTATACAATAGTGTTATCTTTAGTTTGTTGTAGTCCTTGTTGAAAAGTTTCTTTGTAACTGGAGCACGGGTATAGAACAAAATCAAAAATAAAGTCCTCAAGACAGTACTGTTAAGAGTAGCTTTTAGTTCTGTAAGCTAAATGAGTCACTGATGATGCTTGTTGATATGGTAGTGGAAAATGGTACTGGCACTACCAAATCAGGATAGCTTTGCAGTGATTTCCAGCCTACATTACCTGTCCTTCCTGGCCTTCAACCTTAAGAAAACCCAAATTTGAAGAGCAGTGGCCAAACAGCACCAAAGAGAACAACCACTGGATCTTACTTCGCTCTCAGTGCTCACAATCAGAGTAACAGCTGCCCTTGTCTTTGTTCTTTTGTGCAGCAGGTACAAAAAAGAAAGACTGACCCAATTTTTAACCAGCTGTGCCCCAGTGTACACTGTACAGGGGCTTCATGCCCCCCATACAATGCATACTGTGCCATGGCTGCACAAACAGTAGGGTGGGTAAGTGGCTTTTTAGTATTATTATATTGCGCATTTCTCCTATATAAGTTTTATAGTGCATCTGTAGACCAACGGTGTATAACTTAAAAGCTGTGCAATATAATAAAGAAAAATGCCACTTACCTGACTTTCCATAATTGGGTCTACAAGAATTCAGAGTCTCACTAGTATGCTAAATATCAGGATGTCATAGGACAGCAAAGAGTCAGTCTTTCGAGAACGAAGAATGTCATGTAGCCTAAAAAAAAATTACAAAGGGTTTTTGCTTCTCTAAAGGAAAAAACAGACTATGTTAATTTTTCTGTTAAGCCATTTAGGCTTTTCTTCCAATGAAACAGAAAGTGTTTCTGCCACTTTCTGTCACTCTTTCACATGTGCTTCTGCCACTCCACATACCATTTCTATATTCCTTTGAAAAAGATCCACTAATTTTCCTAAATGTTTTTTCGATATGTGATTTCTCTGTTGATAAATAAAGATACTTTCAATACACACATCACTTCCTAAAACTATGTAAACCATGTCAGGCGAAGAAAGTTGGAGGAATTTCACAGCCAGACACAGAAAATTACTGTCAATAGCCAAAATATTTTTTTTCTAAAATTACCAAAAATTTGCTGCAGCTTTGTAACACTGTTTAAGCATTCAATGAAGCTCAAATAGTAAGAATAAAAAATCCCTGGATATAGAAAATGCTCCAGTCCTGCAGATGTCTTGACACAGCATGATAAGTAAAATTAATGAAAATGTGACTTATGAAGGGCAGGACAAAAAGAACTCCCAAACTCCCAAAAACACAACACCCCTCCCTCCTCCAAACAAATGATCCTCTAACAACTCTAACAAAAGCAGAAAAACAAAAAAAACCTCCACCATATTCCAGAAGAATGAATTGCAATGTACCATCAATAAAATGTAAACATCAAATTTTGTTTACAAAAATAAATACCACTTGCCCCTTACATACACACAATGCAAAGAAATACACCAAAATACTGACATATAAAATAACAGGAAACACTCTAAGATCCTCTTAGTGCAATGAAAGCTAATTGGTGTGAATAAACGTAGGTTCAATTTTCTGCAGAAGCATAATATACTTTACTTGTATTCACTAATCAGGCTAGACAGATACCTAATGCCCAAGTGTACAGAATCCTTTGCTAAGGAGTACAGAAACCTCAGGTACAGACATTGTATGGAGGCAAAATTCAAGCCCCTTCTGACTGAGGTCAACTGAAAACCAGCTTTACATGTGAGATCAATAGGAGAATGAATAACATTTCTAGCTTGACACTATCTGCGCAGTGGCAATTGTAAGATACTGTCCATTCTTCTAACAGTATAGTTTATAATGCTTTAATTTCCTTCTTATTCACAATCTCTCAAATGAACTCTGAATTAAAACTGTAAACTCTCTAAGCAAAGCAGAAAATCTAAAGGCATTCCTAAAAGAAAAATATATTCATGGCACCCAAATTCATTTTAAGTGAGCGGTAAACCAACTTTGTTATATGTACAACTGAAGAACTACTTGTTTCCAAAAAATCCAAGACAATAGGTAAAGATAAAACGCATAAATGACTGAAATTTGTCGTAGAACCAGAATTAAGAGGTCATTTTTCAAAAATTCTTTTCTTTGATTATCTCACGACCTTTGCAAATTTCTAGATATCCAAAAAAGAACAAGCATAAATATACACAGCTTTCCCCCTCAGTTATAGGGCAAAGGGACTACACTATTCTACCCTTGCTAAATTTCATTAATACTACTTAAATGTTTTCTTTAATCTCAAGAGAGGTTTTTTCCAGTGTCATGTTCTTCTAGCCATGACATTGCTCTCCATGCATCCTCTTTTTTTTCACTAAATGGTGACTATAATTTAGTATAGGTTACTGCAAAAATATCTATAATTAATCTGAAATTGTGTCACAGAAGCACTGTCCTTACATGTGGGTTTCAATCTTTCAGATGAAAAGACTACACCAACAACCATTTGTACCACCCTCAAATTCTTTATTAAGAAGAATGTTACAACACCACCTGTTTGTGCCTTATAGTTAAGTGCTCAAAGACAGCTTTGAAAGAAATGTGTTCCCATGAGAAAGTGCTACACAGCAAACACATAACTCTCTTTTACGATGCTTTTGAAAATTCTGGGGAGAAGAATGCATTACATGCCTTAGCCATTATTTTCCAAAAGATTTCTGATGAAAAGAAAGTCTGAATTTAGCTACCAAACCCACARAATACTGGAAACAATAACAACAGCAAAACCCCCTACTGCATGTTTTAGATAGAAAAGAACATCCATGATATCCCTACAAAAAAAAAAAAAATCTTGAAATCAATAAACACTGTAGAATTATTATGTATTTTGGACTTATGGTTCTAGGTCTCAAGGAAGTTGCAAGGTAGAGCTGTCATGAGGGGGAATTTCGTTCATTCCTGTTATGGTCCCTGTGGGAACAAGTTCATCACACAGGGAGTCAAGAAAAGGCAGCCCATGCGCAAAATACAATGTGGTACTGACACCCTCTTCATCCTTCTCACTTGTGCATGGTACAGGCCTTCAACATCCCATGCCCGAGTCCTGGGATACAGAGACACTCACTGGCTCTAACTGTGGAGTAACAACTTGCTCCCTCTTCCCTCCAGAGAAATGCTGGAGAGAGCAGATGCAGGACCACGTCAGGAGTGTAGCCTCCTGCAGGGCAGGGAAGCAGAAACACTGTCAAGGTGGCTGAGCAACCCCCTGAGTTGTGTAGAGTCCCTGCTTTGAACTTTTGGTATCATTCACTGTCGCATGCAGTTGGAATTGGTTTGCTGCCCACCTTGTACCTCCTGATACATAACTGTAAGCTCCTTGCATTTTAGTTCACTTAGTAACAAGTGGTAGAAACAAGCCAAAATAACKGTGTGTTGACACCTACAGCACAGGACAGTCTGCTAACAAGAACAGATTGAATATTCCTAGAAACCACAAGTTTACTGCATTTTTGTACTTACTACAATAGCAAGGAAATGTTTCATTCTAAATATATAGTATCACAATCCAAACAAATCTTTGAAAAGTGGTATTTCCATTCCTGCCATCCCAAAATTCCCTATTGCTTTCACAATCAGATAAACAATGATAATGAATTTTCCAATAGGCTAATACCTCCAAAACCTGAATCTCATTTAAAACCTAGTGGAAAATTTTGACAAAACCCATGTTTCTAAAAGTGGCCCATTATATCAACATAGTACAGCACAGATTTTTACTAATGGCCTGATTTTTATCTCAATGGGATATTGGAAACAGCATTTCAGCATCATTTGAGTCACAGTCTCCCGAATGTGATAATAGAGAGCAGGAAAACTAATGCAAGAAATGTCATCAGCTCCTTCTCCTCTTCTTGGGTTTTCTAGCACTTGTTGTTACCTTACTTGAACCAAAACCAATATAAATGTGACCTAGAGACACAGACTGGCAGAGCAGCCAGCTGGAGCAGAGCAGATGTTTCCTATTTCAGGACTTACAGTCCTGCCTCTTTAAGAAATCTTTCTTGACCCTAAGTTGCTCTTCCAGGCTTTTAAAATACTTCTTCTTTTAAAACATGAATTGAAAAAGAACAAGATTAAGGTTTAAAATCATCTGGATGTGGAGCACATATATACAGCACTCAAAAGAAAGGAGAGCACACCACAGCACCTAAATAAGGACAGACTGTCCAGAGTCATCAAAGATATGAGCAGAACTGCAAGAGCAACTCCAGTGGAGGTAAAAACCTCTGCATGCAGCCTTCTTGATTATGAGGACTGAGTACACAAAAAGTGTGTGAACGTTTACAGCTTTATTTGCTTTTTGCCTTCCAGCTGATCCCGGGATTAACAATCATGCCATGAAACCAAAGGTGAAAGTCCAGTGCATCATCTGATGCAGGACTTGATAGCTTGCCTTATCTGCCAAAACCTCTAGCATTCCCAAATCAGAAATATGTACAATTGATTCTTTCAATATAAAAATACATCCAGAACAGATACTGCTTACATGGATTTCAGTAACACAAAATTTATATTGTCCCCTCCAATGTAACTTCTATCAACTGCCCTGCTTGTCCAATACTATATAAAAAGGAAAGAAATAGAAATCTGAAATGCCCCTATTTTCGCTCCGAAGAAAGATTCTTTGTGTTGAATCAGGAGATCAAGTTCTCAGTTATTTGAAAAATTTCAGATGGGACTGGGAAGTATTTATTGGTTTTTATTACAAAAGTGTTCTGACCTGATGGGTTCACAGTAGTAAGCTGTGAACACCAGTCTTAAGAGACTGAGAGTAGTAAAGAGAGGAACATTTATAAATAAAKGTAATAATATCACAGGTTAAAATTCAGGACAAAGCTTCATAGTCAGATCTACTYAACTCCTACTTTCTGTGCAAGGGAGATGAAACTTTCTACTACTTAACACAATAAGGGACATTCTGCCCAGAAATTTTAAAAAATACTGATTTAAAAAAACCCAGACGTTGACTGCAGTGAGTTTTCTTTATCACTGAATTCATATCCCATGCTGGGATGTCCCATATCCCACATTGCACAGTTCGATGTATGATTGTAAGAGCCAGGGTAAAATTGGTATACGGAACTGGAATTTTCAGCAAGAGTGGCAGGATTTTAAACTGTTATATCTAGGCTAATAAGTGTTAAATAGATGCCATTTGACATCTGAAAGCAGACTGATTCACAAATGCTATTACAATTCATATAGCACTTCAGAAGTTCTGGGGTAATGGCAAATCATATATGTAAATTGCCAAGAATTGGCAAGGATGATAGGTTTTATTTTTGCTGCTTTATCAAAATCCTTCAAAGAAATTTACCACTTCTTCACAGTTGAGATCTACAGGAAAACTAAGGGAAAGTCTCTCAACCACAGGATCTTTTATCTAAATAACTCAAGCTAGATTATTAATTTTGTTGAAAAAAAATCACACTACTCAAAGGGCTGATTATTTACTCATGTTTCTACAGTTAATACACCAAGTATTGTAAATCAAACTTGGGACTTTGGAAGACTTCATGTCTCTATGACTAAAAGTCAAGGTTGCAAAACAAATTCCAGATCCTACCATCATGTGATGTAGATTATGATCTTTTCAAAGCACTAACTACCAATTACAGTAGGAACACACACACATAAATGCTTTATTATTTAATTTACAAAGCAACAGTTTGGTCATGTCTCACAATGATTCAGAGCAGTGTTAACCTATCTCAGAAACTGCAAGCTGAAACCACAGCAGGCTTCAGAATCAAGCTGTCTGAAGTGTTTCAGGTCAGTAACATCATTTCACCTCAGGACCATTCTGCTTTAAAGTAGCTGTGTTGCATCTCTGGTGCTGGAAATTAGTTCCCTTTGGCAGCAGTAGGAAATATAAATTAAAATGTGTATGTCCTAAGTAAAAAGCAATGGGCAGTTATTGATCAGGAGTGATCTCCCTTCACATGCCTGCATGTTGGCTGGGAGAAACTCGAAACACTGCAGAAGTGAGGGCTTTTCTCACTTAAGTTCATCAAACATGCTGGCACTGTAGTATACATTCTGCCAGCACCGTATGATCCATGGCTAAGAGCAGACATCAAGAGCAGTTAAAAAAATGAAGAAATAATGAGCAATAACAAAGCAGGTGAAATGTTATGACTGAAGATCATCATCTGTTGTTTTTAATTACTGAAGCAGACTTACCACAGGTATGCAAGCAGCACTACGCAGTATCAAAACTGTCCACATGCTATGGGGTAGCCCAGATCAATTCTGCTTGCCAYGTGGGTTGAAGGTGGGCAGAATACAGCTGCATGCACTTCAGACCTGGAATTGCCTTTGTAAAACATCTTTTGTTGCTCCTGATTTCCAATCAAACACATGTGGCCAAGAGGACATATCCCACTGAACATATGTTAGCTGATAATGCTATGGATGGAAATTAAGGAAACGAAATACAAGCCTCCAATTATTCTGCAATAAGACAGGATATACTTTCGTTCCCTTTGTTGAAGAGACTCAGGAAAGCATTACTATAAAAATGTGTTAAAATGAGAAGGAAATGGCATTTAAAACAGCTTCACTTCCTACTTAGGGTAGACCTGAGAGCAGGAGGAGCAAGCAAGTAGGAAGGAGAGTGCTTAAGAAAGGAATAAAAGCACAGTAGCTGGTACTTCTCTGCTATAACATTATCAGCCTGCTGAGAGCAATTACAATAGCACAGACAGCACTTGCTTTATTGTGACCTTATTGAATTAAATCTGAGGAAAAAAACTCTGAGATTCAGCAGGGAATTTATTAGAAAATTTTAATGCCAACTTAAATTTGATCCAAAGGCCTCAATATTAAAGGTCATATCCATTACTATACTGTGAGAAACCTTGGAGCTCTCTGTTCCTATGTTCCACCCTTTCTCAATTTTGTTTTCTTTCATAAGAGCAGGTCAGGCTCTCCTCTCAGCTTCACAGCACTCTGTATTAGAGGTACAAGACTGTTATTTACATTTTAAAAAGCCTTAGCCAGCAAGTCAAATAAAGAATTTTCTTTAAAAAAAAAAGTAAAAAACAAAAATCAAAATCAAGCAGCACTGATGATATGAATGCACTATGCAGCTGGATTTGACAACCTTACATGGATATACAAAACATGTGACCTGATCCTGACTGAATTATCTGCCACTACTTCCAGATCAATTGTCCTTTTGACAGGGGAGCCGGGTATGAACTGACTACTGACTTGCACAGAATAGTAAAAGCTGTGTAGTGTTTTTGAAAAACAAATTCTTAACTCTAGATTGTTGCAAACATTTGAAATTAGAAGTAAAATCCCTGAATTCTGGTCAGCCTGAGCTTCACTGCTCTGAAGCTGTAGAAGCTGTCCCTGCCCACAGCAGGTGGCTTGGATTGGAACTAGATGATTAAGGTCCCTTCCAACCCAAACCATTCTGTGATTCTATGAAAGGCTCTTTTTTTTGTATGCAGTGATGGTTACTGGGTACTTCTTAAGCCCCATCATTCCCCTACCCGGAGCTTTCAGCTGTACAACAGGAGATGCACACGCTAAACACCTGTGAAAAATATAAAGTGCACTGTGTAGCTCCAAAGTGCTCTTCAGCTTCCCCGAAGGAAGTATTCCCCACAGATTCACAGCATAGCTACRTAAGGTTACTCTTCCTTTAGCTGAAGATTTTGGAAAGAATAGAATCACAGATGGCCTGTACTTTACCAAAAGATGAAAAAGACCACAAGTTCTACTTTTACAGTGTATTGATCTTTTTCAAATATGAAACAGTAACAGAGGGAAAAAGCTCATGTTCTTGAATCCTTACATAATTTTGTAGCTTACATTCTTGTGACTTCCAGAGTACCTTGAGCTCTCAAGCACCCATATTAGTCAGCATAAACGTGTGAACACATCCGGATCCTTGCTTTCAATCTGGTCAGCTACCCTCTGAACAAAAGAGTCATCCTCTCTTTTCAGCCTATGAGAATATACATTATGGATATTCATTATACTTCTTACTATCTCAGTAGCCCCAGTATTCACTCCATGTAGGATGTCTGAGAAAAGGAAGAAGATTGAAACACAAGTTTCCTGTATCAGGCCCACTTACATTTGAAAACACATCCCACCTGATGACCTGGTAGCAGCTATCTCAGTCTTCCTCCAAAGTACTGGAAAACCTGACAACTGAGCTAGTTTCACCTACACTTCAGGCTATGCTGGCATTAAATATATTTGTGGAGGACAGTGAATAAAAATAATTTTTTCTGAACTTCATTCACTCAAGATTTTATGTTCTTCACGCTAACAGCCTGTGGCAAGGTTTCGGTAGCAGGAGGACTACAGGAGTACCTTCTTTAAGAAGGTGCCAGAAGCTTCCCACAGCGCCTGAGAGAGCCAATGCCAGACAGCTCCAAGAGAGATCTGCCACTGGTCAAGGTCAGCAACAGTGGTAGTGCCTCTGGGATATTTAAGAAGGAGGCACCAGAGACAAGATTTCCCTGCAGCCCCCGGTGCAGACCATGGTGAGGCAGCTGTGCCCCTGCAGCCCATGGAGGTCCATGGTGGAGCAGAGATCCACCTGCGGCCTGTGGAGGACCCCACACTGGAGCAGGTGGATGACTGAAGGAGGCTGGGACCCTGTGGGAAGCATTGGAGCAGGCTCCTCTCAGGACCTCTGGACAGGTGGAGAGAAGCAGGTTTGCCGGCAGGATTTGCGACCCTGTGAGAAACGCACACTGCAGCGGACTGTTCCTGATGGACTACACCCCATGGGAATGACTCACATTGGAGAAGTTCATAAAAGACTGTCTCCTGTGGAAGGGACTCCATGCTGGAGCAGGGGAAGAGTTGAGGAGTCACCTCTGAGGAGAAGGGAGCAGCAGAAACAACGTGTGATGAACTGACCGCAGCCCACATTTTCCATCCTCTGTGTGGAGGCGGTAGAGAAAATTAAAGAGTAATTTTAAGCCCAGGAAGAAGGGAGGAGTGGAAGGAAGCCGTTTTTAAGATTTGGTTTTATTTCTCATTACCCTTCTCTGGTTTGATTGGTAATAAATTATACAGATTTCCCCAGGATGAGTCTGGTTTGCCTGTGAGGGTAATTGGCGAGTGATCTCTCCCTGCCTTACCTTAATCCGCAAACCTTTCACGTATTTTCTCTCCCCTGTCTACCTGAGGAGATAGAGCAGCTTTGGTGGGCACCTGGTGCCCAGTCAGGGTCGACCCATCACACAGCCGCACTGAATTCAGTTTCATATACATCTCAAGTACCGTAGCAGGTTTGAAACCAAAAGTACAAATAAAATTTGAATGCCACTGAAAGGTCACCACTTCTTAAGACATTCATACACTGACCCAAGTTTACCTTTCTAGACATGGTTGCAAATGACCTCCAGCTCAGAATCCGTGCAGCAGTGTCTGTGCTGACGTGTCTGACCAGCTGCACCCCAGGATGTCGGCTCTTGAAACTAAATATAACTTACTCACACAAGCAACTTACTGCAAAGCCTCTACATGCAACATCAATGTACTTAATCTACCATGCTAAAGAAAGTGCCAATGGATTTGTCTTGTGAATTGCTTTACCCTTCAAAAGAGATTGATTGCACACACTTGCTTTAATGCAACTTGATTTGGTAACTACTGTAATTTTGTTTAATAGCTGTTTCTTATCAGTCTTGTCTCATTCAAAAAAGGAGGGAGACGCTTAATTTACGACTTATAACATTCGCAAGAAAACAACAAAATGGCGACTAGACTAAACTGGAAATATTTAATACTTAATCTTTTCAAATAAAAGCCAGCCTTGATGTTCCTGGTGTTCATTGTGGCTTTCACTTACCTAGAAAATAACAGCATCAAGTACTAAGTCTTTCTTCAGTGCTCATTAAGCAGAGTTTTTAGTTCTTACACTGCCTTTGATGCAGTCCATAAAACATGGTAAGAGTGACACAATGTGGTCAGCATCCTGCCAGCTTTCTGTCTAAGCAGATTTCCCTTTTCAGAATACGGCTGCTTGGGTTTAAAGTGGACAGAGAAGAGAGTGAGGTAGATAATGAAGGGATACCTTCTGAGACAGACAGTGTTGTAAGACTTGGAATATCATGCCTTAATTCCTGCTATAAGCGTATTTTGTGAACCTGGGCAAATAACTTAGTTCCCTGTGCACCCACGTCTTTAAATACATGCTTATATCTAAACAAAGCTAGCCTCCTTCATTTCCACCTCAATATCTTCAGGACATTGGTGAAATGCACAGTTAAAATCAGAGTGCCTTGATCTCCAAGAGCTCACTGCTGCTTCTGTAGGGGAGCAGTAGTACCAGTAATTCTCTCCACCCTGTCTTGCCTTTAAAGCTGAGAGAATGGAAAAAGTCCCAGCCCTGACAAGTCCCTGGGGATGACACAACAAATGTACGAGTACTGTCATACTCACAAAATTATTAGTAATAAAACCAGCACTTAGAAAAGACTTACTTCCTTTTTTTCCCCATAAAGCACACCCTTCATGTGGTAAAGGTATGCTACTGTCAATGGGCCAGTTCTTCAGGATTATTTGATAGCATGACTTTGCATACCAATTTTTTCTCCTCTTCCCCCATGAGCATACATACATCATTTTAAAAGCAATTTACAACATGTCAAACTGCTTAAGGAGACTCTTAAAAATCTAATGTATGAAGTTAACCATTGGCATGATTTATTATTGAAGTTCCACTGTTATAACTTGACAATTACGAAATATTGATAAATGTAAACACATTATTGATGTCAATTAAAAAGCAAAAGATTGATTAACCTCCCAGAGGTATACTGGCACAAGCAGTTAGAGAGTAATCACTCCCACTAAGTATTCACTACAGACAAATGTGCATAGAAATTAGACTTCTGTGAGACAAGAAGTATTTTCAATTAAAATTAAGATAATTTGAACACAGAACCAAAGCATTGGGTCAACAACAAAATCAACAGAATTACAAACAAGATCTGTATTAATGTGAAAGGCTAAGTGACTAGGTCACATTATGCTCTCATTAACCACACACTCAGATGAAAATATGGTTAAAAATCACCAAAGCAACTGCTCAGCAAGTCAATTATGCTCACAGGACAAAAACTATGAATGTATTATTCAGCCAATACACTGCAATATTCATAACTACCCTGGTGAGGGACAGGACCTTGTTTCTACAGCATAAACAGCAGATCTTTGTTTTAGACTATGCATTTATGCACTTTCTGCTGGTGACAAAATTATAAAGGTGAGTTCAAAACTCTGCTTAGTAATGGTTCACTTCCTGCAGAGCAAAGAATCTAAGAAGGACGTTCAGGCAACACATACCTCAGAGGGGAAACATGTATGTGACATTCCCCAGAAAGCACAACAACAGGAATCCGCCAAGTTGTGATTTAAATGTGACTGGAAGAGTTTGGGCTCCTTTTTCCTTCTCCTTTTTACCTGCTTTCAGAATGAATGTACTGGCATAATGCCTGTCACAAAGATGAAGGGCACTGCAGCTATAGCTTTTAATGGCCAAAAAAAACCCAGGCTCACCTCAGAAAGTACAAAGCTAAAGACAGCAGCAATGCACCAAGTACCAAGGAGACTGCGTAAACACTAATTAAACTTCACTCTACACTCTTGTCTAGAAAACAGCTTTGCCTGCTTAAATTTCCAAGGGCTTGATCAGACATGCTGATATTGGRGTCTAGCAACTTTCTTCCCTAAGCTTGGCCTTCATCACAACTTCATGGATCAAACACATTTCCTTCAAATACAAGCAGCTTACTACAGAGACACTAGACAGAATCTGAATTACCGCAAAAAAAGATAAAATTGTAAAACAACATATCAATGATAAAGCTTCTTTGCTTGAAAGAGCTGTTATGTGAAGGCCACACATATGTTTATTGTCAAACTAAAACTAGATCACTGTGAATTTAGCCAGTTGCAAATTCAGTCAAATGATATTAGTGACAGAGACCATGTTTGGTGCTATGATAACCCACAGGGGCATTCAATGGACCCCCAGAAGATTACAGTACATGCAGACACAGCAGACACAGAGGACCATGAAGAGAGCTTCTTTTTTGTTTGAAGTAACTGGGTTTTTTTCAGATTTTTGTTAAATGACAGTTAATGTTGGTGGATTTTATAAACAACTTTCATTTTGACAAGCAATTTTAAAATAAGAAAACAAGTGTCACCTTTGCAGCTGGAATAATGGAAGAGTATTAGTGACAACCAACAGAAGAAGCATGAAGATAATGAGATGGAGAAATAAAAAGCACTCATGAAACCAGATTCTTGAGCAAATAGGGCAAATAGAGCTCTTCGCAGGTTGCCCTTCTGTTGAGAATGAAGACAAGAATAAATTCTTTAGACTTGAACAACYATCTGTGGAAGAAACAAAAAAAAAGCATCTGATTTAAAGTGACGGGAAGATTTTAGAGAATATTTTCAGTCTGCTGCAGGGAGAAGCATGGTCATCTGAAAGGCCAGAAAAGAACACAAGTATCTTAAGGAGGAACTAAAATGCCACCTCTTCCCTCTGTTAGCTGTAAATGGAAAAATTGAAATTCTAATATGCAGAGAGACTGATGATTGAGCATGGGGGATGAGGGGGGAGAAAATATCATTAAAATCCCCACTGTACCACATCTGAGGGATTAGGTGACTTGTCGGATAGTGAGGGTGTCAACACCAGCATCGTCATCCTGAATTACAGACTGCAGTTCAAGGGCAGCAGAACACAGTTCTGGGGATCAGAGGCACCAGACAAGTGTGGCAAAGCTCCTCCTGGAGGGAAGCGTGCCTGCCCAGTTGCAGTGCCATTGAACCTGACACATTCTCCTTTCAATAAGCAGTACAAAATCAGGACAGAAAGTTTTCTCAGCAAGGAAAAAAGAAATAAAACAACAACAGATTAAAAAGCAACCAACAAACAATGAGAGGTCAAGAGATCACTGTTGTAATAACAGCACATTTGTCTCTCTCACTTTTTTCAGAAGTCCTCAAAACAGCAATCCCTTTAATTTCCTCAAGGTCTAGTTGTACTTAAGACTGGTTTAGCCCTGAAAAGGGGCACTTGTGAGAGATCAATATTYTGATGTGAATGTAAGTCATGGATACATACATAGGGCTTTTACAAGGTTATATCTTTCATAAATAACAAACAAGATTGCCATACTTCTCCTTTTCCTATTCAGTAAAAAAGAGAACTTCCACAAATGTTCTGCTCCGCAGCAGACATCACACAGGAAGAAAGACCCAAAGCTGCTCAAAGGTTAATACACTTCAATGAGAGAAACTCKATCTTCAAACCCTCCCTCAATGGGCACCACTACAAACCAGACTGACAGGCATCAAAGCAAGATCACTCAGTCAGATTAGAAACACAGCAGAAGTCATTTGAGCTGTGATCAAAACTATAGCACTTATTTCTACTTTCCCTCTCTTGACAATATTTTTAATTTGTACTAAGGCACACATACACTTGCTGTTGCCTCATTTGGAAAAGGCCTCCTTGAAGTTTTGTTGCAATAGCCACCCCTAAGAACCATATTCATTTACACCCTGGGCTGCAGCCCTGGAGACCCCAAACACAAAAGCAGAAAAGAAGTACAAAGGGATGAATGCAAGATGGACGCATCTGCCCGAAAATGTGAGCTGTCCTTGCTTCTGGAGCTTTCTTCAGCACAGAATGGTTAGGGTTAGTGCTGCTAACTGTTTCAAGGAGCTACTGACCAGCCAGGCTGATAAAACGTACTCTTTTCCATGTGGAAGTTTACACCTAGCATTTGCTTTATTGGATGTGACATACTGCCACGCCAAATTGCTCACTAGAAACTAAGTCCTCCTCCTGTCCTTCAGACAGCTCTCCTCTGTGCATAACTTCAGACGCTCATAGATCTGGATGTATTATGTAACTACTGTTACTATTTATGATAAGGCCCCAACCTCACTGGATTRGCCACTAAATACATGCAACAAAGATAATGACAGTTCTTTATGTCAGATAATTACAGTATTTTAAATGCATCTGCCAACACTCAGCAGTCTTTATTTTTTTTTAGGAAAGGTTACTGCATACGTCAAATGCTGTGTATTACCCTAAGCTCTTAGATCAGAAAGACAAAGCCTCATTCTACCTCTGAATCGCCTCTGCTGGCAGCCTAAAGGTTACTTTCAATGCTGGGTCTACTTCGGTATTTAATATTGCAGACATAACCTGCCACTTGTAGTTTAGTCAGCAGAGTGAACAGCAGCAAATCACTTGTGAAAACACAATCTTGTTCTCCATCAGGAGAGTTAAATGAAAGCCTAAGGAATAACACTGCTCTGGAGACTCACACAGGTGTAACCTGGAGAGCCATGCCACCTGAAGAYGGGTAAAATGTCTAATACACTTCCTGCACCCTCAGATGTCAGAAATTAAGCTGATATGACAGCTCTGGGCTTTTGGCTTCTGTTCCAATGTTGCACATCTCCAAAGCTAGCCTATGTGCCAAGATGAAAAAGGTATTYGAAAACACTGGTCAAAGTAGACCTCACTGCTAACAAGTCCCATGAAAAGACAAGTTCTGATTCACCTGGGTTTCTGCTTAAATTTACCAAACCTTTTTCAAATTCACTCAAATGACACCTTTTTATTTTGTTCCTCCTTCTTTTCAACCCCCAAAACCTTATGGATATTTTCTGTACATAAAATACATTTATTCTCTTACTGGAATACAAAACCAGTATAGCTCTGAATTTATTGCTTCCCAATTTCAATTTCAGGCTTTMTTTACTAAAACACAAGTATTATCCATCCTATGTTATACATTCCTCCACTTGCATCTGTGTYTCCTTCTAAGTCAACAGCACTGAATTTTGATATATGTTMAGGATTTCTGTTGCTTTCTTAATCATATTCTTCCTGGTAGGTTATTGTTATACAGAAGTTTTCACAYGTAAAGTAAATGCAACTTGAACTTAACAAATAGGATTTAAATGACCTTAAGGAAAAGAAAATATTTAAAAATATCACCCCAAAGAGCTTTGAAATTTAAAACAARTTAAATTTAAAAACCCCAACAAGCACAGAAAAATGCCCCCAATGACTTTTAAATTCTAAGTCGGCTGATTTGAATTCAGGCTGTGGCTTTGCACAAGCTTCCAGCATAATTTTGGTAATTGCAGGTAAGGAATCAAACAAGTGAGAACTCATGATCTTCCAAAGCAATTAAAAACTGACTACCAGTACTGCAACAGGCTAGGAGCAAGAGAAGTGCAAGATGCTTATGCCAAACATTTTCTAAATTCTAGCTGCAAATTCAAGGACTTAGAAGTGTATGGATAGTTCATGGATACTGTGCAGTGATTTCATAAAACTGTTTTAACAGGATGTTTGTCCACTGTTTGATTATGCCACCTGCCTTCTGCTCTTTGACTATTTGAAAACTTTACTATGTCTACACTTGCTTTAAATAGCTAAAGTTAGGCTCAAGAGGTAAGAAAAGTTCTCTGGGAGTAATGTCGGTTCTATCCTGCTTGGAACATGATGTCCAACTATAATAAATAAAAATACATGACACAAGAGAAAACCTCAGCAAACTTCCAAGGACAATCCTCTTATCTAAGGTCTGTAAGTCTACAATTTTTTTTCAGAAAATAGGTATTTTTGTAGAAAAATGGGTATTTGCCATTGCGAAGCTGAAAAAAAAAGAGACAAAATTCAAGGAACTTCTCAAGAAAAGCAGTAAATTAATCTGTGATTTTAAAACTTCCTTGCAGTGACAAGCTTGATAAGAGGAAACCATATTAGAGCTCCAACATAAYTGTCTGCCAGCAGGAAAATATGAATTGCCAATACCATACACATTCCTGGACAGTAGTGTGGGTGCTGCCCTGTGTGCTCAAAGAGCTTTTCCAGCTATTCTCTCACCTTGGCCTCAAAACTGCTGCCAACATAATGAAATACATTACACAGAATTTTGTAACTTTCTCACATGTTCATAAAAATTAGACAGAAATATGACTTGTAGCCTGAAACTAATACTAACAAGAGTTTTCTTAATGAACTTTCTCCTGCAATGGGCATCCAGCCTGAAGTGCTCTGCAGTATAAACTCAACCATGTTCAGATGTCCAGAACATTTCTTGAGGTTTGGTAAGTTCCTAAAGACAGTCAGTTCCAATGTCACAAACTTACAACTGTGTAAGTTGGTACCACTCCTCCAAATACTCAACAAAATGCTTTCAGTCCAGAAGCACGTACACCTTGACAATTACTAATTTACCTGCTATTGCTGCAAATTGATCACAGGATTACTACAACTGAACTATGAAAAACAATAGGAATACTTGCTGCTCAAAGGATGAGCAATCAATTCAAAGCAGGTGCAGTAAGCTAAGGTAATACTTCTGCCTTTCATTTTGTATAGTACCTATAATTGAAATTACTGGTCTTGTTAATATTTATCAAACACGCTTTAATATTTATGTTATTTTGATTAACAGAAAGTTTCCTTATGCTATGGCTACATTATCATCAGTTCATAATAATATGAGTGCTGTATTAGTACATTCATTCACTATAATTTCCGCTTCCATTCAACTGTTACATTATTGCCACAATAAGATACTGTTAATGAACACCTCAAGAAGGCACAGTACTTGGCTACACACAGCTGCACTGGCAAATTGGCTTGCTAAAAAAAAGATCCAGAAGAACTGTTATTTTGCATGAATTTCAAAACAAGACCATATTTATAATTTTGACTGTGGAGAAACATAAGAATATGAGACCAAAATCTCACACTAAGTGTGGCAGGGGCTTTTATCAAGGCTTAGTCATGAAGCACTTCATTGAAAAAAATGGAGCTAAAGTGGATGGATGCAAGCAATGGATATTTCATTCAACGAATGTACACTACAACATGCTGCAAACATGAGAAATGCTGCAAGTACCCATTATTTATCATTATCCATGGAACTTTTCTAATCGAGGTCTCATGCTTCAACATCACATCCCTTCTTTCTTCCACACATCTGAAGGGAACAGTAAGAGAGGTCAAGCCTGACAAAAAACAACTCAAACTCAAAAGAAAAGTTTGCCTGTTCCCTTAAAAAACAGAGATGACCAGCCAGCTGTAAAGAAAGCAGATCCACACATCCTGACTGCCTGACCACTCATGGTGCATCTCTTGTCTCCCTGACCAGGGTTTGTGCAAACCATGATTCTCATCAGTTTGCATTATTTAAAAAGACAAACAAAAGCTGTGAAATATCAAAACTCTTATTGAAGAGTATTGTAGTTGTGTGATGCCAAAACCAGTAAAATTGATAATAAAGCCTCAGAGCTGCCAGGAAAAACAAAATAATCCTTCTTAGCTGGACAACAAGATGACTGGCAGTTCCTAGCTACAATATAAAACTGAGGAGGAAATACTACAGAGAAATATGTAAGAATGAGATATCCTATAAATTAAAACAAGGCTTTAGTCAGAACACTCAGGTCTAATGTAGCTTTTGAATTTCACTTTTATATTTCCAGTTCAAAACCTGAGAGRCAGCATGCAACAAGGAAGACTTCGAACCACTCAGTATCAGCCGATCTTCTAAGGCTTCTATAAATCTTAAATTTCAGCAGGAGCAGTACATTTCAGCGCAAATTCTCCCACCACTAACATACTCCAATAGTAATATAAACTCACAAATGAAGTCATATTAGCATAGCTGGGGAATGGTTGTTACGATAATCCTCAAACRACCTCAAGACTGCCTCAAATCAAAACTGTTAAAAACTTTATATTTCAAACTTGTTTATGACAATGCATTTCTCACAACATTCTTTAYAGGAAAGACACCACAAAATATTGTTTTTTCCACAGTAAACACACACACACACATGCACAAATCTTTAAAAACAGTGTTGAAAATGAATCAGAGTTGTTCCTTCCTTTAGCCAGGCTATTCTAAAATCAAAACCAATAATGAGCAGAGGAGGACTAAGGCAGAGATTAATGTTCGTCCATGCTTTTCAGCATTATAAAGCTACTCTTATAATACTCAAGCAAATTGTACAGTGACTGACATGAACAAAATGACAGTAATCTGTCACTACTTCACATTTCCCACTAGGCTGATTCAAATAGTTATTTATGAACCTTACACTTCAATGGTCACTTTGATGACTAAACCATAAATTAGAATGTAAAGTGAATATAAATTTGATTTTAGGGTAACAACAAATTGTCAGCAAAGAGGGATATTATTTAATTTCTACTGACATACTAGGAAAAAGTCAGCAACACCAAGATGAACCACATCATAATAAACCCCAAACTTAGCAAGAAACTGTATGCTAGATCTCATGTTTGCTTCAGTGCTTTTGCATTTAAAAATAAAAGGACTTTATCTTATGCTTGGTTAGTTTCAAATATAAAGTCTTAATAATGTCAGATGACTTCATTACTTAGATCTTCAATTAAACAGGGAGGAAGAACGAATTTTTTTCTACAGAGAAGGATAAAATTTGACAGCAAGTAAATATTAATATGAACTTAGATGCTCAGGTTTAATAGTCCTGATGAAAAGCTTGCTTTTAAGACAGTGTTGCTATTTTTACATGTATCTCTTGCTTCACAGAGAGAAGTGAGATGACACCGAAACATAATAGAAGGTCYGCAAAGCACAACAGTTCTCAATTTTTTAGACAAAAAAGYTTTTATTACCCAAACATCAAGTCTTGTAGGGATGCATGTCAAAAAATTATCTTGATAAAATAATTTTCTTTTATCTGATTATTTTTTGTTAAAAAGTTCCATTGCCTATTATGTTACTGTATGTGTTACTGTCTGTTACTCCTGAAAACATACAAGGTAAACCCTTCCAAAACTGAATGCAGCGTGATTATACTTCGTCTGGAAAATTTCTAGAAGTGCAACATTAAAGAGAKACTTCAACATAAGTTTCACTGTTTTAGCAGTACTAAAAATGGGAAGTTGTGTCAGTGTCTTTAACACTCCTTACTTTTTAAGTATATTTTTCCTGAAATTCTTACACGAAATGATAACAAAATGTGATCAATTTAAAACCACTTTAACTTCAGCAATTTAGTTTTGCATGTTGGACCCCTTAAATAGCTGAGGCTTGAAAGAAACAAACATGCAAAACCTTGCATGTTTAGCAATAACTGAGGCCATTCTGAATTATTCTGGTATGTCCCAGTGACACAGTAACAAATGTATAACAGAAAGATGCTGTTTGATGCTGAGGGACAATCTTTAGGGTAAAAGAAAACTACATAAAATRTGCAAGACAAGACCCYCCACCCTAGACAAGAGTCTGGCCTGTCAAGCATCTGTTTTGGAGAAATAATATCCTTTTTTAGGGTCTACAGAAGCAAGGTTATCTGGGTTTACACAGGACTGAGAGAAGAGAGAGGAGTTTTACTTTAAAATTTGTCCCAGACCTATTAGGACTCAGATCAGTAGAACCATGTTTTGTTGAAAGAAAAGCTGGAAAGTTTTTTTTAGCARGACTTTATCTTAGCAAGAATTAGAAGAGCTGAAAATGCTAATTATCACCTACAGATATGAGAAAAAAACCACCCCAACATTTAAATGTAATTGCAGTGGAACAATCCAATGTGAATTGCTTCTTTGASAAACACTTCAAATAAAAAAAGAGCAGTGCTTGGGTTAAAAAAAGATAGCAAAACTATGGTAGCACAAAACAACTTCCTGAGAGAAGAAATTCCAAAGAAATTAACTTGCACCTAAGTATTTATACTTAATTGTCAAATCAGAGGGCCCAGCTCCCTACTGAAATAAGAATTCGTCTACCTGACCTGCTGATTGTTTAAAGATGCACATTAAAACAAACCATGTAGGAACAGGTGCACATATTCATTCAGTGTTTARTAAAAGTACTACTGAGCTCCGACTGGTGTCAGCAACTGCAGATTCTGCAAGGAGGAACAGCTTAAGCACTGCAAGTGCCCAGAGAGAGTTCAGGCATAGAAACTTGCTTTTTTCCAATTTCCAGTGGTCACTGTAGATAGACAGTGGGTATGAATGAGAAATTAAAAAAGTATCTAAAGTTCAATGAAGCCTACTTCACATCTAAATAACATGGTACCTTGTGGAAGCAACAGAGATGGTATAAATGCTACTCAGACAAGGTCAAAGAAAAATATTGCCAGTGACTCAAATTTCCAAAAGAAAARTCTTTCACCCTGTTTGGGCACATTTAGCCAGCATTTACTTAATTCAGTTCAGGATTTTCTCATTTTTTCACTACTCTAACACTGTATCTGGAGATGGGAAGAAACAAACACAGAAGGTGGCAAGACTATTTGGAGTGAGTGTGTCACAGTCACCCTTCTGAACCAATGATGGAAGGAGAAAAGTGTGAGGAAAGGAATCTAATACACAAGAGCTAGAAGGCGCAGATTCAAAGGAAAACTGGGACAGAACAGAGAAGCAGAGCAAAGAGACAGCAAAACAAACAGGAGAAAAGATAACCTGAACATATAGACTTTTGACAACAAGGCCTGTTCCAGCTGATGGAACAAACAAACCTAGGCCCTTACGGCAACCATCGTCTCCCATTCTTTCAAACTCAGACAAAAACTGATGTTCATCTAGAGAAGTTTTGACCAAGGATCTACTTTGTCCATCTCTAGTGGCATAAGACAGTTAACGGAGGAGTGTACAACTCTTACATAAAATGAGAGAAATAAACATACCTGCCGCTGAATAATCTCTAAGTTTGCTTTGGCTTTATTCAGTAGTTCTTCTATTTTTTCAGAATCCTTTATGTTCTTGTTTTCTCTAAAGGCATCTCTTATCCTTCTGATGGCATATGTTCTAAACACAAACAATAAGAAGACAYGTATTCATAGATGTGCCATGATTTATGACATTACAACATTCTTTAAAATATGCTGATATAAAAAATAAAATGCATACACATACACGCACAAACACACATATATATTTTGCCCAGTTTTATACATGTATCTTTTTATTCAGGGTTTTGTCCTGCCCGAGTTGAAACAGTGACCAGATCCTTTAATTTTAAAAAAAGTGTTTCTACTGGAGGTTATTGTAGAAAAATTTCATATTTCACATGAGTTCAGTCCTTACTGCTTCTTATTGCTGTAACCATACTGTTTAGTGCCCAGCATGGATACTGCAAAGCTCAAGAACACAACAAAAAGGCTAGGAACCAGAAAATCATTCCCTAGATTATTTTGAATCAGTGTGACTATTCTTAACCTGCATATTCTAAAGGTCATTGAGCTAGACACTAAATACAATATACGTTTTTACTAGATGTGATGTTGTAATCTAGCAGTCAACAAAGGTAGGCTGATGGACCAACCATCACAAAAAGGGCTCTTTCCCTGTCACCCTTTTCCTCTCCTGACAAGGCATATTTCACCCCTCAGTCCAACACCTCCTCATCCATTTCCCCACTAAGAAGCAATAACAGAACGTGATCTCTGTTGCCACAGAGAAAGACCCAAAGCTGCAGCTTTCTCCAAATCCTGTCCTTTCTTTCCAACCCTATAAAGAATCTTCATGTAATCTGTAGCGTACTGTCATCCACAACCCCCTCCCCCCAAACAGGGCCAATTTCCATATTAAAATAAAATTTTCAGACTGAGAAGCAGATACTTTCATTACATGGGTCCTTGGGAGCCCCTGGAGAAATACAGTAAACTGATCCGGCTCAGCTATCTTGGAAGTGTTCCAGTTCTGTACCACCACATCACATCAGTATCACTTTTACTATAGAAAGGAAAACCCTACATGTTGGCACTGGAAGTAAACAAAAGGCTGCACGCTCCCTCCTCCCCCCCCCCCCAAGTTTGTGTAATATTTCAACAACTCTTTTCAATCTTGTATAAAAGTGGAAAATGAGAGACAAAACTGTTTGAAACACTATCATAAAAAATCCAAAGACAATGTTGCAAAATAAAATTACTGGGGAGGAGACCGAGGAGGGGAGAGGAAGAAGAGGGAAGATGAATAGTCAGTGGCACTCCATTCCATTAGATGGTGCTATCCAGCTCGTAATGCAGCTTTCACCAGCCAAGCAGCGCATTTTGTCTTTGAGCTCATAAATAATACATTTCAATCACAGGCATCAGGATGGCTGTGGAGTGCCACTCTGCTGCCGCACTCCGGCAGATGGTGCGTGCTTTTAATTAGGGCCTGTTCACCTATAATGTGACACTGGGGTGCGTGAGGGAGTGAGGGAGTGTGTGTCTGTATGTGTGAAGTTAATAGAATGTATTAAATATGGAAGCTCAATCTCATCTGCAGCTGTTGTCCTAGCAAGACATGAAGGGGAAGCTGATTATTTTTTCTAGAAAAGAAACAACCCTAAATCATTAAGATGAAGTATAATTCTGTTGCTTGACAATGGATAGATTTCAAATCACCCCATATACGTATGTAGGGTTAAACTGTGCGAAACATGTCTTATTTTCTGAAAGAACGGACAGGTTTCCAAGACACACAAAGACTAACATATACATATTTAGCTTAAATGAAAAAACAACACCAGAAAATATCCATTAGTGGGTGCAAGTCTTACAAARTGCAATACAAATGAGTAAATGCTACCTACATAAAAAAGATCGAGGGGACAAAACCAAATTCTTGTTCAGTCTAACACCTACAGACTGGCAGGTTTTGTTTTGTACATATGGTGAATTAATTGTTCCATTTTCTCTTTCTTCCTCTCATTACACCCAACAGTTTTTGAGAAAGAAAAGATACGTACATAGAAAACAAACCAATTTTATCTATAATCAGAAAGTTGCACTGTTTTTACCTTCTACAATTTCTTTAAACCTTTAGGAATGTTAACACCAAAAGGAAGTTATTTTACATAGGCTTTAACACGATCTTAAGTCTACAGCTAAGTCACTATATCTCTAAACACACTTTAAAGACTAGCTCTAGATGTTGGCACTACTCTTTATCAAAGTTACATTGCGATACAGTGTATCACTTAAAATAAGGATGAGCTCAACTCAAAGCTCAACCCCAATACTGATTTTACTGATTGTACAATAYCCTTCTTCCCCATTGAGAGGTGCCAGGGGAATATTTTGCTAATATTCAAATTCTTTAAAATTATGTAAAAAGTGTTAAGCCAAGATATAAACAAACTGGAAGGTTTGAGGGGTTTTTTTGTGTGTGTGTTTTTCTTTTAAAAAACAGCTTCTTATATGCAACAAAAGTAAAGTTGTGAGCAGTGTCAATTCCAAACCTCAGCACTCTACATTTCAACAGCTTCTGAACTGAGAATGCACTAAAAACTAGAACTACCACAAGAACTGCAATATTGCTTCAAGTCTATGAAAAACTAATCTCTTCTGAAAGTACTGAAAGTGTGTGTAAGCAACACAGAGTAAAGACTCACATGTATGAGAATAACTTGTTCATTCAGACATGTATCTGTTGGGTTTTTCTTACAGACCACTGCTCCAGAGATCTTCTGGTTGATGAACAGACCAGTCAGCTGATCAGCCACTCCAATGGAGTGTATTTTCAGTTCAATAATAATGCACCAAAACCAACCATGTACCATTTGAAGGCACACCTGAAAATGCCAGTGGCGGTGAATACATGGTTGTCTTCATAAAATTTTACAATATTATCCTAAAAGAAGCATTATCTGGAGACAGTGACAGATGAAAAGCAGACTAGCAAGTGAAGTGGTGGCTGTACATTATGGATGATTATTTACCCAAGGGGGCGCAGTGAAGAGGAGCTTCTGCAAATTTTGCCACTCTACTTGGTTGGCACAAACCCTCCCTCCGGTCCCTTTAGACCAGCACAGTCAGTCTGATATTTGGCCCCAGCTAAGCCAGACCAACTTGGGAACTCGACAGAAAGCCAACTTCTACAAGAGTTAACATCATTGTTTTGTGGTTTTTTGTTTGGTTTTTTTCCCCCGAGCATCAGCACTGAGGAGGAGGGAATACAGCAGTACTGATTTTGATGGATACAGTTTGGAATTGATGCCGTTCAGAAAGGCCAAGCAAGTCACATAGACAAAGGGGACTCTTCAGTGAGAAGGTACCAAGCAAACTCTCCAGAGAAACAGAATAGGAAAGCAATTTTGGATACAGTACACTCAAGGAGCTCCTATAGACTTATGGAGAAAGTCTAACTTCTAATGCGGTAGTATTCATTAAGAAACATAATTTAAAGAAAACTCAAACCACATTTCATAAGACATTATTTTTCTCAACAATTCTTTGAAAACAGATATTGAAAAATGGCTGAAAGATGCAATGAGGCATTTTGCTTTTGTCATTCAAGTGCACTGAAATTTGAATAGAGAACACCTTTAACTTTATCTTCTGCAAAGACTTTTCCAGTTACCCGGTGAGAGCAGGACACAAGAAAGAGGATACAGTTGAATATATTCACTCAGTGCTGTCATACATATGCACACTCAAAACACGTTTCGTGATCCCTACTTATGTGCATCTGTCACACAATTAATTCCCAATTAAATCAAAAGAATGTCCTCAATGGGTAACAGATTCAGTGCGATGGCTTCAGACCAAAGCCACTGCAGGTGGATGGCTACACAAGGTAACAGATGCACACCAGCAGAAAATAGAAAGAGTGGTTGGGGGTTAATGTGAGAACAGGGCCAGGGCCAAAACATTACCACAGACTCTGAGGCAATGGGCACTACCTGCTAATGTGAAGATGCTGCCAAATAATAGTAAAAACTTAAGAGAAAGCAGTCTTTGTCCTAATACTCTGCTTTCAAAGAATTCCTCTTTTTTCTTCCCTGAAGCACAATCAAAACTCTAATGTGTGTCCTCATAAAAATGAAGTCTACAAGAAGCAAAGTCTGAAACAACGATCATAATGAAAAATGAAATTGCAATCCAGGTACTTCAGAAAATAATATCTGTTTGGGGATTTAGATATTTTTATTTCAAAATGTTTACTTATGTCATGCCTGACCAAAAAAAAAAAAAAAAAATTCTCTGTGCTCTACTAAACAAGAGTGTAAGAAAAGAAGCTGAAACATCATGCAAACATACTGGCTTTTTAAATACACAGTACCGAACTCTGAAAATAAACCCGGCCAAGCAATGTTCTTCTCAGCACCACTTTGCATTTACCAGTACAACAMGCTACAGGTTTAAGTCGTCTTTCCAAGATATCTTTACAAACTTGTTGACATCTTGTCTTTATGACTGTCAACAAATACAACATATTAATAGGTCGCATCACAGTTCCAGGCACCACACTGCCAAACACAATGGCAGACTATTACAAGTTGTTGGCCATTGAGCATGCACACAAGGACTGAAGAGGACTGTGGTACACAATCTGTGCAAGCAAAACAGGAATATTCAAGACTTTCAAAAAAGCTGTAGAGTAAAATGCATTTTTCCTTATTAGCTTGAGTTGTATTCAATAAATTAAGGCAAGAGAGCAGTAGCCAACTCCTAGGAAGGCCCACTAGGGTTTACAACTCGGGAATGAAGTATATGATGCTTTTTTTTAAAGACACAATGCACAAAAGTGAGATATTAATTTACAGTAGAGTAGCATTATATCAAGTGAGCGATCCTTTTCATAAAAGGTCAGTTTGCTTTCACTAAACTACATTTTCTTACCACTGCTGCCTTCCAATTAACATCTATTAGCTTAAGGTAGCAACAGGATGAATTTTCAGAATTTCCCATTATTACTCACAAAATGTGCACCAGAGGAGATTTGCCCAATTTTCAGAATTACCTATCATTTAAAAATGTAAAGTTTTTATAATAAAAGACCATCTGCAGAAAAATAATTTTAGCTCACTTTAGAGTTTTATTAGCATTAGTGAAGATGCCTCCATGTACAGAATTACTTCAGAGGGAATGCTTATTTAGAAAATGTATGTGTACACATGTATATTTCCATATATATACRTATGTATTTATGTATTTTACCTCCACAAAGGTCTCATTAAAAGACGCCAATTAAGGTAAACCAAAAGCTGCATGTAATTACCATCTAACACTAAAAAAAGGAACACTTGAAAACAGATGTGTGTTTGAGACTGAGAGGGAAGTACCTCATAGGGAAGTAGTTGAGATTTGTCTAGTTAAACACAAGACCAACAGAGGGGTGTGGRTGCAATGTTCTATCAACGAGGTGTTCCTCAAACTCCATCACTAGACAGTTTCAGCACTGGCACCTCAAGTTACAGCACAACAACAACATGTGCCTGTTTTCTAAAAATCAAAGCAAAGCCTATTCTTGGAACCAGGATTTGTTTGCAGGAGTCAGGGTAGTGGCTGGATGCTGGAAGAAGAGCAAAGGAGAGTAAAGAAAAAGAAAGATTAGACTGTTGGTTAACTCAGTATTATTTCCTAACCAAGCTTAGTCAYGCGGCAGTCTTCACAAAAAGCCTACAGAAACCTACCAGCCACTACCTGATTTCTCTGCTAACATACAAAATAGGAGCTGCAACGCAATTGTTAAGAAATATGTCTGGAATAGAACAGCACTAGAGATATTTTATGAGAGAGGATTAACCCAAAAGAACAGAGAATAGGAATAAAGATTGATGAACATTAGAAAAACATTTGAGAGCTGGTGACTGTGACCCAGAGCATATAATACATGCTGTATGATCAGATCCAAGGATTTGTAACTTACTTCTAAAGCAAATATTGCTGTTTTGCATCCCAGATCTCAAAACATCTAATAAAAACTTGAACATTTTCCGTGAGTTTCCTTTCATTTTCTTTAATCAATCTAAAATCAAAAATGTCTCCACAGATCTTTAAAGAGAAAGACTTGTGGCTGTTTTCAAGAAAGAAGAACTTCTTTTTTCTGACTATATCATTTCATTAGTTTGTCTGTACCAATTTCAAAGCAGAGAGCATGGATGACCATCTGATCAACGTGATCACAGAATCATTCAAAGGAGCCTGGGACCTCTCTAGTCCCACCTCCTGCTGAAAGGAGGGTCAGTGATGGACTCAGATCAGATCACTCACTGCTTTGTCCAGTCAGGTCTTGAAAAACAGGACGTTGACCAGACCACCTGGGAAAACATGCTCAATTGCTTGTCTGTCCTTTGGAGGAAAAAGCTTTTACTCAAAGCCAGTTTGAAAAACCTTTCTTCCTGTGCTTTACATCTGCTGTCACTTTTTCTCCTATCAAGTCCCTCTGGATAGTTTGAGGTACTGGCTGTTTTTAGAGTCCCTCGGTGTTGTTTCTTCTCCAGGCTGAACCAGACCAGCTCCCTCAGCCTTTGCTCACAGGACAAGTGCTTCAGCCCCCTTGGTGGTTCCTGCTGAGCTRGCTACAGGTTGGCTGTGCCTTCCCTGATGGGGGCTGAAAGGGCAAGACTGGATGTAAAACTACAGATGCGATCTCCCATCAGTCTGCTAGCTGGGCAACTCTTGATACACCTCAGGATGCTCTTGGCCTTCCTTGCTGCCAGGGCACACAGCTCAGTTCCCATACACTTTCTTCTTCATGGTTCCAGAACACTATCAGTGCTATTCATAGTTAACTATGATTATTTTTGCCATTCATTGAAACATACATTTTTGTTGTTATACTTCTAAAAATAAAAACAGTTATAGGCTTAACTCTAAGTGAAAAGAGTCTTCGCAGAAGGGAGTGCTTTTCAGGAGGACAGAGTTAAAAGAAAAAAGGAAAGATGTCCAAACGAAAGCATTCTTTTAATCCTAATTGGARTTGCAACTGCAATGTTATATTGCAGAAGAGGTTAAAAAAAAGGGTTATCAGTGAAGGACCCAACTGCACAAGTTGTTCAGTTAACGAGGCACTGGACAAGGATGTGCTGCAGGAACTAGAACCAGAATTTGCTACAGATGAAAAGTGCCCTGATGGCCTGAAATGAGTAATAGCTCTCTGCTGAGCTTTCACTGCCAAGCCCCTGCCAACTGCTCTACAACCAGGACACTGGGGTAGCTCAGCAGTCCAATTCCCAGCTGGGGAATGCCTTGAAATTACAAGTTCAAAACCTGACAAGGCTGMTTTCTCTTTTCTTCCTTTTGATACAGATATATACCACTCAATTTTCTGTGCTGCTGTTTCTGAACAGTTTGTAAAAAACGCCTGGCCTGCTGTGTACTGCCATTACAAATTCCACAATATTTTTCTGGAAAGATTAAAGTTTTAGTCCAATGCTGTGGCCAACATTTTTCTCTTCAGCATGGCTAGAGGTTCCCTTTGCACTGGTGTGGTCTCACCTCAAATACTATGTGTACTTGTAGTCACTGCAATATAAGAAAGATACAAAGCTTTTAGAGAGTGTCCAAAGGAGGCCAACAAAGAAGAGAGGCCTCGAGGGAAAGCCATATGAGGATTGGCTRAAGTCACTTGGTCTGTTCAGCCTGGAGAGGRGGAAACTGACGAGAGACCTCATCATAGTCTACAACTTCCTCATGAGGGAAGGAGGAGGGGCAGACACTGATCTCTTCTTTGTTGTGACCAGTGACAGGATCTGAGGGAATGGCCTGAAGTTCTGTCAGGGGAGGTTTAGGTTGGATATTAGGARAAGGTTCTTTCTTCACTCAGAGGATGGTTGGGCACTGGAACAGACTCCCCAGGGAAGTGGTCACACCACCAAGCCTGGCAGAGTTCAAGAAGCATTTGGACAATGTTCTCAGACATATGGTGTGACTCTTGGGGATGGTGCTGTGCAGGGCCAGGAGCTGAACTTGATGATCATTGTGGGTCCCTTTCAACACAGCATATTCTGGGATTCTGTGACTCATTTTAAGAAGAGATGTAGTTTAGCTCGTAACTTGGGTACCCAGGAGAGGACTAAACATATTCTGCCTCTTGGTGATTTCATTTAGAAAAGTGCTGGGTGCTAATCGGCCTTGCTGGATGCAAGAATTTCACATGTGACAGTGGAAAATGATTTGCCTTTGATGAAGCAGTAGTTGCTAAGGTTATTTTAATTAAGCAGCAGGGCATAAACCCTTGGGATATTCTAACTTCTTGGACTGCAGTGGTTGGTCTGCATGATGATAACATTTCGATAGGACATTTTTGAAGCACAGCATTATTGCTGAAAGTAAAGATTCAGATATAGTAAATACCTAGTTACAGGATCCATATTATTCTTTTAATACAGAAATTCTAAAAATGCCAATTCCTTAGAAGAGAAAAGGGATCAAGTATCAGAAATATGTTGATAGCATRCAGTTTTAAAATAAATGAGATATATTGACTCATGAAAGGTTTAAAGAAACAGTTCTCCRAAGGTCATCTGAGGTGAAGCTTTGTCAGTCATTTTGACAGACTAGTAATTTTCAGTGTACTGATCAGACTTTTAACAAAGTTTGACTTTGCACAAGTGATCCTTGGATTCTAGCAATAAAGACAGTTAACTTTGACCCTTGTTTTYTGCTCGAGTAAACCTGTGATCTCTGAGAAAGAAGGATGTAAGCATCATAGGTCCAAAATGATCTAGTAGAAAAAATTGCATTGAAATTAGATAGGGTCCAGTCAKCTCATGACAAAGGCAACAATAAACCACAAATACAATTTATTAAACAATCCATATGAAGTAACATACCACCTGCTCTGTCCGTTTAGATACAACACACTAGAAGTTACAGGATTTAGAATATTGAAGCTACTATCCAAAATTTATTCTCTTATCCATTTCTATCAGCTTTATAGCTTATCCAAAAATCTTTGTTCCTTATATCTCAGTCAGTAATGACAAACATCCCCCACTGGACCTCCTATCACCATACGGCTCAATGACCTTCCCTCATTTATAGCAAAGCACTGCATGTTTAGTTTAGCAAATTTACAACATCAATTTTGACAACAATGATGGATATTTGAAATTACAATGTAATACTTAGCAGCACATAAAATTCTAATATATGCAAAACCTATTAGTCAAATCTAGAGCCTAAAAAAATCAATTTGGAATTTGTAATAAAATCAGCATCTTACTTTGTGCGTACAACAGAGTGCTGAATATTATTTTTAGACATTTGGGATTGTAAGTATATGCCTTTGGACRATGCATGTAATGTTTCAGGAAGCTCAGATAAAGACTATTTATGTTACCAAAGGCACAGAAAAAAAGAAATGCAGGTTATTTTGTACAATATGAATGCTACTTAAGGCAGACAAAGACTAGTGAACTAGATATTTTGTTCTGTATTCTTTCTATTTAATTAGTTACAGGATATGGAAGTCTTCACAGACTTTACAGATGATTACACTAGCACTAAAGAGAGGGGGGCTAAAAACCCCATCCTGAGTCGAACAGTAACCCAGAAATGCAAAGGATACAAACTGGGTGTCACTTCATCCCCACAGGAAATCAGATGCAGCTTCTTACACAATGAAAGAGCAGAAGGACCCACGGTACAAGATTTGAAGGGAAAAGAATATTCTGCTTGGTAAAGGTGCATGACTGATTCACCAAGTCAGAGAGGCAGATTTGAGGTTTTGACACAGCACACCCGTGCACCTGGCATAATGTGCCAGAACTGCCCCTCTTGACTTTCTGCACTGCACAGCTCTCCACTCCTGGTGCCATCAGTACAAGCGAGCACTGCAAAAAGCCAGACCCTTTGCAGGCAAGTTATAGAACAATCTGTCCACAGCTCTTCATCTTCGGGGAATAATGGTGACTAGCTAAGACATACCAGAGACCTCTGATAGCTTTATCGTAAAATAAATTCAGCTTCTCAGGACCTGTATATCCTATGCATTTTTCTGGAGTCCAGAAGTAACATAGGAATCAAAGCAATACTAAAACCTAAGTGAAGAAACAACATTCTTCAAAGCTACTCCATATAAAAGAAAGAAAAAACAGGGGTTACACACTTTTTCCTGCTATTTTTCCTACAGTTACTCAAAAAAAAGAGTAGAATAGATGATCTGTCTGCCAAACATGAAGCAAAGAGCAGCTACCAGCCAAAATGTTTCTTTTGGGCTATGTATGACCTCCACCTCTAAAACTGTGGTGCATACTCTCTTACTCTCCAAACTGTAGATTCCAGCATACAATGAAATACTTTGACCTGACCAGACAATATACACTTGAATATCAGACAGAAAAATGAGATTAAATTTAAAACTCAAGCTATTCTAGTCCAGTGAACAGAAGTCATTCAATAAACCTGCTGACAGATCTTCTGTGCATTGTAACAGAAATGGAGATCAGAAGTATTCAGGAGGACAAAGAGAGCGATCAATTTTCCGTCTTAAAGAAGAGAAACATTGACAAATGTCTTTTAATCTAGTCAAGCCTAAGTACTTTACGTATAGATGTTAAAATTTAAAGGTGAAGCTATGCYAAGGTCAGTAATTTTTAAAGAGTCTTCCAGTCAACCTCTTAACACTCTCTCTTAGAGTGTTAATGAATGAAAAAAAGATTACCTTATTCTATTTCTGTATCTGTTAACATTCTATTTAATAAGACTAAGTTCAGATTGGCATATTTATATATCACAAAAGACTGCACTTCAAGCTAAAAATGGGCTACAAAAAACCCCAGATAGTACTTAATAGCTAATTAAAAATCACAGGAAAATATTCACTYACGTAAGTGATGGTGGGACTTTTTGCCCTCTACCTCCAAGGAAGGAAAAAGAAAACATAGAGCAAACACCAACTCCTTTTCCTCCCATAAGCACATGGCTGCTGGCTGCAAGAAGTTCATCTCAGGTAACATTTACCTTGAATATGGAATTAACATCTGGCTTAAAACTCAGTAACTTAGATGAGTACTGGCTAAGGTTACCACATGAGGTATCAGGAGAGGAAAAGAGGTGTGAGGAGCGGTCTACCTATCATAATATTTTCAGTATAACATTTTATGACCAGGGCAGATTACCTTCCCTTTCACAGGAGACATGACCTTCCACTCCCCCAGGTAGCAGAAAAGGTTTCCAATCCTTTACCAATTTACCAACAAATTACCCACCCAAGCTGCAGAAGCACCAGGTCCCTAGCTAATGATAGCAATAACTCACACTGATAGAGAATTTCTCCTTCAAGGGTTTCAACAAATTGCTGGGAATAAAACCCCAGAATCAAACCTCAAAGTCCATATAGCTTAGTGAGCACTGCCACTAGTTCACAGAACAAGGAGTTTTATATAGATATAGTATGCATAAAAATATGCTATGTATACCATGTATACTACTATACTACGTATAGTAGACTTTTTTGTTCATCCCTATATTGCTGTAGTTTATAGGACTATATTCAGCCTGTGTTGCCATTGCTTTTGGATGTGACTGTGAGGGTGCCACCAGCAGTTYGATAAATATTCATATTTCCATGCAAAATCTGCAAATAATGGGCAGCAATTTTGGGTATAAACTATGAACTGAAAATAATAAATTAAATTTAGTAAAAAATGTGCTCAATAGCTCTGGAAATCAAGAAACCTATTTAGCGTTCTACATGAAATGCATTGCTTATTATTGTTTTGTAAACAAAACACTTGAACATTTATTTTCATACTGTAAATTAGTCAGATCAGGGAAAAGACATTACGAGTGAGACATCTAATTTATTTTGGCCAGTGATAAAACTACTTAGATCAATCAATCAATGTTCCTCCCTTCAAAACTAGTTTACATACGAAGACCATTAATCTGAAAACCTATTTGCTAACTTATTGGAGTAGAAAAATGCTGTGATATTTTACATGAGTCAGAGATGTTTTCTGAAACTTGGTAGCAGGTTAGTTTCTAGGCAACACAACACAGTTCTATTTGACATTGTGAACATAATTCAAGCTATAAACCTCAAGGACTGTCTTACGCATTTCATTTGAGCAGTATTGACTTTAAAACCATTTCCTGAGAAGGAAGCAGTCTGATGTTATTTAAATAAATAAAAACACTGAATACATTTGGATAGGTGAATGAATGAATGTTTGTTTCACAAAGAATTCTATCAGTGATTCCATCTGAAACTGCATAAAATGTGATGGTTTGTACCTGGCCCCTTCCACTCTCAGTTCCCCTTTTTTCTTAACTGTGACTAACAAAGCAAATAAATGATGGCTCTGAACCACACACACATCCCCTCCCCCCCCTCCCCCCCGGCCACATTTGGCTCTTTCATTGCTATTCTAACATTGTCTGCAGAAATTTAACATTTGCACCATTTGTAACCCTCACAAGATAAACCAATTTTCCCCAACACCAAGGCTCTGTGGAAACCTGCACACACATTTCTCCTGCCTATGCAAACAATAAACAGGTGTTTACATCTGTGTGTGACTGCAACTGAGTATTGTGATAATCTGTATGTTTGTTGGGGAAACACATAATTCCAGTAAATAAATACTACCAAGCAACAATACCGTGTATCCTGCAAGCAAATCCTAGTTAGCAGAAATCACACGCTGTGCAAGAGAGAGATGGAGACACTTCTGTAAAGACTGACCTCACAGGATACAACAAATTATTTCCATAGGCACTTCAAGTCACAGAAGTAAGTTTAATTATATAAGCTTCAATACCATAAAGGATTAGTGATTATTAGCAGTATACTAGAATGACTTTTAGTCTCAGGGAAATATTTTAATATTTTTTTTAGACACACACTTTCTCTGGCAGTTAACATAACACAAATCTTCTTTTAAACAAATTAGTGATCTAGAAACAGGTCTTTAATGGTTCCAGACCATGATATGCGAGACAAGCAGACTCAGAAGGACTGTCAAGACCTGTCAATGGAGATTATTTTCTAATAAGACAAACACACCTATCGTACTTTCTCTAGTTTCCAGAGGATTCCCAGCTTGCTTTAAACAGGGATTTTGCAAAGGGATTACTGGGATTCAGCGGAAGTGAATTCCTGACTTCTTGATAACAATATATTCATAAATGCATACACACACATAGTATTTACTTTGTGCATAGGCTTCTTGTATTTAGAAACTGTAATGAGACTTAACCAATTGCTATTTATTTAAAAAACTAAAAAAACTAAAAAAAAAAAAAAAAAGACGTATCTAAACAACAGCTTTTCCCAACACTTTTTAACAAACATGCTGCCGAAGGAAGTCTAGTTCTAAGTACTGGACTGAGTTCTGAGTCTCTGAATACGACCCAAGCCTGGTATTTAGCAATTCCCAGCACAGGACTTTCAAATTTTTCTGATGAATATTTTAAAGATTTTATTTCACACACATTCTGTTAAGGAAGAAAGCATCTGAACACAAATGAATTCTTTTAGTATTATCATATTAAATATTCAGTCATGCATTGCATCCCGAGAAGAATGTTAGAATTTTATATGGAGATCAGGTAAAAAGGAATAGAATAGAATAGAATAGAATAGAATAGAATAGAATAGAATAGAACACAACAGAACACAACAGAACACAACAGAACACAACAGAACACAACAGAACACAACAGAACACAACAGAACACAACAGAATGTAGAAAGTAGAAAAAATGTAAGGGAAAAAGGCCATATTTCATAATGCCACCCTAGCCAGAATATTGTCTGGATGATTTGTTGCATCTTCACTCTTGAGAAAGAACTATATCCCAAAAAGAATCCCCAAGAATATACCTCACTAAGGACACTTTTGTCCTGAGTTCTGTGCAGAATAGTCATGAACAGCTGGCTCAAGTATTCACACATGCAAGAAAACAACTAAGAAAGTTTCCTTCCATACCCACTTTTTTTTGAAAAGCAGATAACCATGTATAATCTAGGACTGTACTTTGCTGGTCAGTAAACCCAAAAACACATGGGAAGAGCCTTAGTGAAGAGGTAGTTCAGACAGCATCCTTGCCATCCATTGCTGCAGGAAGTGGTTCTAAACATTGCCTGATCGACCGCAGTTTCTTTTTTTTTCTTCTTCACAAAAGTACTTTGATTTTGTTTTCAATCCAGAATGCTGATCTTCTAAGGTATACTTGAAATTATAATAGCCTGTGTCTACTGTATCTTGAATCATCTGGATGTTATGAGGTCAGCATCTTTTCATCATGGGCAGCACACAGGTGAATACAGAGAGGAACTAAATATTAAAGCCACATCCAAGAGTAAGGAAAGAAGAAGGTTAGCTGGGACAGCATTCGAGTACATTTTAATACTATAACTACACTACAAAGTGTTTTCCATTTACCAGAAATCATATGCATATGTCTATGGCCATGAGTCACTGCCAGAGTGACTAATAGCAATTTTTCCTATTACTCTCATTAGTCCTCAGACAAATATTACTGGTAATTAAGTCTTATGYAAAAAGAAATATGTTCCTGTTCTTCTGCGCTATACAAAGAATAATAAATGGCCACAGCACACTTACTCATTTTGGGTGCCTTTACTAAAATAAAATAACTAAAGCAGCAGATCAGTCTTTTGAGGAAGCCCTCGTCCATTTGTCTTCCAAATATTAAATTTCAATTTTTCCAGAACTCTTTATGCCATGTATGTGCTCCAAACTCTCCCTCCAAGTTATTACTATTCAAAATTCTCCTCTGGAAAAAAAAMAAGGAAATCAAGAAAATGACATCAAACCCGATGCACAGCTATCATTAATTGTTTAGGAAGAGTGTAACTTTACCAAGGWAAAGTGAGTGTATTTGGAAGATGACAATCACCATTTAACCTCTAATGAACATGATCAATACAATTTTGATGCAATGATTTTCAGTTGGGCAATGCTACTATTAAGATATCAAAATATTTGGCAAAACTTTCCATTCGGTTTAAAATTTCCTTTTAGAGCAATATGTTCTGAGGGTATCTAATAGCTATGTTTTGACATTTTTGAAATAGAATGCTTTACTTGTCTTTCAAAAATATTTTATATCTATACTGAAGTCAAATGGAAATACTTCAATATTGTCAGACCCCAATCCAAAATTATGCTCTTATACCTTTAGATTTTCCCCTAAAGTGTACATTTCCATGTTTTACTAGAATTCAGTGTCATCATCTCAGTCCTTTACACAGTTCCCATCCTAATCAGAAGATTGAGCAGCATCCAGAGCTCTTAAAATACTGTCATCTCTATTCATGCATACATGATTCTGACAGATAAAGGCAATATATATAAAAGAGCCTAAAATAACATAATGGCAAAATAGTATGTGGTCACTGAAATAATAACCAAAATTTAACTCCCCAAAGAAAGAGGTATTAGTAAGGCCAACCACAAATCTGTGTGACTACTCTACAAAATGATCTGCAAACGTGCAGTGCCTGTTTGCCTGTGACTCTGGGTCATGCAGCTCCAGGCCAAAACAAGTGTCTGCAATAGGGTAGGATGGAAACAACCCTGGACTCTGGAATACCACAGCTGCCTGCAGCCCTGAATCTTTTATACTTTTCAAGTAGATGACAGAGAGCACGACATACTCAGCAAATGCAAAATTAACTAAAAAAATCCTAAAGTTTATCATCACTCAGAACGCAGCCAGTAATTACAGAGAGAGAAAGAAAAATAAGTTATCTGCCTTCTTTGCACAGTCAAGGGAAAACAGATACTGTAAAGCTGCAAACCTGTTACTCCTACAAAGAAGGGCAGTTCTGCTGGACAGAACTGACAATCTTATTTTTTCTAGCATTTCTTAGCTACAAACGACCACTCTAGACAGAAAACAGTACTTTCTATAACATACCATGCCTCTCTTCTCTCATTATTGTCTTGAATTTGTTTTGCTTAATTACCATTTAGACTTCTTTTCCTCCCTAGCACAATGAAACATAAACAATCTGCTGGCAGACCTTGTCAATCACAAATTTCATTACGATATCTAGTGAGAAAAAGGCTTATTCAGCTTGGATAACTGACACGTAAAATTTTAATGTGGCTATTGAAATATCTAAGTGATAAAAGTGCAAAAAGAAACAGTGACAGGATTCTATAGACCAGGGACTAAAAGCAAAGTAAGATTTTTCCATTCAAGTGACCAAATAAGGTATGTTGGGAGGAAGAGGAAGAAACTGATTTCTACAAAAGAGTGGTTTTCAAAAAATTTTATTTGGTGTGAATTATATTGTCAAAAGAGTTGTTATCAGAATTTTAACACTTTATGCCCCCTTGAAGAACAGGTCAATTACGCAAGTAGACGTCAACTCAGCCTATACTTGTGCAAAAATTGAAGTGCTCTCATGAAAGTTCTTAACTAGCACCRGTATATATCTGAGTATTCCCACAATCTGTTCTTTCCCTGGTTCAAGGAACCATTGAGACAGGCGCCACACAGAAGTGGACAGTCTGACTGGCCGTGGCAGTAGCATCTTACTCCTGGACATCCTCTTTCCTACTGCTACAGCAGAAGAAGGTGGCACCTTCCGAGCAGCTTCCCTCCTTTGCATGGCCCTATATGGCATGGACAGAACTGAAATCCAAGAGCATAAACCCCTCAGTCCACAGCCCATGAGCAGAATGCCCTTGCAGCCTGCCAAGTCAATCTACTTGATCAATGCATTCCCTAAGGGATGGGGAAAGTGGTCCTTGTCAGACTTACGCTGTAGACTCATCACCATCTCCGTTGCCCTTCACTGGACAAGCTTCAGCACCTGAGTATTTTTGTTGTGGTGAGGGCCCCAAAACCGAACACAGGATTTGAGGTGTGGCCTCACCAGTGCCGAGTACAGGTGAATGGTCACTGCCCTGGTCCTGCTGGCCGCACTATTGCTGATACAGGCCAGGATGCCATTGGCCTTCTTGCCCACCTGGGCACACACTGGCTCATGTTCAGCCAGCTGTCAACCAGCACTCCCAAATCCTTTTCCACCAGGCAGCTTTCCAGCCACTCTGTCCTAGCCTGTAGCACCGCCTGGGGTTGTTGTGACCCAAGGGCACAACCCAGCACTTGGCTATGTTGAACCTCATACAATCCCATCAATCTAGCCTGTCTAAATCCATCTGTAGAGCCTTCCCATCCTCCAGCGGATCAACACTGCTGCCCAACTCGGTGTCACCTGCAAACTGATTGAGGGTGCACTTGATCCCCTTGTTCAGATCATGGATAAAGATATTAAACAGAACGTCCCCAACACTGAGTCCTGGGGAACATCGCTGGTGACCAACCACCAGTCAGATTTAGCTCCATGGACAATCACTCTCTGGGCCCAAACATCCAGCCAGATTTTTATCCAGCAAAGAGTGCACCTGTTCAAGCTATGAGCAGCCAGCATCTCCTGGAGAATGCTGTGGGAAATAGTGTCTAGGCAGGCAATAGCCACAGCCTTTTCCTCATCCACTAAGCTGGTCTGTCATGGTTTAACCCAGCTGGCAACTAAGTAACACAGAGCCACCCGCTCTCTCACTCCCCCTCACTGCTCCCAGTGGGAAGGGGAGGGGAATCAGAAAAAAAAACCCAACTAATGATGATGATAATAATAAAAACAAACAAAAAAAGGGAGAGAGAACTAAAATCCAATAGAAAATACAACTGCTCACCACCTCCTGATTGATGCACAGCCCATCCCCAAGCAACAATTGGCCCCTTCCAGCCAACGCTGCCCAGTTTATATCCTGAGCATGATGTTCTATGGTATGGAAAATCCCTTTGGATAGCTGGGGGGTCAGCTGTCYTGGCTGTGCTCCCTCCCAGCTTCTTGTGCACCTCCTTGCTGGCAGAGCACGGCACACTGTAAAGTCCTTAACTTAGGGTGAGCACTACACAGGAACACTCAAACATCAGCATGTTAGCAACATTATTCTTATACTGAATCCAAACCACAGCACTGTGCCAGCTACTAGGAAGAAAATTAACCTTAGCCCAGCTGCCACCACAGCACTCACCCTCCCACAGAAGGAGACCCAGTTGGTCAGGAAGGACCTGCCTTTCACAAACCCATGCTGGCTGGGTCTTAGCCCCTGGTTGTTATGCACATGCTGTATGATGGCACTAAAGATTATCTGCTCGGTGACCTTCCAGGGCATTGAAGTCAGACTGACAGGCCTACAGTCCCCCGAATTCTCCTTCTGATACTTCTTGYAGATGGGTGTCACACTGGTCAACCTGGTCAGCTGGGACCTTCCTGGTTAGCCAGGGCTGCTGATAAATGATGCAGAGTGGCTCACAGTGAGCTCTTCTGCCAGCTCCCTCACGATCCTTGTGTGGATCCCATCTGGCCCCGTGGACCTGGTGTAGCAGATTGCCGACCATTCCCCCTGGGATTATGAGGGCTTCATTCYGCTCCCTGGCTCTGTCTTCCAGCTCAGGGGGCTGGGTACCCAGAGAATAACTGGTCTTACTATTAAGACCAAGGCAAAGAGGGCTTTAGGTACCTTGGCCTTTTCCTCATCCTTTGTCACTTTGTTTACCTCTGCATCCAATGAAGGATGGAGATACTCTTTAGCCCTCCTTTTGTTGCTGATGTATTTACAGAAACATTTTTTATTTTCTTTTATGRCAGTAGCCTGATAAAGTTCCAGCTGGGCTTTGGCTCTCCTAATTTTCTCTCTGCATAACCTCAAGACATCCTTGTAGTTCTCCTAAGTGGTCTGCCCTTTCTTCTCAAGCTCAAAAACTCTGCCTTCTTTTTTTTTCTCCACCTTGACTTCCCTCCAAAGCACTCTATTCAGCCAGGCTTGTTTTCTTCCCTGCTGGCTCATCTGTCAGCATATGGGGAGAGTCTGTTCCTGTACCTTGAAGATTTCTATCTGGAAGAATGTAGAGCCTTCCTGGACACCTTTGTCCTTGAGGACTGACTCCCAGGCGACTCTCTCAACAGGTCTCTTAAACAGGCCAAAATCTGCCCTCTGGAAGTTCAAAGTGGCAGTTCTGCTGATCTCACTCCTTACTTTCCTTAGAATTGAAAACCCATCACTTCAGGATTGCTGTGCCCAAAGTGTCCCCCAACTGTCACATCATCCAACAGTCCTCTCTTGGCAAACAACAGGTCCAGTGGGGCGCCTTCCCTAATTGCTCCCCTCACCAGCTGCATGAGGAATTTATCTTCCACACGTGCCAGGAAACTCCTAGACTGCTTCCTCTCTGTGGTATTATATCGCCAGTAGACATCTGGTAAATTGAAGTCCTCCACAAGAACAAGGACTAGCAATCTTGAGACTGTTCTACGGTTCTGTGTTCTATGATTCCCTAAAAGTCAGATAAACCACTGTGTCAGTCAAAGCAGGAAAAGCAACCGGCACCGAAAAAAAGTGCAAATTATTTTGCTCAATTTTGTTCTTAGGTTAGCAAACATTTGCAAAAATCACATCTACTAGTTTTAAAATCTTGAAGGACATGTCTCAGATGAAACTGCATGCATTCAGTTAACTTGTTTTGACAAATTTTCTTCCCTGATTCTTCTATATTCTGGGTAGTTTTATTAATCAAATAATATTGCACATTCTAATAGAAAAATCAAATTCCATTAAAATGCAGTTTAGAGAGATGAGACAAAAATGTATCTATAAATAAAAATCCAACATTCAGCAGTTAACAGAGAACATAATAGATCACCGAAATAAATTTGCAATAAATCAAGAAAGACCTTAAAAAAACATTAAAAAATTATTTGCAGAAATATTCCAACAGAGACACTTAAAGCTTTTGACATTGCTCATAACTACAAGAATTTAAGAACCAGAAGCATGTCATATGGTGTTACTCTGAACTTATTACCCATTGTTAGTATCTTTATAGGGCAAGGAAGCCTAGGGATCTGAAATCATAGTAATGTTAGTTAGCTAGAATCTCCAAAGCTTATCCAGGTCACTGTCACACTTGAAGTAGGCCTCCATGCAACAAGGTCAGGTCAGCCATGGTGCTCTTTGGTTAAACCTATAATGAAAATCTTCAAAAATGGAGGTGACGAACTCTCTCAGGGAAGACCTCCTCCAGTCCTGCACTGCCCTCCTGGAGAGAATGCCCTTCTACTAGATTCCCACGTGTCAAAACCATTGAGATTGAGTCATGCTAAACAAACAAGAAATTTTTAATTTTCAGATTATCTTCATTTGCAACCAGATGCATTTTAACAGCTTTCACAAGTTTATAAATTCTTTTGTTTTCTGTACCAAAACCAGACGTAACATAATGCCATTATTTAAATCACAAATGATATTTAAAAATATCCCTTAAATCCACTTAGTTGAGACTATAATCCAACATATTAAAAACCGTCAGAGGTTTTACTTTTCATCAACCAAGCAGAAGAAAATAGTACACTCATAAAACCTTTTTGACTCAAAACCTAACATCTTGCCTTTCTGCATATTGATTTTCCTCCAGTACAAATCATACTCCTTCCTCAGACTGTCTGCTTGGGTAATAGGGCAGAAGGGCAGACATGAAATTACTTACAGTCTGCTGAATTCTCTCTCCCTGCTGTTAAAGATGCCCTACACATCTGGGTGTCCAAACACTCTGTGACATTTGCTACAGGACACTGGCGATGCTCCTGTGTTATTCTGAAGGCTGCCAGTAAGTGACCCCAGTTACTTTAAGATATGAATGCTATTCTTCACAGTTACCACCCAAGTTCTTTCGGGTGGTAGAAGAAAATCTGTCATTATAACTTATGACAGGAAAGCTATAAAACAACAACAAAAAAGAATTTTCCATCATCGTTTTGCCTGGGATAATTTTCTTCCTAGTAGCTGGTACTGTGCTGTGTTTTGGATTTAGGACGAGTGACAACACACTGATGTCTTAGCTGTTGGTAAGCAGGGTTTACACTAAGTCAAGAAGTTTTCAGCTTCTCACACCAACCCACCTGCAAGGAGGCTGGGGGCCACAAGAAGCTGGCAGAAAATACAGCCAGGATGATCCAAACTGGCCAAAGGGATATTCCATACCATGTGGTATCATGCTCAGTATATAAACTAGGGAGAAAGTTAGCTAGGGGCTGCTGCTAAGGAAGTGGCTGTGCATTCGTTGGCAGCAACTGTATTGTCCATCTCTTGTTTGTATATGCCAATTCTTTTATTTATTATTATTATTATYCATTCCTTTTCTGTTCTATTAGAACGTCTTCATCTCAACCCACAAATTTTACTTCCCCCCCCAAAATGAGGAGAAAAATTGATCAGATAAGGAAAGTAAGCAAATGAGGAGACGATAACTAGCTGATCATACTCCAGACATACTCTTACAAATACGCAGTTTGCAATAATAAAGTATTCTGAAATTATCTAACTGAAATAATGAAACAATAATACTAACCTGTAATACTTTCTACTCTGCCACAAGTTGGTTCTTTACGAAGTCCTTAGGTTATTTCCCACGCATTGCCCTATCACCTTACAGCAGCCCTGAGGGCACGGCAGGACTGCTTATCTAGGCATGGAGGAAGCTAACGGGGTGTCCATGTTACCTACGGGTGTGGTGTAAACACCGAGGCAGAACCGTTGTGGGCACAGCAGATCTCTTAATATAACAGCTGCTGATTGTTTCTTGCTAGAAACTACTCTGGCTTTTAGTGCTCACAAATACGTATACACCACAAGATTTTATATGGTTTCTGATTTTATAGTATCTAAGGACAGGCCTATCAAAAACTGAGATCTTTCCTTTAAGAAAGGGACAACCTGCACTGTGAYAGGGTGTCAAAAAAACCAGATATTCAAAGTAAACACATCACATGATTTCTATCCTTTAAAATTTGTTGTGGACTTTGTTTCCTCCCTGTTCACCCCCCAGCACAAACCCTTTGCTGAAAACATGCTGTGACCCAGAAGTGAGCTTCCTTCAGCTGTTCACCAACTGCACATCTCACAGGCCTCAAGTCATCTCCATTACTTAAAATCCTGTTAGCCAGAACAAGGGCAATCAGGGACACTTGGACAGTGAAGAGCAGGAGAAAGCCTTGATAGCAACAGAACATGACGCAAACACAAACTGCTGTGTGCAGTTAGCARTGAAGGCTTATTAGCACCAGCTCATTTTCAGCCCCACAGTCTTTCTTCTCAGGGCACTCCCTTGTACAGGAGGTTTGTGGAATACTTGTGCCTTGCAGAGCACAGAGCWCACCACAGTTATGCAAGTTGAAAGGCTTCTGTTCTCAGTTCTTGCCAGGCTGGAGATGATTCAGAGCACAGGTAGCTCACATATCTCTCTCCCCATGGTCCAACTGAGTAGCAAAGCGAATAAACTACCTGTGGGCAAAGCAATTTTGCCAGTGCAGGTGGGTAGCACCTCCTGTGAACACAGCAGATATATAATGGAGACCAGGCCCAAGCCTAACCTTTACCAAAAAAAAATGTGTGTGTCTTTCACCAACAGCCAGAGAAGGCAGCCAGGCAGGAACATAGTCTGGCATCCTGTGTGSCAGGAAGCATGAACCCTGATCCCTCACTGCACTCTGAGCCTGGACACAGCACAAGGTGCCAGGCTTTGGCTGCAGCCTGACCCTGTCTCTACTCTGCCAGGAGATGAGCAGCACCCAGACCACATATGAGCTTTGTCAGGTTCACAGAATCACACAACCRTTAGGGTTGGAAGGGACCTCTGGAGATCATCCAGTCCAACCCCCCTGACAAGGCAGGGTCACCTAGAGCAGGTGGCACAGGAACAGGTCCACGTGGGTTTTCAATGTCTCCAGAGAGGGAGACTCCAAACTTCCCTAGGCAGCCCGTTTCAGTGCTCTGCCACCCTCAATGTAAAGTTCTTCCTCGCGTTGAGGAGAAACTTCTTGTGTTTTACTTTACGGCCATTGCTTCTCATCCTGTCAGTGGGTACCACCGAAAAGAGTCTGGTACCATCCTCATGGCAYCCACCTTTCAGATATTTATATGCGTTAATGAGATTCCCTCTCAGTCTTCCGTTCTCCAAACTAAACAGGCGCAGGTCCCGTAGTCTCTCCTCGCAAGAGAGATGCTCCAGRCTCTTCATCATCTTTGTGGCCTTCCACTGGACCCTCTCCAGTAGCTCCTTGTACTGCGAGCCCAGACTCAGCACAAGTACCCCAGACTCTAGATTGGGACAGTCTCTGTCCTGTCCCTTTTTCCCACAGCAGGCATGGCCCATACCCTGGTGCTTTTGAGGCAGCCCGTGGTCTGGCACAGGGATCGGGGGCTGACCATTTCCTGAGCACCTAGCCGGGCCCAGGCCCGGTGCCGATCCCGCCATCGCTCCAGGGCACAGCTCGGCTCCTCCGCGGAGTCCCCGGAGGCCGCAGCTCCCCCGCGCCCGCGGCCCTGCCCCAAGCACCGCCGCGACCCCGCCGAGCCCCGCGTCCGCCGAGCCCCGCGTCCGCCGTCCCCCGGAGCCCTTCCCCGCACCTGTAGTTGTAGCCGCTGAAGCGCTGGCTCTCCCTCAGCAGGGCGCGGTACAGCCGCAGCACCTGGGCACGGCTGGACGCTGCCATGTTGCCGACACCGAGCGGCTCCTCCCGCGGCGGCGAGGCCCCTTTTCCCCGCCCTCCCGCCGCCCGCGCCGGGCGCAGCCGCGGCGGAGCGGGGCCGCAGGGCCGGCGGTGAGTGGCGGCGCGGGGTGGCAGCGGCCAAGGCTCGGCCCGGGCCCGGCGCAGGGCTCGGGCGGGGCGGGAAAAGGCGCGTCCCCGGCCGGGGCAGCCCAGGTGGCGGCGGGCTCGGGGCACTCGGGGCCGGTTCCCGGGTCCTGCCGGGTCGGGCCTGCCCGACAGCTCCGGCGGGGATCTGTCCCGGAGGGCCACCGGGCTCGGCCGTGCGGCTGGGAAGGGCCCGAGGGCGGGGAGGGAAGGCCCGAGCGACAGGGAAAGCGAAAGCAGCGCTCTGATGCGCTGGTCGGTGGGAGCAGCAGCGCGGTGTGCGCGCCCCATACTTGTGTCACACGAGGAGGAAGGGTGGATATCGGGGCTGGAAGGGAGCGACAAGTGATGGGTGCAGGGGATTGCATCGGAATCGCTGTGTACGTTTGCAGTTAGTGTTCATGTACTGGAGAAGGTCCAGTGGAGGGCCACAAAGGTGATGAGGAGTCTGGAGCATCTCTCCTTTGAGAGGCTGTGGGAGCTGGGCCTGTTTAGTCTGGAGAAGAGAAGAATGAAAGGGAATCTCGTTAATGCATATAAATATCTCAGTGGTAGGTTCCAAGAGGTTGATGCCAGACTCTTCAGTAGTGCCTGTCGACAGGACGAGGAGCAATGGCCGTAAAGTAAAACACAAGAAGTTCCACCTCAACGTGAGGAAGAACTTCTTTACATTGAGGGTGGCAGAGCACTAGAACAGCTGCCTAGGGAAGTTTGGAGTCTCCCTCTCTGGAGACATTGAAAACCCACGTGGACCTGTTCCTGTGCCACCTGCTCTAGGTGACCCTGCCTTGTCAGGGGGGTTGGACTGGATGATCTCCAGAGGTCCCTTCCAACCCTAACAGTTCTGTGGTTCTGTGAAATTGCTGTAGACATTTGTAGTCAGTGTTCATCTGTGCTAGGTTACCCGGGCCTGTTGTGTTACAGTGATGTTTGTGTTGTTCCTCTCAGTATCTGGTTTTAAGATGAATTCTGTTATTAAACTAGCTKAACCTGTGTAGTTCAGTTTAGTTTGAGTAGTGAGAGTCTCTGACAGAGGTTAGCAAGGATTTCCTGCCTCTGTGCTTTTATTTCAATGAGAAATCTCTGTTTTGTTACTACTTTTCTTACTTTTTCCACTACCCTGAGAAATGACCTCATGCCTTTTATCAGTGCTCGCCTCTAAGTTTCCCCATTTGTGCTGGTTTTCAGAAAATGAGTAACTGTGTTGAACTTTGGGATAATTTAACTCACAGGCCCACGTGTGTTGAAACTGGCCTTGGAGAGGGTCGGACCCAGTCAGAAATCGTACACAGTGCCTATGTATCGTACAGTCCACAGAACAACAGATCCGAGACATCTAAAAAGTAGATTCTACCTTTTAATTTACTGAACTTTGGTCTTCTTTGCTGTAAGGCTGGGGCTCTTTTTCTACTTAAGAACTTCTTTTATTGTTTATACCAGAGGCATCCTGATCCTTTTGTTGCTGGAATCACCACATATCTAGCGTCCTCCTTTGCTGAAAGTTTTGCCACTACAGTATAAACTTAATTTTGTAACTTACAGATATTATGCCACAGCTATATTTAATACTGATTTCTGAATGTTATCAATAATGCAATTTATTTATAATCATGGAATCATCAAGATTGGAAAATACCTTTGAGATCATCCAGCCCAATCATCCACCCAGCAGTGCCACTGTAACCCTAAACCACCTCACTCAGTGTCACATCCAGATGTCCCTTTAAACACCTCCAGGGATTTAAACATCCTGACCCCATGGTCAGGACCCAGGTGGATAAACACCTTCCTGAGCAACATATTCCAATGCCTGACCACCCTGACAGTGCAAAAATATTTTCTAATATCTAATCTGAATCTCCCCTGTCTCAGCTTAAGGCCATTTCTTCTGGTCCTCTCACTGCAGGTGCAGTAGAAGAGACTGGTCTCCACCTCACTACAGCTTCCTTTCAGGTATTGTGACAGGGTTCCTACTTTCTCCACAGTGCAGGTTTTATATGGTAGATGTTTAAAACAGCTATCACATAGATATTCAACATGTGTCTGGCAAAACTGCTGCTTCTAATTAAACTCATATGTTTTTGTATATGCACTTGAGTATTATTATTAGTCTCAGTTGTACATCTGATGTAATTTACAGTTTGTTGCAAATAATTAAAATAGTTCTGTGCTTTTGGATTTCAATAGTATAGACACATGAATTTATGTCATATTTGTTTTTACAGGTATGCTATGTTTTAGCAGCCCTTTTGGGCTTCTGGAAACAAATTTTCCATATGTAGAAAATTTCCTTGATATTCTCTTTATCGAAGCAAAAACTGGAAGTGTTAGAGGAAATGTAGAAATGTAGAAAAACGTAAGCAACTGCAGCACTGGGATAAACATCATGCTTCTGAGGCCTTCCCTTGTAAGTTACAAACCAGTGAGTTTTGGGTTAGGTCTTGGCATTCAGGACACCCAAATGGAAAAATACAAAGCAAGCATCCCTTCATTTGCCTGTGGGACCAACCAAATTCTCCTTGTAGCCCAAGCCATGTTGTTGATGCAGATTGCCACACCACAAGCAGAGTCCATCTGAGGTGCTGGTGCTCCCCATCTTTGCAGCTGTTGGTGKCTGGGGTGCTTAATACAAGTTATAGCAGAACTCTGGCTTTGTGTCTCCAGACTTATCATCTTCCCTGAAAGCAGCAGTGGYCACCCTGCCCTTTTTTATGACTGGGGGCTTCAGATGGCTCAAAGGGTACCGTTCTGTCATGGACAGAGCAAAAGTTAGGTTTGAGAGTTTGGCAAAGTTATGTGACATCATTCTGTGGATGAGTGTGGCAGTTGTTCCATCTAATTTTACAACGGCCCCAAGTTATTGTTGGAAATATAGTTTTCATATTGCAATCTTCAGCTCTAAAAGATGAGAAAGTAATTAGAATGAAAGCATTAAGCAAATTTTGTTTACAAGAACACTATTGATTTAATATTTGAAAAGTAATTATAAATTATTTTTAGATCGCCTCAGATGCTAATCCTGTTTCTGAATCTCCCTGACAGATTTTCTGCATTTTATTTTCTAATATTTTTTTTGCGTAACCATGTTTTTTTCTTAAAGAAGCCTAGAAACCCCATATCTTTAGAATAAGCAATAAGCACATGCAGTGCGTTATCAAATGCAAAGTAAACCCATCAAAGGAGAAAAGTCTTTCTTCTTGTTTCCCTGTTCTAGCTTAACCTTTAATACATTCAGAGGGGGAAGAACAATTTTTGGCAGAAACTTGTCACCTTTGTGCAGTTGGATTGGCACTGTTAACTGGAAAAATTAATTATTTTCTTATGCACTGTTTGTTGTGTTTTCCTGGAAGCAATGGGTTATGGTCCTGGAAGTCATGTTGTTCTGCAGGAAGTGGACATTGCCTCTGCTGTGAGTGGGCTACACGTGTTTCTGCTGGCCTTTGTTTATGTGCATCACTGCAAGCCTGCAGGGAATTCAAAGGACAGACACAGCTCAAATGATGACTGGGTGTCCTGTGACACTTGAGCCTATTTATGGGGAAGAACTAATAACCGCTTCATTAACTACCTCCTCATTCCCTAGGGGAAAACCACACCTGAATTTAGGATTGGTGGGTGTTCATCTGTATAGAAGTCTTTGTGTGAGCCTTTGGTCTGGGAAGGAAGGTGGCATGTGCCTTGCCTTCCTGCGTCTCTTGGGATAAATAAGCACTTTGAGAAGGATATAGTAGTATCAGTACCTGGAATATTTAGGTATGTGATTGCTAAAAGACAAGGAGAGGAAGGAATTTGGATGGAATATCTGCAGAKACTGTGGACTGGTGTGAAAAGAAAACAGCTGTTCTATTTTCTGGAACATACTCGATGTCTTGTCATATGTTGCCGAATTGTTCCTTGTGGTGCACTATTTCAGCTTTATGACATGGCACTGAACACTTTCAGTGAGCATGTGCTTTCCTGGTACACTGCTGTTGGTWTTCATTATTTTTCTTTGGGGGTCAGAATGATAATTGATTGTTGTGATATTCTAATYTCTTTTAATTATTGTTTTTCTGTTTATGAAAACATGCTAATTTTTCTGTGCTGCTGTGGTGTCTCTTTTCTTTCCTCCTCTTAGTTCTTGCTTGATAGCATCGTGCAGAGTGAGATCCTACACGGTGTAGAGTAGGACCTTTAAAAGAAGGACTATAAATCACAAGGATTTTGGGATTTCCGTGACAAATGTAACAAACTATAATTTAGCTGTTCTGTATGATGAATAAGATTTCCACAGCATCAACAGGAGGCCTTGACTGACTCTGCTATTTTAAAAAAATTGCATTTAATTAGTTGGCCTGTAGAAAAGAACATGTTTATTCAGGAGGAGAAACTTCCATATTTCAAATTCAGCTATACTCCTAAATTCTTTGTGCATTTTGAAAAATTCTACCTAGAAGTTCAGAGGGAAGGACAAACTGACAAAGCTCTTCTCTTGGTCAATTTTTTGTGAGTTGCCCCATCTCTTTCCAAACTGAATTGCAGAATGCTGTGTATTGTTTAAAGTCAGACTGTAAGAATAGTAATAATAGGAAAACCAAAACACAACCAGTAGTGCATTTGCTGTTGTAATACTTGGTCTTTTAAGGGAATACCTGTTTTACCACCACTCCTTTGCTGGTTCAGGATCTCTTGTGCTGCAGGCATCAAACTGAAAGAAACACCGCATTTTATTTTCCTTGTTGGCCACAGTTTTTACTTTCTAATTTCCTGTGGCTGTGTGCAACACCAGAGGGCTTAATGGACATTGTGTTACCTGACAATTAAGCAGCTGGACAGTTCAGCACTCGCAGGATGACTTCTGGGTCAATGAAATGCAGTGTTGTTATACACCATATTGATTTTGAAAGATGTTCTTAGTGGACATAAGTCAGTAAAGTACTTTTAAATGCTTGAAATAAAAATGCTATAAAAGTCCAGAATTAAATGGWTAATTTTGTGTTACAGTAATAGACAAGACAATAACTAATAGGGGATTAAAATTACCAGTAATGCTTAAATAGTTCAGCATGTAACAGTTGCATCAAATGCAAATGACACTTTTAAACACTTCTAACCTTAATGCTGATGAAGACAAGAACCCAACAAGAAATTAAAATATTTTTGCTGTGTGGTTTTTTGTTATACTGAAATCTTAGTCAGAAATCTAATAATGAGAAGCATAAAGGACAGGATTAATTAAGTGTTCTCATCCATGACCTCATCAACTCAGAAGTGCTTTCTTTGCTGTGCTTTCCAGTGTTTTATCAAGTTTAGCCTTAAATAACTTTTCTTTCTTTGGGAAAATATATTCCACCTTATATTGTATTGCTGTTAAGAAACGTTTTCTGATGCTCAGCCTATGCCACGCTCTTCCCTGAGTTCATCCCACTTTTTCATTTATGCCCCTTAGAGTCACGCTGTGGAATTCCTCTCCCTCCTCTGTGATTTACACTATCATCGTATTTCTCAATAGCTGTCAGCCAGACAGGCCAACTTATGTAGTTATTTTGATATTTTTTCTGCCCTCTTTCAGATGATATTGAAAATTTTAGCTCAGGAAGCAAACTTAGCTATAAACCAAGGACTGGTATTTTGTGTAAGAGTAACCAAGAATCTCTTTATAGCCACCCCTGTATATTTTTTGTTGACTCGTGATTTCCAGTTTGGCAGGTTGGTTACAAATCATACTGTCAATCTTTTTAGTTAAAGATCGTGATTGCATCTAAGGTGTCTTGCTAGAGCAAAGTTCCTTCTTCTCTTGAGTTTGTTGTTTGTCACATATAAGTGTGTATGTGAATGTGCATCAAAACGCGTAAATATGTATACAAGCATGCACACACTCATGTTGTAGTGGTAAAGATCATGCCCTTCATCTCAGATTCTCTATGTTTCAGCCTTGGGGATTGGTGCACAGCTAACCAACACAGGGCTGTGGGTTTTTTTTCTGATTACCTAGTCCCATGTCTTGGGTATGTGAAATGAAAGACATCCTGCTGCTTGGGTGCATCGCAGTTCTTCTGCTCCCTGGATTGTGGGCATGGGCTTTCTTGTCAGATGATACTAGGGGCTAGCTCCACTCACGTCGTGGGCAATTGCTTATGTCCTTCCCTGAAAATCCACTTCACTAGCCATTTTCTTATACATACTTATGTGATTAATTGCTGGAAGCAATTCCTAGATCAAAGTATCAGTAGTTTTAGATGTATCATGTTGCTATTAAGGTAGTGTGGATCTGATGTAAGAAAACATGTTATCCAAGTAAAGTAGAAATAGAAAATTCTTCTATAATGTGTTGGAAATGTGTGACCTCCGATAATGGGACRTGGTGGGAACTTTTTTTAGTGAAAGAAAAGTTAAGCAAAATTGTGGTTTACAATGGATGGGTAAATCATCACGGATTAAGTGGATTTTAAGTAGGCCATCTGTTTAGTTTTCTGACTGTGGGATGAGGGGAGGGGGAATATGATATTATTCACTTATAGCACATTTTCATTTTATATGATGCTGTGCATCCATATGACTTTTTGTTCTCRTAGCATGGACTTTTGGTCCAGGGAAAAAAACCAATAGCTTAAATAGGGAGCTGAAGCAAGTTATTTCTGGAGATGAAAGAAAACTATAAGGAAAACAATATAGCCAGACTAGGGATTGTAGTTTAAGTTTAGGGTAGAGTTTAAGATATTTGCTTTTTCATGATCCTTGACATTTTCAATATTTCACTTGTCCACTATCGGTTTTATGTGCTCAGGGCTCTGACAATGTGTGATAGTGCATTAGGGACATGTTCCTATATATCTCATGCTTCTGGTGCATTTGTAAGACCAGCTGAATTGTCAATACTTCCTTACATGCCTTCGCAGTTCTGGATAGAACTTTCTTTTTATTTTATTTCTGTTTCTGTGTTTGACTGTGTCAAAATTTGTCTTTCAGCCTGAAGGGAAGAAACAAAGCACTGATGAAAGCTAACAGGCAAAAGAAGCAGAGCTGAAGAAAGATTATCTCTGCTTGCAGGTAAATAATTAAAAATAAAATAAATTTAGCTTTCTGAATCTGTCTTTGACACCAGCACTGCCAGCCTTTTTAGTTAGTAACAAGTTTTCAGTCCTTCTCCATTTTAATTAATTATTAAATTTTTATTTATTTAATAATTAAAAAATCTTCCTTCACCTTCACCAACTGCTAAGGACAGGTATGATAACTATCTAAATTTGGTTTCCACATAGAATTCATGCATTTCCTTATTCCTAATACAAAGAAAATTATGAGACTTGAGACATAAAGATAGGTAGATAAAAATAATGATAATAATATAGATAGATAGATAATGATAATTTTGTGAAAAAGAAATTCAGAAAGATGAATTCTATCATCTTTAGGTCCGAATATGTCCATATCTTTGAATATAAGCCCTTTGAAATCTGCCCAGCTACCTAGGCAGTAAGTTGCTCTTCAGTGTGAGAAGGGGGGACAGAATTAAGTTCTTGCTTTAGAAACCAGTTATAATTGGTGCAGGACAGGATGGGACAGGATGGGACAGGACGGGACAGGACGGGACAGGACGGGACAGGACGGGACAGGACGGGACAGGACGGGACAGGATAGGACAGGATAGGATAGGATAGGATAGGATAGGATAGGATAGGATAGGATAGGATAGGATAGGATAGGATAGGATAGGATAGGATGCTCTGGTGAATGGAGAGTGAACTCAGGGAGCTCTGGGAGAGGCAATACTTAGGACTTTACAAATCCCACCATTGACCTTCCAGTCTCTTATATACGTGGCCCCATGGCAGCATAAGTGAAAGGCAGTGCATGTCAGTGTCTCCTCATAAAGTTTGTGTCTTATCTCAAACTGGGAATGAGGGTCAACTTAGATGGGGATGCTGACCTATGAAGTGGAGCTGCCAACTTTACCATAGGAATGGGTTTACATTCTGCTGAAAGGCAGGAAAGAGGAATGGGAGAAGAAGTATTTTGAAATACTGTTCTGGGAACATTTGTGAGAGTTCATCTCTCCGGAGACCTGAATTAAAGATCTCCTTGTTCTACAATTTCTGTAATTAGCTTTTTCAGGTATGCTTTGTAGCCTAGTATCAGTTTTGACCAAGGTCAGTTTGTGGGGATTTTTTTTGTTGTTGCTGTTGTTTTATTTTGCTCCTTTGTTTTAACCTGGCAGTACACATGCTTTGTTTCCTTTAATTCATTTTTATGCTTTTGATTTTAATTATTGTTTAACCTCTTCCTTTTTTTGGAACTGATTCCTGGTGAAGTAGGTGTGCTGCATCTAAAATGGAGGAAAACAGATAAACAGAGCGAATTATCAGGTCCTCACAGACATTTAATGGCGCTTTTATTGTTTTGTGTGTGTGTGTGTCTGATTTCAAAATTTGTTTGACTTTCAAGAAAGTGTTCAAGACGTTCATTAAGAGTGTTCTTACTTTTGAAAGTATTAGCAGAATTTTTTTCATTGCTATCTTACTTATTTTGGCTATGAACATAGCTTTTTTTCAACACTTGTTTTAACTTTGATTTTATTATACTAATTACTTTCAGTGTGAAAATTGCATAGTGCATTACACCARCTCTTCCCATGGGAAGGTAATGTTGTAAAATGGAAAGATACAGTATTGTATATGTAAAATTATCCCATATTGAAGAGGTAATTAAATATTGGCTCTATATAGGTTTGTTGAATTTAGAAAAGCTGCTTTCTTTTTATGTAGGCACACTAACTTTGTCAAGTTTTATGAAAGAATAAACAGAAAGTTCTAAACAGATAGATGTTGCTTGATAGAGGTTAACTTTTTCTGTTTCCCTTCTGTCCCTCTCCCTCCCTGCACAGATTGTTGTTCTTATTCCACCCTCCACTTCCACTCGCAATGTATCTTATTTTTATACTGTCATTTTTTCACTGTTCTGTTGTGTTAGRTTATATTCTTAATATAGTATTCATTCTACAAACAGAAATTCTGCTGGATAGACTTGAGGTAAGTATGTGGGAACACCATATTTATTCTAGTTACTTTTATCAGACTCCATAAGTTGTTATTTAAAGGATTCTTTTTTTAATAAACTTGATTTAAGAGATATTGCAGATTCTACCAAATCCTATTTTCTCACCTCTTCTATTAAGAGTTCATGTGACCCCAGTGTCCCCTGACTGCTCTCATTCCAGACCCTGCATGGCAGAGCCTGCTGGGCCTGTGTGAAACACCGTCTTTCAGCATGTGGCAAATTGCAATTCTACAGCTGGTTTTAAAGAAAAACAAACCAAACCAAACCAAATTATTATGTTTTAATTTTGATTCTCTCAGTATGTAACAGACGTGGCATTAACTGAAGATTGTTTTGTCATATGTGACCTTGAGCTATAAAAACATCTTATTCTTCATTAATAATAAAAGCTTGATTCTTTCATGTTGTTATTTTCTTTTCTTCCCTGACTTGCATACTTCTTTCACCTAGTCGATGTGTATATCTTGGCTCAGAATGCAAGATGAGGGGATGTTGCCTCTGTTGTCTAAAGACTAGATGGAGAAATACTTCTGTGTGCCATAGTCTGCGGTGTGCGTTCTGAGCTCTGTCTTAAGTTTTCTTTCACTGAGGCTTGTTCTGGAGGGAGGTGGGACTTCCTCCAGAAGTGTGTTTGGTGTCCCGGACACCGGTGTGTGGTGTCCCAGAAAGGTTCTTTGACATAATTAAAATATATGGCTTTCTGAAGGCCTTTCAAACAAAAGTTTGCTTTTGTTCTTTGTGCTGGGCTTTGTCTAGAGTAAGTATATCAACATTAGCAAGCCTTATAGGAGATGTTACCTGGTAACATTACAGATGTTAAAGCATGAAGCTGCTTGAGAGCCCATTATCCCATGGTGCTGTGAGCCATGGACTCAAATATTTCCTATTTTCTAGCATAAATGACAAAGAAAGAAGTTAGTGATACTAGTCTTGTTCTTTTTAGTGTAGTACTCTCAAACCTTTTTTGTATCTGGTGGTAGCAGGACTGCACAGAGACACAATTTGAATCTGTGTTTTAAGTCATGCTTGCCTTGCTTTGCTTGCTACAGAATATTTTGGAACCAGTTCTTCTTTAACAAGTTATAGGAGATGTCAGCACCTCTCAGGTGCTGTGAAGCCAGTCATGTTCAGATGTAATCAATTACGGTGTTACAAGGTAGGTCTGCCTGAATACATATAAATTAATCCTGGCTGTAAATTTTTAACAAAACCAGAGCATGATTCTATCAGGAAATTAGAACAGGATTAAACAAATGCATTTTCAAATTTGACTTGTTTGAATAGGCACAACTTTAAATTGAGGGGGCTCATTATTTATCATGAATATTTACCAGCAACATTGTTTATAATTCATTGTCAGTTGTTGCAGTTGAAGTATTTTTAAGAGAAAGACTACTTTTTTTACCCATAGGCTTTAAACATAATGCATTTACTTAGCGGTAGTTAGAGAAAATGTTTCATAATACAAGAAGGATATTTGCAAATCAGGTTTTCTGTTCTGGCAGAAAATATACACATACATTATACATTACATATACATTAATAACTGTAGCATATCAAAGTAAAATTTTTAGGCTGGTTAATGGGAGTTGCCTAGGCAGTTAATTCTTGTACGTCTTCTTGGATACGCTTGTCCTTAAAAGAGCAAAATAAATCTTTCATCTTGCAGTTCAGCAGTGAAGACTGAGGAGACAGTACACAGGCTTGACAGTCATGTGGGATTTAGAAGAAATACATTATCCATTCACCTGTGGTAAATTTTAGTGCTGGAATCAAGGAAATAATAGCAGAGTACTTAAAAAATAAATATGTAATAGAGTAAATAAGTTTGCTAAAAAGACCAGGGTAAAGGAAAGCAAACTGAAAATATTTAGCAGTGCAATCTTACTTCATTTTTGTTTTACCTTCTGAAATTTGTATTGCTGTGAGACCAACTGTATTGAGACAGATACTGTGATTGTGTGAGACTTGCTGGCAGAGCTGTCTGTATTGTTTGCAAATTTTGCTGTTCATGAGAGTCCAGCATTTTGTGTAGGTTAAATGGGTTGGAATGAACTGTGTCGTTTAGAAACTGATGTGGTGAGTTGGTTTTTTTTTTCCTTTTACAACATGCAAGTCAATACTGCACTCTGTGTAAGCTAGCTGCTTTTCCCTATACTTTTGTTTTATTTTTTTTCATGCTTTATTCGGGTTTGCAACCCTTGTGATTTGGGATCAAATGTAAATGATGATACAGAGTTTCTAAACAAGTTTTGTTTGCTGTAACATAGTATATATTTGCAATTCTAGCTTAAGACTTTGGGTTAATAGTTCTTGAGAGATGAAGGGGTCTTCTGCTTCTAGACCACATTAACAGTAAGGGAACACAACAGCCTAAGTCACTAGCACATACATGGGAGAATAAAAAAAAATCTGGTTGTTATATTTCTGTTTCACTCAACAGAAAAGAGCTTCAGTGATAGGGAGTCATACAAAAACGGTAAAGGTTTTCACATTATCTAAGAAAAAGTGTTGCAGCAAATCGAATTTACTTTTTAGTAGGTCCCATTTTACATTTCAGAGATAGTGGGCTCACTCTTCAGAGTGAGCTGACAGCAGTGTTTTAAAGTAGAAGAAAGTATCTCTTTTTCTTTCAAGAGCACCTGGGTAAATTTATAGGACTCCATTTTCACTCATTGTACCTTAAACTATAATAGTCTATGTTATCCTGCAGCTATGCTGTACTCAGTGAAGAGCTGAGTTTAAGAACCACTTGTTACATGTCTGGACCTGGTAAAAAAGCCCTGCTAACACTGTTTTTAATTGAATGCTTAAAAATGGCTCTGCAGAAAACTTCTCTGGCAAAGTGAAACGGAAGAAAGATGGTAGGGCTTTCAGTCACTTTCTGACATCTCTCTCTAGTCTCACACTGGGATTGAGAGAGAAGGGACAAGCAGACTGGGAGATCATTTCACATTCCAGTTCAGGATTTTAGGGCTCCATGAGAGATGATTTTGCATTGCATGGGAATAAAATCCTGCAGCTCTGACTTGCTGATCACGAGGTTCCCAGTGGCATGGCACAGCTGTCCAGGGCTTCTGAGTAGCTACAGCAAAGGAGACCTGGGGTGTAGAAATAAAAGTTGTAGTAGCACCATTCCCTTTCCATTCTTTTTAGTGTGTTTCTCCAACATGAAGTAGAAGGAGGTGCTGATTATTAAAAAAAAGCCTTTTCCAACACGAAATGCTTGAAATCTGTTTTAAAATAGGAAAGATGTAAGGTGGCCAACTAGGCAGCATGGCATACATGAATTTTGTTGAAACTATGTCAAAACACCATTTTTCATTTAAGCTTGTGTCTCTGTATAGATGGAATGTAAAGTTTCAGGCATAGACTGTTCTTCCTCTTGAAAGTTGACAAGTTAAGTTTTCATTTAAGTGACTCTTGATTCTTGAACAGGAAAGATTACTTTTTATTATTTAATTGCCTATGTGATACTCATTGCATTTGAGACAATATGCAGTGGCTATTAGAAGTGATGCATATATTGGATTCCTAAATAAAGATTTTGAAGCAACTCCTGCCCAGCTCTGCTTTAAATGAATGAGAGCCTTTAGGCTGATCTGAAAGGACATCTGCTGAAACCATGGCTACAAAGCACCTGGACAGCACTGGGAGATGAGTTTTGAGATGCTAAAATTAAATTCTCATTTTTAATACAAGCACTTAGTAAAAAAGAGAACGTGAAAAACATTGTTAACAAGAATTGAAACAAAGACTATTCAGATAGATTTCATAAATGTGATGTTGAGTTTACTGAAGTTGTTTGATAGTTGTGACATTGCATTTCAAATGTAATTAGAAATAGATATTTGATATGAGCACTGATTCTTTATTGTTTTGACTTTAGATGGTATTAGTTTGTCTTTCTGTTAATCTTAGAAAGCCGTATAAATTTAGTGCCCTATTTCCAGTACATTGGACTGACACTTATATGCTCAGATATAGCAATATATTGTTTGAGTGCTGAACAGTGGGACACATAAATTAATTTATAATGAGGATAAACCTGTGTATGAAAGAAATAGTTGAAATCTTTTAAAGCTCTTGATGTAACAGTCGTAGTAGTGGTTGGTTTTCCTTCAAAACCTGGAGTAGCCTCCAATACACCTTCATGGAAAAGGTTACTTAAATTTATGCAATGAAGTCAACYGTCAAATAATTAATTTAAAATTCAGATCTGAGGGAAATACAAAATCACAAAGTCTGTAGACTCATATGGAGTCCTCTTCACTTTCACACTGTTGGAGTGCTTTTTGATAAAGAAGAAAGAGGATGGAGTAGCAGCTAGCTGTCTGGAACTGATCCACAGTTCATTGAATTAAATTGAATTTCTTTTTTATTAACTTTGATCATCCTTGGATTGAACCTATATGCATATGATTTAATTAGTGGCAAGCTCAGGAAATGCTGGGATGTTGACTTTTCTAGTTTCTTACCTACTGAGATGGTAATTACATAAACAAATGTATTTTTGTGTGTTTACGATATGGCAAGTGCAGAAGTACCCACAATTGTCTTTCCTGGCGGTGGACCTCCATTTTAGACATTTTATGCTAAACCTCTTTTTCTTTCTTGCTGATGATAACATCAAATCTCCTCATCTTTCATTACACATAAACAGATCTCTTTCTATGTCATTGAAAACAGTTTTATGCTGAAAAAGGGAGCAAATTGTAACTTTATTGTATGTCTAATTTTGAAATACATAAAAAAACCACCCCACCCTTATGTTATATTTAACACTAAGGGTTAAAAATGCAAACTTTTGATAGTTTGTCTTTGCCTGAGAGCAAGAAGGAGGTTCCCTGATATCAAATGTTTAATTATCCAATAGACTGTTTTCATCATAGATCGTCTTGAAGGCATCTCTATTAATGCTGTAATTTTATTATATTTTATTTTAAATTATGTAAAGCTGTGTAACTTTATGTTGGATACCTTTACATTTATGCAAGTTTGAGAGGCAACCAGAGAAAACCCCTCTGCTAAGGACAAGTGTGTAGGCAAAGCTGCTGTACACTCTTAGTTCAGAATGGCTCAGTTTCTCATTTGAAGCATTTGAAATGTTTTTACCCTGAAACAGATTTCTATCACCTTATTCCTTGCTGTATTGTACCTTGTTAGGTGAGCTGCCCCAATGCCTTACTTGTGTCAGTTACCGAAATTAAGGTCCTGTTTGGGGAAAGGGAGGAAGGGTTRTGGGAGTTGGCTGTAGGTGTTGACACTGGACACAGAGATTTCATGTAGATGTGTCCTGTTTGCTTTGCAAATGTAGGCAGACCCTGTTGTGAGTATGAAGGATTTACAGTCTAAAAGTTTATGAAAGCTACCAGGCTTCTTATGTATTTGTAGCATAAATTCGAATAGTAGGTATAAAAATCAAGGGAGAAAGTGTCGTATTAGCTTATAGGGCTTTCTCAATTTAGAGGTTGTGTGACTATCCATAAATATGTCAAGTGGGTTTGCTTATACCCTTGGTAGTTTGCTCCCAATTTTTAGCACAATAAATAAGAATTCTCTAAGCTGTCGGCTACATACCTGTCAATGAAAACTAACCTAAAAAATCAGGTCTGTGTCAAAAAATATTAAAAGAAGCCTTGTTTTTTTTTCTCAAGGGCATTTAAGGGTTACAGAAGCAACATTAAATACTATACCAACAAAATGCTGAGGTTTTAGGTGGTATTTTTTCTACTGCTTTGCAGGAAAAGTTTTTGTAGCAACTGCAACATAACACAGAACATGTGCACCTTTTGAGGCAGATATTACCTTCTTAAATAAGCATGACATATCCTTAGGCCATGCTGATGTGTTATTTGGTATCATCTACAATGATTTTGGAGGACATGTATTACAAAAATATTTCTATGCTTTGCAGAGTGATCCAGACCACGGAAAAGGAATTAAATAGGTGATCTAAGTCTTTGTTTTCTCTGTCTCTAGCTGCTGATTGATGAGCTTATATTGCTCCTTCTGCATTTGCAGTTGAGAACGGATGTAGGTAAGCAAATTATCTTTTTCACTTCCCTTTGTTTCCCAAAAGATTAGTAACTCGTTTTAGAAGGAGAAGAATATTTTTAAGGTACAAATCTGAGAAATGAGTAATTGAAAATGTATACACAGTCTACTTTTTTGGCATCAAACAGAAATAAAAGCAGAAAAATATTGTGTAATATATTACTTAATGTATTGTGAAGCAAGATATCCTATATGGCTTTTTATGTATCTTGAGAGAGCATAGTTAAAAGATCAAGGTATTATTGTAGAAGTTGGGAAAACTTCTCTCACTGTCACAAACCTGCTGTTCAATGACGGCCACAAGAATTTCTAGGATATAATTAGAGAATAGTTGTCTGACCTCTACTGATTAGGAATTGAGATTAGGCTTCTTGTGCTTGAATATGTCAGTTCATCAACTTCTCTGACTTTGAAATAGCTTATTGTTTATGTGTATTTTTCTGTATGTTTCTACTGTTTCAAAAAAACATCATTGTTGCTGTCATAGCTCCCAATACCTTTGAGGAAGCAGACCTTCGAAAAGTAGTGACTCTCAGTCTTCTGCCCAGGATCACCCCCATTGAAATGTGCAGTTTGTGTTGCACAGCCCCTCTGTGCACGTATGGTTTGACTCTACAATGTCTCTCCAGCAATCCCTGTTCATCTACAGTGAAATGCAGTGGCAGCTTGTTTCAGATTTCTGGTTGTTCATCAATCTGTTCACACTTAAATGTGTTGCAGCCCGGTGAAAGCAGGGAGTGTCCTGGATGAATGATATGAACGAAGTGAAATGGATGTACGTAAGTGTAATCTGCCCTCAGAGTGGCAGATTGCTTTAGCAATGACCTTTGTCAGTGAGAATAGACTAAAGTTGCATCATTTTTGAGAACCAGAGTGCTGCTTCCACTTACGCTGTTGCTGGGTGTTATGTTTTGCAATCACTTTTTGAAGACACTGTTAGGTTGAGTTTAATAGTTATTCTTAAAAATTCCAATTTTTAAGCATAAAGGCCTGAGGAAATTACATCCGCAAGATGGTATTTGTACATCTGCTGTAAGCCCTCTTCTTTCCACTTCAGTTAAATTTCACAAGGAATGTCTGGATCACCAGAGACAGCAAGGTACAGGTGGTGTGTGAGAATAAAGGGCTTAATGAAGGAGAGAGACCCTATTAATTTCTAAGCCAAAGCAGAGGTAGCAATGAGGTTCACACTGAATCTGCGAACAAGCTTTGCCTCCAAACACAGAGGAAATAAAGTTTTGCTGGTTCTGCTGCTTGCAAAAGAAAGCTTACTGTAAACTCCTTAGCTTGAGGATGAATTATTTTCTGTTGGCTGACACATCTTACAGAAGCGGAAAATAGAATAGTGCTGTTTGAAATACTTTAAAAGAATTGAGAATGGATGCTTAAAGAGAAAGAATTGCCTGTGTTGTCTTTCAGACTTTTAGAGTAGTGTATCTACAGGAGAGGGCTTGAAACAAATTATGCTGTTTATCACAGTCTCTGAGATGATTAGCAAATGTTGGAACTTAATAGATGTTCTTATCARCTGTAAATATAAGCTGTTAGATTGCTGCAGAGGGAGGAGGCTGCTTAAAAAATAAACCTTACAGTAAGACACCTACTTTTTTAAAGCTGTCATTTTTTTGCCATCATCTGGAAAAGTACACAATAGCTCATCATAAAGCTATCAAYTTTTCTGCATGAATGGACATCTCCATTTCTGATGTATGAGATCTAAAATGAATTACTTTAAAATGAAAATTGTTCTGATTTTGTGGTGTAACAGCCCTGTTTCCACTATTAAATTCTGAATTACAAATATTCTAGATGTTTGGAATATAAATCCATAAATGGGAAAAAATTCTGAAAAAAGGAGTCCAAGAAGTTGAATAATATTTACTTTTGTTGTGTTGATAGCCAGATGCAGAAAGAAAAGAAAAGGTAGGATATTTATAGTGCATCGTGTACTACAGGTCAGGTGTAGGCAAAGTAGATAGTAAGTCGAGTTTCTAAGACCTGAGAAGTGATGTGTGTGAGATTTCTCTTTGTGTGACTTGTGAACCTTTAAACTCTCCCAAATTTTGCACATACAGTGTCTGCCCATTTTCCCTTTGTGTAAACATCAGTTAGGTCAACTATGCATGTTAGCAAGCAATTGTATTGTGTGGATCTCTCTGTATGAAGAACTCATGGTGGGGAAAGCACTAAATCCAAATGAGCCGTAGTTAGATTGCCCAGAGAAGTTGTGGAAACTCTGTTGCTGGAGGCTTTCAAACCCACCTAGACAAGTCCGTAAGTGACCTGCTTTGAACTAGGCCACCTCCAGTGGTCTCTTTGAACCTTAATTATTCTCTGATCCTGTAATTCTGTGAAATACAGAAGTAAAGCTTATATTCATTTCTAAAGGAGATTGGTCCTGGGGTTATCTTTAAAAGTCCTGTCATCCCTAAGCCTAGTTCTGGGACCACCCATCTCTTACTGTCATTAGGCTTTGCTTTCCTTGTGGGCGGTTTTGCTCCTCAGTACCTTGTATTTGTCATGAGAAGTTAGAAAACAGAAGATAGACCTTCACCATGACTGATGCATTAATTCTGTGCAGGACTTGTAACTGAGATTTTAGGCAAGGAGGTGCATGTTCTGAGCATCTGTGATGGGGAAGAGAATTCTAGTTGTTAAACCATGAAGTTCTTTGTATCAGGATCATATTGTCCTGGAGCTCATACTTCTTTCTGGGGTGACTAAATTGGAATTACTGAACCCAAAGAGAGGGCTCAGGCATCCTGAGAGCAAGGTTCAGCACAAAGTCTTTTCCGTGTTCTGCTTATTTGTTCAGCCCTGCGGTGTGGGAAGGGTGTTTAAAACTTAATTTCTCTAATCTTCCATTTGTACTGAGAAAGCTGCTCCTTTGTGGTACCTGTCACCAGTGAGAGGAAGCTACAGTCACAGCTGCAGTTAGTTACCTGATTTGAGATTGGGTATCTGCTTTTCCCATTCCAGGGGAAATTACTGCAATTACAAAATACGGTGGAGCAATGCAACTCTTGCTGTATTTTCTGTATCCCTTTCCCATTGCTTCTGTTAAAGTTTTTTTGAGCTGTGAGAACATTTCAATCTATGCTTCATCAATTAGTACAGTGGGCCATCTGATGCAAATTTGAGTGCTTGAGCATTATATGATGTGAAAAAATCCTCTCTGCAACTTGAAGTGGTTTGACAAAGGAGGATGTATTTTTGCAGTCCACATTCCCCATGTGCATACATGCAGAAAACACAAACACCTGGCCTCCCCTCCCCACCTGCCTTTTGGAGTTCAGGTGTGCATGGTCAAGCCAGAATCTGGACCTAGGTGACCTTATTCTGTTCCTGAAAATATTCAAAGTACTTTGATTTTAAAAAGAATGCTAGTGATTTCAAATTGGAACTGTTTTCCATTCCTTAAAATATGAGGTGCTGTGTACAAAATAAAAAGCTAGTAGAATTTTTAGAGGCAAAGCATATATAAGGTAATATATTTACATTGTGAAATCATGTCTTACTATACATCACTCTTGAAATGTAGTATCACTAGAACCAAAGATTTGCACCCATCAAACTGTCCCCCTTCAGAGCATCACTGATGATGCTATATAAAGATCTCGTCACCAGATGTGAATACCAAATTCTTGGCAAACTGTGGTTATACTTCCTACTGATGGTTGCTAATAGAGGTTCCGTTCTGATGACACATCTAGCACCTTCTGATATTTATAACCTGTGATTTGCATTTGGAACTAAGCTTTTACCCTCGTAGCAAGACAGAGCATAAACAGCATCATTTCTGTAGAAAGCTGTTAATGGTAATTCTTGAGAGTTCTCTGATGATCCCAAAATAAATTCCTAGATACAAATATACCACAGCCTGGGGGATGAGTGTGCACCAGGCACTGATGACTGCTGTGTAACGCAAATATCCTTGTGTCTTACAGTCATCATAATCCCTTCTTGTATAAGGTAATAAATAAACATAAGTACTTTTAAAAAGCTGATTCTTGAATATTCAGGGCTAAAAGGTCTGTGCTGACCGTTGCAACAAGACAGCTCTCTGCCATTACTTAGTAGTAACAGGATGTCTTAAAAGTGTCATGAAAAACCTGAAAACCTCCTGTTATTATTGCGTTCTTTAGATGCTACAGAAAAATATGTTGTTGGGTTCTCTTTATGACCTTACTTTCTTTTTACTAGTTGGAAGAAAAAATTGCGCTACTTATTTTATCAATGAAATGCGAATGTCAATGAAATCTCCAAAATGAGATTACCTCAAGAGAGGAATGCAAAACCTTTACTACAACAAACAACTTTACCCAGATGACTTATTTCCTGAAAATAATTAAGGATGTCTGGGTAGCTGAAAACTCTCATCTATTGTGCACCAAGAGCATCTGGTTTGTCTTGTGTATTTGTTTGCTTTGCTCACAGAAATTTCTTAATTTTCTGAGCCTGCCAGGAAAACCAGCAGAATTATTTAAGCAAAACTCCCTCTAGCATGCTACAATAAGGCCAAATAATTAGATTTACACCCTTAGAGTAGATACACAGCTTAAAAACAAAAGCAAACCCYCTTGATTCAGCAGACACAAGTTGATTTCTGGTAAAATATGACAAGGAACAAGGTCTGTTTCACCGGTCTGATAGCAGGCTGGTTGGACTTTGCCAGCATTAGGACTGTTGTCCTAGAAAAACTCTGATGTTCCTGTCCTACGGTGGGAGCTGACGTTACCTGATGCCAGCATCAGCAAAGATTTCATGCATTTAATTTGTTCTTCCAAGGTGGCTAAAATAATTCCATATCATATGTCCACTTCCTTAGGAACGGATCTTTAAGCAGGTAAGTATGACACTTTAAAAGCCATTTTACCTAAATACCTGTGTTTGTTAGTAGAAAGAAGCCAAAATGTGTTTATTAAAAAGATTCAGTGGTACATGACAAAACTGAGATTTTATGCTTATTGTGTCATTGATTACCTGTTGATTGCTATGTTTGTATGAAAGTAAGACCATTTTCTAAGTACTGGCCCTTCAGGCTCTGATTCAGATATTTAAATTGGAATGGATCCTTTTGCTGCTTGTACTTCTATAAATTATGGTTTCCAGAAGGGTCATTTTTATGAGTGGGCAAGTTAGCAAGTTTTATTTTTGGTGACCATTACTTGTTCTGGTAACCTGGGTGGAAAGGCAAGGGAAGAAAAACTCTGCTTTTGCAGTGTAATGAGCAGAGACCAAATAATTCTGAWTGTGTTCAAGAAAAGAGATCTGTTAATCAAAGCTGTAACAATTTAATATCTGATCTGTGGTAAAATTTCATCTCAAACAGGAATCATGAGAGATCAAAAGCTGAACCTGCTTTCACTGAGACAAATAGAAATGTTTGTTCCTAGGAAGATTTTTGGGCCCAAATTCTACAGTCCTGAAATATTTTCAAGTCTGGGTAGAGTAATGCTTACTAACTAGCATTACTTAATCAAATGTGAATGCAAGACAGGTTAAGAAAGTAAAATGCAGTGTACAATGAAGACCTGGAAGAATCAAGTTTTATTTCTGGCATGCACATCTGATTTTTAAAGAAAATTATGAAACTTTGTGGATTTTTGTTGGGTTTTTTTGAGCAGGCTTTTAGTGAAGTGAAATGTTTTCAAAGATGAAAGTTTAAGAACATATCTGGTTAGGTGATTACAATTTCTTCCTAAATAAATTGAGTAGTATGCATGCTAGAGGCAGGATGCCCTGCTTTGTGAAGGGTCCTGTCCCCAGAAGACCATTATAAAAAGGATATGGAATGGTGTCAGCGCGCTGTGTAAATGTAGATCAGTGGTACCACTTACGGGCATGCTTTTTTCTCTTCTTAATGAGATCAGTTTAATGCTTGATAAAATGAGAATATGTGTTCTATCTTTAAAGAATTTTTTTTGTAGCATTCTCAAAGGTATCGGGAGAAGTATGGTATGCTGGTATGGCACCAGCTGCCTCTGTTCATTCTTGTAGCATGGGCAAGATCTGTCTGCTATGGCCTTACTCATACTGTATTGAAACACAGATGTTTTAAAAATTAGATGCAGTCAACTAAAGGAGGGAATAGAAGGAATATTTTGCTGCTAACATTGAATGATTAGCATTATAGATAAATTTTATCCCAATTAGTTTTTATAATAGAAATTAAAACTTAAGTTTTCAGTGATTCAGGCTTTGCTTCAAGTGTTTCATAAAAACACTTATTTAAAAAATGCAAACTGCTGTTTTTGTTGGACTAGAAAGGGGATGTCATGTGAAAAATGCTACAGTTAAAGTTCTGTAACTCGCCCTTGAAAGTTTATTTTCTTTCGTGGAAGGCTTTGTTTCTTTGGATTTAAACAGAGCCTTCTGTTTGGTTTTGTATCTGAGAATTCCCACTCTTATTATTTCAAAATGTGTGGGCCAGTCCACAGGTGAACAAAATGCTGTTAGCTGGTTTTTATTTCTTGACTGTGGTTTCATACTAATGCAGGGAATGCAAAGCAGTGGAAATAATGTGCATGGCTAAACTACAGTGTTGTCTTTTGTGATTCAGCTGAAAGAGCCGGGTTTTACAACTGATACTTGGTAAAGGTGCTTTAGACTATAGGAACCAGTACAGTATCTGTTTGCTTCATTTCGGTAAAGCGCTGTATGAGAGTTTTTAAAAATCTGTAGTAGTAACTATGAAGGAACTCTGGTCCCGTGTGTACAGAYGTTGACAGAACTCTGGCTTGTGTGGATATGTTTGCTCACATTTTGTGATTTCCATCTCCTCAAAAGTGCTTTCCGTTGTATTCTCCTTTCTCTTCATGCATGTTTGTATATGCATATTTTAAGTTTAATTCTTTCATTTTTTTGCCTTATGCAAGCCAAAATTTAATGCAAAAGCATTTATGCACAACTAGCRTGACAACTTTGTATTTGCAAAGGTGGTAATGGCAGTGACTTGTCATGTTCTGGATAATTCTGTGTGAATCCAGATACAAATGTGATTGAGTTGCTTATATTGAGGTGGTAGAATTGATGATGTTAAACAGTTTTTTCCATGTGTATATGTCATCTATGAAAAATAAATACGCCACTGAATCAAAAGTCCAGCTTGAAAGTGTCTCAGTTGTAGCAAGTTTGAATTTCTGTTCCATACTCTCATGCCTTCATTAAATAAGCAATGGTCGGAGTTGATAAAGGGTACTGCTAAAGAAAAGGCATTTTGCTTTCAAACTCATGAAGGCAAACCCATCTGTCTGCTTGAGTCTTCTCTTCCATGCTTTCTTTTTGTAATAGTACTTTGGGAGACCTGAGCATTCCTCATTTCCTATCCTGCCATCTCTGACCTCCTTTCTCAATCCACACCTAGAATCAGCAGAGTGGTTACTCTGCCATTTGGGGAGGCCAGCAGAGGAGGTAAACTGAGCTGGTACCAGGGTTCTTAAAGTTCCTTTTGAAAGGAGATACTTTCCACTGCTGTTATCTCCACRGAAGATAACAGTAAGTAACTTTTCAAACTTTGAACTGCTCTCTCATTTAGGGTTTTGCTATCAGTTCRTTCAGATGGTCAGAGATATCTTTGTAAAGACATTTTGAAATCAGTGATAATTGCAGAGCTTTTGCTTATTGGAAAGGAAGTTATTGGAGCTTTCTGTGTTCATGAATTCTTACAGCTACTGACTGGCCCCATGCTTCCAAGGGTCATCTTAAAACATTGTTGTGTTCTTGACAAATAGTTGTTAAGCCATGTAAGACCCAAATAAATATTTTAAACAAACAGGTCTACTGAAAACATGTGAGTAATGCTGAGGGAATTATATTCTTTTATATTTTTTCTAGTAAGGGTTATTTATTAGGGTGAGCAGATGGGTACTATTCATTTTTGGCATTCATTGATAAGCCTGCTACCTCTCCAGGTGGCTCTACAAAAATGATAACACTGTGGCACTGCTCCCATTTTATTTTTATTTCTCTCAGGCTAGTTAGTCACCTGTCTCTGTTCTCCTCATTTACAGCCATCTGCTGGATTTTTTTGTTTCTGTTTTTTTGGTTGTTCTCTATTCTAAAGTCACCAAGGGATCTCCAGTGGGGGCTGATGCAAAGTCTTTGTACACTTGCTGAGTATTGGACTCACAGATATCTTCTTTTTGTCACCTTCTCTGTAGCCAGCTTGCAAGTTTTATTTTCCCTAGCCTGTCCTTATGAAGTACTCCATGCAACACTGAATTATGTTGGTCCTTAGTGGACTGTTTTACCACTTTGATGATTAATATAGGTGTTCTTCTTATTTGTAGTCTGTTGAAGTATTAAAGGAATGAAGAACAATTGAGAATCCTCTATTGCATTTGTTATCACGAGAGAGCAGAAGAACATAAATTTGTCACACAAGAGTTGAACTCAATGATCCTGATGGGTCTCTTCCAACTCAGCAGACTCTATGATTCTAAGTGATTAAAGCACAAACTTTATCGATATAAAACTATATTTAAAAATTTTTAATCAAGAATTTATTTCTTCTCTGAAGAGACAAGATAGGGAGTGTGCTTTTAAAATGGAAAACCTTTCATTATGAGTATGTRAGATTGTCTAGACTGTGTTTGGACCTGTGTAGGACTAACCCACACCTATCATGAGCATGTGTCTTTGAAGTAGGTCAGTAGCTTCCTTTCCCCACTTGCTCACTATTCAGCTTGAAGTCTCCTCACTTGGGTATTTTCATTATGATAAATGTGCTCCACTTTCTTAGCAAGTCTTTTGAATATATGCAGTTTTCCTGCATATCAGTTTAAAATGTATCACCTGGTTGGATTTGAGAATGGATCAACAAAAGCCTATACATGATACCAGCTGAGACATCTTCTGTGGCTGAAGGGCCAGGCCACAGTTCCACAGCTCTGTTTGCCTGTGCTTTCCTACTTTTCTTTCCATTTTCCCTGCAACCTCATCCTTGCTTCCAAGAGAGCTCAGCTTCCCTATCCCTTTAGAGAGCCAGTACTATGCTACTGGACCCTGTTCCCAGGTTTCCATTTGTGATCACAAGTTTTATTCTCTAGTATGATATTAAAACTGATACAGGCAATACTGGAAGAAAGGTGAACACGGATGAGCATACATCTAAACTTTAAATGTTTAAGCACATATGTGTGGCCACAGATATAGGAAAAACTGAGAAACCCGATCATCTTGAACTCAAAATTACTTACTTGTTACTTGCTGGTTATTAAGATTATTTCATTATGTTGCTCTTAAAGTTAGATAGCACTGATATAGTAGTATATACAGTATATAGTTGGAGTTTCCATTCCACTGCCACTCCAAACTGCCATTCCACTGCCATTCCAAACACTGCATTTCCAATGCCACTTACTTGAATATTTTTACTAGAAAATAATAGAAATGTTTTTCCTTGCAGACATGTGGGATGCCTCCTCCTTTCCCCTCCAGGCATTGTGCTGTAAGCATGTCCTTTTGCAGCTCTTGCTCTCCGCTGAATTTTACATTGAATATTGAATTTTATACTGAATACTACCAATCTTTCTCTTGGCTTGCCCCTACCCTTTCTCCCCCTCCTCTTATTAGTTGTATGATTCCCCCTATCCTGTACGGTATTTTGCTATCTGTAGCTGTTGAAAGAGTTTCTCTTGCCACCAGTCATTTAATTAAGGAAATGTTTGAACACCCCATTATCCTCATTATGGTTATTGCATTATTTTTTCATTACCTATCCTTATATCTATTCTTCCTCTCCTGTCTTAAAAAATAGCCATTGTCACTGATACAGAAAGAACAGAGATAAATAAGAGATGATAGATTTGAGGAGGTAAAGAGCAAAGTTCTACAGATCAGAGCTTTTTGGGTTTTTTTGGTTGGTGTGAGATTTTATAGTTTATTTTTACTGAATGGTAGTGTAATATCTATTCTGGGATTTCTTCTGGTAATAGATGATGGTAATCTGTTCAATCAGCAATGGCTTGAGGTCCCTGAGAACTAATGTAATCCACAGTGATTCAGGTCCCTGAGAACTGATGTAATCCAAAGCTAGAGTGAAATATATAGATATTTACATACTATTACATTTTTACAGAGTATTATTGTCTTCTTGCAACTTTTCTGCATCCAAGTTTGCCTCTGGGGAATTACATATTTTGTCCAKGGCTTTGAACTGTTAGTAACTGTTCTTTTTCACTACACTATTATTCTGGTTGATGACTTTGCATTTGTGTAATATTGAGCTTTAAACTACAGTAAATAGACTGAAGTGATGATAGCAGTAGTTTGTCATTTGTGATAGAGAACCATGTCAACGTAGTTCCATTTAGTTTTGACCTCAATGATTCCCCTCCCCACCTTAGATGTCAGTCTAAAAAAATTATCTTGATGTTTTCAGGAAGAATTTCTGTACAAAAGAGAATCATCCTAAGTATCTGGGTTTTAGCACTGATGATCTGGACCAGTGACCGGAGATATATATTCCAGCTGTGTTGGCCAGATCTGCTTGAGGGAGAGCTTACATATGTTTTCATCACTGGAGTCCATATTGTTTTTATTTCAGTGTAAGTCCTCCACCGCAATTTTAAAGCATATTGCTGATATGGAAAGGTTCAGACCCACTTTCTGTGGCTCTCTGCTGAACTGAGACACACTTGAGTCACAGAATGTCTTGGTAAAGAACAATTCGGTTTTAATGCAAAAAACCTCTAAATCAATGTGACAGCTGAGGACCATGTGTGTTTCTCTTCCCACTTCATTTTTCACAATTCATTCTCTATTCCAATTTGACCCTGTAGAGAAACCTGCCCAGTGGGTATCAAAAGGCCATCTTTTAGAAGATCTGAAGTGTAGACCGCAAAGCAATGATTGGTAACAGGTACGTCCCTTCCACTTTAAAGCACAGTACAAATGGGCCATTATGTAATGCATGATGCATGTAATGAATTATTTCCCTGACTCAAGCTGACATATGTAGCTAATTACACTGAGGCATTCCTACATTCATTTATTTAACAATGTAGAAATAAAAGGGTTTTAAGAGAGTAGCAAAACAATATGGTCAAAGTGGAGGTATTGACCCAAATGCTTTGTGAGTGCACATTTTTAAGAGGTTTTGTGATGAAACTTGCTCCTTAGCCTAAGGCAAAGGAGCCCATCAAATTGAGGAAAATTTGGAAGAGAGAGATTGTCTGTTAGTTGTAGATTTCCCTTGCTGATGTTGCATACCTTTATGTATCAAGTGTTCTCCTTTACTGCTGATCTTCTACATGGTGCTTTTTTAAGCAGCTGGGCTCAATCCTACTGTCAGTTAAACCAGTGCAGCTACACGAAGCATCTGACCCACCCCCAGAGGTCAGTGCTCTGTCTTTTGCTCTCACAAAGAGCTGGGATACCATCATCTAATGGAGTACTTCAGCATGGTGGAGAGGGGATGGCATGCTAGCATGGGAAATCTTTGAATAAGACTCATGTCTTTTGGAAAAGGAAGGATGAAAACAATAAATAAATAAATACAGAAATACAGAAATAAATGGCTACTAAATATTTTAGAACTTCACCCTGCTTGGGAATTCACCTTAATGAAGGTCATTTAGAGATGAGGTAAGTAGAGGGAAATGCATGTGAACCTTCAGTTCTATAGGTTCTTAAAATATATGTTTTTCTCCTCCTTCTTGTTTTTAATATAAAGTAACAACGTTCAACTGTTAGTGATGTGAAAGTAGGAGGGAGCTTTATATTATCTAGATTGACAGTATGAGTGGGATGATCGAAGGGATTTCATCTATTCTTTCCAGTAACTTCTGTCTAGGGCAGGGCATAATTTTCAGAGATGTCTTCAGTCTGTGTGTAAATACTTCAGTTAATGGAAGTTATATCACATGTATTTCCAGGTAATTTTAAAGAAAAAGAGAGATTGGATAGTAGTGTTTTTCAGTCAAGTAGAGAAAAGCATGAATGAGTAATCTTGYAGGAAGAATGAAGCTTGTAATCAAATACATGTATATAATTTGTAAGTGTGTGTGTGTATGCACATGTACGCACTTGTGGAAATAGCACAGACATGAATGATTTGCTGCAGCAAATTTGTTACAAGCTTCTGGGTAGGATCTATCCCAAATCGAGGCCCGTTGATAGACAAGGGAAAAATTCTATTTCAACCCTGTTCTCTACCCGAACTTTACCCAAACTAGTGCTTTTCTTTTCTAGATGTGTCCCTTTCCACAGTATGTGTGCTTTGGGCTTCTCTCACCTTCTTTCCTCACAGATGTTGAAAGGGATCAGAGTGCTCTCTTATATTCAAACCAAAATTACAAATCATACGCCTTCATTTGCAAGAAACGTAAACAGAATTTAATTGTGCTTCCTGTTGTCAGAGCTTGCTCTTTAATTCATGTCTGGCAAAGCCAATAAAGTGATACACTGACAGTTTCAAAACATGATTTGTTTTTCTATGTATTTATAACAAAGTCTTTATGTTGGTGGTTGCATTTGCCAGCCACCATTGTTGTTCTAGGCTTGGAAAATTACAAATTTACATTTCTAGCTTATTCCGTAAGGAAAGTATGCTTACAAAATGAAACCTTGGTTTCTGTTCTCATCTCCCATTCCAGAAGTTGGAGATGCTAAGTACAATGCCAAGTGATATGAGATGCTCTAAAAATGTAATAATTAAAGGACAGGCATGGATGGAGAGCTCTGCTTAATTTTTTGACTTTGTTTCAGAATTGGGAGGAGGGCCTTTAGAGCTGAGCGGTTTTCCTATATATGTCTCACTAAAATAGTCTCAAATTATAGAAAGAGACAAACTCAGTTTTACATTTCTGTTTTCTAACCGATTTTGGTTTTTGAGGGGTGATAAGAAAAAATACCTCTGATGAAGAAAATGTGATGTTTTTTTCTCCTCCAAATATCACAAARAAGTATTGCTCCTTCCCCGACTGTGAAAAATCAAATCCAGAACAAAAATTCAGCTGAGTTTCTTTTCTGTCTTTTTTAATCTCTACAATTATTCCATTTTATGATAGTGTGTTATCACTGTTTGTTCCTTTTAAAACTTTACAGACTCTTTGAAGTTATCAGTATGAGTTTAGGGGTCACATGCATAGCCACTTAAACCTGTGCATTATGATGGGAGAAATTTCTATTAAATTTTATGGTGGGTAGATAAAGGCTTGTAAGATTTTCAATTAACCTGGAGGATTATAGCATTACAGCTATYGTTCCTGCTTTGTGAGAGGTGAGGAAATGGTAACCTGTTCATTAGATATAGGTAGTATTTGAGCAGGAAGATCATTTTGTTTTCTTACATTTTGGGAATGAAATTACTAGTTACTTGTGGGGTTTTGATAGACTCCCAAATAAAGGACAGAGCAATACTTAGCTAGGACATGCATGAAGAGTACTGGAATGAATAGATGTAAATATCATGACACTGGAAAATAGATGTACCAAAACAATACTTATTCTGGTTGATTGTGCATGTGGTATGCATAATCAGGTTAGTCTGAGGAAAAAACCCAGAAGGATTAAAAATTTGGGTGCTATGGGATGATGGGGCAAGAACAGCCCTGTGGTTTTGTTCTGGAAGCTTCTCCAGGAAGTGATTCAGAGGAGATGCCGCAAGTAAAAAAAAAAAAAAATCTTCAGTTGATAGAAGGAAAACTTTGGTTCTTCAGGACACTGAGTGTTCTGCTCTGATCTGCTGAAGCCGTTAAGGAGACATTTAGTTTAAAGTATTACAAAGACATTGAAAAGTATAAATGCTTTGCTGGGTTGGTGTCAGGTCACACAGAGACTTACGGGGGGGAACTAGACTAGAGGAAGATTAGAGGATTGAAAAATATTTATTGTAAATAAATAATGAAAGGCTGTGGCCAGAGAAGGTAAGATGTTTATAAACAGGAGAAGGATGTGGTTATCTAAGAGAGTGTGCTCACTTAGGCCTATGGCTGTGTATGGGTTTGTTGTACTGGGAGAAATGAAAATAGAATATAGAGCATAACTCAATTAGATTAAAAAGTTGAAAAGAAATAATGACACAAGAGAACTGTGTAAAACTTAATACTATTTTTTTTTAATATTGGCAAAATGCTCTAGGGGAAAAGAATATGAAAACCAAACAGAGTTAAATAGGGCATTGAAGATATATAATAAATATATAAGGGAGATGGAGTGGGTTAGAAAGAAGGTAAACCAGAAGTTGTTTTATATTATCCTATGAATTCTGAGAGGACACAGTGAAGACTTTCTCTCATTTTCAAATGGTGTTGTCTCTGTCCCTTCCTATTTGCACCTCACTGTGCTGTCTGGTAACACCCTCTAGGTGGTGATGGGGGATTCCAGCATGCTGAATTTCTCCTGACTCCCTGACTTAGAATAGATATCTGGTGTGGGTTTGGGTTGTTTTTTTTTTTTTTAAATATATATAAAGTTATTTTTGACAAAGTGTTGGCATAATTGTAGGTGGTGTTTGAGCCAGTGTAGATCTAAACACTTAGATGATGAAATCAAGTACAGTCATGAAGAAAATGGCCTCTTACCCTTTACATAAAACACTGCATGGTTACTGTAGCCTGTTATTTCATAAGGACTTATAAGCATACAGCAGAGTATTTCTAGGGAACTCATTTCTGGTAGGGATTATGTAAGTTTTGACTTGACTTTTCTTTGGGTTGCATGCCTGTGTTTCTCAACAGCAGGACACTGTTTCAGAGCTCTGCAGTTTCCTTCTCTCAGCACAGCTAGCAGCCACTACCCCTGCTCTTTGGTAAAGTGAAATAAATGCGGTCCTTACACCGGAGAGCGTTAGAATTTCTTTGATTTGCAAGTAGTTGCAGTTGCTCTGTTTGGCAAAAAACTAAACAACCCATCACCCCCACATACCTGCTAGAAGAAACAGAGTGCCATTGCAAGAGTATTTTCGGCTTGTCATGTGTAAGAATGGAAGTCAGCGTGTTGCTGTTTGTTTGGGTGGGATTTTTTTTTCCTTTTCTCTAGGTTTTCTTTGAAAACAGAAATCTTACATTATTTTTAAAAGTACTGAAAGAAGGTGAGTAGTCATCCTTCCTCTTGAAAATGCCAAGGTATTTTAAAACATTCTGCTGGACACAAAGCATATGGCATTATCTCTAATAATTTTTTTGTGGTGGGGACATGTTACTTTGCTTTCTGTGGAGTATGTTAAAGATGATATTGTTGCACGGGCTTAATGTTAACCRTGCATTAGAGGAAATAGTGGCAAACAAAAAGAGATGGAAACCTGATTATTGCATTATTATTCCAGTATTTTCATAGGATAGTGCAGTGATGCTATGATCTCTTTATCATCTCTGTGGCCCTTCCCTGGGTTTCACTGGGAATCCCAGAGCTTGACACAGCATTCCAGGTGAGCCCTTACTAGTACTGAGCAGAGGGGAAGGATCACCTCTCCTGGCCTGTTGGCAGTGGTTCTTCCTAACGCAGCCCAGGATGCTATTGACCTTTCCTTGTGTGTGACTGGCTCATGGCCAACTTGTTATCCATCTGGACCAGCAGGTCCTTTCCTGTAAAACTGCCTCCCTGCTAGTTAGGCCTCAGCATATACCAGTGCTCGAGGTTGTTCCTCCCCAGGAGCAGGATTCTGCTCTTCTCTCTGTTGAACTTCAGCCCATTTTTCCAATCTGTAGTGGTCCCTCTGAATGGCAGCATGTTCATCTGATTTATCAACAATGCTTCCTGGTTTTGTATCATCTGTGAATTTCTTCTAGGTCATGAATGGAGATGTTAAAACAGCATCAGACTCCATATTGACCCCTGGGGCACACTGCTGTTGACCAGCCTCCAGATGGACTGTTTGCAGCTGATAACGATCTTCTAAGGCTGTCACTTCAGCCTGTATTCAATCCACCTCACTGCCCGCTTACTGAGCCTGTACTTCGTCAGTTTCTTAATGAGGATGTCATGGGAAACACTGTCAAAAGCCTTACTAAAGTCAGGACCAATGTGTCCACTGCTCTCCTCTCATCTCTCATTTTTGGCCAAGCCAAAAATCTCTTAGTGGAAGGGTAACAGGTGGATCAGACATGATTTACCCTTCATAAATTCATGCTGAAGGCTCCTAATCACCTTCACATGTTTTGGAAGTTATTTCCAAGATTAGTTGCTCTGACACCTTCTCAGGGATTGAGGTGAGCCAGACTAGCTTGTAGTTTCCCAGATCCTCCCTCTTGACCTTCTTGAAGATAGGATATGTTTTCTCCCATTTCTGTTTTCAGCTAAACTTATTGAGGGAAGACCTTTAAAGTGCAGTTGCCTTCTTATGATGTAACTTGTTATTTTTGTAAAGACACTTAATTTAGACACTGCAAATAAAATAATACTGTTGGTTGATTTTAACTTTACTACATGTGGATCAAATCTTTGTTTCAGAGTTTGAAGCAGGTTAAATTGTACCAAATATAAATAAGGTTGTATTGTATGCTAAAAGTGGTGTAATATATCTTGTTAATTTCTTTCCTCACTTCCACTTCATTAGCTGAAACCAGCCTAGGTTAATTGAGAGTGGGAACTCTATTCCAGACTACCGTCTTTAGAGAGTAATCAGTTTGCCTGAGAGTATCACTTGGAGATTTTTAGGGAGGACACTTGTAAAGGCCTTTCTTTGATGCACACAAGAAATCATTTATGTGAGCTAGCAGCTCCCTACAGCCCATCAGTATGAAACTTAGCAACCTTCATTCTGGGCATGGGAGGGGGAGCTTGAAGATTGGTGGGAGCAAACCAGCACATCAATCAAGCGGAATTGATTTAAATCATAATTAAAAATGGATTCTTCAAAGGAATAGAGAAACTTTTGTCCATTATATGTTGTTTTCCTTGAAAATGCTTGGTTCTGRCCAGCTGCAAAAAAATGAAAGAAATTGTTTGGTAAGTAATGTTAGTCCTTTATGCTAAAGTAAGCATTGATTTTTGCACTTTTAAGCAATCATACAGCCTAACACAAATATAGCTGGTTTCTTAATATTTACACATTCTAATTTTGTAAAATAATGATTGATACATTTCCTGCTTACCAGCTAATAATTAATTTTGATCTGGGACATGTACAGCTATATTTTGATGGAAATTTGAATTCAATTAAAAATACAGAAACCAGACATTATACACTTTCCCTCAAAACCATATTCCACATGCAAAACTAGTGGAACAGACTAAACAAAGGCAGTATCTGTATTGAATGAAGTGGAATGTKTCTGGATATTGTGCTCTTCTAGTTTTTATAATTAATGGATACCATCTTGAGCAGGAAAGGTACAGGTGGTTTCAGTCTTACAAGACAATTATGATTTTTCTTCTGGAAAAGCTATGCATGAAATACAATTTATGAAGTGGCAAAAGTGTTTATATTATCTTCCATGTTTTTTAGAGRGTTATTTTGATCTATGGTTTATTGCAATAATTAGGTATTCCCAGATGTTAGTAGGTGCTTATTTACTATGCAGGAAATTAGTGTCTCCCAGCTTTGTTCTTTATACAACTCTGTTTTTTTGATGGATTTGTTTTTTAGATCTTGCTTATTTTGACAAAAGAAAAAATATGAAGAAACTTTCCATGGACTATCTGTTTCTTGGTGTTGCTCCTTTCTTGTGGCTTGTGTGAGATGACGACTGCGTATGCATGTGCAGAGCTTAGAATATAGTTAAGGGTTCAACACAGACTTTGATTTGGACTTCCTCCATTCCAATGATAATAACTTGCTCTAAGTGAAGGGAAGAACATAAATTTCTTAGCRTGCCTCAGAGAGATGGCCACTGTCAAACCACAACACAGATTCAAACAATTTTTTATTCAAATTCCACCTTGTTTGCTGTTTGCAACTAAGGAGACACCTTTATATTATTTGGGTCTGTGATGCCTGGGCCAGCAGGTCTCTCCTTTCAGGTCTGAGGTGCTCATTCCCCACCCTATCTGGATAGATGGCAGGAAAAAGGCTTCAGGATCATGTCTTCCCCTTACATCAGGAGAAAACATGGCTACCTCAGACTTMATGCCATCTGAAATTCAGAGCAGTGCAGTGGATCTGTTTCCTGGGACACATTGCATGCAGTCAAACCTTAAGATGATCCAGTTGTCAGGAGGAATCAATAATGACAGAAGCAGTTGGTTGCTACGACTGTTGCAACATGGTTGCTTTCAGTGCTGTTTTACTGCCTTATTCTGGTGATGAATTAGGCCTAGGATGCTTAGGGGTAAATAAAGAATAGTGGAATAAAGTGTAAATGCATGACTGTAAATCTACCTCAGAATGTGCAGTGTCTGAAAAGTTAATATAATATGTAATACTTGATGGAAGTGCTGACAGCTCACATATTAAAATGTTTCTGAGAGCTGGCTGCAAAGTTACTTATGCTGCTGACCAAAAAATCTGATTATTTTCATGAATGTAACATGCAATTAAAATTAAATTATTTGAAGAAGCAAATCTGTAGTGTTTAGGTTTTGTTATGGAAAACCTGTTACCTTGGCAGTATTTCTTGTCTTCTTTGAAGTTGCTTGCTGTGGTTTGAAAATATATTAATGCRTACTACAAACATTTCAACTACTATGTTAAAAGAAAAAAAATAATTTTGCGTTTTTGTTATTTAGTACTTTTACTCACAATTGAATGAAACAGCCAGTAAAGGATTAGTTGCTAGAGAAGGCAAGATGATTTTGCAGTTACTAAGCTTGCTACATCTGTCTGAAGGTACATCCTTTACCCAAACCTGTAAAGTCTGTAATTTTTTTTGAACTGTAGATTTTTGTTAAAGAAAAAAAGTAAATTGTTATTCCCCAAACTGGTAACATGTTTATCCTTTCAAGATGATTTCTGAATAACTCTGCCAACTGGTATGTTCTTGTGCACATGCATACACAAATTCATGCCTTCATGCATTTGAATGATGGAGATCTTGAAGGGAATGAAGACTTAATTTGGGAAGTAATTCTTAGAAATTTCTGGACATGTGGCTTACAGGTTTATGTAGGACCTGATTATTTAGTTTCCTCTACAAACAGAAAGCCTTTAACTTTCTGTTAAGCCATTAACTGATATGCTTTAAAACAGATACATTTAGTAAAGACGTGTTCAACAGTGATGGTACTGGTGCAGCCAAAACTGACATGAAGGAAGCACTGAGCTGATTAAATGAACAGATGCTATTCAGATGGTAGAAGACTGTTCTAAACTCTGCTCTGGCACTTTTCAACAAGTGCATGAAAAAGGAAATGAACATTTTTATTGAACAAGTAGTTACTCAGCTTTTAACRCAAATTGTTATTATTCTGCAATACTAATGCTGCTTCATCATCTGTTGGTAGGTCTTTTGGGGGTTAGATATCTTCAGCAGCAGTAGCGCTACTAAAGTCATTGTGGCTGATCTGTGCAGTTCATTTACACAAATGAGAAGATGGAAGAGGAGGAGAAGGTGTCTGTGACTATTTCATCAAATGAAGGCAGATCCCCTTCCTTTCTTTCCCTTTAAATTCTTGTCCTTATTGTACTAAAATTTACTTAAAGAATTGGCAAAATAAGGTTTTGCATCAAACTTTGAACTGTCGAATTGTTATGCAATTTTTACATGAATTCACCAGGCAGACATCAAAAAACCTAAAAAAAGTGTGTGCATCACTTAAGGCGAAAAATTGTAGGAAGATGATTTCTTCTTTCAAAAGAGAAGATCCTGTGCAACAGTAGAATCATTCCATAAACTGGCAAGTTTCGTCTAGGAGTATCCATTGCTCCATAGAGTCCTCCTTTGAAAGGGGAAGTGCACTAGGAGATCTGTTAGAAGTCTTTTTCAATTTAGATTGCTGTAGTCATGGATTAGTATTCAAAGGTAAAAAAAACCTTCTCCCATTTTCTGCAAACTATTTTAGATTCTTCAAGCAGGGACAATTATTTTGCAAGTTGGTATCATCCTAATGTGCAGAGGAAATGGTTCCAGTTATACTTAAAATCGTACAAAAATCTATTTTAGGTTAAAATCTGTGGATTGTTCTTTCCCCCTCACCTTTTGCTATTTACATGAAACTCTCGCTTTGCAGACAAATCATATGGTTAAAGTTGTTGTGCAATATGGTATTTGAGGATGTGAATTATTAACTTTCCCTGGGTTATGCACATGCTTACGGCTCTGGAAAAGGGTGTGACGAAGTGTGGTGGATCAGACAGCACTTGGCCAGCTTCAAGTTTTTCCTTGAGCTCATATTCTGGTAGAATCAAGCATGAGTCTAATTGAAACTCCAGTAATTAAAATACAGTCGAAAGACTGAGATGACAAGACTTTGGGGCAAGTTTTAATTTCTTTGGGGTTTCAGAAAGTTTACAAATTGTATTGCTCAGAGTTTCATTTTTCTTGAGTATAAAATTAGTTTCATTTTTACCCCATGTTGGTAACCCCTGGAAGCACAGGTAAATGCCTTGTGCATTGAGATGCTGAACAGAGCTGAGAGAGTTTATGATTTTAATGGAAAGAGTGAAAAACAAGCAGAGTCTAAGCTGATGCCAGGACAGACTTGGCAGGGGAAGAAGGGAATGGCTGATTATCAAATGGAAATTCAGGGAGATTTGAGACCCTGTGTGACCTGTGAACAAATGCCCCAGCATTACATATGTAACTAAGATTTTAATCAGCAGAATTATGATGGCTTATGTCCCAAAGTATGAAAGTTTTGCCATCATTTCTATACAGTAGTTTGTATAGCAACTGTTCTTGCTTGTGAGTCACAAGTGGTAATCTTAAGATCATATAGGTAAAACTTTATGCTATACACTCACCATTGAGTTTGATATACAGTCCACCAAAAATGTTCTACAGAAAAGAAATTTATTTACTAACAGTTTAGAGRGTTTTACATTTTTATTGTAGATAGTTTTAATTTTCTGTCTGTAAATCTCCTCTTTAGTTATTTCCTTGCTGTAGATAGTCAAGAAAGGAAGATATTTTAATACACATGTAAGAAGCCTGTAAGAATCACTTGTAGTAAAATTCAGCATCCAAACAAAGTGCACCTAAGATTTAGTGCCTTGAAACTTTACAGGAAATAAAAAACATGTGCTCTGCAGTGGATGAAAGCTGATAATCCACCTTTTCCCATATGAAAAATATGGGATTTTTAAAACAGATTCATAATTTAAAACAGGATCATGATTATAATGTTATGTTGCCCATCCTGCTCCAAAAGTCAGAATAATTCTGGAAGAGGAAAGCCTTAACTTTTGTGGTTATAAATTTAAAAAAAAAATTCCTGAGGAATTTGCTTTAGCAGTCAAGAAGTAATCTGCTTGTCAAGTGATTGCTTTTCTATCATTGGTACATGCGATTTAAAAYGAAACTATTCTACTTCATAGAAGAGATAGACTGAAGGGGAGAAAGGGGTTATTTTCTATTCTGAATATATTTGTGATGGATGCCCTTCATGTTATATTTGTGTTTCTGATGGAAAGATCAGTGGTAAGTCTGCCATGAGAAGGGACGAAAACATGTTGGAAGGCATATYGGAAATGCTTTTGATGGGATGTTGATTGCATTTTTGATTTCCACTTGGCTGGCTTTATTCAAGGAAAGGTTATGTGTGCTGAGGCGTATTTCATCATCAGGCCTGTCTTGGAGCTCTCTGTTCTGCAAAATGCATTAAATAGTCACATGGATTTTTGCATAATGGGTGTTTTAAATTTTTTCTGTATTTGGTTTGTTTTTTGAAGAAAAAAAAGTTGATTTCAAGCTGCTTCATAGGAGGTCCTATTATCCTATTCTATATCTTGCCTTGACKGTCTCTACTGTTATTGGTGAGATGCTATGTTAGTAATTTTGCTCTTAGTGTAGTAGATTCTGTGACTATATAGAAGTGCACCCTGGAATGTTCTCTTCACTGGGAGGAGCACTCTCATGTGCAATGCAGTGAGAAGCATTCCCCCTCAGGAACTGCATCTTTAGGTTTTTCAGTTGTTCTTCTTAAAATTTGTCTTCAGATGACTTTATATGTATTTGAAATGCATAAAAATATTAAATGCATTGGCACATACCATGTACCTGACATCTTGCACGACTTTTCCATGGTTATGAGCATTTTTCAATATGAGGCAACTGCTACTCAAGTGACATATCATTAAAAAAAAGTTTTTGCTAAATGACACAAGATAGATGTGAAAAATAACTTCTTTTTTACTCTGCTTCTGCCAGTGTTCACCTGTATTACTTTCTTTTCTTTGCCCTGAAATAAAATAGTATTGACAATGAAGCATCYTTTCTGAGGTGTGAGCATCAGCTGTAGTACTAGTTAGGAGCTAYTGCTGCTCATATTTTATAGTGATGGACAGAAGTGAAAGCTTTGTGAATAAAATTCAAATACGTTCCTTGCACTTCTATGTGAATCCGCTTAGAGGTGTTGGAGTAACAAATTACAAATTAAAAACCTTGTTGCTTTAAGGAAGGAGAACTATTTTATTTTCAAGTCCTTCAAGCAGTAAAGTCACAGGCATCATACATGTTTGTGTTGTGCTTAATGTTTAATCTCACTGTAGTGAGGAGTGCAGACAAAATGAAATGTAAGTCAAGAAAAGCGTTGGGATATGAGGAGATGACCTTCCCAAAGTTATTGTATGTTTCAGTAATATCGGTTGTAATATTGAATCTTGAATATTGTATTCAGTTTCAGTCCCCCAATTCTTTAAAGAGAGATCAAAGAGAAAATAAAAGTTTCTCAAGAACCCAACTGATGGAAATGATGACTTCTGTATCAAGGAATACTAAAAAAAATCTTAAAACATCATGATACRTATGACTGCAGTTTGAAGAATGGAGTAAAAATAGTATCTTGTCAGCTCAGTATGATTTCCTTAGATGTTTCTGGTGYCATTCCATTAATTTCAGTGGGAGTTTTTACCTAGACCACCTAGAAATCCTACAAGAGTAGGAAGAAACTATGAATTGAAAAGCCTAATTCAAATGAATTTTCCTGCCTATCCTCGCCACAAAACAAGATGAAGGGACTAACTGAAATTCCACCATAATACATTTTAAGTAAGYCAGGTAGCATTGTTCCAACACACARTTAGCAGGTGGTGTCTGAATGGCCACTGCAGTTTGTCTACCATCATATTTCCTTCTATGCAAAAAACTGCTGGGAAACTTTTTTGTGATAGGGAAGGAACATCGTTGTGTTTTGTTTACTGATAGTACACAGCTAACTGTGGCTGTCAGTGAGCATTCAAACTTTCTTTTTTAAAATTGCTGTGAATGTGTGTACTTTTGCCAGTTAATCTGAGAGTAGGAATGCCAATGAGGGGAATAAAATACGGAAAATAATGCTGTGTTTTATATAGCACCTGCCATATTCTAGAATGTTAAAGCACTTACTAAATAGATGCTGAGATGGATAAAATATGACAGTGCCTATAAGCAAATACATCACCTGCTAAGCTTTCAGCAATATAACTGGCATAAAGCCATGAGCACCATTACAACTGCTACTGAAAGAAAGACTTGGCTAGATCTCTAAGGAATAAGCCSCTAATATGTGTTTCATTAAAAAAATTTGTGATAATGATCATAGAAATTATAGGARACCAAAATAAGACTGAAAAGAGCTAGAGGTACTGACTAGTATGTTCTTTAACCCCCAAAGCAGGTTGAATTTTACACCTGGATTTTTTTAAGCACAGCTGTTTAGAAATCTGCGTGAAATAATAAAACTACAGTAGAATCTGCACAAGCCCTCTCTTACAACATGGCCCCTGTATTTGTAGAAAGACTTCTCCTAATAACTGACACAATATTTTCTAACTTTGTTTTGGTAGGTGACTTGCTCAAGGTCCTAGTCAGGGTACAGTGGAGACAAGGTTATTCCATAGAGTGTGCTACTTTCTTTCAGATATGATCATGGTAGAAGTGCCTTGTATTTGTTTCCTTTCTAGCTAAATAATCCTAGTATATTCAGTCTTAATACATAATTCCTTCTTTGAGACTTGTGGTAATTTCTGTTACTGCCTGTTTGACACTGGCCAAATGCCAGGCAGCCACGAAAAGCCCACTCACTCACCCTCTCCTGCTCCGCAGCTGGACAAAGGAGAGAAAAAATTTTAGTAAAGGGTTCATGAGTTGAGATAAGGACTGGGAGAAAAGACTTCAAGGGCAAAACAGGCTCAGCTTAATGATATAGAGTGGATTTATTACTACCAAAATCAGAGCAGGAGAATGAGAAGTAAAATAAGCCYTTACAAACACCCTTTTCTCCCCTCAACCCCTCCCTCATTACCACCGATGGCACAGRGAGACGRGGTGGGGATTTTGGTCAGTTCAGTCACCCGAGATTTTCTTCTGCTGCTCAGGGAGASAAGTCGTTTCCCTGCAGCACCGTGGGCTCCCTCCCACGGGAGACAGTTCTCCRCAAACTCCTGCAGTGTGGGTCCAATCTCACGAGCAGCAGCACTCCCAAAACTGCTGCAGCGTGAGTCCATCCCMCGGGCAGACAGTCCTCCCAAAACTGCTGYGGCGTGGGTCACTCTGCCACGGGGTACAGTCCTCCAAGGACGGCTGCTCCAGCCTGGAAGCAAGGCCTCTCTCTCCGTAGGACTCCCACTGGATGACAGCCTCCTCCAGGCATCCACCCGCTCCAGCATGGGCACCTCCCCCACGGGCTGCGAGTGGATCTCTGCATCCCCTGTGGACCCCCATGGGCTGCAGGGAGACAACAGCCTCACCATGGTCCTCACCATGGGTTGCAGGGACATCTCGGCTCCAGCGCCTGGAGCACCTCCTCCCCCTCCTTCTGCACTGACCTTTTGGTGCCTCCATTATTGTTTCACTCATATATTCTCACTCCTACTTTGGCTGGAAAATTACAACTGCGCCCCAAACTTTGTTTTGGTTTCTTCCTTAAATATGTTATCACAGAGGCATAACCACCATCTCTAATTGGCCCAGCCTTGGCCGGAGGCACGTCCATCCTCAGAGCCATCAGGGATTGGCTCTGCTGGACATGGTGGAAGCTTCTAGCATCWTCTTGCAGAAGCCACTTCTTGTGGCCCCTCCACAACCAAAAACCAGGCCCTGCAAAACCAACACACTGTCTTTGGACGCTTCAAATTGCTTCACATTTTTTTATAAAGGTTATGCTAAGAATTTGACTTACTTAGTCCTTCCTGCTAAACAGTAGGACAGGAGTACTTCCTATTTTATGTGGCATATATTCCTGTTTATATGCCCACATGATGGCTTCTAAAAAAAATTAAATCACATTTTGAACTTATATTGAGGTCATGGTCTGTTGCAACCCCTGATTCTCCTCTGAAGAAGCTGTTGTCTAGCAATTTACTTGCTATGCTGTAGGTGTGCAGCTGACTTTGACAAAGTATGGCAACTTGCACTTGCCCCTGATGAATTGTTCTGTTATTTTTCTGACTAATTCTCTAGTTTGACAGAAAAATTTTGAGTTCCAGCCCTGTTATCCAGCATACCTGCAGTGTTGGCTCTTGATAATCAGCAGACTTAAGCACGTCCTCTTTTAAGTTCTGTAGGTTGCTAACGGAAACACTCCCTGAAACTGGACCAAGTTCAGATCCTTGGAAAAACCCACTCAGCAAACTGTCTTGTTTTTGACAGAGAGCCATTAACAATTTTTTAGGGTCATGAAATCAACAAATTTTGCCTTCATTCACTAGTAGTTTCCTRTAGAAAACACCTGCTTGGAAGAAAGCATGAGTGAGGGAGTCATCTGCCTTTTCTTTGGTAATACAAGCTGGAAAGCATAAAAGGGAAATTAGGAATCTTGTGGTTTCTGGCCTATCTTTTCCCCACTGTTTCTCAGTGGGATAGAATAAAAGTTGAAATTTTTAATGATCTGATGGTGCMTAAGGAAGAAGTAGGAGTAGTTATTCGTATGTGCAAAATATGACTGGATTTTTGTGAGATGATCTCATAGCACAAAAAGAAAAAAAAGCTGGAGGTGCTTGTTTGCACATTAGTAGCTACATATTTGCCAATATTTGGATGGTCAGATAAGGATATTCTGTGACTGAGTAGCTTTAATAGTCAGGCCTCTGTTCTGGACTCCTGTGATTACTGGATGCTTATAACAGTGCAGATCACAGTTGCTAGAGAAGAGGCAAATATGAAAGTATCCTTTCAAATATCAAAGAATTGTCTTATGTTTCAGAACTTTTCACTATTTCACTGATGTATATTTTTTGTCATTATGGAATATATTCATATGATTTATTTGACTTTTGTATCTATAGGAAGAAGTATGTCATGAGCTAAATTGTATGTCATGAAGACATTTTGTGACATACTGAAAAATACACGTAATTAAATGTAAAATTTTTATTTTATGTTTGTTTCGGAGAGGGAGAAGGCCAAACACAGCAGCATGACTACCGCTAGATATAAATCATTGATATTCTTACTGTAGTGTTTTACTGGCGATGTCTTGTTTGCCCATGGAATTGAAACAAACACTGAGTAAGATAAATACAAGTCTGCTGATATTTACAGTAATTGCCCAGAGGTTGCTGATAATAAACTTGTGATTTTTGAGTGAAATTATAGAGGTTAGCATGACAGTTGTACTGACTGCACTAAATTTGAAGCTCATGGAATTTAAACTGAATACAGTGTGGATATCATTAGGATGGCGATAAACATGGTAATTATTTGAACAGTTGAATGCAGGACATTCTTATGGAAATGTACTGTTACTTACGCAAGATATTTTTGAGTGTACCTGGTATGTCAAAAGGTGGTGTTCTGAAGTGCTCAGTAAACAGATTTGAGTTCAGGCCTTAAGCTGCAAATTCCTGCTGTGTGAGATACATCTAGTGCAGGGTTCATGCATCAGAACTGTGCACGAATTTGTAGTTATCTTTATAAGGCTTACCTGACAATGAGTTGGGTGCCACCCTTCTGCAAAGTGGTGAATTTCAGTTTTAAGTGTGAATATATGTCATCTTTGGACACACCAGAAGATATATTTCTMTTATTTATTTCTCAATTTGCAGCAAACTTAGAAAAAGTGCAACAAAAAGCACATCAGGTTACAAGACCACTGAAATTTAGCTCTTGTTTTTCTGATGAAACATTCTGCTTTACCCACTTCACAAGGTATCCRATTAATCATAATAGCAGAGACGTCATTTGAAAGCATAAAAGAGACATTAAAAGAGCTTTGCCTAGGTTGCTACTTTGTTGTGACAAGAAGCTGGCTTTAAGACTTCAAGGAAAAAGGTCTTATYGAATGCTTTATAGTTATTTTATCTTAAATTCATGTAGTGCTAAAGAAGATTGAATGCCCACAACAGGTCTATGACACCAGTGATAATGCAGGAAACTACCTTTCCTCTGCTTCTATCTTAATTAAATAGCATCAGCCTGGAAGCAAGAGGTTGTATTTTTTTTTTTTTTTATTTTTTCTGTCTGCCTGTACACAGTATTTGATCTTCTCCTGTAATTACGAAGAGAGGTGCTGATTGTAATGGTGTATTTTGTATATGATTTTACAACAGTGTGTGATTGAAGGCCTGTTCACTGGATGTAATTCTTCTGTAACTGATGTTGAAATGTTAACATCATGCCTTGATTGCTTTCCTTTACTTTGAGCTGTGTTTCTTGGTAGCTCTGTAGTAAGAAGTAAAGGAGAACTGAAAAGACAGACTTTAGTTTCATTCTGTTTAAATTCTAGTCTTCATAGCCCTTTGGTAAACTTTGCTATGCACTAAACTCACTCAGCTTTTTTTTCCCAAATAACTTGCCTTAAAAAAAAAAGGTTCATTTTTTGTGGCATTGCTCTTCAGCTTTGAAGAAAATTTAAACATTCCTATCCAGTCTATTGATCCTTATTTATCAAGACTCCTCTCTGTGGTGTCAAGGAGTGAACTACACACTGAAAGCAATCRCAACTGCTTGAGTCAATCTAATTATTCTACTCTGTCTCCCAGCAGATGACAGAGAGAAGAAGTGGAAAGTTTTCAGCCCAGATGCCAATGAGTGCATTGGAATGGCAGAAAATTAAATGCCRTAAAGGTCCAGGATAGCAGCTTTACTTTCGGAATTAAAAAAACTTCAGCCTGAGACTTTTCATCCTTGGCTTAGTTATCTGGTAGATTTTCTGGAAATATTTCTCAACAAAATTCAGTTGTTCTACCACATCCAAGTAAATGTCAAAGGCAGCAGTGAGGCATGCAGGGTTTTATGGTGGATTGACAGATAATAGTTTTTATTAAAAAAACCCAAACAACAAGCACCAACACTCCTTCCCTTGCCCCAACCCCCAAACAACAAAAAACCGGTGCCAAATAATTTATGCTGAATGATAAAGGATCTGGTAATTTAGGGAATGATTTTCAGCTCTTATGTTGCTCATTGAAATAATGTTTTTGCTTCATGTGAGTAACGTTTTTCTTTTTTAACAGTGTTTGGTGTTTGGTCTGGCTTTAGCTAAGAACAGACCCCAGAACAGTCTTAGAATATCGGGGCTGTCATGTGGTATGAGGTAAGAAGAGAGGAGAATCCAGCAACATCATCCAGCTGAGCACACATCTTGGTATGGCTGGAGGGTGGTGGGATAGGAACATGAAAACAGCTGGAAATGTTTAGTTATAACTTACAAATATGAAATTGCCACATGCAGGTGGCATGTGATACAGAAGAGAAATGGAAGTTGGCTATTTTGTTACAATTATGCATATAAATTGTTGCAGTTTTGCTTACATGTTTTTGAATAAATTGCGAGTTCACATTTGGGCATTCAGTAGATTTGTAGATAAATCAGGTTCATCAGACAGGATGAATATGATTTTGTCTACTCATCCTCAAAAGTAAAGTCCAATATTCATATTTTAATATTGCCTAGAAAATGAGATGGTGTGCTATGCTAGGCCAGATTTTGTTATATCAAGTTGCAAGCTGGACAAATTTCCTGTAATTTTTTTGGTTCTTTGAGCATGCGTAGAGTAGTAGCATGAAAATATTTTTAAAAGACCCAATAAGGTAATAACTACAGAGAAAAACACCCCCAAAATAAAATCAAAGTCAGTCCCTATGTCAGTTACATGATAGCTTATATTTGGGAAATTGTACCTTTGAACTAGCAGGTACAGAGAATAAAACAAGTCTAAACCATCACTTTTATTTAAAAGCTCTGGGTGGTCCCTGGAATTCCAGGGGTGTAATATGAGAGTTTTGTAGTGAAAAAATGTTGGTACACATCACAGATCTGTGTCTGTCCGAGTTAGGTGTTGTGTAGATCCTGGTTATGTTTTCCTTTTGTTGAGTGAGACCTGATGTCCTTTACCTGCAGCTCATTGTAGCAGTAGTCCTTTGGGTTTTATGCATGTGAGGGAGAGGGGTTGTGGCTGTACCTTTTACCTTAAAGCTACCTCATTGTGACTTTCTCAGGTCTCCTGTAGTTGATTCTGGCCTCAGCAAATCACTGTCTTGGTGCACTTTGAGACCTGCGTCTCTGTTCAATAATTGTTTGGTTTCTAAGCATATTGTAATGCTTTTAAATTACACTGTAGATTTGCTTTTTCACTGCCTGCTGGTCATGGTAAAGATTATAATGTGGGATTATTTTGCACTAGTATGTGGTATCTGTCACTACTGACCTCGTATTTCTTTCTGATTGCCTATGCTGGCAGCACCAGGCATGACAATTTTCCTTTCTGGTGCTGTATATTCATATTTTGTCTCTAGTCTGCCTGGCTTCAAGGGCTACTATAGTAGTAGCAACACATGGTGTAGGGGGCATCATCTTGCTGTTTCGTGGCATTGGTTAGATTTGCTTTGTTTTTCCTTTAAACTGAAGCTGTTGTGGGCTTTGTGTGAGCTCTGCTGAGCTCTTGGGCCTTGGTTGTGCAAAACTCTTCAGCAAATGCTTGACTGCTGTGCTAGGCTGACACCAGGTGCTGTGGCCCCTGCAGAGCCAAATCAAAAGGCTGATGGCTTGCTGTGGCTTTTGRCCAGGTTTTCATGGGTAAATATGACTAAAAGACTCTTATCTTAATTGCCTGCCTTGGATCTTGGTGTGTATTGTCTTTGAATCTCAGATGACTCTGTTAGTTCTCACAACTGATACAGGAGAGATAAGCCCCCGTGTAATACTCTTTTCCCTGGCTGGACTGGGAGGCTGACATGATTCACTCTGCATAATCTGAGGCAAGAGCAGCACAGGGGTTAGGTACGATGTGAAACTTCCCCAAAAGAGGTCACCACCACGTTTGGTGGGTGAGAAGCTGACCATGAGCCAGCAGTGTCCTTGCAGCCAGGAAGGCCAATGGTATCCTGGGGTGCATCGGGAAGGGAGTGGCCAGCAGGTGAAGGGAGGTGATCCTGCCCCTCTACTTGCTCCTTGTGAGGCCACATCTGGAGTGCTGTGTCCAGTTCTGGGCTCCTCAGTACAAGAAGGACAAGGAGCTACTGGAGAGGGTCCAGTGGAAGGCCACAAATATGATGAAGGGTCTGAGCATCACTTATGAGGAGAGACTGCAGGAGCTGTGCCTGGTTAGTCTGGAGAAGGGAAGACTGAGGGGGATCTCATTAATACATATAGATATCTCTATCTCAAGGGTGATTGCCACGAGGACGGTGCCAGATTCTTTTCGGTGGTGTCCAATGACAGGATGAGGAGCAATGGCCATAAACTAGAACACAARAAGTTCCACCTCAACATGAGGAAAAAACTTCTTTACATTGAGGGTGACAGAGCACTGGAGCAGGCTGCCTGCTGCCCTGCTCTTGCCTGGATCCAGCTGGGCCTGCGGCCTTCTGAGTTCTCAGTCCACAGAAGCAGCGACGAATGGATTAACTGAGGTTTTCGGTCTCAGCCTGTCTGGTCTTAACAGCCTTCACAACAGGCAGATTCTTAAGGCAGCAGCGAAGGCAAAAAGATGAAAGAGATRGACCTTTGCAACTATATTCCAAGTTTTATTTCTCTGCCTGTGTAGGCAGGGTACAAATCTTGAAGGGGAGTTAGCAGAGAGACAGCTTCTCGCTCTGTCTCTGCCGCTTTAAGGGGTAGGGATAACAAAGCTTAACCAATCAAAGAGTAGGGATACACGAGAGAAAACCAATAAAACAATCTCAGGGGAGGAACAAATTTAAACTGACTAATAACAATATAGTTGGAGGGAATTTCAAATCAAGCCAACCTATGGTAAAGCTTAAGGCTCTGTGACAAAGGAGAAAACGTAAAGTGAAGTGACATCTAAGGAATGTTGCTATGTGGCAGACTGCTCTTTTGATAACCCGGGCTGCAGCACAGCAGCAGCTGCCTGTGGAGGTCATGAAGTTTCCCTCTCTGGAAACATTCCAAACCCACGTGGATGCATTCTTGTGTCACCTGCTCTAGGTGACCTTGCCTTGTCATGGAGGTTGGACTGGATGATCTCCAGAGGTCTTTTCCAACCCTAACAATTGAGTGATTCTGTAATATAATTTCCTCATCAAAGTAAATGCTGTCTTTTGTTTTGGTAAACATGGTGACCAGAAGTGAAATCCTATCTTGAAGGTGACAATTTGTGAATGCTGCTTTGCAGGACAAGCCTGCCGTGAAACGGGTACAGCAGCAATGGTCTGTCCCATGCCACTTCACCCAGTTTGCTGCTCTGTTCTTTCATATCCCTGTTTGCCTCAATAAAGCTTCATTTATATACCTTCCCATCTTCCCTAAATGTCTTCTGCCTCTCCAGTTGATCTCTTCTGATCATACTAAGTACATAATTGCAATTAAAATGATGTTAGAGCTTGAGCCACAATACAAACAGAGCAATGACTCTGTAATTCTTGCTCCAGGAGTGTAGGTTTGATCCTTAAAAATCTGCACATTTGGAAAGAAGGTTGTTTCAATGGTAATAACTCAGTATTTCTGAACTGTTCGGTGTGATTCCTAATGGGCTGTTTTGGCGAGCTGCTTTCAAGACATTTTGATTCTGTTCACAGTAGCCATCGTACTTCTTAAACTGTTGAGAAAATGATATTGCAAACAACAAAAAATCCTCTGAACATGGAGAAAAATGGCAATATAACCAAAACAATTTGGGAAAAAAAAGGGGAAAGCCAAGATGTTGAAATAACGGTGCTTTTGACTTCGGAGCTGCTGCAATAATGGGTATAAATAATGCAATACTTTTCCCATGGGCATATTGTAGAGCTTAATTGGTTAATGGCTGAAAAGCACTTTGAGATCCTATGTAGAGATATGCTTTGGAAGAGCAGAGGGCTGCTTAATGAAAGTAAATTCTGCTGCATAACACTGTTCTGGGTGTGTGTCAGTGAGTCCAGTTGGTGTCAATGGTGATTGAACCTATGGATCACATTGTTGGACATGTTCAACATTTGGCATGGTGACTATGACTATATTTTGGTAAACCAACATACATTATTAATCTTCTATATTTGCCAATAGGGTCATCTTTTCTTAATGAAAATTTTAGATTACTTTTTAATGCTTTTCAAATTTGCTTACAGTAAAAACTAGCACTATCTCCTTAAAAACCAAGCCTTCAAATTTATTATATAAAGCATGCTATAGAAAGTTATAGTATATCTGGCCCTAAAACATGCTTACGTTAAAATTATATTAAAAATATGAATAAATATAAAAGAGTCTGACTGGAGCTTTTAAAATCTTTTTCTTTTACAAGTTCCTCTTAAGGAGAAATGATACTTGGAAACTCCTAGAACTGATTTAGATCTTCAATCTATATAGGGAGTATAGATTTTAACATCTGATTTGACAGAGTGGGTAAAATTTTGTCTTTGCTTTTCTTCACTGTGATTTGTGAGGAAACCTCAAGAAGAGTGTATTTTTTTGGTTTTGTGTATCTTTCGATTGTGGGAATTGTTTTTTRTTTCCATTTGCTTATGTGAATTTTCAATAATTAAGTGGCTTCTGTCATGACAACACCTTTTAGCTCACATACTACCTGGTAAGCAAGTTTATTTGCAAAGAATATCACCAGAAGAAATGTCTTGGAGGAATCAAGGCTTGGAAGCATGAATTCTAGCCTTAGAGCAGCTCATAGTCCCTTTCAGAAGTTAGTACCTGTTATTACTAGTTCTGAGTCTGATGCTTTACGCACTCATTAATTTACTGTTTTATTCCAAAGCTTATGGCTGTGGACAAGCAAATGAAAGTGATTTTTAATTATTTTTCCTTCCTGTTTTCTCTTTTAAGTGCTTAGTGTGCACTGCCTTAGCTTGGTATCTTATTGCTGGCCTCTTTGTGTGGCTGCCAAGGTTTCTTGCATAATTTTCTTGACAAATGGCTTACTCATTAATATTTCAGCCGTGTTCCTACCAACCTCAGAGAAGTGGTATGCCCCAGGCAGGGAAATGTAGTTCCTTCCTTAGGAGCCTTCTAATCTTTTCCTTAAATGCTTTGTCAGAGCCCATGACAGATAAATGGAGATGGTGCAGTTCAAACTAGAGATGACTTATTTGTACACATGTGACTATACATTTTCTGGCTGGGAGGTGTTGTAATGCAGTGTAGTCTCTGCTGCAGACATCTGCGTATTCTCTTCTTTATCCATACTGAAGTCTGTGAGACTTATTGATTCTGAAGTAAAATCCATAGAGATATTTGTCTCCTTCTTTTTTTGATTGGCTGTTGAAATATACATAGTCCTGATAAAGGCTCTGTCTGTTCACACTTTTATTATTTCTGTAACAGCGACAGACCAAGGAATGATATCACAGCTGAGTTAGAGTTTGAGTTGAGATCAAGTTCATATCACAGCTAGGTCTGAGGTGCAGATCTCTGGTGATATTTTGGCTCAAGATGATAGGAAATTTGTGAAACTGATCTCTTTAAAGCTTGATGTGACAGAAAATTGATGTGTCACAAAACTTACAATACTCCCGCTGCTATTTAGGGCTGAACCATCCCAAGAAGGACTCATTTGATTTAAATGTTGATTACATACGTACAACAACCGTGAAGTAACTCCCTGGTCTAAAATATTAATTTTTGTTTGTTATTTCATAATAATACTTAAATTATTCTTTTAAACTACAACATGTTGGCTAGGATATTACTTGGGAGGGCATCTGGAGATCTGTGGTAAGTCATGGATTTCCCCAGTTCTCCTGAAGAGTGGAATGATAATCAGTACTCTGGGGATACAGCCGGTAAAGCTGAAGACTTTCTCATTTGCGAATGAACTGAGTGATTCATGTTAGACGCCTCTCTGGCATGGGACGTCTAAATTGTTTGGTTTTCTTAGTATTGGGTGGGCTGGGTTTGTTCCTCAAGTTTAATCTTTCACTCTACCATATGAGGTGTCTGAAACTGGAGTGTTTGGGCATGTTGAATATTTTGCAGATGAAGGTTAAATGTAGCCCATTGTGTAGCATGTGTGTTGAATTTGGTACAAAAGATGTTGCTGATTTTCTTTCTGCTGTTTCCCTGCAGGAGGCGGGCAATCACTATTTAATTGGTGAACGATGCCTTCTGAGTTGAAGAATATCTTCTTTGTCTACGACAGGCATCTCCAGAGGCTGGGCTGCTGTTGCCATTGCCAGGGAGGTGCAGCCCTTCTCCAGAAGGGAGATTGCAGCCTTCACATTGGCATATCAGGAGGATCCAGCATTCCTGGTGGCTGGTTCAGGCCATTCTGCCTTAAACTGTAAAACTGAAGCATACACTTGCAGCTTTATGCTTTCTTGCAGTGTATTGCAGTGTGCTGCTTCAGCCCACAGGGATCACCAGCACATGGTAACGCATAGGTGACTTTCTCTGTGTGAGAAGCAGGGCTGAAGTTTAGGAGCTTCTGCTGTTTCAGGGGTGCAGTGTGTACCACACTTATCACCTGCCGGACTGTGGAGTTTTTGGTTTACAGTGTAATGTTTTGCATTACTATCATGGAAATTATTAATACTTACAATTAATTACTTGAAGTTCCCCTGCTGTCCTTTGCACCGTTACCAAGTCTGCATGTGTCCCAGTCATGGTATTCAATAATTGTTTTCAAAAAAGGTACTGCTCGCTCATCCTGTTAAGGCAGGATGAGGTCTCTAAAGTTTTATTATGCCCAAATGGTGCAGCTGATCAGTGAGAACTAACAAAGCACACACCACTACACATAAATACAGGTAATATTTATTTTCGAAGCAAATTAATTTTTACTCAGATGAAATTCTGTAGAGGTAAAATTCTTGGTGTATATGCCTCTGTAGCAAAATACAGATAATGAGTTGCAGATATTGAAGGAAAAGAAGACAGAGGAGATAGTGGTAATCTTAACTGCAGTGAGGATTTTATAGGTATTTAAGTGTCTCTGTCCCTTTCATCTGATGGTTATTTACAATATGTCTTCTAACGCAGAAGGCTATTTGGCAACATTTTCAAGATATTGGAAAAAGGATATTCCCTCAGCAGCCAAAGGTAGTGTTTTTTTCAGATTGCATTCCTTGAAAAATGGATATATTTAAAAACAGGAGACACATTTGAGAATATTTAAGAATGATTTCTGCATTGCTTTTCACATTCTGCAATTTGTGGTGTAATGTATTCAAAATATGTTTGTGTAATGAGAATTTTCCCTTAAAATATGGAATTGACTATTAGCTGTTTTGTCTCAYTGTGGAGGTATGGAAGAGTACAGGTATGTCAGCAGGAGCTCAGATCACAGCTGCTTCATTTTTAGTAGTTTTGTGTGCCTGAGTCATCACACACTATTGAAAGTTACCACTAAAGGGCCTTATTGACATTTTGTCAGTAAATTGCAAACTCAGTTTATGAATAAAATTAATCAAGAAATAATTAATGTATAAATGAAAGAAAAACAGATATTATTTCTGAGCGGGGTTGATTTTCCTTAATTTAATTTATTGAAATGTACATATATAATTTCTTTTTCCAACTGTAGTTTCTTCCCTCTGTTTATTTTGTTTTTATTCACTGGTTGTTTCAGTCCAACTGAAAATAGTGTGGTTCTGCTGTTCACCTTAAACTTCTGAATTTTACATGTTAGAGAGTTTGGTGTCTTTCCATCCACCCAGAAGTCTGAATTTGTTTGCCTTTGGTCTTTAACTTCTAATRTCATTTATGCTGTATATGTTTATCATTTTGAAAAATTATATACTGTTTGAATAATTCAGCAATTTGATGTACCTGATTAGCTTGCTGTTCACAAATTCCATTGTGTGGATACTCTGCTTCTGAATTGCTTAAAACAAATTCACTGCAGGTTGTCTTGAAATCTGATTGTGTCAGTCTTTGAAACAGTCTCGTACCAGTTGGCAGCACAGCTACAGAGATTGCAAGTGTTCTGGCTACTGAAATGCATTTTACTTGCCTTGAATCATATGTCTGGAAGCATTATCCTTTTAGTAAGTGGGAAACTTATGGATAAACCTGAACAATCCTGGAGTGACACTGTTTAGCAGGGAAACCAGAGCCTGTAGCAGCCTTGGGAGGACCACATGGGGAACTGAAACTTGTTGCAGTGGGATGACATTTGTCATCATTTGCAGTATCCAACCTGCAGCTGAATGGTGAGTGGACTCAAGTGATGATTCAAAACATTTTAAAATTGGTGCTTGCCCAGAAGTGTGCTCCCTTCTCCAAAGACTTGCTGCTCACTATGACTATCTTGGCCCATTTTGCAATCCTCAAGGAATGGTGAAGGTGATTGAAGGTGTGCCACGTTTTCTGTGCTTGCCTCCAGGTGCTCAGGTGTGTAAGACAAGCCATGAAATGCTTGCCTTGGTTCAGACAATCAGCATCTTCTGCATTAGTGTGAAGGAGCATGGTTGCTAATATCTTTTGTTTAATATTTAAGAAGGTCTGCTATATAGCACTGAAAGAATGCAAGGTGATGCCTTATCCCAAAAAAGGTTTTTTAGTTTTCCCTCTCAATATTGCAAGCCTCAGAATGTTGCCGAAGGTGGCATGGTGATTAATGTATCACCRTTACAGAGCAGACAGCTGGCCAGCTTATGACACATTTTTGCTTCAGTCAAGAAAAATAACAAAATAATAAAAAAAAGTTATTCTGTATGTTTCTGGAACTTACTGACAGATTATTAACTAGATGAACTCCAAGTACATGAAAAAATTAAGAGCTAGATACTTGAAGACTGTGTTATCTTGCCAATGCTTTTTAGTGCATGAAATATTTTGTTCCACTGGGTGTTTAGCCATCATCAGGGATATCTGATAATGTTCTGCCCTTGGGAGGTCAGGTTCTAAAGTGGATTCATTCTAAGTTATCTGTAAGGCTATTTCAGGAGTCTGTGTGTATTACATAAATTCAGCATGCTCAGTAAGAATGAAAGTCTGTTCTGGTAAGCAACAAAATATCAGCATTTTAAAATGAGCATGAAAAAAATCTGAGCTTGTTATTAGTATTGCATGCAAAATAATTTATGTTATATCCTATGCAACGTAGATATGGTCATGGCAATACAATGATATTTGCTGCTGTATGCCTACATAGTTTTCAAAACTAAAATTCAATGCTTAGCTAAATTGCTAAGCAGACTGGTAAATGTCCAATTTTAGCAGCCTAACATATGTTTATAATTTTTGTTTTAACATATGCTATGTTGGTTGAACTCCCCTCCCCACACATACGGTAGATAAAAGCTGTCACATCACAAAATGGTGGCAGCCCAACTTTTCTAACATTTTCCATGGCACTTCAGAGTCTTGCATTAATTAGCTATTCTTGGATAGGAGACAGACTCTCATCTTTGTAGAATTTTGGTTTCAAACCCATCATGTACTTGGGTTTATGTATGCAGTAGCCCATCTGTGTTTCTGCAGCCATAAGCTGTAAAAAGCACAGGGCACAGAGAAAAGCGGTCAGTGGGAGTGAGGGTGCCCTTGGCTTGCAGATACAAATACCGAGCAAATGGCCCCGAAAGCTGGCCTGTTTGGGCTCTAGTTTGCTGAAACAGGAATGTTCTGTCTTTTCTACTTTTCTAGGAGAGGTGAGTGAATAAAACAATGTTGGTGCACAGCCCTATTTCTTTTCATTGTGAGCTGCTGAACTACCCCTCTTTTCTCCTCCTTTTTCAAAGCAGGTGTAAGAAGGAATTTCACTGAGTCTATGATTCTTTCCTAAACCTCAGCTGAGTAGTGGGGAATTGTGACAAATACCACTGCAGCTGTGATAATGCTGTCTTAATCCTTGCTGCACTGTGACATGGAAACCTGGATTTAGACATCAAAGGACATTCCTTAACAGTACAGCAGTATGATCCGTTATCAAATCAAACTGCCTTTTGCATGTGCTCCAAAACGATGATATTTTTTGTCTGATGAATTCTGTCTGCCGTTTCCCTGTTGTCAGGCTCCTCACTGTGGCGTGCTTCGGTGTATGTAATRTCTGCAGGGCTGCTGCATGGGGAATGGTTGGTTTCCGGCTGGGGGGAAGGAGCCTTGCCCATCAATTGAAACTGCTGTAGAAATGTCACGGGACCTGTGGTAGAGGGGTGACATTGGCAAGTGTGGTCACATTGGTGCCTGGTCTATTCACATCATGGACTGGGTTGTTCTGTTGACTTCACCCTTGGGTGGCATAGATGCCACCTCCTGCCCTCTGGTCTACCTTGAAGCTGCTCAAAAGCTCATGCCCAGGTGCAGGCATAGTTCCAAGCGTATTACTACGACATAATGTATAATATCATCCCTATCCTAGACCAGAGCTCCTGCAGTTGTATTAGACATCTCAGTATGGAGATTGAGGTGCAGGAACCCTCAGCTTCAGGGGAGCTGCTGAGGTACCCTGGAATGTGTCGGCGATGGCGTCTGGCTAAGGAGCCGTGTAACAGGAGATGATGGGCCTGGTGCTTGCATGTCCACCTGCAGAGCTTTGAGAAGCCCCACAGGGAGCTGCTGGCAGAGCCATCTGCTTCCAAAGCCCTTCGTCGGCTCCCAGCTGCGAGTCGGAGCCACTGCCAAGCCCAGGGCACGGGACCCACTGGTAATGCCGGTGGAGGGCTTTTCCATCTTTGGRTCGTAGGGGTCAGTCGTGGTTGCTCAATGCCCATTTCCCGTTTATGTATTTGTTTTCAGCTACAGGACCTGCAGCTGCTGTTTGGCTCGCTGTGCTTGTTAGCTGGCTGGCAGGACTTGCTGTGGGATTCAGGTTTTGTCAGTGTGCACAGAAAACAGTTTTGTTTCACTGCCAAATGAAAAGCATGGTGGAAATAAAGGAAGAAAATGATAAATTTAAACTGTGCTTTTGCACACTTTTAGGTAAATGTAGACAGAAATAAATAGACATAAATGTCTGTTTATTATAAGTGAACATACATAATTAGTGTATCCTTAACACTAGGTAAAGGTGTTAGAAGAAAGGTAAAGAGATTTCTGTATTTTCCAGTGTCACTCTCTGCCTTGGTAAACATTACTTTGATTTGAAGATTTTGTGTACAGTCTACAGAGTGTAAACATATTTTACTTTTTTTCTTCTTTGTGGTTTCTCTGCCCAGACGTAACTTATCACCAGTTGAGTTGAACTAAGTCCAATACAATTTTTCTGTAATGATTCTGGAAGAGGAATACATGAGTCTGTGGTGGGAGTGGGAAGCAACAGAGCGTTGGTGAAGGACTTCAGTGTTTCTGGAGCTCTGTGTGATATCATGTTACAGGCTCATTTAGTGCTTGTTTGCTGTTTTTTGCAGTACTTGGACATTGGATAACTCATCAGAAAACCGTAACTTTTCTTACTGCTCACAATAGATTTTGCTTAAGATTAGAATAGTAATGCAGGTAATAATTCCACTTAACTACTTAAGACACAAGCATGATGTTAGAATGAAAGCTCTGATACAAGTTCATTTGCAGGTTTTTCTCCTATACAAGTTTGTGAGGAGTATATATCACTTGCTTATAAAAAATAGTATTTCTGAACTATTCTGAACACTTCTGATAGCAGTGTTGCTCATTACAAATACTGAAATATCATCAGGTAAGCCCTTACAGATGTACACATTGAGCCTCCCTTAAAAATAATGAGTCTTAAACAAACAAACAAATCAAAGTGCCCCCCCAACACTTGTGGTTCATGTTCTAATTTATTTTTCCATAAATTTATAATCATGAGAACTGTTTATGTGAAAGTTAAACTTCTCATATGGTTGTCTGATTCTCAGAGGAATGATATTTAGGAAAGCAGCAAACATCACGAGAATCACGATAAAGTTATGAGAGTTTTTTTGTACATTACGGTTATGTATAAGTTTTGAATTTTTTTTGATTTTTTTTGAAAAATAAATGTATGGGCAGATGGTGATATTTACTTAAGGGAAGCTGAATTCATTATCTGACTAGAATGGGTATTTCAAGCAGCTGTTTGAAAATGAGAACTCACTTTCCATGAAGGAGAACGTATGTTTCAGGAAAATGGAGTCTCTTTTTAAAATGTAAGACTATCCTTTGTTTAGCCTCTATCAGAGTGTTTTCTGTTGTGTGTGTATGTGTGAATTCATTTATTGGGGAAAGTCTCAGTAATGATCAAGAACTAATTTGGTGAAATAATTTTGTAAGCTCTTAACTGCCCCCCTGCCAAAGRAAGTCCTTTTTAAAAGTTTCAAAACTAGATAAAAATTGTAGCTGTTCTTTATTTCTGAAGATATTCTATCAGAAAAGGGATTAAACCAAATAGTAAGTAACCTTACGCTTCCGTGCCGGGTTTAATTTCTGTCTACCCAACTTGCCTTTTTTTTTGATTGATTGAGATACAATTACTTCAGGAAATAAACCTATAGGGAACTTCTAGGTATAAGCCAGAAGAAAGAAAGCCAAATGTGACCATACTCATTATCTTTTACAGATTTGGTTTTATTGGGACTCTCTATTCTATTATGTCTATTCTATTTGCATACGTATTTTGAAGTGTGAGAGTATGAAAAATAGCCTTAGCTTGTTCGTTCTTTACTTACACTTGTTTTTCTTACATTCATGTGGAAAACTAGCCAGATACTATAATCCTAAAGACTGAAAGGTATCCCTTGAAGGCTGTGGTATATTTATTGCTTATATCCTTTCTTCCCTCAGTTCTTTAAGATGACTTTCATAGAAGATTCTTTTACCCAGAAAACCTGTGGCCCTGTAATTCTTGGTTCATAGAGAAATACAAGCCAGTTTGTTTGGAACAAATGCCTTTCCCCAGTGACCTTACTTCTAATGCCTCTGTTTTGCCATTCCATAATAAGTAAATTGTAATGCTTAATTATTTTACTGGAACCTTTGCTAATATTTCTGAAGCCCAACTATAGATTTTCGAGTAATTTTTCATCTCAGAATGGGCTTATGCATATGGAATGACCGAAAGGCTCATCACTCTCAAAACTCTTTGGTTTTGGTATTATCTTTGAACGCTACAGAGTAATGCAGCTGCGTACATATGAAGCACAAAGCCTGTTAGTAAACAGGGAGGATGTGTAAAGATGGCTCTTTGGTAGGAAATGAGTTTTTCAGTTCAGACAACTTTAAGAATCTCATCACTTCATTTGCCTTCCTGATATCTGACAAGCCTGCCTCCCCTGTACAGCAGTGGAAGCTGTGAAAACAGCCATCCTGGGAACATACGGAGAAAGGGGTTTTATGCTTACTCCAAAATCCTAACATTGTTTCTGACTAAATGAAGTCTTTACTGTGAATTTTGTGTAATATTCGTATGTGAATTTAATATGCTGTGTATATATAAATATATGACTTGTGGTCTGGCCATCTGTTTTTTCACAGTGGTTCAGTAGTTTGGAAGGTTAAACTGCTTTTGTCTGGCATTAAGTAAGAATTAGCAATGATTGCATAGTGTGTGCCACATGCACCAGGTAGATGTGGAACATGTTGTGTAGCTTCTGCTAGTGAGGCAAGATGATATGGCAATAAGTTAGTTGCTTATTATAAGCAAGTTCTGACTGCTGAAGGGTGCTGTTAAGTTTCCAATTTTTTCATAAGTAATATTTGGTTATTGCCTTGTGTTTTAACCAGATGAAAAATACTCATGTTTCAATGAAGGCCTGATGTTTATTCATGTTTAAAGAGCATTATCTGGAATGGGGTTCAGGCTAGGTCTAGAGTCATTGATACTGATGCAGTGATGCAGAAGCCTGATAATTGAAGAAGATATCCTAGCTGAAATTTGACCACCAGGGTATTTTCCCTCCTCTGAAGTCAAAACAGTGGTTTATAATGGGAACTTTGTCATACTAATCAAGCAGATGTTTGGATTCATGTATCCCTGAGATACTAGCAATTCCTGCAGCAAGATTGCAGTTCCTAACTCTAATTCTTTTTTCTTTTTCTAGGACATAAAAAATACAATGGCAATGCTCTGGAAATTCATGAGAGTAGCTAAGTATTCTAAAACAGCTTTATCACCAAAAGTGAAGGTAAGAGGAATTCCCACCCATTCAAGGCATTCTTCATCCAAGTCTGTACCTTCAGATTTTGCTGCCAGTGCACCCTGCTCAAATACTGTGGAACTGCTTGGTAAATCTTATCCTCAAGATGACTACAGCAATGTCACAGAGAAGATTCTTTCCAAGGTGGGGAAGAACTTGCATAACAAAAAACATCACCCTTTGTGGCTAATCAAGGAACAGGTGAAGGAGCACTTCTACAAACATTATCTAGGACGCCGTGGGACTCCACTCTTTTCGGTTTATGATGGTCTCTCCCCAGTGGTTACAGTACAGCAGAATTTTGATAGCTTACTTATTCCACAAAACCATGCTAGCAGAAGGAAAGAGGATAACTACTACTTGAATCGTGACCACATGCTAAGAGCACATACATCAGCTCATCAGTGGGACTTGATACACTCTGGCCTAGATGCCTTTCTGGCAGTGGGAGATGTCTACCGCCGAGATACCATTGATAACACCCACTACCCAGTCTTCCACCAGATGGAGGGAGTCCGACTCTTCTCCTGTCATGAGGTACGAATGCTGTAGTTGGGGTGAGAGACACTTTGGGTAAGTTGCTTGGTCTTGTATTTGCCGTAAGCAAAGTTGGTGCACGTAAGCATGTTACAGCAACACATTATGCTGTACACTGATAAAGATCAAGTGGTTTGTCATATAGTAATACTTTTAATTTGTGAAAAATATAGATGGAAAGTGAATTTGAAACCAACTGTATACTTCCCCAGGAAAATGTGAAAAAATGGAAGAACAGTATTATTGAAAGCTAGCAAAGTGAAACATAATCTGAAAGGAAGCAACTTGTTCAGTTAATGATCTGCATGATTCAACTATATTTCTGTCACGACTCTCTTCTGGTGAGATCTCTTTACCAAAAAACTCCATCAAATTAATAGTTGAAGGACTCATGGATGTGAGTTGTTACAGCTACATCCAAAGTGCAGTTTTTGCTGTCATCTTTTTTTTTCTGTTAATAGCACCAACATTCTATAAATGAACATCATTTTTTAAGGAATTGTTCCATTCTTCATCTCATCCTAAAGCTGCATTGAAGGATTTATCTGTTGCAGCTGATAGTTACATATGTGTGATGCATACACAATAAACTCAGCAGAGTCCAGAGGCATCAGCTAAAGAGCTCCAGGTTGATGTCCAAGACTCTTAAGTTTATATATTTTGTTGGCACAGCTTGCATGTTCTGCAAATGCCTGGGTGCCATTAAGTACTCTGCTGCATCATTGATCAGTGGTAAATATAAGCCAGTTTGTTTTCCAAATAGTAATTGATTTGTATAATTTGTGTACGCTTGTAGCAATACTGCCAAATTCACATTTCTATAACTAAAACGAGCTTATTCTAATAATACTGAGATGTAGACTGTTCTTAATGTGCTTGCCAATGGGTGACAGGAGCTTGGCAGAGAAGCCTGATGCCTTTGGATGCCTGAGGGAAAACTAAGGTAATCACAGAGCACTGCTTTTCTCCATGATGGAAAGGGCTCACGCTGCCTTCACTGGTGTTTCCCACCCCGTATGGCCACTGCTTCTTCCACTGAACACATCCCTGCCTCTGCGGGTGTCCTGTGAGCTGTGTGGTGCTGAACCTAGTCTGCAGCTGCTTCTTTGGTAACCAGGAAATGGAAATCTTGCAGACTTATCCAGCCTTGTTTGTTTGCTGTCCTTTTCGCATAGGCTTCTTTATGAATACAATCAGGGTATATGATATACAATACTATATCCAGAAAATACCATTTCTTAACATTTTTTGTTCATGAGAACTTTTTTTTGTTTTACTTCAGCAGGAGTTCAGTCATTCAGTGGGAAAGATTTTATCTGCCACAAAATTATAACATCAACATTCTTGCAGGATGAAATTTCTGCAAACTCTGGTGTCATTGATTTAATTATTGAAATACTTGTTAATGAATATACGCTTTAAGAAATTTTGGTCCTAATGACAACTATTTCTTTCTACTCTACAAATTTAATAATAGGAATCATAGGATTTTAATAACTGGGAACAGAGTTACAGAAATGTTCACTGACACGTTYTATCTAGAAATACATAGTGTTTAACTTATCTTGCATTGGAGATTGCTTGTTTCTTTTTCTCTTCTTCCTTTTCCCCCAAGGAAATGATTGAGATGTTATTGGAGAACTTTCTATGCTGATGAAGAAAGAATAGTGGTATGGTGTACAATGTGTAAAGTCTTATTTATTGGGCAACATGCAGAAATTGTAAACCTGAGCATGATCTGAAGCAGCCTTTTTTGCTTCAGTTCATGTTTAAATACTGATAGAGCATTTCAATATATAACACTTTTTACAGTCATAATCACAAGAACCTTGTGGAAAGAAACTGAATGTGTAACTCTGAAATTTCACTGGGGACTGTTTCTGTGTTTTATATTCTGGTTGCCTGTTCAAAATAATCCACATTTAAATAATTCCAGAAGGAACTGTCTGAGCGGAACAAAGACTAAATAGAGGTAATACTACATGAGAGAAATATTCTGATATTCATTTATTGATACTCATGTTCAAGCTGTAACCCACTGAGCAGAAACGCGAGAGTGTCAGGGCCTGTTACCCTTGTCTCAGACTTTTCATTCATAACCACGCTGCAGTCTCTGGCAAGAGGAAATTTTCACGGTATCAAGGATCAGAATCTTTGGAACCAAGGGAAAAATGGTTAACTCTTAGCTACAAGCCCTGTGTACATTACATGTTATGGCCAATATAGTAATTTTACATGCTGTTTTCAGTTTGCTGCTCTGATTTGTTCTTTTGATTTATACATTTATCACTTGCTGTCTTCTCAGTGTAAGTGACCACAGACCTGGGAGGATGTGAGAACAAAGCCCAAAGCCTAGAGTGACTAAAGGAACTTGAATTTAGACGAATTTTATGTCTCCTCTCAGTTTAGGAGGCATGGGAAAAAAGTCAGTTCATCTTCAGCTGAAATTTTAAGCAGGATAGGAAGGATGTAGGAGATGTAGAAAAGTACATCTCCTTTACAAATACCAAATTCTGTAGTCACGACTAAGTTAAAACTCCTGCCCTGTGATGGAAACCTTCAGTATAATTCTTCTTTATATCAAAGTTAAAGTCAATACATTGAAGTAAGAGCTGGAAAAACAAATCGAAGTTTGGCAATTTGGCAGTATTTATTCTGAGATATTTGTGAGTTACTTGCTTTTTTGGCTATATGGTTTTTTGTGATGGTTGGCGGATTATTTTTTAAAGAAAAAAGTAATCTATAATTCAAAGATGGCCAGGTAGCTGATGTTTTTATGCAGCATTGTATGAGTGCAAATATTAAAGTACTAAAGAAATTCTCATCTTCCAAACTAACTTGTAGATAAAACTTAGAATAACTCATGCCTAAATTACTTGTAAACTTTTAAAAAATGTCTTTGGACTGCTATCCAGTCTGAAAGAACATCTGAAAATACATTTAGACATGTTTTCAATATATTTAAGATTATTTTAGGTAATTATTACCTAAATGTAATACATAGAACATAGTTAGAACATAGTTAGAAACTAACTAATATAAATAGTTAAAACCAGAACCAAAAATAGCTTCCCAAATCTGCTTCAGAATTCTGATCATAAAATGAACTATTCTTCTTAAGCAGTACCCCCAAATGGTATTCTTTTGTATTCTTTTCCTCCAACATTCCTGTTTTTCTTCTAATAAGTGTTTAAGATTTTTTTTTCTTTCTATGGTGTATGGCTTTTTTTTCTTTTTGTTAGTGCTTTGGATTGACAAATTTGATATGGCTATAGTTAGATATGAATTGGCCAACTTTCCAGGGTGGATTATAAAAGAAATTATTTCTGTGCTATGCCGTTGCCTCTGGTGCAGTTCCATAATTTATGGAAAAGAGAAAAAAATCTCAACTAAATTGCACTTTGTGCATGTCAGCCAGAAGAGGGAGCCAATATAAACCCAATGGCRGTCAATGAACAGCTTTCAGTTGATAACAAAAAATGTTTACACATTGGAAGGAGATTTCATACGATGTTTTATAGTCTGGAATGAATTATACATAAATTTTAAGTCGAACAGTTGCTAAAACATAGGAATTGCTCCTCTAATTTAGTAACCTTGTTCCAGTGGAGGCCAATACCAGATTGTTTCGATGAAGAAATGATGCTCTCATCAGGGTCGTTCGTAAGAGTAGTAGGGATACATTTTTTATTCTTTGTTGAAATGCTTATGGTGGAAATGGCAACTTTTTTTTTAGGATAGAATGGAAAAACAGTAAATATTTCAGTTACTAATAAAGGACTGTTCCTCCAAAGCACTATATATAATTGAAAAATAAAAAGTCAATATTGTAGCTTCTAGTGTTTATATCCTGAMATGTAAAGACTCTTGTTCTAGGCAATGGAAGAGTAGATTTTTCTCTTTTTCATCTAAATACATACTCCTTTCCTCATCTTCCCATACTTGCGTACCTTGGCAATATTCCTTGTGTATTSTTAAAAAGAGAGAAAAGTTGCTTTTATCCTTTGCTTTATGCTTTGGGGTAGATGTGAACTCCTGATTGACCATTGATCTGCAGTTTTGCTCTGTTTTTTTTTTTTTAAATCAAGTGCCATCCTGGGTTTTTACTTGCCAAACTAGTGTCTTTAGGTTTGACTTCTCTGAAATCATGCATGTTACTGCAGCTTTGGACACTATGCTTGTGCTCTGACATTGTATCAAGGGGAAAGCTCCTTTGTATCTTCAGTCACTTTTTAAAATCATCATATGTAAAGGAATTTAAATCTATTTATAGTGTTCCAGGGGTCAGCCTATTATATGGAGTGATTTGGAGCTTTTACAGTGTGTCTGAGAATGCTTGTGAATGTGACTGGGAGTCGTAATTGCAATGTTTAGCTGGGGACCAAGGAACAAATATTTTAAAAGGTTTAAGTGGCCAAGGAAAGATACTCTTAGCCCTCTGAAATGTATGGATGGGGTTGTGAGCAAAGCATCAGTCCCAAGAAGCCTGAGACATGAATCTCCTTCTCTTAGGGAGCAGTGAGGCGTGTACAGGAGCAGAGGCACCTGAATTAGATCCACCTTGATAAGAAAAAGAGCAGCAGCATTACGTTGCTAGAATACTCTGAGGTGAATTTATTCCTGGAGCTGCAGCTTAGCTGTGTGGTAGCAATAAAGTGCCTGCCTAGTTCAGGTGGAACTGACTTCATTTTTTCCAATATCTATCCAAGTTGTGAACATGGTATTATTCAGTATTTTCAAAGTTGTGGTATATAAATCATGCCATAATAAATAGATCTTCACTGTTCCGAGGATGCAAATTGTATTGTTTGTTATTTTTAGTTGAAAATTTGACAGTGAAGGGCATCAGAAGGTCTGTTAGATTTTCATAGTGGTCCATGGTCTAGGAAGTCTGAAAACTGGTGTATCTTTTACTGCAAAGACTTTAAATTTTTTCAAACTTTGTCTTACTTTGTGTTGTCCAGCTAAAAAAAACCCAACCCAACAAGGCTTTTCAGAATAAAGCAGTTAAATCTATTCAATGCAATATTTAAATTGTGGAAGAAAAAAAAGGGGGGAAATATCTAAAAGTGTATTTGGGAAGTCTAAGGTGTTTAAAAGTCAAAGAATCTCTATTGCCACAGAAACAGCAGTCTGAGTCCTATCATATATGTCTCATTACAACAGCTGTCTGTGTAGCAGTGGTACTTTTTCTTTCTGGTTCAAAACAATTTTTAGAGTTTTCATTTTTCTTCCAGGAACATTTTGATTAGGTTAAAAATGCCCCCCAAAGCTGGAGAACTGAAAATGGAAGTATGTAGAGATTAAGGTGGTCACTTGTAAGCTTATGGGTTTAAGTAATTTTTGCAATTTTCTCCCCAAACAAATTCTTATTGATATCCAGTAAAGAATCTTCTGTCATGCAGATGATGGGCTGTGTATCTCTCTGGTGCCTGAAACTGCCTGGATCGGGGAGCAGGTTTACATCTTGGAGGCTGATTGGGACTGACATTAGGTTTTCTCTTTGAGCCGTCTATGAGTGTCATCATCTTCATCATTCCTGATCCATCAGTTGAGTCTTGAGTTCCACAGCACATTTAAAATATTGTGCAAAAGGTTTGCTATTTGTAAGTGAATTCAAAGTGCAGCTGTTGATTCATTTTTAGGCATATTTATTAGGGGGTATGAGACAAAATGCATTTGGTGTGGCAAGGCTGGGTGTTGCCACATGCAGATCCTCATATAKACATAATCTTAAATGCTGGTTTGTCTGTGAGTATAAGTACACGAGCATGATTTATTCATTATCTTGATCACTGGTGTATGCATGACTGGYAGGAGGAGTACACAACTGCATTGTGGAAAGAGATCTCTCTGATCTGAAACCTACTATGAATGCCATCCTGCGAAGAGACACTTAATTTTGAACTGAATCCTAAACATATGAATAATGAATGGATGTGAGACTAATAGGTCTGTCAAGTGACTGAGGAAACGTTGGGATCTTTGTTTAAATCAAACATATGACTTCTGCCCTTTATGCCAGGCTGAGAAATACCGGAATGTGCTGTATTCGTCCAGTTAAAACCCCATGTCTTCTTGCCATTACATGCTATCAAATTTGAATTTTTTCTTATTATGAGCTAAACTGTGAGTAAATTTCGTGCCACATGGTTAGGTCACTTCAATTCCTTTCTGCCTTCTCCTTTGTAATGCAGCATCAATCACGTATGCTGATAAATCCTGGTAGGTGCTAATTTTTTGGACTTCTGCATGATAGAATATTTAATGTTTTGCACACCTTCACTCAAAGAAAAATCTTTTGTCCTTACACTAGACAGACACATAGGTTCTCAATTTATGGCTACAGGAAATTTCTTTTCTGGTTGTAGTAGTGACTGATCGTACTCAATACCATAAGATAGCGCATGTTGTTTTAGTCTGCACTGAAGGAATAAATGTATGTGAAAATGTTGTCTTGGATGTGTCAGTGTTTTATGCAAGACTGTTAGGTATTTTTTTCTCCATTTGCTCAGATATGTGCTTGAGAAAAATTGACATCAAAAAGGAGCGACCGTAGCTGATTCTTCATTTTATTCAAGCATTGACTTTCCTGGCTTTATGTGTACAGAAATGTTGAAGTGTTTCTAGTCCAAGACATGTACTTAGCACAGTTCAATCGTAGTAGTGAAATTGGTGTATCAGTTTAAAGCTGCTCATATTGACATAGCAATGTCAGTGAATGGAAAGTCGGGAATAAATATTAATACAACTGTAAGGCATCTTTTTTTTCTCAGTATAACCCCATCCACAGCTGGTGGAGCCTCTGCGGGGAATACCAAAGTGCATCTTGGTGCCCGACTGTAAGGGGGGCTGCTGTCTTGCCATTGCCTGTTTTTCAGGGTCTTCCCTATGGCTGTGTTTTCACAGCCTGTCCAAACAGGACTAGAGTCACGCCTGTGCCCAAAGTGGCACAGCCCTGTTCCATGTCCCAGTTCATCTCTTGGTGCTGCCAGTATGCTAATATTTAATTACTGAGCTGAACTTGACTATTTTCACATCCCTTAGTTTCTTCCCTTCTCCTGGGTTACCACTCATCCAGACCCACCTCCCAGCCTGGCTCCACTGCTGCATGGACTCTTGTCCTGGCTTGGAGAAGAAGATAGTGCATATTACTGGTTTGGCAGGATGAAGACTCAGGCAGGTTACAGGACTGGATTATGATTAAATGTATTTAGTGGTTCTTGCACATATTTTATTTCCACATCTGATATAAACTACTGAAATAGAATTTTGCTTAAGACAGTAATTGCGATATCAACATTTCAGGAATAATACAGCAGTTGTACTTGTTGATACATACGCTGTATTTTAAAGGGTAGTGTCCAGACTGACAGTTCTTTGCAGTGGTCTGAGGAGCCAGTTTAAGCTGTAGGAAGGAATGAAGGGGAAAAGGAAGAAGAGAGTTTCATGTCCTAGAATATTGCTGATAGGTAAAATAACAAATGTACCTTCTAATGTGTAAATATGRTATATTCTAGTCCAAAGAGGGAACATCTCTGTTGCCTGAAGGGTCTTTCTGGCTTAGTGAGTGAATGAGTCAGTCAATATTAAAAATAGCTACCTGTATAGAGTAGTTCAGAGCAGGAACCTAATTTAGCCATTCCATGTTCCTCTGTGTGGGAGCCTGTGTCTCTCCATTGACCACCYGATGAGTCTAAGACAATTATTCTCCCTAGGCGAATGCTGGCCTCTCTGTATTCACCCTGGCTTTCAAAACCACATGCTCGATGACCAATTTGCCTTGCTGACAGCAAATTAGTTATAGGGTGGGTATTATCCGCTTGTTCTAGCCAGGGTAGAAATAATGCCAGTTGGAAGCAGGAGTTTTAATCTTTCAGGTGAGCTCTTGAATAAAGAATCTGTTATTTAAAAGATAACAGATTCTTTGTTTTGTCAAGCTGCTGCCTTTTGGTTAGTAAAGGCATTTTTGTTAGACTGATGTGGAATCATTTTATCTGGTACTTATACTTTTCCTTTTTTATTTAGYATTTTCTGCAGCACACCAAGGAGATTAACTGGAGAGGTGTTTTCTCAATCTGCCAGCAGTCTCCTTCTGACTAACAATAAAAGGTTAATGCTACTGGATTTTTTTTTTATTCCCTCAATCCGTTTTGGTGCACACTTGCATGCTATCTAAATTAAGACTCTTCACACATGCATTGTGTCTGTATGAAATGTGATAGAAAGTAGTCTTAATTAATTGTATCCAGCATTTGTGGACCACCAGAGGTTCATTTGAACTTTTTGTTTAAAGCATTTAGTGCACTGAAGGCATCAAACTGCAGTTAAAGCAATATCTGTGGGCATCCATGAGTTGTTGAGGTTACACACTGTGGCATCTCCTAAGTAAGAGCTTGTTATGCTGGGAGGCTTACTGGGAACAAAATCTCAGTGCATGTTTTTTCCCCTCTGTGTGTGCTTGGTTGACTATGGGAAGGTGGAGGAGGACAGGTAGGAAAGGGCACTAGAAACACTGTCACAATTGGCTCTGCCTATCCTCCAGACTTAACAAAGATGGGAGTTTTGTACAGCTGTAAGGATTTCCAATAAAAACACTCTTTAGAGTGTAAAACTGCCTGCTTGTCTCCCCAAGACCCAGAGCCTCCAAAAATGTTGTTTAATGAGAGTGKTCTATTGGTCTCTCTGAGAGGATAGATTTGCTGGTACATATCTGTCCAGGATCACCTGGCCAGAAACATATGGGGATATGCAGGAAGCAAAAATCTTCAACTTGCAGCAGATGTGGTGTGGAGCTGCATCTGAATGAAGAGCAAGTCTGTCACATGCCAAAACTGCTGTCCCTGTACTTCGTAATTTATCTGGAAACCGCAACCTGAGATCATGAGTCCTTAAATGCTCCACAGACAAAATTCCTGTACACGAAAACATTGCTGTGTGTGGGAATATGCAGGAGAATGGTAGTCTTTAAATGAATAAACTGTACCCAAGATGAATCAAATGTAGCAGCTTAAGTGTCATAAAACTGCCAGGGTTGGGGTTTCTCTTGGTTTTGGGGTTTTTTTGGTGTTTTGGTATTTCTTTTATGTCATTCAAGTACTAAAACTGTTGAAGTCATGATAAATGCCATTGTGTTTTATAGTTTCTGGGATATAATTTACTTATACTGTACAGAGTACTTTGTTGTGTGTGATAACTTTTAACCGAATCAGAAAAAGACAGCTGCTTATTTTGTAAATTATTATTTTCCTGTAGCTGATCATATTATTTGAACATACAGTACAGGAATAAAAAAAGTCTAATTATTTGAGTATTTCTGTTCTTACGATGGTTTATCTCTATGTGTAGTGAACAGAATTTGTATAAAATCAGTCTTTACATTTGTTTTTCATGGTGCAGACTTAGCAGGTAAGATTCCCACTTAAGTCAATGAAACTTCATTCTCTATTTTCATTTAGAAAGTCATTGATGCAAAGCACTGGTATTTTTGTGGTTTTGTTCCAGTTGTTCTCCAGCATTAAAGATGGTGACAGTTTACAGCTGTTTGAGCAAGGCCATCGCACAGCACACAAGCAGGAGTGTCACACCATGGAGGCAGTGAGGCTGGTGGAATTCAACCTGAAGCAAGTGCTCACAAAGCTCATGACTCACATCTTTGGTGATGGTAGGTTCTTGCACCTTTTCCCCCAGACTGCTCATGGCTGTGGTCGTTTAGGCTTTTGAGAAACATTTTGCTGCATAACACAGGCAGGAAGCTTAGGAGTTGTGTTGGCAGCTGGTAGCACTGAAACAGCCACATAGGTTTTCTCAAGAGGCCACACATTCCTCTCTTTGTTTTCCTAAATGCTGGTTCCTTCAACACTGTGTTGAATCATCAGGTTTTGTGAAAATGTTTTTGTGTGCAGCGTGTCAGGGTAACGTAGTTGGCATGAATACAGGTGGGAGCGTGGAGATCCAGCTACAAGCACTGGTCTGGCAGAAGCCTTGTGCTAAAGGCTGTGGGCCCGTCAGTGGGACAGAGCATGGGTGCAGCATCGCACCTGGGGGTGCATGAGAGCTTGGGTGCAGCTGGGCGGGGTGTGGAGCAGTGTTCGCATCCCGCGCCAGCAGCGTGGGGATGGGCAGGAGAAGGGAAGGGGTGCGTGTGTCCATGTGCTGCTCTGCACATTAAACCTTCCAGCTGAGGAGGGTGTTTGCTAAGTTCACATCAAGCTGAAAAATAATTGTTTTCTGGTACTTACAGTGGAATGAGGAAGGGTAATGAATGTGTCTATGAATGACATATTCTCTCCTCAGAAATACCTGCTTTCAGTTTCAGGAACTGAATTTATAAATGGCCTGAGTCAAAATTGCTACATTAATGCTATTTCCTGGCAAGGAGGCTGCTCTTCTGAGCTGATTCATTTTTCTGTTGAGGAAATACTGGATGGTATTAGAATGCATGAGGTATCTTGCCTACTTTCTAAGGTCTTTTAAGATGTTTACTGCACTTAGAGCAGTAGTTCCAAGAGTGGATTGATAATGATACCAAGTCCTATATATGACTGCTCAAATATTTTTTTTAATTTCTAAAATTGACATATAGCAAGCAAAACTTTTACCAGTTTTTGTTCTATTCCAAAAAATGGACAAAAGTTTTTAAATTCCTCAGCTCAGAGTTTCTTGTAGGTGTTTTTACTTAACAGTGGCCTTTTGAAACCCACAAAATTAGGATGAAAGTGAGTAATAGTAAGAATGATATTTTTAGATCAACCTCAGATGCTGAGGATGTTTAAACTAAGCAGTTTCTAGGAGCTATTAGTGATATTTCAGACTGCAATGACATCCTTCTCTAACTGTTGACAGATGCTGCACTTTAAGCCTCAGCATGTTGGCTATTACTAGTTCTTCTACAGTCCACATGGTAGCTAGAAAGACATTAAAATATATTCATAAATTATTTTAAATGTACAGACTAAAAGTAGATGCTGCCTTCTTACTGCAGGGATTTTTTATTTCTATACCCCCAATATTTTTCCTGAAGTACAAACACAAGAGATAGTGATTTAAATTTAATTATAGATATGTATTTATATATATGTATTTATATATGTATTTCCCGCTCTCTGTTCATGGAAGTACTGGAATACAGTATTCAAAGAGCAAAGTTCATGTTAAGCACAAGGTATATGAGATCAGTGCACTGCAAGTGTCTTGGGGCACATATAAATAAATTWGTCTTTTGATAACTGTCATCTTTTAACTTGCATTTTACTCTTCACTTTATATAATACTCTTGATTACTTTTTGTATCTCAACTTCTGTAAATTTTAACTTAAAATTTAAAATGTGTTTAAATGTGTTGCTCTTGGAAAATTTTTGTATTTTTTTCCTTTATGTGGATATTTCATAAGGCCCCATGTTCTGTTAAAAGCAAAAATTTCATTCCCTTTATACTTGACATCCGTTGTGTTCTTTACAGCCTATGCTGTCAGCCGAATATTGTAGGGAAGTTGCACATCTTTTCTGGCAGTATAGCATGACCACAGCTGCAGTAAGTGATGGAAATGTTGCATTGTCATGCAGTCAACTGTTATTCATAGGCAGATTGTTTGGATTGTAGATTGAGTCTGCTGTGCAAGTTAGTTTTGCATAAAGTAACTTATGCCTGAAGTCCTGGACTTGGAAGCTGTGCCTCTGCAGTGCTTCTCTGGGAATTCACTAGCTCAGGTTGATGATAGATTGAGGATCTCTGATCTCTGCAGAAAGGTCAAATCACTGACCTGCCTTTTTTTTTYYTTTTTTTTTTTTTGCGTTGCTCTAGGTTAGTTTTCATAATATTTTATGGGACACCTGTGCCCTACCTGATTCCTACCACACTATTTGGATAAATCAGTGTCGACAAAACAAAGTTGCTTAAAAATCACTATGTTGCCCTGAGGAAGRTCAAAGACTTCATAGAAATCTGCACTTACCCTTATTACAAGAGTTAGTCTTTTTATGTCTTTCTGGCTTTGCCAACAGGCAGAGGAATGACAGATATTAGAGGAGGGGGAAAGATCTGAAGCATACAGTCAATTGTCTTAAAAACTTGACAATAAATAAGATAGTTCTTTTTATGACATTTTCTAGTGGTATGCCATGTCTGATTTTGCCTTCTACAAGTGATTGTCTTTCAGTTTCTTCAACTTTTCTGTCAGGAAGCTATTTCAAATACTACCTCTGGACATCACTTTTCTTAGTTTTCCTCTGTTACCTCCGTAAGGTGCACACTTAAAATCCACTAATTGAAATTACAYTTCCATCTCCCCATACAGATCTGTCAGTGTAGGAAGTCTGTAATGTCTCATTTTAGTTACCTTGTAACAAGGCTTTCCAGGATTTCCTCTTAAAGCCTCATAAAGTTAGCCAGTCTTTCTCAGCTATGGTTAGGTCTCTAACCCCTCTATAGTTTGCCGAAAGCTTTCTGGAGCCTGAGAGATTCAGAAGTAATCTTACTATAGCAAATAGAAAAGAATGACTGTGTGCTGGTTCTGTGATTTGTTGCTTTACATGAAATGGCTCAAAATTCACTGCTGTCCTATATTTATCTACCCAGTTCCTAGGCACTGGTGAGGGAAGGCAGGAGAGTGAGTAATGCTGTRCTTTGACAAATGGCTTTGCTGGTGCTGGTTCTCACTGAGCAGCTACTGGATGTCTTTTAAATCAAACGTTGTTCTGCTCTTTYGTCTTAATTCTGTTGTACTGATACCTCCTTTGAGTGCATGGAGATCTATGGGTGTAATGGGTTAAAAGAGAGAAAAAACATCATTTATTGAGGACATAATGGTCTGGCTAATAACCTCTGAAAAATGTGAGCTAATGCAGGTTTATATGGGCAGCCAGCTCCTGTCTGCTCCAAGCATGATGAATTATCTGAAACAACGAGGTGCAGAGTACTTACAAATCGACGCACACCTCAAGAGGCCACAGTTCAATACCTTCTGTGCTTCCCAACACCCACCCTGCGCCCCTCTTCTTTTTCTTCCATAACCTCATCTCTAAAAATAATCCTCACAGCAACAAAGAGAATTTCTGGTCAGTGAAGACCATCTGGGTCTCAGGCTTTGTTGCTTCTGTGCTGTAGCGTAGCAATAGGCTGCTTTAATGTGTTTGGTTTGTTCTTTTTTTCTTTTCTTTCTTTTTCAGTGCCTTTGGTCAAGCCTTTTTCATTACAAGACAATTAGGCTAGCACTTGTTTAGCTCAATATCTGATAACACCATTACWTTTGAGTGCGGACTATGACCAATTCCTAATCTGGATTCAGTGTTCAGAAATAACAATAACTATTCACTATTTCCATACTTATTGGAGATGTGACATATAAGTTACTGTATTGGGTTTTCATGGCAAGGTTTTGSTAGCAGGGGGACTACTGGTGTGGCTTCTGGGAGAAGCTGCCAGAAGTTTGCTCCATGTCTSACAGAGCCAATGCCAGCCAGCTCCAAGATGGACCCACCACTGGCCAAGGCTGAGCCAATCAGTGACAGTAGTAGTGCCTCTGGGATAACACATTTTAAAACAATGTGTTAATTTAATAAACCCTGCACAATTGCATCCAAAGAGAGGAATGAGAATATGTGCGAGAAACAGCCCTTCAGACACCTTTGTTGAGACACAAGGCTCCAGGTGCCAGAGCTGAGATTCCCCTGCAGCCCCYGGTGCAGACCATGGTGAGGCAGCTGTGACCCTGCAGCCCATGGAGGCACTCGGAGGAGCCAGAGATCCACCTGCAGCCCCTGAAGGAGCCCATGCTGGAGCAGGTGGATTCCTGAAGGAGGCTGGAATCCTGTGGGAAACCTGTACTGAGCAGGCTCTTGACAGGGCCTATGGCCCTGTGCAGAAAGGAGCCCACCCTGGAGCAGGTGTGCTGGCAGGACCTGTGACCCTGTGAGAGACCCATCTGGAGCAGGAGACTCCTGAAGGTCTGCACCCTGTGGAAGGGACCCATGCTGGGGCAGTTCATGAAGGACTGTATTCTGTGGGCATGACCCCACGCTGGAACAGGGGAAGAGTGGCAGAGAAAATGAGTGATGAACTGACCACAGCCCCCATTCCCTGTCCCGATTGCTGGTGGGGAAGAGGTAAAGAATTTGGGAGTGGAGTTGAGCCCAGAAGAAGGGAGGGTGGAGGGAAGTTGTCTTCAAGATTTAGTTTTTATTTTCCATTATCCTACTCTGATTTGATTGATAATAAATTAAACAAATTTCCCCAAATTGAGTCTGTTTTGGCCATGACTGTGATCTCTCCCTGCCCTTATCTTGACCCACAAGCCTTTCGTTAAATTTTCTCCCCCTGGTCCAGCTGAGGAGGGGAGTGGTTGAGAAGCTTTGTTGGGGAGCTGCTGTTCAGCCAGRGTCAACCCACCACAGCTATGAATGGACATCTGCCCACAGGAAGGACTCCCATGAACACTGTGAGGCTCTGAAACAATCAGGTGTCATCTTATAACACAAAAAATTTCTTTGAACTGGGAAAGTTCCTGAGTTTGTACCTAGTGGTCAGTCTTTGGTTAGATTCAGCATTGTGCTCTTGTAAGTGCCTCTGTGTTTTAACACAGGTACACATCTCTTGGCCTCCTAAAATTTCTAGAAAAGATCCGTTTTGCCAGTATTTCATAGCTGTGTGTGAAGAAATAAATTAGCCTAATCAGGTAAATTATATAGTACTACAGAAAGCCTAATCTTCATAATCCTTTTAAGTCCTTAGTGGTTTAATTTGCTGAGTGTAAGCAATGCCCTTTATTCCTTGGAAATATATTGAGCACCAAGACAATATTTTGTATCTAAATAATAAATGTACCCATTTATTCTGTGACTCTATATAGAAATGCAGTTAATATTGCTGAAGGCTGAGCACCCTCTGCTTTTCAGTAAAGTCTTCTAGAGCCAAAAGTCTGAAAGAACACTTGAATATAAACTACAGAGGTATTCCCAACTGGCCTGGATACTGTATGAATAAAATCATTGTGGTATGTGGGATTAACTATTAATTTAGAGAACAGAATGAAGGTGAGAGTTGTTTCTTCATTGTGAATTTGTTTCGGTTTATTCAGATTTTTGTTTGTTTGCTWATTTGCATTTAAAACAGAAGCCTCTTAAGTACTAAGATGCATTAAAATTCAAAAATGAAAAGAGCTTTAAATTATTTTTTTACCTTTTAAAATTTATTAAGAAGTGAGAAATCCTTTTTTTTTTCCCAGAGCTTCATTTTTTAAGTAATCAGGGGATTAAAAAGAAACCATTATCTGAATATTGTTACTGAACACAAAACTACTTGAATATTCAATGTAGTTGCTACAGTTGCAAATTTTGCAAGCTAAATTAAGATATTTTATATGTGCATGAAGAGTTGTACAGCTCTAGGATTAAAAATGCCAAGATCAGGAAACTATAAAAATGTTTTCTGCACAGCATACTTTTGTATACAATACACATGACTCTTTTCATCTATGTATTTTTTTATTGTTATGCAGACAAAAAGAAAAAGTGATTGCTGTAAGTCACAGTACAATTGTGAATGAAATAGTTGCAAATACTTCCAGTTTTCTGAGTTCTGTATAGACAATTATCAAAAAGCTTTTTTATCATTCATATAATTTCCTGAAGTTGATTTTTAAGAAAGAAGAAAATCTAGAAGTACCAATGTGTTTGTTTTGAAACCTGCCTTGCCATTTGAAAGTTCATAGCACCTAGAAAAGTTCCTTGTGACTATTAGGAGGTATTTTATCTTTTGGCATGCAAGTACATCTTTGTTGTAACTTATTGTTTCAGTTTCTGTAGCCACATTTGATGTTTCAGAAGTAATTAAAGAAAATCTAATCCTTGAGGGTACATAAAATATTTTTATTTGAAAAACTTTCAGTATAAATCATGCAATTTGATGTTTTACATTCCTTTTATGAAATACCCCCAAAAAAGSCTGAAAATCAAACCAGAAATGTTAACAGTTACTGTCACCCACACTACCTTTGCTGTCCTCCTTATTTTCAAAGCTGGACCTGTCTGTTTCTTGATGATCCTAACATTGATTAGCATTTGGCTTAACTGAAGGGAAGATGGGCTCGGGGTTAAGGCATTAGCTTATAGAATTTGCAATTCAGTTCTCTTTCGAGTTTTTACGGTTCATGTTTCTGAGACTTCTTTCCTGACACCTAAAGGTTAGAAAAAATTGTTTAGTGAAACAAAGCACCTGTAAATCATTAGAAGAACTAAAGCTCATCAAATATAATGGGGGCCTTGACAACAACTCTGCTTTTGGCAGCACTGTAGACCTTGTCCTCTTCCGGCTCCACTGCTCCGAGATGCCAGGACTTTCCTCACTCTGCGCAATGGTATTTGCAGAGGAGCTGAGCTGGGGAGGATGGTGGGGAGTTGCCCAGTGCGGGTTTTCTTTTACACTTATCTACTGGGTCCAGAATACTCTGTGTATGTGTTGCATACCTTAATAATGTACAATTCCGTGCATATATATTTCTATTTGTGTATATTAGTATCTACTTTTAACTTTCATATTTAAACATATACAGAGAAAATAGCTCTGTATTTGAATTAGGTTCTGATGAAGAAAAATTACTTGCCTAGACGATCCATGAAATACTAAGTAAAAATTAAAGACTTAGCTAGCTTTTCCTGTGAGAAGCAGTTAGTCATTTCCTGGTGCAAAGAATAACAAAATTACTGACTTTCCCATTATTTTGGCTCATTTTTGTTCGATGCCAGGTGGTTGCTAGAGTTTGACAAATGATTGATTTGGTTTCAAAGGGTGCTTGAATTGCACAAAGCATTTTTCATATTAGAAAAGACATGGTCATTTTTTTCCACAGGTTTTAAGATTTATCACCTTTCACAAGTGTTGTAAATTAGTTTGTTTGCTATTTATTTTCACTGGATTGCTGTAATTCATGTCATTAGTTGAAGGGCAAGTTTTACAGATGGTTGGAGGGATGGCCTTTTAAGCATACACCCTTTCATATTTATTTATTTTTTAAACACTGCTACAGGACTGCAAGTCAGATGGGTAGATTGCTACTTCCCATTTACTCACCCTTCCTTTGAGATGGAGATCAACTTCCAAGGAGAATGGATGGAGGTCCTGGGCTGCGGGGTCATGGAGCAGCAGCTTGTTAACTCAGGTACTGAAACTGCTTTACTTCATTGACATCTCTGTTAGCAAACACTTCCAGTGCAATCAGCTTCACAATCTGGAATGCCCCTTTCCACGCTGGTGAACACAGGCATCTCAGCGTGGCAGCTGCCACAAATACTCCTCAGGTGGAATGCAGCCCTTGCATGCTGTGATTTGAGGGTAGCAACTGAGCAAGTGACCTGGASCCTGCAAACAGAAAGCTTGCCTTTTATTTTGTGCAGTAGGGAGACAGACAGATGTCAGCTTTAAAAGAGAACCTGCGAATTAGGGTGTGCGGGTTTTTTTCTTTTCCAAGAAATGTCAAGTGCATTCATAGTAACGATTTTAAAGTATCACTAGCAAATAACATCCCCTAATATTTAGAGTATTGAAATGCTCTTCTATATCTAAAGCACAGAAAGAAGAATGTGAGATATTTCATATTGCTATTTGGTTGCTGGGTAAATGGTAGGTAGCTTTTTTCTTTTGTGTTGTTTCTTCTCTCCTCAGTTTGGTTATTTATGAGGTTGTAAACTGCATTAAAAGCAATATAATTTATTTTAATTGAAGTTATTACAGAGCAATATCACTTGACAATTTTGCTTTCTAAAGTTTACACGTAAGTATTAAAGAAGGAGAGAAGAAATTGGTGGATTTTTTCTAATTATTTTTATATGGAGAATTTTGCATGCTTCCTTTTGGATTTGCTGAGAATAGGCGGTTCTTTGTAAGCACAGGACAGACTACATGTGCTCAGTCCTCTGTTGTTCAGTGTCTTCCCGTACTATTTATTAGGTACATGAGCCCTTTGGAATATGATCTGTTTAATTCTCACAAGTGTGCTTTCAGAGAGCCAAGATAATACTCAGTTGATTTTTTCCCATTGGTTTGCTAAGCTATTGTTCTCTTTCCATGTGCTCTAAATTCTTCCTGTTGAAGACCAACTATGATAACTACAAGTTACTTAATTTTGGCACCAGCTACTTGGCACAGCTTGTTTTCCTCAAAGTTTGCGTGTATTTTAATGTGATCATTTTTGTTTTAAAACGATATCCTCTTACAGAGTTTCCCTGCAATGAATTAATGATTTATGCTAATGTTCTTTCTCAGGTTATTATCTTCATGGCGTGGTAAATATAATACAGCTTCTAATCAGCCTCGGAAGTGAAAGATTGCTGTGTAATATTGTTTCCATTAGATGTATCAAACCGATGTCCAGGCTTTGTGCTTCAAAAGCTTTTATATTGCTCAACTGTTATGATTAGGTTCCTCTAATGGGTGTGAAAAGAGCTAAACTGTGTCTCAAAACAATTACTGTATACATTTGTGTGTGTGTGTGTGTGTGAATGGATGTACACGAACCACCAGAGGTTTCTACAGCACTTTTTTTTTTTTGCAGCTTTGTCATGCGTGGGCTTCCATAGCGCTTTCTCACCCTTGAAATTTCACGTTTTTTAAATGTTAAACCAGAGCAGGATTTGCCAAGGGAGGGACAGCCACCCTCATCCTTAGTCATTCCCTGGGTAATGGCGCCAGTCTTCCAGATCATTCAGATTTTCCATGTTAGCAGCAAGCAGGGTTTCTGTTGTCTTGGTGTATAGATGAGCAAGTACAATTTAGTAAAGGCTTCAAGTATCATTTTCATTAAGGCAAATTTAGCTATTGATTATTTTTAAGAGTTGTTTGCATTCACGAAAGTCTCCTACAACAAACAAAATGGAGAATATGGTGTTATTTACTGTATTATAACAGTGATAGTATTTTAAAACAAAAACATAAGCCCTATGACAGTGTTTTTATGTACTCATTAAAAAAATATGCACTACTCCCATGATGCGCTGAATTGTAAGGAATGAWGTTGCGTGCTCCCTTAAGGCTGATGGTGCTAAAATAGAGCAAGTATTTGGTATAATGGGAACACAGAAGATCATTTTGATAATCAATGTTCAGTAAGAAGTATAAAATCTAATTTATTGTAGTGTTTAATTTCCCATTTTTGTGTGCTTTCTTTTTCATCTTTATACCTGAATACATAACTTTAATAGGAATGCTATGTATGAATTTTGATATAAAGAAAAGTGTTTTTTTGTTCTGGTTAATACTGGGAAAAAATACAGAAACTTTGCAGTATAGTAGGAAGTACTCTCAGTTCTAGGTCCATGATGAGGATACAAGGAAATTTTGTGGTTCAGCAGAGCTAATTTCAATTAACAGCAGCCAAGGTGAGTATTTCTGTACTTCAAGAGTTTGTTATCTAATATTTGCAAAGCTGGTGTTCATTGGTAGGTGCCAAAGTTCCAAGTCTGTATGGAGTTCTAGGATTCAAACCTTTGGATACAGGACATTGCTTACTCAGAGGCAGTGATCACATAGTGTTGCTTAGTAACTGTGAAATTGGAAGCAGTTAGGGTGTGATCCTTTGCTGATGGAAATCAATGGCAATGTTCTCAGTGCTCAGTGTTGCAGAATAAGTTAGCTGGGGACGGAAGCAAGTAAATTGGACTAAAGTTTACCTCTAAACCATGAGACTGTAAACTAAACCATTTAAAAAAAACCCCAAACCCAAACAAACACTCGCTCTCCCCCCAAAGCCCGAAACACAAACTCACAAACTAAACAAACAAACAAACAAAAGAGAATTCCATAATTTTTTTAAAGACTTCTCATGATATTTGCAACTTCTGAGGTATACAATAAAATAATGTAAGATTGGCACACCAGATCCGACCAAAGTCCAGGGCATCGCTGTATCATGATGACATCCCAAGCCAGTGCCTACAGATGAGTAGGACAGGCATGGTTATACTGATCCTTCCCTGATATGCTCATGCAGCTGTCTGTTTACTGAGCTGAAAATATTTGTTWTAGTATTCATTGTGGAATTTTCTTCATTTGTTGAAATGTTTGAGTCCCAGTAAACCTTTACTCTCTGCAGTGTCTTGTAGCAAGAAATTGCCTGACTTGCATGAGGAATCACTTCTTTTTTCTTCTGACCGACAGCTTAGAGACATAGTTAGAGCTCTTCTGTCATGTGAGAAGAGTTAGTGAGTATCTCTTTCTTTTTCCGTCTTTAAGCCACTCAGTATTTGCTTAGATCTCAATTGTAACTGTTGTCATTGGCTTCTTTCCAAGCCAAAGGGTGCTGGTCAGGCAGTCCCTCTCTATGTGGGAGCCTATCCATATGTTCTGATAGTCATGATCACTCCTGCCTGCATCTTCTCCAGGCTTCTTTTTTCTTTTTCTGATTATTCTTAATATTCATTTTGGTGTGTTGACCTTTAATGAGCCTTGAGTTGAAAAAGGAGGAGAGGTTTTGGTATGATGACTGCCATAGATGATTGCTTTTGATCGCTGGCTGCTAGTTGAAGCATCCTGGCACACAGACAGATATTCAGCTCTGGGTGGCAGCTCAGGTTAAGGTCTCATTTCCTAAAATTATGAATCATGAAGGCTGCTGTATTTAGGCTACCAGCAAGAGGCATTGGTAAAACTTTCCTGCTGTATTCTGATTTTTCTACCTTTCACATCAGAAATTAACACTCATATTTGCAGTCTTAAGAAACTGATTTTTTTATTATTATTATTTTTGATGGTCAGTTTGAAAGGAGTAGTGAGTAGGGAATGGCATAGGAGTTTGGAAGAGGAAATGTCAGCTTTCCAGCTTGAATAATAGGAGATGTCATGGCATTAGCAAGGAAATGAGCAGGCACTGGGCTTTCAGTAAGGATATGGAGAGAGCTATTTGTTAACAGCTTACACACAATTCCCGTTTTAAAAGTTGCTGGGCAGTCTTAGAACTTCCAATTGTGTGTAATATCCTGAATTTATAGCAAAGGTAGTTTTCCTAGTTTTTGTTAATTTTGTGAGTATTTTTAACAAAGGAAAAATTGCTAACCTTGTCTAAACATTTTCAGGAATACTGTTGAACAGGAGAAAAGGAGTTTGTTATAACTTCTGCAAATCATTGCGTTTGTTTTAAAAGGTGAAAGGTTGTTTCTCACAAAACCTTGTAGTGTAACTCTTTGTCATTTGGTATCCCTTTTACAGATCAGTTGCAGGACTTATTTTCAAAATTTAAATAGTACTAGGGCCAGGGCTGCCACCTTCAGCCAAATACAAGTCTTAACATGTTGAACTTATTTGGCTTCAATGCTGCAGTCAATAAATCTTTCTTTACTCATTTGTTGAAGTTCATTGAAATTGCTGTCTGAGTGGAAGTAACAACTTTAAGTTCTTAACTTGTCCACTCCTTTTTGATTTTGGCAATAGGATTATCAGTTTGAACAGTTCTCCATGGGCAGCAGGTTAGTAGTTAACAAAAGATTTATGTCAGTGTTACCTTGCAGGCACAGGATTTTTTTTTTWAATTTATGAATATGTTCTTAAATCAAATATTAGTTATGGGTGAGTTAAGTTCATATATCAAGCAGCAGGAGGTACTTTGGAGAAGGGGAAATCTAATATCTTTTATCTAGCTTTTTTTTTCCTGCTCAGCTCTTGCCTGGTAAATTATATTAAAATGTTGGAGCAGATGGTGCATGTGGCTTCARTCGTGTGCCGGCCCATGTTCTGTCTCTGCTAACAGCTCTCTGTGGGGACCTCGAAATAGTTAATGCTGTATCTGTCTGTATGGATGTAGTGTATAAGGGTAAATATAATGCGTTTAATATACATTCCTGAAACCCTTCAAGGTGAAATTAAACTTACAGAGGTATTGGTGTATTGAGCATCTGGGGCCTCCCAAAAACATGAGGTAAAACTGTTGGATGGGCTGGTTCTTTCCCACAGGAGCACCCAAAGCGATTGAAGTCTGCTGCATAACCTTCACAGCTCCTCATCACAAATCTCTCCAGGGTCGTTCTAGGTCACTGTCTGTCTCCTGTGCAACCACACTGCTGAAGTACCTCGAGTCTCCCAGCTCTTCCTGTGCTTACTCTCCCAAGACCATTATGAGACAGYGAAGTGTCGGCATTCCTCCTTTGTGGGCTGGAACTGAAGTACACAGGAGGCTGACACGCATGCACACTGCAGACAAAGAGTGTAGCTGCCTTGGTTAAAGTTAGCTTTCCTACAGTCCTTCTATACTCAATAGGGAATGAAAGACTTCCAGTGTGTTTTGAATGTATGGAGCCTTTTGGATCAATCTGCTAGGCGGCCTCTTTCTATGTCTGGCTGTAGGGGAAGCAGAGTTGCCCAATTTAGGCAGGTACCTGATGGTTAAGTGAGTATCTCACAAAGATACAATATCTCAGATGACACAAAATTATTGGGAAATTAGGAAGCATCTGAGTTTTAYTGACTTCCCAAGGGTCTCAGAAGTTGCCTGTTGAACAAACTGGAGTTGAATCCAAGCTTTATATCTGAGCTCCTGGGTCACCTTTGTCTCCATTGATCCTAGTGATTTACATTTGYGTGTACATACATGTGTGTATATGTGTAAAAATAAATACAGAGTGAGACAAATAAAACAAATCAGTGACCAATTAAATACAGGGTGAGATGTATTTGGCCCGTTTTAATTTTGGTGTGTAGTTTTCTACACCACCACCACCCCCAGTGTAAATCAGAAAAACTGATTGTCACATCTGGTTAAGTTGAGAGACCTTCTGTTGAGCTGGCAGCCACTGAAATTTTGCTTTGCTCAGTCAAACACGGAGCTGGTGTGGAGTTGTGGGCTTTTAGAGAAAGACGCRATAGAATTTTTATCTGTGCTCTTGAGATATCATACAGATACACCACAAATGTATGGACATAGCACATCCACAGATGTGTGTATCTAAGACAATGCTGATAAGTTTAAAAGGGAATAAGTAATAGGGCAGAGGACCTGATTTTCTCTAAAATCTGTGGTGATCTACCCTGTCTGTATGAGGACAGTACCTGTGACTGTAGTCACCTGCGTGGCTACCAGCAAAATATGTACTTGACTTTTAACTTTTAAATAGTTCATATAAAGGCCCAGTCATGTAAATTGAGGGATATGGCAGTTAGCTGTTCTTAGATTGTAATTTGAGGGGTGTGAAGGAGCAATTAGGTGTTCTTAGTTGACTACCGCATCTCTTGACTGTAAAGGAATCATCCATAGCAAGTGACAGCAGAAATATYGGCCACTTTCTTAGCATCTTCAGACTAACAATTAGTGCCACCCTCCTTCGCGATTGCAAACTTAACTGATGGTTTGCAAGGTATCCCAGTCCTGCAAAGGGAATAGATACAACACTGCTATATATTTACACATGAGCTGAGCTGTAGCTTGTGATTTAAATTTTGGAAAGATTAGATCTGAACCCTTAGGACTTTGGACATTCAAGTTTCTAAAGAGCATGTATTTTAAAATTGGAATGACTCTTATAGAGAAAAGCTATTTCTTCCAACTCCTTTCTACTCACTCAAAGAAGAAATTGAAGAGAGTTCATTTCTTGTGTTTATATGAAGATTGCTTTTTGGGGTTGATTTTATTTTTGTTTCTTTTGTACTGACTGGAAGGAAGTCTTAGTCTTGCCCTGATAAGTAATCCAAAACACAGAAATKACTTATACAGAGGTGATGCTCCTGTCAATCAAAGGGTGCATTGTTTTATTTGTTATTTGTTTCTCTTGTTCCATTAGCTATGGCTACACTTCCAGGTCTGATGTGTGTGTTGTGTTATGAAGTTAAACCTTTCCTTTGCTCTTCCATTTTGCTTGTCGAGATAATTTGCTTGTTGTCTTCATTTACAGCTTGTTTTTAAAACTTTTTTCATCAGGTTTTTCATCCAAAAGGAACCCATAAAATATTTGAAATGTTGCTTTCTCTGATTTTATCACCTTTGACAGATTCGTTATCTGTGTTAAAGTTGAGGTTCTTCAAAAGAATTAATATAAGCTCACTTCCAATCTCTAGTGTTTGTATATATTGAACAAATACAGTAGTCCATTTTATGACAATTCTATTATACCTATTCCTGGGAAATGTGTTATTTATTTTCAGGGGTATCTTGTGGAAGAATAAGTATAGGATTGATTATTGGAGATACATAGTTATTATAAAACTTGGAGGGCCATTTGAGCTTGTGGCTTCATATGATTTTTCTAGCTTAGTGTTAAGAGTAATAATGTCAATGGATTTACAGGGTAATTTCCCTTTCACGGTGCAAGATTACATTTTTAGCCGGAATATAAATTCCTTATCTTCATAATTTAAGAAACTACTTTGTCTTCATGTTTCATTTTCTCCTGCACAAAAATGTATGTGAAAAGGGGTTAACACAAACCTTGAAATCTGCAAGAGTGGTTATTTCACTGACTGATACATCTTTCCATTGAGTAGATGAAAGCTCCCCTCGACATATGCGAGGCCTATTTTCGTCCATTTGAAATCTAGAAAAGAAAAAAAGAGATAGGCAGTTGCATCTTCCAAGTTTCTACTGCCTTTGAAGCAGTTTGCCCATGTGTATGTATTGCTTCTCCTTCCCTTAAGTTTTTTTAATCAAAAGTAAATTAAAGGTTTAGTAATTCACTATGATTTGTCTCCTTGGGATCCTGCAGGAGGACTAGAGCACCACACACAGGAGAAGGCTAAATAATGATGAATGTAGTTTATTAAGCAGCTCCCAAGTAAAAGAAAGTGTGACTCTCAGAAACCTTGAAGAGCAACAATTTATGGCACAGAAATGGTGTTTCCCTTGGCTTTATTTATGCAAATGAAAATACATCTAAATAATACTATTGAATTACTACACTGTTACATGGTGAATGCCGAATGTTTTTAATCAGCCAGGAGTTGGTTCAATGAACCTAATATAATTCCTCATCAGGCTAGGATACTCCTGGGTGTTTTTGTTGTGCTGCAATATTCATTTTTGCTGTTCCCCGGACATTTATCAGGACTACCCRGCTGAGGCTTGAGAAGAGATTTTACAGGCATGTCTCTAACTGTTTCTGACTTTGGTACACAAAGCTCAGTTGAGCAGTTTCAGTTCAGCTGAGATTAGATCAAGCATTTTGGGAAGTATTTTTCTTCACTAGATCGCAAATGCAAACTTGATTTCTCATTTCTGGAGAGGGAAGTTTTGGTTAGGATATTTCTGTTGTGCCTCATTTCTTATCTTTGAGGTTTGTASTTGGTGAGAGGAATGGGTGAACGCAGGTCTGTCTCCTGCTAGAGGCTGAGCGTGYACCTCTTCCCTGTCTCTCCTCTGCAAGTGTATTAAGAAAGTAACAAACCAGTGGTAGTGTATGTGGGTGTCAGCCTTCTGAATTCCATGCCAGTTATCAGACTGTCTCCTGATGAGTCATGAGGCACATGTCTTTAGAGGACAAGGAGTGGGCAAGGGAAAACCCAAGCATATTTCATAGTTGAGGGAGAGCAGCAGATTTCTAGTGATGACAGCCTGGCTGTGGCAGCAGTYCAGGCTGAGCCAGTGGCACCAGCCTCTCATGGCTCATTCTGGCTGGAGTCTGAGAAAATTGGATTGCCCAGCTGTCCGTGTGCCAGTGCATACTGATCCACTATTGACCACGCGGGCGAGCCTTGGCTGGGGACCATTGTTTGAATTGCATGTGAGCAAACACAGAACAGCTCAAGAGCCGGAGCTGGGCCACCACTTCTCTGTCATTACTGCCTGCCAACAGGAGAACCCTTCATGGTGTTATAAACTCCAGCTTTGTAGAAATACATGTCAGCCCCACAGGTGCATTTCCGCTTGTAGTACAAAGGGTAACTTAGCTTCAGTTTTGCTTGGGCTTCATCTTCAGACACCCAGATTTACTTTCCTGTTCAGCATTCATAAGCAGGCAGTGTCTACAAGCAGTAGAGAGGATAAAACCTACAACACGTGAATAAAAAGCTGTTCAGAAGGAGATGGTAATTTAAATTAAAAAAATTTWAAAAATTWAAAAATGTTTTAAATGTTTTAAAATAAGGATAAACATTTTTCTAGAAGGAAGGAAAGAATCTAGATCRGGTTTGACACTTGCATGCTGCTGGAAGGCAACTGCAGCACAACTATGGAGAGGAGACAGCCCATTCCAGGCGGTATACCAGCTAGGTTGGGGCAGGATTTGCTGGTGTACATTAAATGAATCAGGGGAAAATGCCAGCCTTTATTAACTTTTTTCCCCATGTAAATAACATTAACAGATTACTAATAGATATTAAAGCAATGTCTCCTTTTTCCTGAACAGAATGGATGCCATAAATTATGTATTCTGATGACTATGCAGTGATCATCGATAACAAGTTTGCTCCTAAATACCATGGCAGAGTCCCAGGAAACTTTTGTATGTAACAAGAAATGGAATTTAATAGGTAATCATGGAAGTCATCTTGTGCCTATTTTGTTCTCAGCCAGATGGAGAGTGGAGGGGGAAAGGGCTTGTTTGTTTCCTTGCTTTTGAGGTGATTGGGATTATTTAAAAACTTTAGCTGAATATTTGAAAATCTAGGCAAGTTCTATATTCTCTGGATCAAAATGTTGCCTTTATCAAGAAACAAAATATGTAAAAAAAAAATCCTGATAAAAAGCCCATAGGCTAGTGGCTGCAGTTTTAGAGCTGTTCATCTCCTCACCCTGCAATGACTTTTAGTTCCTCTTTATCTTGGAATTGTGGGGAGACGAGAAAAAGCGACAAAAGAATGTGTTTTCCAGCCCTGAAGTTTGAGTTGCTCATTCAAAAGTACCAGTCTTCTTTATTCTAATGACAGAGATTGTCACTGACATGGTAATTCAGAGCTTTTTCTGTTTAAAAAAAAGAAAATTAAAGTGGATTTACTGATTTTCTTTTAGAACAGTGATTGATGTAAAATAGCAGTGGGGACTATAACAGAAGAAAAGTTAGTAGGATCTATTTAAATAAGGCAAGAGACTCCAGCTAGGGCTTTGACTGTACTGGTTGAAAAGTATTTAGCTAATGAATTATTCCAAAAGAAAAAGTACAATGAGGAGAATCCTTTTCTCATATTAGTTCAGACTKACTTAGCATGTTTCAAAAGTGACAGTCAAAGATAAACTCCTGACTGGGACTCCTTTTTTCATCTCAGGGAAATATAGTCTTAATACAATACTACTGCGTGGTGCACAGCAGAAAATATAATTGCCAGGATATCTCTGCTACTATGTTAGAACCCATCGTATCACAATCAAGACGGGAGCAGAATTATTCCCTTTTCCTATCACAATCAAGACGGGAGCAGAATTATTCCCTTTTCCAAGTGCTAAATTGCTTTATAGTCTTATTGAATAAAAACTGGTGATCTTAGAAGGGAAAGCTGTACCTGTATTGCCACTTGCTGCTGCTATTTTTATCTATTTAATAAGAGGTGGCAGTTCACCTTATACAGGAGAGTTTATTTTCTTTAGGSAGCTCTGCTTGCAAGATTGTCCTGTGCCCCTTTCATGGTTATTTATTTATTTGTCTGGTTTCCATCTCAGTCTGAAGCTCTGGCCGTGTTTAGAGGAGGTACAATAACTTAGTTGGACTGCAGGTTTTGCACATCATAGGCAATGGTTCAATTTGCTCAATAGGTATCGCTCAATTCATGAGCGATAGGAACAAAGAAAATGGAAATTTACTAGAGCCACTCCAGAACAGGAAGCTGGAGGTCACTTAAGCCATCTGAAGATGCAGTTAGTTGTACCTTAGTTTTAAACAAAAGTTACTGTGTCTACATTSCTCTCAGCTGTCACACATCACTAGKGAAGTGAAGCAGACTGTGCATAAGTACTTGCTATGTTCTGCATATGGCTGATYGGAGGAGCTGTAAGCAAACATTAGAAAAATGTTGTAGCATCCTAAGTAAATACTSTAAATTGTTCTGTGCCATGTATGTGGTTTTATAGTGGTATCCAGRTGATGAGAGTGATGCACTGATGAGTATCTGTGTTGCTTTAAATGCGACCCTATGAGCCGCTGTCCTAGTGGGATAAGGAACAAGCTGCTCTTTTGTTTTAGCAGCATGWGATGCTGAGCAGACTGGTTTCTAGCTCAAAAAAAAAGTATAATTTTTGCTGTTTCTGTGTCTATGCAGTTAGTCAATATAAAATGATCTTAGTAGAAGCAAGCCTGTATATCCTGGGGTGGAGAGAAAGAAGCGCTCAATATGGTATGATTGTAATTCAGTGAATAGAAAATCGAGTGATTTTTGTGGTGCCCCATCAGTAGTTCTGTATTTGTCATCTTTGTGGCTGCCACAGAAGCACTAAGTCTTAGAAACAGGAGAGGGAGAGTAGAGAAGTGTGCAAGATCATCAGTGGAYGCAACATTTGCCTGAGTGATGGCTGATTTTTTTTTTAATTATTGTTATGTTATACAAATTTCATAAACACTGGTGATGTCCTGGAGTTTTTACCAGATGGAACCATTGGTAAAAAACCGGATGGCTTTTTAAGGAAATGGTATTTAAAAACAAGAGGGAGTGCAATTAGAAGATGAGATAGATGGAAACTTGGGTCATCTTACACTAAGTTTAGGAGCAGTTGCAGAAGTAGTACAACCGGTCATTTTCTATACACCTCTCTGGGTGCTCTGATGTTGGACAGAGAATGATCTCTCATTCTTGCCTCTTCTTCATGGATCAATAATTAGATAAAAAATTTTTAACAACCCTCAGAGATCTCTCCCTTTCTGGTGTTCTTCATTAAAGTGACCATTGGGTTCTTCAGAGGAAGAGAAGGAATAGCAGCCACTTGCAACAGGTGTGGCCAGAGCTTGAGATCATGATTGCATTGGTTTTGTAGACTAAATCAGTACGATAATTATGAAAGATAGAAACACAGTTGCAATCATAAAAAAAGGACATCCTTTACTTCACTTATTTTCAACAGACAGCCTCCTGTCTTTTTTCTACGACACCTGCAGGTGTGATACTCAGCAGTAAGAGATCATTAATTCTTTCCTTGAAAGGCTCAATTTTGAAAAAGCTRGTGTTCCCCTACAATGACCTTCTTGCTGCCTTATGATACTCTGCAGAAAGAGAAAATCAGCAACTCTTTCCTTGAAAGGCTCAAATTTGAAAAGCTAGAGTTCCCCTACAGTGACCTTTTTGCTGCTTTACTCCCATCTCCCTTTCATTATCTCTGTTCTCATGGGGCTTGAAGAAAAATGCATACACCTTAAGTTAGGGAAAAACTCTGTGACGGTACAATTCACAGGTGGAGTTTAAGGAAGGTGAACTAAGGGACACTGAATCTGTAATTTCTTTTATGTGTTCCACACGTTTGTGCAATACAGAGCTGGAAGGGCCTTCCCAGGCTCCCTGGAGACACCCAAAAGGCTTCGTAGCAGAAAAGAGTAATTGCAGCAAGTATGCTAGCATCTAAAGGACAACCCCAAGAAGATTTTCAAACCACAGCTGAGGAAACTGTGTCAAGGAGGTTTGACAGCAGGGGAGATGTCTGCATGAGCTCATCAGCTCTGTTCTCCACTACCTATGGAAGTCTTGTGCAAGACACTGAATTTTGAGGGCTAGGATTTGTCTCAGGCATTGCTTTACTCTTAGTTCTRGACTTATGCCTTGAACAGGAAAGGTGTTTGACAGGTGATTGAAGGCCTGTGTTGACGGCCTGTGACCTGGTCCATTGATTTTGATYTTCTTGCTCAACTCCCAGCCTGTTCTGGTAGAATGACAGTTTTAGTTTGGGTAATCCAGTGTACAGACATGCTTGCCATATCTGCAGAGGTGTGAAATGGAAGCTGAAGCCTTCCTCTGGGAGAGACGAAAAGCATGAGGAGGAGTCATTCTGAGGCTAAGGGTGGGATTGGAATAAAATGCTGTGTTAGGAATAAGTATGAGAAGTTGAGCACTGGTGAAAATGGGAAATAAAAAAGCTGTTTCTTGACAGGTGAAGTTTAAGACACAGTAGCAACTGGAACTGAGAAAATGTTTGAGGAATCACAATCTTTTTGTTTGGGTGTTTGTTTCTAAATGAAATTAAGGRGGTTTTGCTTTGGTTCTTACACAGACATGTCAACTGAAAAACCTCAAGCTAAAGCTGCAAAGTCTAATGGCTTAGAAGGGGTRTGTTTTCCCAAGAGCTTGCATTCCTCTCCTGCTAACCCTTAAACTTATTAGACTGCAATCCTCCTGCAGTGGAGTCTTACCTTACTGAAAACTTCTCAAACCTTACTGTTGGTCATCATGCAAACACCCTTACAACATGATACTTCAGGACCAATCTAGACTTGGAATACTGTAGGTGCCATAGTTTTGAGAAATCTTTTTTTTTATAGATATGCTAGCAGTATGTCTTCTTCAGCTGCTGAAGTGCATCYGTCTGAAACCTCTGTTAGATGAACTCACTGGGGTTTTTGGTGGTGGTTAGTTGTTTTGTTGGGGTTTTGTTTGCTTTTTAAGGCATGTGGAGAAAACATAATGGAGAGGAACACTGCTTCTGACTGTTCTCAGTGACAGAAATATGGCCAATCTTTGTTGTCCTGCTTGGATGCCCTCTGTTGGATAATAATAAAAGTAGTGCTGCTATGTAGTGATTTTCAGCAGCATGCCTTAATAGTTTTTATAAAAGCTATATCATTAGGCACATTTTACAGAAGGGGTAAGTGTGACACAACTCAATTTAGTGACTTGTCCCATGTCACCTTCCCATCCAGTCAGAGAGAGGCTGGCCCTCCTTGGTTGKTTGTCCTTAGTAAGGGCAGCATTACTGCTACCTTGTCACCTTCCACTTGGAAGGTAACTCTTCACATCATGTGTTTCTTTTTTTTTGGTGCTTTTCATTACAGCATCCTTTTCTGAACATTTCAATTAATTCTGAACATTGATCTCTGGCTCAGGAAGTTTTCTAGCGCTTGGCTTTTCTTTTGTTTTTCTTTTTACTTGAGAAGCTCTGAGCTGGAGGAAGCAAAACAAATATTAAGTAAATCATGTTCCAATGTTATGTGAGAACTCCCTGAGATTCATAAGACTTTTTTTAATATGACAACATATAGGGCTTGTTTTCCTTTCCCATAGCATGTAATTGCCTTGCTGCACTTKGTCTGATGTATCAGAAAAGGATTGGAAAATCCTCCAAAATTGCATGTTAACAATTTATCTGGAATTCAGTGGCACTCAAATTCCATGTGTTACATTATAGTTCRTATGATTAGATGCTGTCAAACTAGGCAACATTAAGATGTAAATGGGGTATCATTCCTTGTGTGTCAAGGTGATCACTGACTACCTGAGCTATAGCTGCTGAAACATCACCTGTAGCCATATTATTGCATAATCACAGCTTCTGGTCTCAGTAGCTGGCAAAATGCCAGARCAGCCTGATCCTAAGATCTATTCCTATTGTAGAAGATTCCTATATATGATAAAATTACTAGCTTTTCAAATCAATTCTCAAACATTCTAAATATTTTTGTAGTCTTGGTTCCATGTGAGAATGGTATGCAATTTCATATAGTGCTATGCCATTTGTCTCTGTCCTGGTGATTAGTAATCACGTACATAAAGTATGTAGCACTTTTTCTGCACTGAGTAAGATTAGAGCACAGGCATGCTTACAGCTGAAAATTGATTTCTTTGATTTGGTGTTTGCTTTCTGCACAAAACCTGCATACTTAACTGCATGAAAGGAATTATATCTGTATTAAAACTATTCAGTAGCATTTGCTTGAATGTAACATTTCTGTTGCACTCACAGTCTTCTTCAATTTAGTTGTGTATGAAATGGAGATAATAACCTATTGAGTTTTCACTGTTGYTTCAGGCTTGATTAGGAGTTGCAAAATGCTGTCATACCTAGCAGTGGAAGTCAGTCAGCAAGTGCAAAGTAGCCTGGGAAGTCAGTGAGTGTAGTCAGTAAATCTCTAGCTGGTAGAACTAGAGTGGCCCAGCCTTGGATTTTAGTGAGGAGGAGGCAACTCATGGCATGGATGCCAGTAGTAGCTTGTAAGTAGGTGCTGAATGGTGTGCTGTAGGCCGGGCACAACGTTGGAAGCACAGACCTGGGAAAGAGAGACAGCCTCTGGCTCCTGGGAAATGCAAAACTGAGCGGGTCAGAGGAAGAGCTGTCTCATGTGGAAGCAAGATGTTCATGAAAGGCTTATTGACAGCATCTTGTCTCTTTGAAAGGTCTGGCCTCTTCTGAATACCTACCAGCATGCCCAGTTTGGGATGGAAAAATACAGGCTGGTATGCTGCCCTTCCTAAGTGGACAACCTTGCTTAGTCCAGATATCGATGACAGCTGATAGAGCTTTTCCTTCAGCAAGAAGGGCTACTAGATGCTGTGCTTCCAGAGGCAGAGCACCTGTGCTGTGAGGCTGAGGGGTTTTGTTAATGCTATTAATTGGTAACAGTGCAAGGAGCCCCCCAAAAGGGATTACTGTCCTTGAGCATGCACTGAGCAAGTAAAAAGTACGAAAAGAATTGCCACTGCAGAGCTCACAAAAGCTAGTGCTGACCTGGCAACTAATGAGCAAACAAACAAATGTTGGAAAAACTAATGTAAGTTGTCACCTTGGGCTTTTACAGTAGTAGCCTTGTGAGTGTTACTGGTCACAGTGCTGTCAGTCAGGCTTGTCAGAGTAATGTTCCTGCTTCAGTGTTATCCAAGTTCTGCACTGCAGCCACACAGAGGGGACCTTTGCTGGGCATTCTTTTACTAGTACATTTTTATATTATTCTTTTTACTGACTTGACRATAAAGATATATGCTGACTAGGCTCACGCTGAAGGGTTCTGCATTASCTCTCTGATCAAAATTTAGGACTGTTGTCTACTGTAAAAATTCATTTTGAGAGGTATCCAACTCGAACAGTTCCAGAATACATTTGTCATTGTTGCTTAGAAGCATTCGATGTTTTTGATGCATTTTCAATCACTGTTTACAGCACTGTAATGTTTTCACGGCGCTTGGCTTGGCGGCTGCGCTCCTTTGCTGCATAGGTGGGTTTTTTGTGGTTTTTTTTTTTGTTTTTTTTTACTGTGCCTAAAACATTGTGCTTGCAGCAGCTGTGACTTGAACTCATCAAGATAAAAAGACAGCATTTTTATTGCTGCTGCAAATCTTTCTGCAATGAGTGCTTGTAAGTGCCTAGCAATACAGCAGCCTCAAACTCAGCAAGAGTGGTTGCAAAGACTCTGTGGGGGCAAAGTGAGACTAATGCCTATTTCCATCCCCTCTGGTGAGAACTGCTCGGAGCAGAGAAAACCCCCTCTGTCCTCCCCAGCACGTCAAAATCTGGCAGCTAGCTGCTAATTGCCTGTGCAGTGATTCACATGCCATCTGCCATTGCTGGGATCTTTTGTCATCTCTGGTAGGCTATAGGCAGTTCCACAAACTTCATGTGGTTCTTCTGTCAGGGACACCAACTCAATGCAGCGTGGTAATAGCAGCGACACTGCTACGGGCAGAAATTAATTAAGAAATTATTTACGTGTTGTCACCCTTTCTTTTGGTTTGAGAGGGCAGTATTCTCTGGGATAAGGGGGGGAGGGGAAGCAAGAAAGGTTATTTCAGTTGTGTGCCACTAAGTGTTCCCCCACCCTTGCAGAAAGCAACTCATGGATGGTGGGAGAAAGATGTCAAAGATAATCAAAAGTGCAGAGGATTACGCTGTATTTGTGTACCACCCCGCATCTGCAGCCCCGGGGCGAGCAGAGGAGAGCGTGATGCAGTGGTGGGCAGGCGGGGGTGCCCTGCCTGCCCCGCGCCTGGGTAGGGAGTGGGGAAGGCGCTGGTCCTGTCGCAACTTATGTAACGATTGCATAAGAGTGCCGGCGCTGTGACTGTCAGAAGCTTGTGGGAAGGACGGGATTTTTCCCTCGCTTTGCTTACTTATGGCTTGAATCAGAAGCCAAGTCTAGGATGCTGTTGTTTACTCCCCTGTGTAGCTGGGGATTCTCTCTCTCCCACTCCGAGAGAGCAAAAGGGCTCCTGCCTATGTTTAATCCTGCCTTGTTTTGCTCTTAATTCTTATTTTTCTCCTTTTTTCCCCCCTCCTTTGCCTGCATTTATATTTCGATAGTCACTCTTTCTGCTACCATAGCTTTCAATAATTAAATGTTCTATCAGCGTTTTCTAAGGGCACCTGGTGATTGCTGAAATGACACCTTGTTTTAAAGTGGTCTCTTCAAGGCAGAGATCATACAGAATGTTATCTGATTTTTTTCCTTCAAGCGTTCTTTGAGGATGCTAATATGCATCATCTGTAAGTGTGTCGTCCCAGGTGCATAAAACAGCTTAATATGTTAGGGAACAGGGTGGTGAGGGAGAGGGAGAACATGACATTGTCCAATCGGTCCATTCAAAGCTGCAAACCCAATACTGTTTTTCTCAAGGACCCAGGCGTACACCATTGGAGGGTGTCGTACACCTCCGTCAGTGAATAAATTGCTCCGGGAACAAGAAGTCAGAAGGTGACTGGGAATGCCGGCCGCCTCATTCCCCAGACGAGCTCTCTGCCAGCTGAGCTGGGGTCACTTGGTTCACGTACCTCGGACAGGCAGTGGCACTTCTGTATAATCCTCACGGCTCCCTCTGAAGCGCCGTGGCACTGATCCTTCCTGCTGCTGCAGGGCTGCTGGTGCAGCGATTTGTTAGGTTCTGGTTGTTACTTGGCTTTGAAGCAGGAGGGGAGCTTTTGGCTCGCCTTTTTGTGCCTTATGAAACGCGTGTAATTAGCGGAGACGGGAAAGGCGATTGGGTTCGCCGGGTTGGCGAGGTGATTAGAGCGGCGTCTCCATGCGCCCGAGGGCTCCCCGGGGCCGCTCCCGTCCCACCGGCGCACCCGCGGCGKCTCTGGTGGGAGCGGGGCGGCAGCTGCGGGCGCCGGGCGGACAGCGAGAGCTCCGGCAGCCTTCCCAGATGGAGTTCTAATTTCCTTCCTCGCCCCCCACCCCTTCCTTCCTCCCTCCCTTTGGCAGCGCTGCCTCCTTACAGGCAGCAATACCAGCGCCGAGCTCGCCCCCGAGGGCGGGATGCAGCCGGCGGTGGGCGAGGGGGGCGGTGGCCGGGGCGCGGGGCTTTGATGGAGGCGTGTGCGCCGCTGGCCGCCGGGGCGTTAGTGGGTGTCGTGGGATTTGTCCACAGCATATGCGGTGCTGTTAATGATTGAAAAATTACCACAACAATTAGTCATGGATCGCTGAAGGCAAGGCCCCCAAACAGTGTGGACAATGTGATTAAATCCATGTATGTGACAATTAACTCTCCTGCAGGTTTATCCACCAAGGAAATGGGAAGAAGATGGACAAAAAAAAAGAAATGACAGGCGAGAATAATGTGGCAGAATGGACCCGATACAGCTGGCACTATCAATTTTAATCTGACACTGAATTAATCACACTTGGATTAATCCCGTTCTTATTGCACCATTCTGGTTGCCTGTTTATTTATATTCTTCCTCCATTGTGTGCTACACAGAGGCATGACGGATTTAATTCCTGTCCGTTCCATGTTCTTAAATTTAAAAGGCAAATCCTTCAGTCATGCTGTGTTTGAGGTAGTCCGTGGCGCAATTATCTCATAAAAAATGAGCAGAGTCCAGATGCACCATGCCATGAATCCCCTTCTGTATCACAGCTGAGTAATTCTCAATAAATATTTGTTCACCCAGTATTCTCACTGGGTAGATCTAGTCCTGCCTGTCTGTCCAGCCAGCCAGACATGCAGACACACAAGTAATGCTTTGCTTGTGCACTTATGTTGCCATTGGGTACAATTTGGTGCACGTTCATTGGTGGTTCTTGTGCTCATTATTTTATTTTGAGGGATCAAAAGCAACCCTTTTGTAGTGTTTCAACGTTATGTTACTTTACAGACTGGAAATGGAAGAAAGTCTGGTACACAAACCAGACAGGGCAGGTATGGAAGATGTGGCTTAAAATTTTTGAAAGATTAAGACTTTCAAAGAAAAAGAAACACTAATGTTTGCCAGACACTGCTGAAGCTTTGAAGGAGAAACAATGTGTATCAGTAGACAATCTGCTGAAATTAGCCAACTGTGTGCCCTTTCCAGCACAGTAGAGGTAGTTTGCTTATTACACTGTTGATGTCCCTGCTCCCTCACAAGTCTCTTGTTCACAAAGAGGCAAGTCCACTTAATGGATTGGACTAGCCACAGCTTAATCTTTCCTGTAGCTGCTGCAGGCCTCTGCTTTCTTCTCTCGCCATCTTTCCTTCCTTGTTTTTGTTTTGTAATCTCTAAAGATTGCATTTAAACTTTGAACTCAAGTTGACTCGAGATGTATCTAGTCATGCTGTAATGATTCAGTTTTATTGAGGCATGTTAATACTGTGGTCTGCAATGCTTAACGTTATTTTAAGTGTTCAGATTGCTAGTCTAAGTGTCAGACCTTTCCTGACTTTTAAAATCCAAGTGAAAATACGTAACATACGTAACTGTTTTCTTAAAGAAGGTGACTTAAAGGCAYGTTTCCGTTGTAGATAAATAAAATCCCTGCTTGTTTACTGTGTCAGGGGTTTTATCCAGTGTCCCCTATCAGTAACTTGAAAACACAAAATGAAGTATAGCTGAACCATCTTTTAGAGTAATGGTTCTTGTCCTGTTGTTGCCAGAGAACACAGCCTGTACTCCTGCTCTGACCTGTGGGCTTAACCAGAAAAAAATGAGCACATCCTGTGAAGTCAGTGGGCAGTAAAGATATCAGTGACCTTGATATGTAATTCACTGCCCAAGGGAACCTTGTCTTTCTGTTGACAATGTAGCTTTCAAAAGGTTGTTCAGGGGTAGGTGCATAAAACTAGAGGATGTGAATTTTGTGTCTTGTGTCTATTTCTGTGCAAAGGTAGCACACTGCAATGTGGACAGAGTGGATGTCCTCTTCACTGATAGAAAAGTCCTAAGTGAAGGTGAAAAGAAACTGACTGTAGTACCTCTAGCACACCAGTAAATTTGCAGTAGGTTGTAGTCAGAATCTCAGTCTCACTCTCAGCAGTAGTAATGGACATCACAACTGAAATAAAGCCAAATTTGAGGAGATTTGAGTCAGAACTGCTTCTTTCATTATGTCTTTCAGTCTTCCAGTCATTTGTCCCACTTCATATCTTTTTGCATCTGGGGTTCGTATCCAAATTTGGTTGCAATTACTTTTTTTTTTTCATCATCTGTTTAAAATCTCCAGGGAAATAACAACCAAAAGTATTTTGAATGGGGAGGGTTTAAAACCATGTATCCCCAAATGCTGGTGCTGGTAAGATGTGTAGTAAGGAGTGGACATTGTCTGATCTGGCGCTAGTTTACTTGTCCAAAGCAACAGGAAAAGGGTTTTTTTTGAGGTTGTTTTTGGTGATGGTGATTTGAGTTTTTTTATATTTCTTTCATCATGTGGTAAGATSAGTTTTAGGTTATGATCTGCTCATATCTTCTAGCAGCTCAGAAGATGAGCTGAGTGTATTATAAACTGGTAGCAGGGGATTGTTAGCTCTGCTGGGCAGCAGGAATAAAATTGACTTTACATCAATACCAAAATACTGTCTGTACAGGTGACATGAAATGCTAAAAATATTAATTTAATTTCTTCTCTTATCTTCTCCCTGCTCCCCCATTCCCCTGGTACAGTCTCGTGTTTTGCAGTTGAATTTGCTGCTGCTGTTTGATGGATAGCAAATACTCGCTGATTACATAACTAACTGACAACTATGGAAGTTGCTTCTTTATTAAGCAATTTATCAAGTGATTAGGAGACCATTTATGTAGACTCTATTAACATAATACCAATAGTTGAATACATTGGTAGGAAGAAAGTATGAGGTGATTTGAGGTGCGTTTTTGAAGCAAACTTTGTTTTGTTTACTCTGGGACTTCAAATCACAGGGTTATGATGCATTACAATGTTATTGCTTCAGGCTTCTTACACTAGGTGGTCCATTGGCTAAATGCATGTTATATTTTACACCAATCAAAGTTTATTTAAATTTAATTAAGATTCATCAGATGGATTTGCTGTGCCTGCATTATAAATAAAGCAAGACTGACTTAGTTTAAGTTTGGTTAACAAGAATTGAGCTGCCTGGTGCAGTTACAACCTCACTAAGTGCTACCAGCACACTTAAAGTTACAAGTGAATGCTTTGGATGTGGCAGTGCTTGTGATCCATCTCAAAGCCCTGCACGAGAGCATGGTTAAGCATTTAGTGCATGTGGGTGTGGGGTCAAGGAGCGTGTTGAAGTGTGTGCACGCGTTGATTGCTCGGATCAATGTACAAATCAAACCCATGTTTGCTCACTGGCAGAAGAGACGAGTTTGGAATGGAAATGAGGTAAAAGGCCTGCCAACAGAAGAGTGAGTGTTCTGAGTGCACAGAACTTGAGGGTGAGATGGTGAACTCCCTGGTACTTAAACSTGAAGCATTGAGGAGATTCTTCTGATCTTTCCAATGGGGGCATTTCCTCCCTAGATGACATTCAAGTGATGATCTACAAAGAGGAATAGTACTTTTTATTTGTCATCTCCCCCTCCCGCCCCAATATGTGTTTTTCATTTCCCTTTGCATACATGGAACTGGATAGGAACAGTGCAGTGCCCCAAGTGCTGAAAATTATCTCAGTATGTCTGTGAGAATAGAATTACTTGAAGTAGTTCAGTGTCAAAAAGAATATAATAACTCAAGCATCCTTCTGAGTCAGCACAAGAAGAAGTAGTGCACCAGGAAAAAGGCCCCAAAACTTTGGAATTAAAACTGTTGATAAAGTGTTCACATTCTGCTTTTCCCCTCTCCCCTCCTAACTGAACCTAAATTTTCCTTTTTAATTTTTCCTTTTTGAGTTTTGGCTGCAAAAAGCTACTTGGGTGCCCCCTGAATGTTAAATATTCAAGGGATAAGTGACAGTAAAGTGATGGGAATAAGCACTGGATTGACTGTGTGGAGAAAACACTGTGCCTCTGTTGGTGCAGTGTTAATAGTTCTTTTATGCAATATATGCACATGAATTCAAAAAGCTCTTTTGCATTGTTAATGTATCTGTTGCTTGGCCATCCTATGAGGAGCAATGGAGAGGAGCTTATTTGTTTACCCAAATATGGCTGTCCATGTTTGACAGTGGTGCATTATCTTTGGCTGTGCACTCACTGGTAGTTGCAAGCCAACTCCAGTCTGGAAGCTAAATAAAGACATATTAGCATTTGGCAGTGCCTTTGCCAGTAAGTTCTGTCTTTCTGGATTTTGGGTTGTGGGACTATTGCTATCAATTCAGGGAGAATTTGAACTGGGTAAGAAGTAAGGAGACATAGAATCACAGAATCATAGAATGATTTGGGCTGAAAGGGACCTCAAAGATCATCTAGTTCCATCCCCCCTGCTGTGGACAGGGACACCTCACACTAGACCATGTTGCTCAAAGCCCCATCCAGCCTGGCCTTGAACACTTCCAGGGATAGGGCACGCACAAYTTCTCTGGACGACCTGTTCCAGTGCCTCACCTTCCCAGTAAAGAATTTCTTCCTAATATCTAATCTAAACCCACTCTCTTTTGGTTTGAATCCATTCCCCCTTGTCGTGTCACTACAACCCCTTGTAAAAAGTCCCTCCATCTTTCCTGTAGGCTCCCTTCAGGACCTGGAAGGCTGCAATTAGGTCACCCCAAAGCCTTCTCTTTTCAAGGCTTAGCAAAMCTGGGACCAGATTCCCAGCTAGTGACCTTCATAAGGTTCTCTTTTTCTTTAGCCAACAGAGAAAGAGAGCAGATTGTAGGCAAAACAGCCAAAATCTGATCTTTTTTTCAGTAATGTTTCTACTAAGGTAAGTTGAGAAAAAAGTTATTGTTTTTTATTCCTCTGAAATAGTTGTAAAAAAGCAGACAATATATAGAAAGTATGTAAATGTGTTTATGTTTGTCTGTATATGTTTATATATTTGAGTACATGCACGCACAAACTCTTCCTATTTGTTTTGAAGTGCCAAAAATGTTTTCTACAGATAACATCCAAATAAAGACTGTGGGTTTTAGTAGTGGCCTTTCTTAAAATGTGTATGTGGAATTGGATGACTAAAGAAGTGCAGAGGAAAGAGAAGCATTTTATTGAAAGTTGTCTGTTTGTTTTTACTTATGTTAATGTGCATAACCAATTAATGTATTTGACTGAAAAGTCTGGCTTATTCATATGTGTGTTTATTACAGAAAAACTGCTATTATTAAACTTTCAAGGGGCATATAATATATGAGTCAGAATATACTTTTGATTCTCAAGTTGCATATGCTACAACTTTCTGAAGACATTGGTAAGTAGGATGAAAATTTTCAGGTGATATACTCTTTGATAGACACTCTCTTTGTGCTTCCTGTCACACCACAACAAGCTAGTCAATTTTGTGTGGGTATGAATTCTTTATTACAGGCAAAGAAAGCATTTATGTCGTGCTTGTTCATATAGTGCCCAGCAGGAGTCTTAGAAGAAAGATCTGTCTTCACAGATTTTCCTGGTAGCAGCAGTATCATGTGGTACTAGTGAGAACTAGATAATTCACCTGCCTGCTTTTGTATTAGCTGTACACCTCCATAATTACTCCAAGAAGTAAGAACCCAAGTACTACAGCCCTGAAAAAAGTGCTTGGCATGTGTGTTTGAAGCATAAAAAATTGCAGTTGCTAATCCAGTTCAGGGATTTGTATAGGACCAATGCTTGTGGGCTTGGTCCCTGTACAGCCTGATACACAGATCACATGCAGTTTTAATATTTCCTTACAGTGCATTGTGCTGTGCATGGAACTATTTAGCTCTCAGGAAATGCAAGTATATTAAAAATACTTTTAACAYTTGCCCTTTCCCACTCATAGCTGCCTTACAAAGATCCACCCTTCCTAAGCAGAAGTAAATTCTTTGTCCGGCTGATTAACTAGGAAAAAAATATCTCTTGGAGACCTTTGCAAGGTCATTAGTGAAGCTTTCTCTTCAGAACATGAATAAGCCACCTGCCTTTCATAGCCCAAGGGAGCCTAAAGGCAGTGTGTGTCTTGGAGCACACAACAGAACAGCATCTGCATACTGCCAGACTGATCTGCTAATAGCCAAGGGAGAGAGCGAATTGATGCCAGGGGTGAAGTGAAATGCTGAAACCTTGCAAAGTGTTAAGCAGTGCTCACCTATTTATTAGACAGCTAATGCTGCCTGTAGCGTTACCAGTGGAGAATAAAAGAAGTGGGGCATGTTGCAGATTGTTAATTGGTCTTAGAGCTGCATGTTGTAATTACTAGCTTACTTTCTTCTCTACAAAGGAAAAAAATATCCCAGAAGGGACCAAAGCTGAGACTGTTTTCATCTGCTAAAAAATCATGTTGTGTTTTAAATATTTCTATTATTTTTTGTTTAAGAAAGAGAAAAATAATTTTGGTATCAGACTGATAACTTGCAAGAAGGCCCCTATCTGATTTTGACACCTTTAATGATCAAATGTCAGGGAACACAAATTCTCCGTGTATAATATGTGAGTGTTTTAAAAATAATTCCACAATGAAGCTGTTTAAAGTCAGCTTGCTGGAAATATACAGCTAATTAGTGTTTGTGACTTTTATTGAGGATTGGTAATTTTCAGTTGACTGTTAATTGACTTCTGTAATCATAATCTTATTAAGCTCTTTCTCTGTTCTCCAAGAGCTTCCATTTTAGCATTATGGTCTTGCAGTTTGGTCCTCTCTGGTTTTCCAGTTTGTTCAAACTCTGGATTCTTTGTCCAGATGCACTTTCTCAGTTGTGCTCCCATTTACTCCATGCCTTATAGGCTAAGGGTGAAAACAGTTGCAACATTAAATGGGAGATTAAATTGCCAACTGTTTTATTTGACTACTTATTCTTGGAAAATGTCTTCTCAAATAAATCAGTTCAAAATAGTAAGGGCAGTGTCTCGTGTTTCTTCTATCCAACAGTTGATAGACGTTTTTACCAGGTATTATCTAGGTAAAGATTTCACTCTTAGTTTAAGTGAATAGGTAGTTTATTTCTTTTTCAGACCTTTCTGCTTGCTGCAGGTTGGTTGTAATAGGTTAGCAAACAGTTGTTCTACAACTAAATTCCTTGTTGCTGATGGACAGATTAATTGGGAGCAGGGGGAGATCAGAAGGAGATGAATCTCTCATCCCTATTACTACCATTAAGTGCAGTATGTGTTCAGATCACATGAAGGGTTTGCAGCCCTCCCTCCTCATCATGATTGTTTTCTTCAGTCGTGATTTTTGCTTGCAACATAGGAAAGAGAAATCTAGTCTACACTTTGGCATTTCCCTCCCCTATCCCTTCATGCTCCTCAGCAGGCACAAGGACCTCCTCTACCAGCCCCAGCTCAGCTTTCCCCCTCACTGGTGCAGCAGATTTACCTCCCACACGAGCAGCAACTTTGGCTTCCCCTCGAGCTTTGTTGGCATTTAGGGCAGAGACAGGTCGAACATATTGAAATAAACTTTTGGCTCAGTTTAATGGTAATGTCACACTACAGCCCCTGTATCATATGGCCTAAGAGCTGCTTCAGGTGGAAGACATTCTTTCCGTTATCTATTTTTTCTTTTTTTCATATGTAGAAATAAGTGAAGCTTTATGTTGGCGTGAGTTCTTCCTTCATAAGAAGGCTTGTCTGTAGCTAAGAACTCACTGCATAAATACTTCCTGCTTGCTTAAAATAAAGACAGTGCCTTGAAAATAATTTATTTGGAATTTCCTTCCTAGCTTATCTGACAACTTAGCATGGTAGTGTTTGGTTGCTAGAGCTCACGCTTTGCTAGGAGACAGGACAAGCTTCCAACTGTGCATGCAGAAAACATTTGAATTTGAATTTCAATTAATTCATGTACAGCATGAAATAAAAATGTCATGTTTGGAGGAGGGGTATTGTTTATGCAGTTTTGCCAGAAGACTCACAGAATAAACGTTTGGCTTGTAGTACAGCGCAGTATGAGAATAAGAAGTGATTGCATTATTAACTGACGAGTCATGAGTGGCCTGGATGCTTTTGTTTGTTCCCATGTAAAACTGCTTTGAAGATTACAGGTCTGTCTGTTATGTCTGTCATCCTTTTTAACATCATATTCAGGTAGCTGTTACAACGTTACTTGCCCTGTGATAATTCATTGAGCTATCAGCTGCAAATATTTGTTCATCCTAAGAAGACCAGGCAGGTGTAAGAGTTCAGATCATGAGGGAGAATATCCTGCGGCCTGAGTTTTTGAGTAAATTAGTATTTTACTTTTGTCCTTAAAGGAATTACAGTCAGAACTGTATCGATTAGTCTGTGTCTGTGTGCACGTGCTCTTCATTGCCCGGCAGCCAGGCTTGGCTTTGATTTTTGGATTGACAGAAGTAATGATGCTGGAAGGCCCACAGACAGGAGAATAAGCGGCCCCCAAAGGGCTTTGCTGCTGCAAAACATCAGCAGAAACGTCTATGCATCCAAATATGCACAGCTTACGCTAGGTGCAAACACTAGTTGACAGGGCGAGGTTTAGGACTGCTAATGGATTTTCTCATTAAAATATTATTTTGAGCTGAAAAAGTTATTTTTATTCAAAATTTTAACCACTAAAAGAACCTGGTTGATTTCTGAGAAAATTTTTGTGATAGCACAGATATTTCTGAAATATTTAATCACTTCTTGTCATGAAATGTTTTGATTTTTTTTTCATTGTAAGCCTTACTATGTTTGAAAGATCACATTTCCTGAATATTGTTTCTAAAACATCCTGAAAAGAAAGCTTTTAAAAACTCACTTTATTTTGAATTGAAGGACAGATTTTATGTGACTGTTTGGAGGAGCAGCCCAAGAGAAAGAGTAGTATGTAAATACTCATATGGTTGTATGAGATGACGTCTTGATGTTCTGTCCATCCTGAATGATTTTATCATCCTATGTTACAGTATGTGAGGACAGAACTTTTCCACTCCTGTATTCTTTGCTCTTACTTGGACAGTCTCAAGGAGCTGCTGTAAAACACTGTGATCTGACCCAGACCACTGTAACATTATACCAAAGCATTGGATACTTCAATGTAAAAAAAAAAAGCAACCAGAAGAGCTGGGCAGCAAAAAGGAGAAGTCTGTCAAACTTGAATGAGAGAGGCTTTGAGACTTCAGGTGTATTGTGTACAAATTACTTTAGGAAGATTCACATCCATCTACTTGGGGATTGAAGTTGCTAGACAAAAGAGATGAGGTGCAGGTATTAGAGAAGATGAAGCTCTGCTGCTGAGCCCTTTGTTAGGTGTGAATGAAGCAAAAGAGCTGCACTTGATGTCTTTAAGGGTGGAAAAGAATAGTAACTTTAATAAGGAAGAAGTGCAGAATAGAAGTTGCTATTTGCAGGTCAGTTAATTGATATATGTCACATCCAGGTTTTGCCTCTATCACATACTTGTTTGATTGGTATGACTGAACTGCCCTTACTTATAAAATACAGCAGAGCTGTCCCATATTCTGACTGTGACTATGCCATAGAATTGTGTGTACAGGAATTGCCTAAGGGTCTTCCCCTGCTTGCTGCACCACCACATTGAAAATAGTGTTTAGTTTTGCTTTTTACCTAAGTTTTGAAAAGCTCATTTGAGGCTTTTATTTTCACTGACGTATGTAATTTAAAATCCTCCAGGTTCCAAACTAATAGGAGTTTGAGGCTGTTGGGCTCTTAAGGAGCATGAAACCCAGCACTTTTTGTATTGATAAGATAGYGTTAGTGAGAAATACCCAGAGATCAGTCAATCCCTGGCGTGTACAATGTCATGTAAACCACTTGTAACTCTTCCTCCCTTCAGGTTAAATGATGCCTATATTTTGCTAGGTTTACGGGGTTTTGTTGATCACCCATTCATTCAGGTGATCTGCAAGGATACTGCATTGTCTGTTTGCTCCTGTAGACCAAAAATATTTGTACAAGCTGGATTTAACAGGGGGATGGTGAGGAAAATGCTGCTTGCTTGTTTGTTTATTTCCTCCTGGCAAAGAAATGTGTGAAGTTTATCTCCAGAGGTTTCACATGAAGGAAAAATGGTGTATCCTTTCTAGGTTTATCCTTGAGATGTCCTTTTAAGAGGAGTGGATGTTTTAAAATCCATTGATACTTCTGGTAGCTGAAAACTTAATAAAAAAAAGATTTAGTGATTTTTAATTGAACTAAGTGCATTGTCCTACACACAGGATGTTATTTGAACTTCTAGAAGCTAGAACAATAAACAATGGCAGTGATGCATAATGACACCCTAATAAATTTGTAGTGGCACCTACTCCTTGCTAGGTGCTTTCCGCAGTCTCAAGTGACAGATTCTCTGAAGACCTTGCAGTATAAAAATAGAAATATAAATTACCTACTAACAGGATGCCATCCTCTAAAAAAATCCAAAAAACTAGCTCTTAGTGGCTTATAGGCATATTTATATGTTTTGATAGTGCATCTTTGGTAGTTTTTGAAGACAAGGTATTTAAGCCTTCATTATGAGGAAACAAGCAAGAAGGATAGGAGCAGTAAGTTGAGATATAACAAACTCCCCATAATAAAGCCTGTCCAAACTTGTCTTTCCATATATCTCTATTTCACCTTAGGCTTTGCTTCTGGCATTCAACATCACTTAGAACAAGTCTTTGGTCACATTAATCTTTCAAACCTTTTAGTTGTTTGGGCAAGTTGAGGAATGGGAAGGAAATCTTCAAAAGCTTGGGTAAAAGCAGTACTGTAGGAGTTTGTGTTAAATCTATTGCCTTTGATTCTTAATTTATCCATGAGCTTTTCCTTTAATAGAGAAAATTTCTACAGAGGAGGATTTCTGTGACAGCAGTAGTCAGCTGGGCTGGAGGCTCAGGCTACAGGGGACAAGGGGAATTCAGTATAGGAAATATTGGGGAATTTTGGCAATTTTCATAGAACAGGAACACCATTTTTTGTAATTTACCAAAGTTATCTGGAAGTGTCTTAATTTGAATTTTCATACAGTATAATATTAAACATGCTATTTTAAGCATGATTTAAAACTATCTATCAAACTGGGGAAAAAAATGAGCTGAAAATGTGGATTTATAATAACGACATACAGACCATGCAGTCTGTAAGAGGGAAAGAATATGTGCTTTCAAGAGCAGCAGCACTGAAAATATTGGGTGAGGATTAAAATATATATCTTTCTGATCTTCTGTTGTGTTCCCTGAATAAGTCCATGTCCCTTTGAGGCAACGTGCTGTAACTCTACTAAATACTGTGTAATCTTTGGGTAGTGTCTTAGTGATTTCTTTCTCCTAAAACCTGTTGATAGTCTTAATGAAAAGAGRGAAGGGACATGGATTTTCTTCTGTTGCTGAAAGACCCTAAATTGGAACAGGACCGAGGTGGTTCCTGCCCTGAGGGTTTCAGGGACATTTCAGCAGGAGGCTCCAGTGACACAGCCAAGTTCTGCTAGCTGAAAAGGTCCCTGACCTCAGCAGTTAGTTTTCTTTCCATCACAGGTTTTTCCTTTCCTTCAAGCTGGCCCCTGGCCTGTCTGGCATGTATGAGGCAGTAGATGTGCATTTTGTTAATGGGATCAGGGTGGTGGAGCTGGGTTAAGGGCCAGTCACCCACAGAAGTTGTGCTGGCAGAGCCAGGGGGAAGAGCAGGAGGCACCCTGTGCTTGGGGCACCTCYCAGGGGAAGGCAGGCATGAGTGAGCGAGGGGCAGTAACCTCCTGCCCCAGCCACAGAGCGGAAGGGACACCCAGATGCAGAGCCTGAGGCTCCCTGCCTAAAGGCTCACAGTGAAGAGGTGAAGGCTGGTGCCTCAGTGTGTGTGGGCTTCTTTGGCGCTCCCTGGGCCCAGGGTGGTACTCGAGGAGGGTCTGGGCATAGACGGGGGGGATGGGGCAGGAATGGCCCCTGCAGACTTGGGGAACCTTGCTCTTACTCCTGAGGCTAAAGGTTTGCATTCATGAGCTTTCTGAGAAAAAGCCATGAAACTAATTACAATTAAATGTTCTTGACTTTTTTTTTCTGCGTTATTGTATGGTTGTCCTGACCTTTTCTCTCTGTACTGGCACATGGTAGTATGACGTGACAGGCTGCCTGCAGCCAGCCTGGTTTCTAGAATTACTTGCTAGAGTTTCTGCCAGTGGTTTATCCTCTGTGCGCAGCACTAAATGCTCTGCTTTTGCATCCAAAGGCATCTTGGAGTCTTTGCAATCTTGTGTTAACCTTCATTTTGAGGAGGGGGATTTAAAAGTAGCAGTTTTAACGTCAGTATTTGTAGTAACAGTTAGACTTTAAGAAAGCTTCCAATTTTACCACACTTATATGTACAGTTTTGTGCATCTCTGCTACCACACCCTGCTCTTCAGAACGGGCCTGTGACTTTGTTTCTCTGTCCTTGATTTTTTTTCTTCTCATTTTTTCCTAATGGCAGTTGTTCCCGGTTTTTCTGTGCCAGAAAGTTGAGAAGAATCATCTGCGGCACTATACTGCTTGTCAGCTCTTTCCAGTCCTGAGTTTTAATGAACAGTTTAGTTCCTTGCCTTTGTGCTTCTACCTCTGCGGTTTTGCTGCTGTGCTGGAGCTTTCCCTAGGTGAGCAAGGGAGTACTTGGCAGAAAGACAAGAGTTCTATCTTTCCTGCCTAAATAATTCCCTCTGAATGCATTTGTCCAGCCCCCTCTTTCTCATTCTTTCTTTACCCTTCTAAGAAAGCTAAAGAGAAATGTTACATCCCTAGGTCCCTTTATACTCATTTGTGTATCTGTATTGTAACAGCAGTGCTTAGCACTTGCATAATCTTGCTGTTCTGCATAATCACTGTAATCATTTATGCATCTGTTTTATAACATAGTGGGTCAGATTCTGAGATGGAGCAGAACAGTTCTGGCTCTCCATTGCGTTTACTGGTTTGGGTAGCACTCGTCATCACTGCTCAGTGTTTATTGTATGTAGTGTTTTATGCGTTAAAACACCAGGAGCTGAAGTCTTAAGGACTGCCTTTCATTCCTTCGAGTCTTGTGGAGTTGTTTTCACACAAAAGGTTGCCTGGCTTTGGGAAGGGGCAGCAGAGTAGGGGTGACAGAGCTGGATTCAGATTTGTTCTCTCTAATCATTTTAGGCAAGGTGAGCAGGTGGTGTTTATACTTGTGGTGGGGAAAGCTGAAATTACCTCCTGAGCCACAGATCATGGGATGCCTCGAGAGCCTGACTGTCCTCTGCTCGCCTCTTCAGACTCCTACTGCACTGCAGATAAGCCTGTGAGGCTTAAAGGCCCTCTTTCCTAATCTGAGGGTTGATAAACTACTGATAGAGGGAGCATTTCCTCACAGGTTTCTATATTAAGGAGCCATTTGGATGCTCGCTGCAGCAAGCAGAGATTCTACGGAGACAGTGTGAGCAATGTGTGTGTTAAAGAGGTCAAAGAGCTGCATCATCTGTAGTCATTACTGCGCAGCGCTGTGCGGGGAGCGCGGTGCCAGAGCTGGCACCCTGGAGGAGCAGCTCTGGGTGGAGCTCTCTTCCTCCTCCATCACTCTTTTCTTTTCTCGGTGTTGACCTAGTTTATTAATGTTAATTTTATTAGTGCATCTGCTTCGTTTTTGTGATTATTGAATGCTGTTGGGGCTCCATAATTTGATTATTTCAGTGCCTTTCTTGATATAATTGAAGCTCGAATGAATGTAGCCTGAAAACATACTTTATTTTAACTTGATAAATCTTGTACAGCTAAACCAATTTGTGTTAATACTTCTTTTCTTTTTGCAACCTTGYGCTTATGTAATTTGTTTAGTGGTGAAATATTGAAATTTTTTTTTCCTTTTTTTATCCAGAGTGCCTGAAACTGTGGCATCTCTCTCTGTTAGGTCTCTTTCTGTCTGAAAGTTTTTAATTGTTTATGTTTAGGGTCTTATGTGGTGTATCCCATCTCTGTCATAGGAGGCTGACAATCCAGTTAGACATCCATTGACTGACCCCATCCATTCATTTGCACCAACGCCTCCTGCTCTGCTTGCTTCTCTTATAGTGGCTTTTATCTCTGTCCTTTCACAGTACAGCTAGTTCATTTCATCTCAGGTGCTATGGTAGTTTTCTCATTCCCTGTCTGTACCACAACTTTCATACCCTTTCGTTTTCTGCTGCCTGTTTTTTCCTCCTTATCTTTCATTGCTGTTGTGAACTAGAATTGTTTTCCCATGGTTCTGGGGGAAAGTTTCGAGTGCCAGAAAGGAGAACTTCAGACACACCTCTCCATAAAAGTATAATTGGAATTCCTGATGCTCCTCCTGCGTGGCTCATCTTGGTGCCTTGCTCAGCTTGTTTGCTCTGAGAAGCAAAGCAAGGCCATTCTCTTCGGCCTTACACAAGTCATATCTGCTCTCTAAGTGGATGGGGAAGCAAAAGGACTAATGCATGGCTTATGTCCTTTGGGGTGCTGGCAGTGTGCAGGGAGTGCTCATGTCTTCTCAAGAACATAGCTTTGACATCTACTTTTTGTGAACAGGAGGGAAATGAAATGGTGATTGGGTTGGTGAGTGCTTCCCCAAGGAGGTCCAGGGGTCTTCCCAGAACCCAGAAGCCACACAGGATCAAGACCTCCTGCATTAAAAGGCGTGAATAATGCCTTTTAATGCAGGCTCACCATGAGGCAGCTGGGAAGTTCTTTCAACCCTTGAACAAAGTTTTGCTGTAGATTTAGTCCCAAAAACGTGATGGCTCATTTTCCTATGCCTGTCCTGGTTTCAGCATCTCTAATAATGGCTTTGCAGTAGTTTAACTGTCTTGTTTGGGGTATATACCTCTTCATTGGAATAATTGTATTGCAGTTAGAAATTATTTAAATCACAGCTCAGCTGAGTGCCTATTTTGATATCCTCAGTAGTAGCTTTCAGAGATTTATAGACTTGGTAGAATAATGTAGATTACTCTAAAATATGCTGTTGACCTTCTTTCATTAGGAAACTGAGAAAAGCTGACTTCTGGCGGGACAAGAATAAGCAGTAGGAGTGAAGGACTTGAAGGACTGTCAGGCATGTTCTGATACCCTGGAGAATTTCCTACTTTGGATCCAGTGYAATGTACCTGTACAAAGATATAGTGTCCAGTCACCTGTGCTGTGGCATTTGTCTTTTTCGTTTTCTGTGTAATCAAAAGTCACAAACTTGATTGTGTTTGTTTTCTTCCCTCAGTGTGAATTCAAGCACTAGAGGAGTAACAGTTTGTTGTGGCACAAAAAGGACTTGTAACCTTGCCAGAGATTTTCTGTAATTAAAAATGAAGTTGGAAATATCAACACCTTTCCTGTTTGTTGTACTGATTCCTCTCAGTTTTCTGATAAATATCAGGGTTATGACAAATAAGGAGCCAGGGGAGTCAGTGGTTCAGGGGGTTTAGTAATTGGGTCCAGAACCTTTCACCCTCAGGTCACCAGTCCGCACCTGGCCCAGGTAGGTAGTGACCAAAAATCACTGTCTGGGTGCTGTTTAGTGACCTGTGTGAAATGCATTTGTATTTGCAGGCTGAATATATCACCAGTCCCCTGGGAACAATTGGCAGTGATTGATACCCTTTGTGTTTTCCTCAGGGAGGCCAAAACCAAATCAAGCTTTTTCTTGTAGAAGCACAGGCCCAAAACCAGAGTGATGCTAGAAGCTGTCATCATGCCTGTCTCAGATGTATGGGGTCTGTGCAATACACAGGGGGTCTTGATAAAGAGAGTTTTTCAGCCAAGTACTTTTTATTTATAATATTGGTACATTTAAAGTATGTTCGGAAAAAAACCTCTGACGCAGAACAATTAGAAAACCTTCCACATCAAGCTTCACCAGGTAGGGAACTTTCATCATGTCCGTCCTTACTATAGTAATATGCTCTAAAATTTCATGGAAAAAAAAAATAGAAATACTCTAAGCTACTATTAAAATAATATAGTGTACAAGTGGGTAGGATATACAAGTGTCTAATGCTCAAACACTTTAAAGTTTTCTTGATTGATGTTTTTCATTTTAAGATACAACTACTGAAATGCCAGTTTGAATGAACCCATGTTAGTTCTTTCCTGAAATATCTTTCTGAAAATCTTTGTGAAATTAAGTGATTGCACTTCCAGGACAAGGAAAGATGTTTCTTTTTCAGTTTAAGGAGGCATTTGGCATACACACTTCTAGCATTCTCTACATGGTATGCTGAGTTGCACCTAGGAAACAAGTAGGGGAAAATGTTATTTTTATCACCCCAAGAAAGGAATTCTTTCCAATAGATAAAGCCSTTTATGTGGTGGTTTCTGTACAGCAGCTTCTCTTCGTGACAGAGGTATTTTAGACAGTTGGTGGAGGTGATAGGCTGTTTACAGTAAAATGGGCCATGCTGTCTGTGTTGGTGAAGTAGATGGTGGTCGTGTCTTACAGAGATGCTACTTGCTACTTTCATCTGCTGCAACAAGATTTGTAAGACAATAAGAACGTGTCACTCAAGAAAAGTGGAAACTGGATCCAGCCATGTTACGTACATCAGGATTTCAAAGATAGGTGGACTTTTTGCTTGGCAAGAATTGAACACTCAGATTCCAGTGGAAAGGGGTAGACTTGTTATTTTGTATAGCATGAGATTCCTATACGTCCCATAACACTGATCTTGAGTATTTGTGGTTTTGTGCAGAGTGAAAACCAGGCAGAAAAGGATACTCTGGATTGTAGGTTTGCTGCAAGGTTGCACCTGTTGCAACGCCCAAGTAGATTTTGGGTCCTAACAAATGGGATTGGAATTTTCCTGTGTAGGTAAAAAGAGAAGAGAAAGTGTCTCCTAACTATATCCCTAAAATAAAGATTAAAAATATTCGAATGATGAGGGCAAGGAACTGTGGGTTTTTTCCTTCATAATGTTAATATGCCATATTGCAGTGTAATTCCACTTCTGCCAGTTAAAAGCTTATTAAGCTGCTATTATAGTAAATAGGTTATTAACATTGAAAATGAATGTCACCAGCATCGTTGAAAATTCTTTCAATTCCCTGAATATGTCCTAAATGCTCAGTATAATGTACCAATCTGTCTCAGTTTGGGATCTGAGAAATCATATGTTCTTAAAAAAAATTCAGAAAACTCTTTTTGTCACTAGATTGTGCCCAAGAATAAAGAATTTGAGTATTTGAATGCAATATTTAAAGATCWGTCCACCCAATAATTTGTTTGATGTTGCTTCATTTGGAATCAAATTGCTTCTCTTCTTTCTCTTTCTCCGTATCCTGCTGAAGTTGACTCCAATTTAGGAATAATATGCCTAATTACTGCAGCTTGGTTTTCAGGAAGCAAATTTGCTGTTTTTCTGATATTTTTTGTGGGGTTGTAAGAAGTTAAAACTACTATTGGAGTAAGATCCAGAAATTCTTGTGTTCTTGGTAAAGAAGATGGTCATACTTAGTAACAGAGGGATCAAAGATAATCTTGGATGCAGCTATTCAATTTGCATGCTTAAAAATCAAGACTAATTCTCCTAAAATTTGCAGATTTTAATCCTCAGCAGAAGCAGCTCCCAAGCAACAAGCTGAATGTAAATCACTGAATCCTTAGCTTTTTAATTTGACTTGTTTTTGAAATATTTATTTTAGAATTTTTTTCCTACCTTTCTGGGCAGACAAATCATCAAAGCTACAGAAACAAGCAAAGGAATTGTTCGTGTAATCCTTTCAGATCTTAAAACTCTCTCTAAGTAAAAGTTTTTTTGGTTTTTTCTTGGATTGCTGATTGTGGCTATGTTTTATCAGTGTTGAAACTTTTAACCAGGATATATCCATGGCATGAGACAAATTCAGAATGGCAAAAGAATAAAGCAGAAGGTAGTGCTGCAAAAATGACATTTTCTTTGTACTATACTGACCTTTTGTGAAATGCACCATCTTTAAAGGGCACAAACAGTACTTTGATTTGTAGCTCAGCTAAGTGATGGCATCTTCCATATCCTTTGTCCCCTCACAACTTGCTGGGTAATTTTTAGCTTATACACAAGAGTTAGGTTAACTTTCACAAGAGTGAAAATCATTACTTATGAAATAGCACAAAAACCACAGCAGTGTTGTGGGTAAAGAGTCAGGAAGTCTCTTGCTTTCTTATGTGACTTGAGATCATTTAGGGCAAGTTGTCCTTAGGTATTTGAGTGTTGTAATGCTCTGTGTCTAATGGGAGTTGGTTCCCTGGTGCTGCAGGAGCTGTTTTGCTCCTGTAAAGGGAGGGAAATTTGCTTCCTAGACACTTTTAAAAAGCGAAGGATGATGGAGCACCAAAAGATAAATGGTCCTTGGTGGACTGTCAAGTAGCACATAGGAAAGGCCTCACCACCCTTGTGGAGCATGTGTTATATCACTTTATGATTCAATTCTTCATCTGAAAACCGGGGTTAAGAATGCTTCTCTCCTCTCATCTATTTAGGCTGTAACCTCCTTGAAGTGCTTAGAGTTTGTTTATGGAGTACTCAGCAAGATGGGTCTGCAGTCCCATATCGGACATCTCTTACAACCTGCCATTGCAATAATAAAGACAGTCAGAACCTCCTGGAGTATCTGGATTTTCTTGAACAGTTCTTAGCAAAGCATATGTGATATTTGCTTTACATGGTCTGAGTGTTGAAGCAGCAGAGAATGCAATGTCTTGGACTCACTTGAGAGCCATTAAAATTTTTTTAAAACCTGCCTCAAGCAACTAACTTGCCCTGTCACACGTGTACTTAAAGTCCCTTTTCTTGGGAAAATATTACAGTGACAGGCCTTTGAAAAGAGGGAGGAGGCTGTTATTTCAGCCACTGGGTTGAAATGCTGTCTGTGATGTGATCTGGAGTAGCTTCACAGCTCTGTTTCTGTGTATTGCTCTTTGCTCCCCTCTCCATTTGCCASGTGTGCAATTTAGCCAGCTCTAATGTTTTCAAAACCTCTGTTCAGTGCAGAAGACTGTGGTGCTGCCAGTTCCTTATTTCAAAATCTAAAAAGCTGAGTGTGTATTTAATACTACATTTCATATAGATTCCACATTGTTCATTTTTAATATATGTCAGTTTTTCAGAATTTGCTCACTACTGCAGCCTGGTACTAAAAACTTTTCTTTTGAATTTTTATTATTTGGAGGAAACTAGTCAATTGAAGCTTATTGCCTGGGTCAGGCAGCTGCTTCCAGCTCCTTGCTGTGATTTCACTCTTACTAGAAGGAATGCAAGTTATAGTCAAAGACATCACAGATGATGCCAATTTAAAAAAGATGCTGAAAAATGTTAGGCGTGGGTTAGTTTTCTTTGGTTCTGCTTCTAAGCCATATCTTCAGACTGCGAAAAGAGTTAAGCATCACTTTTTAAACCTCTGAAAGCTGTAGATTTTCATGTCAGAATCTGGGAGAAAAAAACAAGTCAGCTAAATATGGAAAGACTTGGTGAAACTAAGTGAGCTGGCAGCATGGAAAGACAGTTTCTTTTTTTCTGGTTTAGAGATCTGAAACAACTTAGTCCTTACCCTGCTGAAGTGTTTCTAGATCTGGGATCTATTCGTCCTAGACCCTTTGCTTCTTATAAGCAGAACTCAATCCCCAGAATAAAAGCTGTGAAGGAGTAAAACCAGATCCGTATACATGAAACTGTCTGTACATGCTTCAAGAGGTGTTTGAACATGAGTCCTGCATTCAAAATTGGCATTCTGGGCTATGGTTATAGTGAAAAAGGAGAAAAAATATGTGGTTAGGAGGATTTAACAAGCAGGCTTCTTTTAGCTTCCTGGGGAAAAGAAGGTGACGAATGAAAGAGAGTTTGGGACTGACCCTGTGCTCTTCACTCCCATTTTTGTAATTCTTGTGAACATGTCTTGGACTTTTTGTATCCCATAACTCCTGAGTGTTATAATGAGACGATGTGGTAGGTGCAAGTTTCAGTTTTCCAGATGGTGTGTTTTATAAAGCATTACCACAGGCAAAAGAAGTTACCTTTGTACTGCCAAAGAACTGGCATTGCAAAAGAACCCCCAAACTGAAGAGAGCCCATATGCAAGATTTATATATCGTAACTAAATTCAGGAAATGGTGAAAAAGGACACTGACTTCTAATGGCCATGCTTCATTTTTAAAAGGTTTGCATTAATAAAATAATCAGAATATGTAAAGCAGGCTGTTGTCCCAGAAGCTCTTCCTGAATGTGAATTGCTGAGTGATACTCTGTTTTTCCTAGTTGCTGTTCAGTCAGCTTCTTGAGGAATGGTAAATGCGCAGAAAAGAATGCTGGAGGAATTAGCACTTCAGGGTCTTTTTTCATTCATCAAAGAGATGTATTTTCAAGCTTAATATAGTTTCACACATGCTGCCATCAGCAAAATCATTACTTTAAGAGGTTTCCAAAGTTAGTAGGGAATTGAGAGAGGCATGATCTGAAACTCCAAAGACAATCTTAAAAGACGTCAGAGATTTCCTTTGATCTCCCATTTGTTTTCCATAGGTCCTTCAGTAAAGGTATGAATTGTTGACTATAACCAGAACAAGGCATAGTTTTCTGAAGCAGAGTTCCATCAGTAAGAACACTTGCTAGAACAAMCTGTCAGCTTTAGGAACGTGGGAGAAATCTTGTTCTGACACCCAAAAAATGGAGCTGTCAGATGGAATTGAGTTTATTGTTTCACTTAGAGTTCTGCTTCTTCCTATTCCAGTGTTTCTATGTTTACCTAGCAAGCATAATTATTCTTTATTGATCCTTGTATTTTTATCTCTCCTGATTTCTACATGAGTTGATCAAGTAGCAGTTCCAAGCAGCTTATTCTTCAGAGTGGGTCAGCATGCTTTTGAGTAATTTCCTTGGTCCAGCTCAGGTTGTGGTGATTTCATGACTTTGTGGGCTTTGGCCACTCTGCTGGAGGTAACTTAGGATGTTAACACATGATGCCACATTTGTGGAGAAAAAACTTCACCTTTCTCCTTGGAGATATTAAACGCCCAACTGTATGACATGGTGCTGAGTAACCTGCTCTAATTGAGAGCGGGTTTGAACAGGAAGGGTTTGACTAGATAGTCTCCAGAGGTCTCTTCCCACTGCAACCTGTTCTGTGCAGGAGATGGTATCAGGTAATAGAGGATATCTAATACTTTTCAGTCAGGAATATCTCAAATAAGAAGGGATCCACAAGTACTCCATGTGTGGTGTGTCTGCTCACAGAGGTGGTTTTTAGGACTTACTTGAGCTCTGACTTTTTCTGCACTCTGAGTCAGTCGAATTGAATTCAGTCTTAGTTTCAGGCTTGGAAGTGGATTGACTGGAAGATTTTTGACCACCATCCTCAATTGTGCAAGACATATTTCTGGAGATAAAGATGGGTGATATGAGCAGGAGAAAAGTTGATAATATCAGAGGGGAAAAAAGGACAAGAAAAATGAAGGATGACCTATTTCTCTGCCATCCTTGAAAGAAGGAGCTTAGTGGAGTGATGGCCCACACTGTGCTGATTAACTTCTAGCAACTATTAAGGGTTAAGATTTTAATAGGAATAAAGGATAGTTGTTCAAAGTAACCAATCACTTCAGCACAGTTTTATCGATGTCAGTAAAAATGATAGTCGTCAATTACAACAAATAGAATAAATTCTAAGGGCTAACAGTTCTTTTGGTCCTAAATTATAGTTCCTGGCATCAGGAGGATATTTCTTCATTAGGTACTGAGGAATACTTAGGCAGACCTGCTGAAGTACTAGCTAGTACATAGCTGTCAGAGGGAGTGCAAGCAGATATGGACCTTCAAATGTGATAGGTCTCATCATTTCTATCCAGTCAACAACTAATTTAAACAGCACTTTGTCAGGGCTAGAAATTTAGCATTTAGGCAGTGTCAATTTAGACAGCATGAAAATGCTTTGACTACATTGTTCTTTACTCTTGGAGAAGGCAACACAGCATGGATATTAGGTGGGAAATAGAGACATATATATTCATGCTAACTGGTTAATTCTTTTTTTCCCTTATCTTCCTATTCCATAACTTGCCATACCTCTATATTCAGTGTTGTTAGTTACGTATGCATAGTTAAAAAAACAATTTCTGATTGATTCTGAAATTAATATTGCTTATCAGGCAGTTTGTTTCAGGCATTGTTGATGGATCAGCTGTACTGTTTCTCAGTCAATGCCCAAAATTTACACAGCTGTTTCTTTTGAATTTTTGATTCTTTTTCRGTCCTGTTATATAATGCTAATTAAGGCTATTTTTAGTAATTATGTTCCAAAAATGGAACAGACTGCATGAAGTGGGACTAGACTATTTGGGAATTTAAAACACTTTTAGAAGTTCAAAAGCAAGACGGTATCGGGAAAGTCAGGTTGTAACAACAAATTGCTGGCTGTGCTCTTGGTGCTGAAGAGCAGCTTTGTGGAGTAAAGCTAAGAGGCAAAATGCATACTTAAAGAATGTATGATTTTGTACTTTTTCCTCACAAAAAGGCTTTGTTTTCTCAACAAAGGGTTTTATTTTGCAGGCTACACTCTTGAACAGTCTCTGTTCCCTGCTGCTTGAAGTATCAGGTTATCTTAAGAGCTGGTCATCTTTGAAATCTGACCTGGCTAGCCTTTTTCTGTGAAATGCAGTAGTACTAACCAGTCAGAGAAAAAAGGGATGCTTTCAAAATTTGACACTGTTGATTGACAGTATTGATGTTGTATGACAGTTTTATAGGATGCTGGAGTAGCACAATTATTTATTGAATCTTACCTAGATGGCATTTTTTCCATTTTTCATGTAAATATTGGCCATAATGTGTATAATAAATTAGCTACCTTACAGTCTCAGGGGGAAAAAAAAGCCCTGCGGGTTTCAGAAAGATTTCAGTACTTTGCTTAGCCATTTTTATATACAAAAATTGTGGTGCATGTTCTTATTAAATACATTTGCACTTCTGTGTATTCAGCTAAACATGCTCAAATTATTGGATGAATGAATGTATGAATGACCACTGATTCTGGATACTGTTCACCTGTTGGTTTTATTACAGGTAATGCTTCAAACCCAGCATAATTGTGAATAACAGGTTAACAGAAAGACCAAAATGTGCCAAACTCTCCAGGTTGGGCACATCAGTTCTAGTCTCTGTGTAATGTGCACAGCTACTGTCAGGAAAAGAGCAGAGACACTTCCTGTCATACTATTAAGAGCATATTTAATTAAGACAAAATGTATAATTATGCTTTTCAGTGTAGCATAATTCCTTCCCAAATAAGTCAGAATTTGATGTGGTGGTCTCTTTAGGTGTTTGCTGAATACTCTGTTCTCCTCTTGTGTTCTCTATGCACACTGTTTCAGAAGCATAATTGCGTGCAGTCAAACATTCACACATAATGCAAGAACATTGCACCATAATAAAAAGTTTTCCTCACAGATATTCCTAATTAAATAAAAGAAGGATAAATCTGATGATTGCTTACCTTTGATATATTTTCTTTTTCTCCTACAAGTATACTCTTAAGTAGAACAAAATAGTGTCTGAAACCTCAATTTATTTCTTCTAGAATACTTGGGGAGCAAAGACTTTTGAGTGTGTGATCTTTGGGACCTATTTGCGAATACAGTACATCCTTGCCTGATAGCTGCATCCTCCTCTGTGGCCAGTCCTGAATGAAGCTCAGGGAAAGAGAGGGTTTATGTCACAGAAGAAAAGAGCAAGTAAGTTTATGCTTATGAGAGTGTAGCTCTTTTCTTTACCCATGGCGTTTGGTCCCAAGAGTAAGATCAAGGTAGAATCCTGCTGCCTTGTTTTACCATCTTCTCTGCATTATTTTTTTTACAGGGTTATCCCCCACCTCCCTTCTTGTCTGGATTGTTTTATGCCTGACCATATCAGAAATGTTGATATTTAGGCATGTCATCAAATTTTGCCAGAAGCTGATTAAAACATGGGGGAGCCTTGAAGCAGTCCTGTTTTTGCAGCTGCTTCCCAAACAAGAATCAGGAAAGGAAAGATGAACAGAACCCTACATGCTTCCTCCATTTCCAACAGAAGAAACTCATGGAATATCTTTCATTTCATATCTGTTGTGTGTTGACAAACCTGAGTAGTGAAAATGAATAGTGAGTAGCTGTCTTAGTGGTTACACTGCAACTGCATTGGACATTATCGGACACATGTAACTGGAACCCTGTGGTACCATCTCATTCTTATGTGGTCTTGATTTATAGCTGTTGGTACTTAAAAGAGGTAGAGATCAGAGTGCCATATTTTTCAGTCTTTGATTCCTACTGCTGGTGCCCGTAATGAAAAGATTCTTCTTTCTGAGAAGGAAGAAATGGCCAAACTCGAAAACTTCCTTTGAAAATAATGCGAACAAGAGGTGATTTACCTTTCTTTTGAAATCTGATCATGTATCTAGATTTTGTAATAAATTTTAAAGAGTGCACGTTTATACATGTTTGAAAATCTGGGGAGTCTTGATAGCTGTTGTATTATCCAATTTCTTCATTGTACCGGTTTATGAAAGAGTAGAGAAATCAAGCAAAATGAGGAGTGTTAATGTACCGTTATCTAATGTTTGTGCTTCCTGTGTATGCTGCTAACAGCCACCACCTCTCTCCAGACAGTAGTTTGGGTTTAGGTGAGGTGAATCCTGTGAGAGAAAGTGCAGGAGTGAGAGAAGGGCAGGTGATACAATTTCAAGGTGGAAGGATGTTCAGGGCGTAGAATCTTATTGTGTAGGAAGATTTTTCTCTCTGAAGAAGAGTTGTAGTGGTGAAAGGGCTTTTCAGACAGAAAATTTAATCTTGTTGAAGAGCTACAGGCTGAGAGGAGTTTCTGCGGTACCTGCAACCATGGCAGATGTTGGGTATCTTTGATGTTGGCCCTGAGTGTTGTAGGAGCATACGTCCCTGCAGCACTGAGGGAGAAATGCTGGCACTACTTTCTTGCTTTGTAGTAGCCTCAATTCATACCTTGAAGTCCTGGGGCATGGACTGATGCTTAGTGTTATTTTAGACTACCAGGAGCTGAGTATTGTCTCTCGTTTCTTGGCATTATTCTTCAGGCTGCTTCTTTCAGCTGTTGTACTGTACTGTTATTTTCTAAGGCATCTCTCCTAAGCCTTATGTGCTGGTTTGACTGTAAACCAGCAGGGGAAATTAAACTCACACAAACACCTCGAGAGAGATTTTAGGTCAAAATTACAATTTTAATAGAAAGGTTAAAACAAATGCAGTAATACAGAAAACACCGGCTTAAACTGACAGAGTCACAGTACAACCTGGCAGTGGTTGCAGTCCTGTTGAAGATCTAGAACTGGGTGTCCAGTGGTGAAGGTCTGGTCGTCCAGGTGTCCAGTGGTGTGGAAAGCAGTAGTCTTGTAGAAAGGCCTGGTCCGCTGGCTATCCAGTGGTGGTGGTCCTATCCTCTGGTTGTCAAGTGGTCATTTCTCTCAATCCTCCAGCCTGTTTTTATGTGGTGTTTCTTAGCTTGTACCTCACCCAGGGGTGGGGATTTCCACAATGGAAGGGGATGTTTCTGACATTCTGTTCCTCGGGGCTTATCCAGTTCGGTAATGGGCCGTTAGCAGAGATAATCCAGTCAGGATGGGTGGTACTTGCTGCTGTTGCCCAGGCAAGTTATCACACTTGAGATAAGAAGTACTACCCCACCTCACATGATCTGCCTCTCTTCAGGGACCAGGTGTACAACCACCTAACTGTGAATGACCCAGCTTATCAAGGAATTATGTGGGTAGTGATAGAATACATCCATTTTGTTTAACCCAGCATACCTTGCTGTCAAGTRTGTTTTATCAGCATGCTTAGTTCTAATGAGCCATCTCATCAGAAATAGCTTTTTCTTTGTAACTCAAAAAATATTGGTTTGGAAAAGTGTGTATCTTTCTGTGGTGTGYACACATCTATCTCTCTCTATGTAAAGGTGCATCGTGTATATGTGATCACACAGTCAGCTCTACTAAGCATAGCAGAGATTTTTTTTTTAATGGCAAAAATGATGAAATTTTGGAAAAAACATGTTTCTGGGTAGCAGTTTGTTCAGTCCTTGTTATTCTCATTAATGTCCCTTAAATTTGCAGTACTGATGCCAGATTCAGCATTGTAATGTCGATATAAAGTACCCCTAACTATAAACACATTTTTGTTAATATGACATGAATTATACATAGAACCATAGAATATGCTGAGTTGGAAGGGACCCTTCAGGGTCATTGAGTCCAACTCCTGGCCCTGCACAGGATACCCCAAGTGTCACACCATGTGCCTGAGAGTGTTGTCCAAATGCTTCCTGAACTCAGACAGGTTTGGTGCTGTGACTACTTCGCTGGGGAGCCTGTTCCAGTGYCCAACCACCCTCTGGGTGAAAAACCTTTTCCTGATATCCAACGTAAACCTGCCCTGATTCATCTTCATGCCATTCACTCGGGTCCTCTCACTGGTTACAAGAATGAAGAGATCGGTACCTGCCCCTTTGCTTCCCTTCACGAGGAAGTTGCAGTCCGCCATGAGGTCTCTCCTCAGTCTCCTCCAGGATGAACAAACCAAGTGACCTCAGCCACTCCTCATAAGGCTTCCCCTCCAAATTCTTCACAATCCTTGTGGCCCTCCTTTGGACGCTCTCTAAGAGCTCAATGTCTTTTTCTGTACTGTGGCACCCAAAACTGCCCCCAGCACTCGAGGTGAGGCCGCCCCAGTGCAGAGCAGAGCGGGACAATCCCCTCCCTTGCCCGGCTGGTGATGCTGTTCCTGATGCCCCCCAGGACATGGTTGGCCCTCCTGGCTGCCAGGGCACTGCTGAATCATGTTCAATTTTCCATCAACCAGGCCCCCCAGGTCCCTTTCCATGGCACTGCTCTCCAGCCTCTCATTCCCCAGTCTATACACATAATCAAGGTTATCCCATCCCAGGTATAGAATGTGGCACTTGCCCTTGTTAAACTTCATACAGTTGGTGACTGCCCATCTCTAATTTGTTGTGGTCTTTCCGCCGGGCCTCTCTGCCCTCAAGAGAGATGACAGCTCCTCCCAATTTAGTGTTGTTGGCAAACTTACTTTGTATTCCTTGAAGTCCTGCATCAAGGTTGTAAGTTAATATGTTGAAAAGCAATGGGCCACAGATGGAGCCCTGTGGAACCCCAGTATTATTAACAGTATTACTTTAACAAGTACCCTAAGACATGGCAGAGAACAACCTGACTTTTGCGCAGGTGTCCTTAGAAATGCAAATGACAATCACTAAGACCCATCTACTTAACTATGACTGTTTACGCTATAAAAAGAAATTCACTCTTATAATTATATTCAGAATTATAGAAAGCTGTTGCTGCCATAGATTATTTGATCTCTCAGGGGAAACTTCCATCAAACATAACAGACTACATTTTTACTTTGTTAATTATAAAGCTGTGAACAAGAAAATGCAAGACAATCTCTACTATTCTTAGTGTAATAGTAGCTTCCTAAAATATTACTGCCTTTATGAGTCCCAGTGGAGGATCTTTCTTTGTGTGGAAAAAACCCAATACCATCATCTTGCATAAATGAGGAAATACATTCCAGATTTATTAAGCAAATAATCAACACACATTTATCATGATCTCTTATAAATCCATGGACTTAGGTTATCTGTAGGTTTGCTGATATTTTTTCTCCATCTACCCCATCCCCAGATGTTGTTTATTTTTTTGAAACTTTAGCTTGTGCCTATCTTGTGAGAAAGGAGAATTAAAAATATTTCGTTCTCTTCTTTTGTGCTGATATGGAAGAGCAGTTGAGAGTTGCCTAGTGTAATACTTTGCTTTTGGCTGCTATTGATGTCTTCCATAAAGACGAAAATTTTTGTATTGTCCTTCTATTGGAATGTTTTTCAGAGTTCCTAAATACTGAAGGTGTTGCAGAGCTTTTTGTTGCTTAAAGGATCTTTTCTTAGAGATAAAAATTCTAAGATATCAGACAGGATCAATAGAAAGGACTAATCACTTTGTCTTGTTCATCTGGAATCCCAAACAGATGAAGACCCTTGGAAAGCTCGAACAGTGTACATTATTTGTGGAAATCAACTTTCTTGGGTTTTACGTTACCATTTGTTATTTTCAAATCACTTGTCCATTGTGGTTGTTATGACCAAGAGTAGTGGCTAGTGTGGATGTACTTTCTCAGATCATTTTCAGAAGGCAGGAATTGCTCTGTGAGGCTTATGGATTTCAACGAGAATATAAAATGCAGTCTTTTTCAAGGTTTTGACTTTTTTTGGTGTATTCACTGTTACTTTAAAAAAATAAAAGGGAAAGAAAAAACAAAAAGGAAAGCAAGGTGTCCTACTCAATTTAGCTTGTTGACTTGTGTCACTCTGTTTGGGGAGATACTCAAAAGCCAGTTGGATGCAGTTCTGGGCAGCCAGGTCTAGGTGGCCATGCTTGAAGCTGGATGACCTCGAGAGGTTCTTCAGAGAATTCTTTCCTTTGGTGCTTTGATATTTTTATGTTCCACTGTGATCAGCTCTGCGGTTGTGTGTGATAATTATAAATCACTATGGTCCTACTTATACAAGGTGTCTGCAGTTCTCAGAGCATCATCAGTTTCAGTGATGCCCAGTTGCCAGCCACTTCTAGTTGCAGGACTGAAGCTCAGGTAATGCTCAAAAGTAAACATTTGCTGAATTTTGAAACCATCAGGCATATAAAACCAGAGTTGCTATGATGTGCAGCTGCTTTTTGTTGTGTCTGTGCTCCCTGCAAAGCACACCTGTTGGAAGACACCTTATTGAACAGTAAAATCAGATCTCACAGAATTAGAAGCAAGGTAGCTGTGGGTGCAGTGTTTACTGTTGGCTTCAGAAGTACCCCGTAGTACCCTTTTGCTCTGAATTTATCAACAAACCCTTATTGTCACTCAGCTGAGCTTTAAGATTAGAAGGCCAAAGAAAACTTCTTGCAAAATAAAAATTTATTAGTAATGATTTTGTGTATATATCTGGAGGATGTGCAATAGTAACACAGTCCTTTGAAGCTTGTAAGTGCTTGCTGGATGGTCACTGAGCACCAGATGGATTTGGCTGCTATTGTTGAAATAATCAGACCTGGCTCTTTTTTGACAAGCACCATTTAACAACCTGAGTGATGGCCTTGTGCCTTTATTTCACCAGTGAAACCTATACTTATGCTACCTTAAGAGACCACTGTAAGCTTTTGGGATACTTTTAAATCTTTATTGATGATTTACACTTGTCTTACATTTTATTATTAGATAAAATTTATAGAGGTGTTAAAGCAAACATATCAACCATGGCAAATACGTAGGAGGGCCCCATAGTGATACTGAGAACCCAAGTGTGTGTTTCTTGGCTCAAAGAGTATCAAATTTGATATTCTCAGCACTCTTCCTGCAACATAATGCTCTTTTTACTCTAGTCACCTTCTAGTACCGTGTTCCTTTTTGTGGCATGTGGGCAAGCCAGAGTAACTTTACAACACGAGTGACACACCTTTTCTTTTCAGTGGTGGCTGGGAGGAGTGCGAGTTGTTTTTTGTGTAGTTTTTTGTCTAAGTTTCACTCTGGTAGTCTTCTGGTTCTTGTAGCAGTCTTCATGAACATAGAATGCAGCGCAGTTTAAGGGCAGAGGACAGTACATCTTCCATAACTATTTGTGTGCGTTGCTTGAAGTGCAGTTGTGMAAATTCACCTTCCTTTTTTACTTGAACTATGTGGATTCCAAGGGAGGAGAGATTGATAAAGGCAGACACTGCAGTTTTCCTATCATAGCACGTCTGTGTGACTGAATTCTGAAGTCAAGAGTTTGTGAGTATCAGTACACAATTGTGATTCTGTGATAATAGCTGACGGGTTTGCCAACTTCAGCTGGTTCAATAAAGCTGATGCAGTGATTAGTTTATCTTGAGATTAGTGGTAGGAGCTGAAGATTGGGGAATAGCACACCAGGTTTTGGGTCACTGGAAGAGGCAGGTGTGTTCTGCAGTCTTGGCAGGTGAGTAAATCCTCAATATATGTTGGCCACAGACTAGCTGCAGCAGAGCTGGCTAGTTTACCTGGACGAGAAATTGTTCTTTCTGGAGCTTCCTGTTGACTGGACTAGGAAGCTGAGTTAGCTTGTTCAGGAAGTGGCCTGGATACCTTTAGCCTTTTTGCACCACAGAGACAACCTTGCAGTCTCTGTCGGCAGGGCAGGGAGAGGAAAGGGCTCTTTGGTACATCTGAAAGGATTGTCTGAATGTACTGTAAATTTTGACTAAAGCTAAAACAAGGCATGAACAATGGGACTAGTGATTTTACTGAGTTCAGCCTCATTTCTATGCTGATATTAGGTTAATGTCGGCTGTGCAGAACTGCATTGTGGCTGGACTCTGTTGAGAAGTTGGAGAGAGACAAAGTGCAGATGCTGGTCCAAACTTTCTTTTATCTCCTCGTGTTGGGGAAGGCATTGGCACTGGCCTGTTTGTGCTCTTTTTGGTTTGCTCTATATGCTTACAGCCTTTGAAATTTTTGATTTCTTTAAGGGTGAAATTTTCGGAAGTCATTCATAGGGCTTCTAATAAAAATTATGGCTTGGAGGGAATCCTCCTGCTTTGTCTGTCCTGACTTTCTGGTGTTTATGAATTTGCAACATGGTGAATTTCATCTGATTGGAAGTGCTGTTACAGGATGGTGTTGGCTAGGTTAAGTGATTGTGCTGTCAGTAGATGTTTATATGCAAAACTGTGGAAACACAGTATTTCTGATTCTTATCCTACTTATACTGCGGGAAACTAGGAACAGCAGTGAAGCCAATGGTATATTCTAAATTAAATAAGAACTGTGATGATTTTTTTTTTCTTTTGCCATTTGGCTAGTGGCAGCTTAGATCTCATCTGGTCTGAATTGGCACAGCTTCACTGATGTTGGAGGAGCTTTTATACTAATTCACACCAGCTGAGCTTGTTATGCAGTCCAGTCTGTGCAAATGTGGGGTGGTATTTTTTTTCCTTTTTACCTCTCCTTCTGCTTTCCATCTTGTGCTTTTGTGCTTGGTGATCTTTTGTTCTGCCCCTCATGCAAGTTCCAGTTCTGGCCAATTGACTGCACATAAACTGCAAACCTGTTTCAGAAAAGAGGTTCTTTACATGAATCTATAAGCCTATTAATTTTGATTCTAAGTTGCATGAGTATGTAGAGGATTTATTTTAAATCTTAAATGAGGATTTATATTTTTCTATAGCTTTTTTTTACCTATGAAAAACACATACTAGTTTTAATAGCTGAATACATTTTTGTGTAGGGAAGCTCTATTTATTTAATTTAAATTTTTGAGAACTCAAAAATATATACTGAAATCTGCTGCTACTGGTGATTTTTTCTCGGAGTTTGGCAGAAGACCTTATGTTTCTATTGTGACAACAAAAAGTAGGAAGGATTTATATTCATCCAAGCATCACTATGCCTTAGAGCCTATACCATCCTACTTGACTTGGGGGAATTACATACATTTTGTGGAAAGAAAGCTTATGCTAACAAATATATGCAAACTTTGTGTGATAATTACAAGCACACTTTGATTAATTTGGTTGTATTCTAAAGGCTGATGATATTTTAAATTGTTCAGGAAAGTGGGCAGTAATGATGAAAACAGTGCTCAGAAGCTAAAAACCTCCTCTAATTACGTGCAACTGGTGCACAATACATCCTAGACATTGACAAGTAAAATGAAATTGTGATCATTCTGTTGAGTTTATAGTACTTTAATTCTAAGTCATACCTGTGCAACTGTAATAATTTTATAGGATTTTGTGGTTTGCATTCTTAGAGGTCCCCATATTTTAGAAGTATGTAAATGAAAAAGAGATGATGAAAGGAAAGTTAGCAAGTTCTGTGCTCCAGCTGAGGAGTGCTCCATCTCACTGTTCTGTCGCATGGCCAGTAGTRTTTATATCAGAGAAACACAAGGGCAAACCCTGCAGTAGACAAATGTGATAACCAAATATTGTATATCTTTCTTTCTAGCCAGGAATGCTTAGCAGTTTGCTGATAAGGCAAAACTTGATGATGCTTATTGTCCCAAGCAGACAGTGTACTGCATGCTTGCAATTAGATATTTTATTAAGTGTAGGTTTACAGTATATGTCTAACCTTGAGGTATATAATAAGGAAGTTTATTGTCTCAATGTTTTCTGATAAAATAGACTATTTAAGTGCAAATCCTGGATTCTTATGATTTGTTGGAACAGATTCCTCACAAACAGCCTTAGTAAGTTATTGATTAGATGAAGTAATTTAAAACTATATAATTAGGATTCTGTTAATGCAGTATCACCGTGTAGAATTTAATATGTTTGGAAGTTCAAAAGCTTCACAAAGTTGGAGCAGAGTACAGAAACTTCTGTTAAAGTGTATTTTGTGATTCAGACATCAATTCCAGAAATGAATAATTCTGAACTGTATTATTAATTGGTCACTTGGTTTCTTTGAGGAAATTACTAGTATGCTTCAAATTTCATCATTTCTAAGACAAGGTTAATTGTAGCGCTTCCCTAAGGCTTAATGTTTGCAAGAAGACATAAAGAACTGTGCTATAAAAATACTTCATAAACATTAGTCTCTCAGCTGTGCCTGGTTCTTGTCCTCCACTCTGCACTGCTCCATCACTGCTGGAAAATTATTATCTTTTATTGTTTAATTCCCTTTGGGTTTGAGATGAGCCAGATGGCGAGGTTGCTTTCCAGGGGAGTTTTCTGCTTTGCATTACCAATTTTCCAATCCCTTACTAGTAATGGGGGAGTTGCAGGATGTAATCCGCTTTGGTCTAGATGGTCTTATGTACCTGTGTTTCGATTTGATAATTCCTATTATTTCTTATATTTAAGTTCAGTCCAATTTTTGTTTGTTTTCATCATGATCTACTTGATTTGAGTGACTTATATCGGCATTATGATATGAAGTATTATATTCTTGGCAGAGGTTTCCACTTTCCAAAATACTAAAGTAAAATCTACATAGTTATTTCTAAAGATCTAAGGAAAGAAGGCAAAAAATACTGTTTAACATTGTTTTTAGGGACGGCATAGATTTTATARGATGTGAATCTCAGCATTTTACTATTTTAGCTAATCCTTTGCAAAATTTAGTGTCTTGTGTAATTGGACATCTGGTATCTTTAGTAACTTGTGGGAACCCCTAAAATCTTGTGGTTTTATTTTGTTGACTGTAAGGATCTAACTGCAATATCCTGCAGTAAAGGAGTGTGTGAGTCCGTGTGTGGAATTTTGTTTTCATTTAAAGAAAAAGACCCTACTGAGTAGTGGTTTCTAACTCTAAGTGTTCTTTAAGTGTATTATAAATTAGTGGAAAGTTTGCATAACCTGTATGGCAGGAACTTGTTAGGTCTCACAATCCCCAGAATCCCAGGAATGGGTACCCAAAATCAGACAGCTTTTCTTAAAGCAGATTTTGCTGCCTTTCTCATTTGTGAAATGGTGCCATAATCCCAAAAGCTGTGTTAAATATTAACTTGTTTGTCCACTTTGCCTTCAAATGATGAAGTGCTCCATAAATAACAAGTGACATTTATAGAAGTTCCTCTGATTCTGATTTCATGAGGAAGGTAAGCCAAAGATGTTACTTAAAGAATGTTGCCAAATAAAAAACCAAAGTGATCTGCTTAACCATTCACTGCAGAAAGAATTGACTGGAAGTTTGCATGAAAATGACCTCAGAGTGTGTTAGTTTAAAATGTAATCTGTTGAGGAAGAAAATCACGCTGTCATGTTTTGCTTCCATGGGGTTTTTTTGGCAATGTTATGATATAGTCTTCCAGGCTCCTTTTATTCTTTAAGCCCACTGAAATCCTGGGTAATTGCTATATTTGAAGTTTTCTGTTGAGATTAGTATTTTGGGCTTTCTCCTAGCTGAAAATTTCTCCTTAGCAAAGATTGAGCGTGATTCTCCTATAAAGAATTACAAGCACACACACACAAAGCCATCATGACAGAATCATGTCAGTCTGAGGGGACCTCCTGAGCTCTCTGGTCCAATCACCTGCTCATCACAAGTCCAGACAGAAMAGGTTGCCCAGGGCTTTGTTCAGTCACGTTTTAAATCGCTCTCAGCAGAGCCTGTGCCTATCTATCACTGCAGTAAAGTGAGCTGTCCCATCATGTCTGTAATCCTGGTGAGGTCATGGCTCTGGGCTCAGACTTTTAATTCCTCCTGTTTGCTTCCTGTGCGGTGTGGATGTGCGTTCAATCTTCTTTTGCTTTCAGGAGAGAGGCAGAGTATTCCTAGGGCGGCTGGTCATGCCACTTTTTGAAATGGCTGTGRGTTTCCTTTGCCTTTAATATTAGCAAGATCTCTTGCCCACCATAGAGAAGGGTTCCAAGCCCATGGTGGTAGAGTACAGAGCGAGTAATAGGATTTGGGCTGATTTGGTCTTTATCCACAGCTGTGCTGATATAACTCATACTTACAAATGCTGTTGTTCAGTAAGTTCAATGGGTATATGTCAATAAAGTGATTATGTGTTCAGATATTTCTTTACAAGATGTTCAAATATGCATCAGCTGTTGAAAGGTGACCCCTCTGTGTTTTTGTTTTGTTGTTTTGCCTTTTTCCATTTCCTGAGAAAGGGAGAGAGTGAGGAGGAAAGTGAGATCTAAGGCTACTTCATGCCGGAAAACTTAATGTTATTTGCTGTAAATATGGAATATGGTAGTTGAGATAAAAAACTTACAAAACCTCCATTAAAGTAAAATGCAAAATAAAAAAAAAATCAAAACTGTCTTGCATAGTCTTTCTACCTTAAAAAAAATTTAAAAAAAGAAACTGTATGTTTTTAGAAAGGGATTAAGAACTCCAGATGGCCGTTTAAAAAAAAATAATTGAAATGGGGGTGGAGAAAGTCAAGAAGAAACAGTTTCTATTGACTTGTTATTTCTTTCTTGGAAAGGTCACTGAAAATTTACACAGTGACAAAATAACAACCCAATTAGTATCTGTCCTGTAAAACTAAATGTTAATTTATTTCAGATTCTCCTCTATTGACAAGTGGGACTGATACTCAAGATGGACTTCTCTACATGAGTGCAGGGCAAAAATTACCAGACTGGTTATGAGTTTCTATAGCAATTGCTGTCAATTTTCAAACTGTAAAGAAAAAAGATGTAATTAAGAACTATCTGTAGGTTTATTTAGTAGGAAGAGTCTTCTTTTAATTATATTTCTGATAGTTATAAAAGATACAATTTGGTAATGAGAGTTAATCTTAAAAGAACAGCAGCCCCTTTATGTAGTGCTTAAAAAAAATTCCAGTGGAAAATACTATTTCATTAATTGTTATTATATAGGAATTATAGAATTATTCCTTTATCATTCATTTCTTTAGGTATCAGTGGCACTATCTTTCCAAAATTAAGTTCGGTGCATAACAAGAGATTAATTGCCAACTATGGAAAAGCAATATTAGTTAGAGAATTAGTGACTTTTTTTGAGAAAGGAATCTCTTTAATAAAGKGGTTTAAATTGCAGTTCTTCAAGTGAGCAAGAGAAATTATTCTTCTTATATTCAGTGCTCCAGAAAGAAAAGCAGATAAATGCTCTTCTCTGATAATTCATTTAAATATTTTAGCAGTGAATTAAAAGAACATCTAATCAAAGCAGTATGCTTTCATCTATGTTGTATGCTTATCAGAGTATATCCATTCATATAGTCCATAAGGAAAACACAAAACTCACTGAGTGAAGGTCGGATCTTTCCTGTTGGGGTGCTGTGATACTGACACACACAGATCACACACTTGAGCACATCTCTCTTTCCCTGCCAAGACAGTGGTCTGTCTTCTGTGCCCCTGCCCTGTGTGCATGGAACATGGTGACGTTTGGTGAGGAAGGAACTCTTCATACTTTACTGTGGTCTGCATGTTTGGGTTTTTTTCTGTTGACTTCAGTGGACTTTAGATTATATACAGCTGTAATTTTGAGTCAACTTCTAGTCAAGTCTAATTACATCTCCAACCCACCTTATTTGCAGGTTTGAGTGCTCATTGAAGGAGACTGTTGTTTTGGGGGGAGGGGAAGAGGCGTACAAGGAGTGTGTCTGTGTCCAGTAAATAGTACTCTGTTTCTCAGAGACTGGGCCTGTGAGTAAGGCAGACCACTATTGGGGTGAAGCGTTCAGACACATTAATCCACAGGAGATTTTTAAGTTCTGGTTTCCTCTGCAAACTTGCAATTAGTGTGGGCTCTCTGGGTCCGTGACTCGCTCTCACCTGAACTCATCCAGTGTTCACTGTGAGGTGGACGTGGCTGAGTCAGGCTCTCTGCAGTTCAATCCAGGGCTGTAGGCATTCACTGGCACCTTCCCAGGACACAGAAGKCTTGCTCCCTTGTGCTCCCTTGCAACCTTCATGCTGTGTCCCAACAAGACAGAGAGAGACACCTTCATGGTTGGAAAGCCAGCATCCTGGGAAGAACAGGGTGAGGGGAGGTTAGGAGTGTTTAGGAAGCAAAGGACATTGCTGAGTTTGCTTCTTCTCCTGTGAAGGACCGTTGTCTGATTCAGTTTCCAGGAGGATCATTCCTCTGCAGATGAATTTGAACTGCGTTGGTGGAGGATTCCGCTCTTACAAGTGTCTGCCTCACTAAGGCAGTAGTTGGAAAGCATGAAATGGGTGCCTTTAATGACAGCAGGAAAGAACAGTCCATGCACTTGAACACTGCTCTGCCTTCTCTTCCTTCCTGAGGAAAAAAATTTCTAGTTGACTGTAGCAACATCTCTGAACTCAAACTTTTAGCATGTGGCCACTCGCTGTGCGCTTTTTGTTGTCCCAGTGCCTGACTTGAGACCATGGGGTCTGATTTGCAGAAGTGTTGAGTGCTCACAGCTGCAGCTGTAGTAATAGGGAGCTGTGCTTTGAACACATTAAATCCCATGACGTACTTGGTGCTCAGAAACATCAGGCCCCAGGTATCTCAGATTGGGAACAAAATTAATAGATGCTTTTGATCTTAAAGTCTCTGTGCCCAAGTTCCAGCTTCAATACAGGAGGCAGTAATACTTGCCCAACTTACAAAGACATGTAGAAGAAGAAAAAAAAGTCTTTAATATTTTGCAAACATTTAAATATTGTGGAACTGAATGCTTCATTGAGAAGCTCATAAAAGAAAGAATGTGTCTTCAGAGCTCTGCTTGAATATTGCTCAGTGCGAAAAGCACTTGGGGTACATGTTCAGCAATGCAAGGAATGCAAGCAGGGATCATTAACCATTGTCTCTTCTCTGTGCTGAACAGAGCAAACTCTTGTGCAAAGATTGATACTTGTTTGTCTCATTGAAGACAGGATCATAAKGTATTGCTAAGATGAGAGTATTTTAGTGTTCCTCAGGCAACCTTAATTCTACTTTTTCAGAATATCTGAATGTTTCATTGAAACACCAAGTGTTGTGTTAAGGCTTGCTTTTGTGGGCCGTTTTCTGGTTGTTTTAAATTGAAAACTGAAAAATGGAAGTATTCTGTTGTATATCATCACATTCTTATGAGTCATCAGTGTAATATAATTACAAGTTTTGTAGAGTAATTCTGTGTGTACATACCTCTATTACATATACAAAATATTAGATATAATTGAGAATTTATGTGAACATAATGGGAGAAACATGGGTTTTTTTTCAAACAGCTGTGGAAGATTGAGTGCTTTATGTGGCAGTTTTTGCCTTCTTTGAATCTTTTCTAAGGAAAATCCTTCCTCCTTCAAAGGTAAATAAAGCTGTTCTGTTTTGTGCTGTTGGTCACTGTGTAATGGTGTAAATTGTTCTATAGGGTACATAGGGTAGAGGGTTGTTGCAGGGTTATCCTGCAGCCCAGCCCTCACTTGCCTGTGTATCTGTTTCCATCATCTTTTACATGCCTTGTCAGCTGCATGGCAAGAGTGAGCAAGAAGCCTCTGCAAAATGTACAGCTAACATGCTTCCGTGAATTATTGCAAGGACTTCAAGCAAAACCTTTCCTCGTGTCTTTTCCTAAGCTTTTCTTATGTAGTCTACATGGCACTAGACAATGTTACATTGCTTCCAACTCCAGTAGTGTAGAAGCTGATAATATTGTATTGTGTGAAGCTGCATCAACCACTTTATGCCAAATTGTAATATAATTTATGTCACTTTTTAAAGAAATCATTGTATTTCAGAAAAAAAAAAGGTACTGCTGCCAGAACTTGTGAATTTCATAYAAATCAGAAAGTAAGTGGAAAAGAGTTACTTTGAACTTTAAGGAACAATTACTTCAACATTTTTTTGTCACTTGCTTCATATGGAGATAGTGGCTTAATTTTAAAAATAATCACTAACTTAAATCTTCTATTCTTAAGCAAGAAAAGCATGGAGGTCTGGCTGTGGTCCTGTAGTACTACTGATGAATAAGATAACTTGAAATAAATTACATATGCTATAATTTTTTTAAGTGGCTGTAGGCATTTTGTGTGGTGTAGGAAGGGGAAAATAAGGACAGGGGAGTACTTGAAACATAATTTCCATTGTATTTGTGTCATATGAGTTCCGAAATCATGAAAGAAGTTGCTAGAAATGAGGAAACTAATTAAAAGAAATCTGAGAAAGAAATCTAAAAGAGATATTAACATGAGGTGATTGCTCTAAGATTTTTGTTCTCTTCCTTGTAATTATACAGCGATGCTCGTTTCATGATAAAACTTGAAGCTGAAATGGATATATAGGGTCAAATACATCTAGTCTGATTTACACGTCTAAAAGTTAAGTGTTTGTACATTTCTTGTGGTAGAGTGAGTAATTGTTTGTGGTATTCTCTTCCTATTTACAGTAGAACTGAAAGATCTGGTTTAGACCAGATACTTAGCCAATGTGTAATGACGAAGCAGCCAACAGTGTCCCCCGGAATCATGTTGCTTCTCAGCATCTTCTTGCAGATATATCTGCTTCTGCTTGGAGGCCTCCCCAAATCCAAAGAGAATATATTTATAGGCATCAAGTTGTAAATCACCAGGTACAACTTCCAAACTTGAAATGAGTAGAAGGGGGAACTCTTTTGCCTTGAGTRAAACCCTTCAGTTCCTGCCCCATAAGAGCTCTGGACATGGCAGTGCTGTTCCACAGTGCCACTGAGCAGGTGTAGGGTTAGGCACAGCTCAAGTCCTTTACCTGGTGATGCAGTTCAAAGGGTCGTGGCTGCATAGAAATCAAGCAGTGCACTGTGAGCTAATTTGTAAGTTCAGGTTTTGCTACATCTTAGTGTTCCTGGGAACGTGAGCATGAGAGAGGAAATAGAAGATTTTAGGCCCAGATGGAAGAGGAGGTCATGGCTCACTGTCTTTTCCTGACGTGTAGAACTGAGCCCCCTGAGGTGTCTGTTTGTGCTACAGCTGTATACTTTCCCTTTCAGGAATGCCTTGTGTACAAAATGTACCAGGAGACTAGTTAAGCATCCATAGCTGCATTATAGGTGCAGATAAAGGTATTTGCAGGTGTCCAGGTTGACAAATGCCAACTGGAAACACTGTACTCAGGAGCAATATAGAGAGAAATACAAGAAGGTCCTTCTGTGGCATTGTCTGCAAACCCCATTTGGTAGTGTCTGTAATTACATATTTAAATCATACCTATGTCTTTTAATAGCATGACACCTATGGACAGAAAATATTTTGTCCAGAAACATGGCAATGGTGGAATTTTTTTTGGATGGGGGATCAATTAGTAGGCTGGGTTGGGAAGCCAGTCACTCTTTGAAGAGCCCTTTGTGAGCAAAAGTAAGAAATGTCCTTCAAGTTGTTGTAGCCCAGAGCTGATGGAGTAGTTCTCTAGTACGAAGAAAGGAAAACTGTGAGTAGTGCTTCTGAACAAAATTTTTCTATCCTGTGCTATATGACAATACATTTAAGTACACCCGGATCTTTCATGTTTTGCTTTTTAAAAAATTAATAAATTGTGTGTTCATGGAACCTTGCCAGAACTGTTATGAAACACTGTAGTAGAATTCATTGGAGTTCATTGAAGTTGGTCTATAAATACTGCACTTCAGTATGAAATCTTATCGCTTTACCATCCATCAGAATGCTGAAGAACTATTGACAGAAAGATTTTGAAATTCAGTGTTTTATGTTTATTATGTGTCTTACCTAAATCATTCTAGGAAAGGAAGAACTATTATCCCAACCCCAGTTATACGGCAAGTGATGCCTATGTGATCATAAGGCTTTTCATGACTTTCTTCCGAAGAATGAGTTTGTGGCAGAGAAGTTAAATCATAAACCTTATCTGTCTATTATTTTTATATATTGTAAAGCCAAGGAACCCCAGTCATAAGCCCAAGGCTTCTTTATGGTAGGTACCGTAGAAAAACAAAATGTGGTATCAGTCCCTGCCTGTGGAAGTTGAATTTATTGTGCAGTGTCAAGCTTTCAGAGTAATCATGAGAGTGTGCTGCTTTCAGCTGAACACATTTCTTAACCTTTTATATATATACAGGTGTTCTGGCTGTTCTGATTCTTGAACAGGAATATCAAATATGCTGAGCAGCATCCTGTGCTATGATAGATAAACTGCTGCCTCTGTATCTTTTCAGGATGTCTTAATCTCTTGAAGATTGTATCATATTGTGATGATCTTTGTGTTCTTTGTGTTCCTTGCTCTGTCTGTTGTTCTGGAAGAAAAGACACTTGACAGTCAACTTTGGAGAAATTTTGCGAAGAAAGTTGCATCTGGGGGCAATGAATATATATGAAGTGAATTTGTCCAGCTGTACTTATACCCTGAAAAAATGAGATTTGTAATTGAATTTCTGAACTGTTTTGTAGACTTGGTCTTTCTCTCAAGCGGAAGTCCCTCATGTATTTCTTTATAGCTTTTATTTTTTCAAATCTACATGTCCCCAGTGTCTAGGGAGATTTAACTGTATTAAAAGATAATAAAAGCTCAAACCCTCAAAATCCAACTTTGCCTGAATGAACGAAACATAAAGAAAGGAATCAGAGTTTGCTTTTACATAGACAGCAAAAAGTGCAATACTGTAGCCTGCAGGCAGAGCCAGGGGAAATAGACCGAATGAGTCAATTTACTTTTTGCTCTGTGACATAAATTAGGACAGCAAATTGCACTGTCATCAATAGGAAACATTCAGTCTTGAGACAGGGGTAAAGGAAAGAAACCTCAAAAACTAAGGAAGCCATTTGTTCAGCTGAAGTACAGAGAAAAGGAAGACCATACACCATGGAAATGTTTATAGTTAATGGCTAATGTATTGCTCTTGGGAGTGGATACTTTGTCTTACGTAATTTGAAAGGTAGAATGCTATTGCAGTGTATGGTTATGAACTCTGAAAAAATATCCTAGGGTTTAAGTAAGATTCTATTTAATGCTGGTTTTGTCATTGATTTTGTTGGGAATGCTTAGCAGGGAATGGGAGAGATGGACTCGGGCAAAAGTAGGAAGATGGAAAGGAGTAAGGAAGAAAGATTGAGGAATTCATAAGTTCAGAAGCAGAAAGATAAAAGAGTTGGAAATTAAAAGTATCAGTTTGATGTGGGAAAAAAATAGGGAAAGTTCCTCCTTGTTGTTTGTTGCTTTGGTTCACTCTTTCCTCTACTTGCTAGTCTAGTTTTCCTGTCTTCTTCTGCTCTGGTCATCCATTTCTCCCTATCAGAAATGTTTTCTTCCCAGCTATTTGGCCTATTGAAATATTGGTAAAATGGTAGAGTGAATGTTAATTACATATTCGGAGAAAGTAGATACTGGTGGATGGCTTCCCTGGGTAGAAATTTTTTAAATTTCTGTAGAAGGCTGTTCTTTTAGTATATACRCAGCTCTTTTGGTTATAGAACAAACATAAACATACTTAAAACTTATTCAAAGCCTTTAAAGTTCTTTTGCTTAGTTTTCAAATGGAGAGAACAGAACAGATCAGTCTGACCCAGGAGACATAGCTGTAGTCTCAAAGTGACTATTATTGTTAGAAAATTATTCCACACATGAGATTTAGAAAGATAAGTTCTCTTTCCGCAGAATAGGCATAATTGAATGTTTACTTCTTTTCTGGAGTTCTTGAGGAGTGCCTTTCTTAGCATGCATAGTCTGAAAACCAAGTCCTCATTTTAGAATGTAATTTAAACTGAATTGCACACAGGAGCCCGAATGCATCAATTTAACAGAGTTATAAGAGAACATTGTGGCAGTTTTGATTTCTGCTTTCACTGAAGAGAGAAGTTCAGAGAAAACTTCAGTAAGCTTTTTGGCCTCAGTTGCTTAACATCCCAGCCACATGACCTTGCACTTTCAGAAGCTCTTCTGTGCTTGACTGATGGTTTAGTATTACTTCCTTTCCTGTAAAACTTTTGACTCCCACCATAGGGGAGTTTTATCTGAAGTAGGAAATAATTTAAAATGTCTTATTTTTAACATGAGTAAACATGTTTGCCTTATTGCTGTGGCACTCATGTAGAATATGCATTCCTAGACTCTAGCAATAAGCAAATACTTATTTTGCAGAACTTGTTTTTCAAAGCCTTGTTCATAAGCCGTCCATTAATCACATAGAGCTCAAATGTGGGCCTAGGCATTTGTTTTCAGAATTTGTGGTGGTTTGTGTCAAGTCACGTGTTCATTATGTCCATAACTTACTTTCTATACAGTTTAAAGCCTATTTGTTTTATAAAACATGMTGTGTAATCTGTGTGTCCTTGAGAATCTGTTCACCCCTCTTCTTACCATTTTAGTTCCAGAATTTGCTCCATTAACAGTCATAGTTTGGACTGAAAGAAGGAGATCAAATTCAGGTCTTTGCTTCTGGAACTCATCCCGGATTTSAGCTACTGATACTTTGGGTGTATTAATTTTTGTGCATTTTGTGAAGAACACCTTGCATGCAGGCTGTTGTGCGTTCCCCACTTTGCCTCAATCCAAGATCAAAATTTGATTTCTTTCACTTCTCAGTAACTGCTGAGTATAACAATTTGAAGACCCAATTTAGGCTCTATTGAAAGAAAGATTTCTTTATTGGCAGTTTTACAGAAGTAGCAAAAATTCTTAAATAAAAGCCGGTATCGATATAAAAATAAGTATGACTGGAATGTAAACCAAAAAAGCTTTGTCAACCTGTTACTAATACTACGTTGCAAAATATGTCTTAAAATTGTTGTGCAGAGCAGAATGTCTTGCCTCACACTTCTTGAGAGGGTAAATCTTTCTGTCTGTGGGTGTTTCTGGATTCAGGGTGATATAATCGATGAATTCTGGTGGGTCATTATTTATGCCTTAGTAAATAATTAAGAAGATTCCCATCCTGACTGAGCAAATGTAACTTTCATTTAACATTGCTTTTTGGAGAACAGCTTGATTGGTCTACATTACATGTAAACCAATTCACCTGGGCTCCAAGCTTAAGACCAGGACCAGGAGATATGACTTACCAGGGAAGAAAAGGACTCTTGAGCTCCTTTACAAGACATAGTTGCGATGATGCAACCTTCTGACATCAGATTTGGGCTGTCCTAGTCCCTGGTGTGGGAAGCCACTCAAACTGTTTTATCCTTTCCTCCTCCATCTTTGGCTATCTGACAAGCAAAGCTTCCAGCAATTTTCTTCTGGTGGGGAGTCAAATTTTTCATGTGAGGCAGCAGGAGCCTGGCAGTGCACAAACCTTTGATGGCCAGTTGGGGAAAGCTCGTATGTCAGGAAAGCTTTATCTGTTGGGCTGTGTTATTTCAAGCAGTGATGCTATGATTGCCCCACCAGGTCCCTGGAATCTGCTGCTTTGGCCAGGTCTCCTCATCAGAACCTCAACCTTTTTTTTTGCCACATTTAAAGCTATTCTGTGTTCATTCTTTCTGTCTTATTGACTTAGATTCACTTGACTTCTTTGCATAATACTTGCCAAAATTCAGTTCATTTAAACATGTATTTGTATTGGGAAAGCTATGGGTTGCTCTTTCACTCAACAGGATGATTACTGGCACATTTAATTTTTAAGTCACCTGGTCATTTCCAGTCAGAAATATGTTTAGAAGCATGCATTAATCTTGTTGAGTCCCCCAAGGCGGCTGTTCAAATGCTTTAAGTCAATGCTGCATTGACTTGAAGCTTTACAAATAGAAAGTGGGACAAGAGGTCAGAGACAAAATAACTGAAGATTCAGAGTGCAGAGATTTGCTAGTGCTGATTTGAGGAGGAGTTTTAATAATCTGAATTCTTCTTTTTCTTTCAATTATTTTTTCTGAGTATAGGTAATTCTTCACTGGTACAGCTTTCACTGTGGACATTTGAGAAGTTTGTGGTTTGAAGGCTGATAATTGTACAAGGATCATTCAAAAGACAAGTTCCGTGACTAGGTGTTTATTCATAGCTCAGATGACAATGCTCTGAGCTGCTAGGCAGATAACAGGATTTCTTTGTCTGCTACAAAGTGCAAAAACCTGTGATGTGTCACAGTCCTTCTAAAAAAAACCCCAACAAACCAAGCAAGAAAACCAAAACAGAAAAGAAATTGTTGATATAAAATCAAGACATTCATTGCAGAATTAAAGTCCATTGCAGRAAAAAAGCGCTACAATGAAAACCATTCTCATGTAAGAATACTAAAAAGCCCAAGTCTTAAATGTAAAACTCTGCTGATCAGAATATACACCTGTTCTTATCTTCTGTTGTAGCTTTTTTTTTCCTGTCTGATCTACCGGTAATCATCACTAATGTGGGGAAGGAGGATCATGACCCCCATCATGTATACTTAAATGAGCATCTGTGAATTAATTAACACTGATATTTAAACTGGCATCTTTAGGTTTCAGGTTTAATGCCTCTGTTGAGATTAAGCAGTGACCATTCAGAACCCTCATAGATGTTGCTCCAGGTGCTTTTCTTTACCTCTCGAGGAGGGGGCGGATTGGGTTAGTTGGTCTACAGAAATAGCCCTATGTATGTTAAAGTCTTCCCTTCTTCATAGTCATACAAATGTAATTACTTTAATATGATGGTGTATGGAGAGAAATTGTACTTTCAGCTTGGAAGAGGAACAGTTTTTGGTTTGCACTTAAAGTCAAAGCTCAGAGTCTTGCCCAAACACAAATGTCAATACATTCTTTGTAGTCACTATCCTTTTTCTAAGAATAAGCAGAAGCAAGTTGTGCAGTTCTTCATGTAACGTAGCATAGATTGTAGGTTTCCAAAGTCAGGTTAGCTCAAAGTCTGTTGGTTAGTCTAAGCATACTGTTTTGAGCAGCTCTGCTATGAGGTACCTTTTGAGTTCACACCCAGTCCTCTATTTCTTAGGACTTCCACAATTCAGTTGACAAATTGTCTGCTTTCAAACGTCAGAAAGTGCAAATCTTGCCTTTGAGCACACAAGAAGAGACAGGCAGAATATCCAGACTCCTCTGTGAAGTACTCTCACGAAGTTGACCTAACTTCTGTGGCAGTGCAATACTGCTGAGGCAGCAGGTGAGACACAGAGAGGTTCTGCTGAGGACCTGTTATTCCAGAAAAATAGACAGGTTCAAATGAATTAGTGGAATTGAAGTGATGAGTGTGTCTCTTTTCCCAAGCTTGTTATGCCTGCCTCTATTTCAACAAAACTTGGGCCTATTTAGTCTTGGCATTGAACACGACAGCCTACCTTGGGATGTCATCAGTACCCAAATAACAGGAGCTATTTCCTTTCTGATRGCAGAGGCAGGGGTCAGAAGGTAGACTTCTGCATGATGGTGGGGAAGCTGCCCAATTCAAAGTTTCCAAAAAATTAGTGTAAATTAATACTGGTGGGGCTGCTGGGGCCCTGGTCTAGATGCATAGCTGTGAGATGTGCAGTGAAGTTGTATGACTCGGGAGCACACTGCAAGTGCTGATGGTGTGGAGTCAAGTCTGTCACGCATGCATGCATCCTTTCAGCATGTGTGTTTGTTTAGGCATATGTTTAAGTTTCTAAAAGCTCTGAGCCTTTGCCAGGGCTTCTGGGCTCTCAGCTTATTTCAAAGTCAGTAGGATGATGGCTAAACATAGACTTAGTTTCTTGTGTTGAAAAAATCCATGTTTAATGAATCCGTGCTCCTGCCCTGTAAATGAAGGAAGGTATGAATATTTACTTTCCTGACAGAAATGTTGCATCATTAATATCTGTACGGCTTTTCTTTATTAAATATTCTTGTCTTTTTATAGTTAGTGCTGCATAAAAGAGACTTGTTTATGTGAGAGCAGTGGCTTTTCCCAAGAGCAGCAGCTCAGGAGTTCCCTGGTTGGAGGTGCGATGCTAATGCGACGGTGCYTCACATCCCATTGCTCTGTTTCTTCCAGAAGCCTCAAAAGAGGCAATTATGGTCCTTTGAAATGTTGGTAATGGTGTTAATGCTGCATAGGCTTTACTTGGTCTGTCAGAATGAGGAAAATATTCCAAACAGGGAATTCATGTTTACGTGTCTTATAAAACACAACTGAGTCAAGTGCAGAAGTGCTCAGCTCTGAGCATAGTAAAGGGAAGTGGTGTATAGCATTATGCAGCATTTCTCAAACCTGTCTGAAACTTTGGACACAAATTGTCAAGACTGTGGCTTTGTTTTATTGCCACTTTTGTTTCCTGGACTCAGTGATGTGCTAAGTCTTGCTGCAGTTTTTGATTTAAGTGGGATCTGTCCTGTAGCCTTTGGCAGTTACTTGTAGGATTTTCTGGCTTGCCACTTCACCTCTTTCTATTTTTTCTTCTTAATAAATAGGTGAACATTTTATCAGTACTTTTCCATGTTGTGACCTTAAGGTCTTGAATTTTTATCTTGTTTGTTTGTGTATTGCAGCTGGTGCTCAGGACAAAATTGGCTGGGCATTTGGCTTGGGTTTGGAGAGGCTGGCCATGATCCTGTATGATATCCCTGACATCCGACTGTTCTGGAGTGAAGACGAACGCTTCTTGAAACAATTTATTGGGCCTCACATTTGGCAAAAAGTAAAGTTCCAGGTAAAATAATGTATATGATAATAATTTACTGTCAGTTAGAAATATATGTATCCCTAGAGAATATCACATAATTAAAATTCTGTGCTATTAAAAGATTAGATTTTAAAGCAAGAGCTTTACAGCTATCATGATTCTCTGATGTACTGCAATAAAATCCAGCTTTGGATGATAAAAACATTTTTTGCAATCAGATAATTTTGTGAGTTCCTGCTGATACCCAGTGAAGATCCCTGTTCCGAGTAATGTTTAAGCACATACTTAACTTTTAAATATATCTGGAATGGGTATTGATTTAGGCCTGTGTCTGGTTTGTTATGTTCTTGTGTCCATAATTCTGTTTCATTATAAATATATGTTTGATGCAAAACATTCAAAGATCATAACACATTCTCAATTTTTCCCACTGTTTTCACTCTACTTCATTGAAGTAATTGCGAGTTACAATGTTAAACTTTGGCAAAATGCTTTGTGAATGTGCATTGCCATCTTCAGTATGTCAGCTCTTTTCTCCAGGGTAGTGCTGGAGAGAGTGCAGGCTCAGCTTGTATTTGTTTTGTAACTCCTCTAGTGAGCTGATTTTTGTAGTTGGCAACCTTGTCTTACTTTTTGTACCCGCAAAGTAATCAGGCATAACTGGATTGAGTGGAAATGCTACTTCCATAGTATTCTTCAGCATGAGCATGGGAAGGTTCAAGTCAGGTGGTGTCCGCTGGTCTTTGAGGGAGTTGAGTTGACATAGATGCTTGATGATGTCTGAAGTGCTAAAGCAGCAAAACACTTTTTGCAGCTGCCTTTTACCATTTTGTTTGGTTTCTGTGTGTACAGATGGATTATGCTTTTTGAAGGATTATTTGGTGCTAACTGGCACTAGTGTATTCACCTTGTAGTTAGTTTGTTATCACTTACAGAAAGAAGACAGGTTTCTTCCACTGTTCCTGAAGGTGGGTCTGCTTGTAGGTTTCGTTGATATCCTACAGAAAGTTTGTTGTTCTTTTCAGTAAGGAATGCTCAAGTCTCCTATTCAGCCCCTATCTTTCTGATTGGCTTTGCTCCTGAGATTGTGGCTTGGTTTATAGATTGCAATCTAATGGTGCTAAGATGAGATTTCTCGCGTGCTTCAAAGTTGTGGATCCAAGCTTCAAACTGATGTTAGCAGTAGATTGGGGTTTTGGGGAAAGGCACAGATTGTCAGAACAATATGGTCTGATGTTGAAGGTGAGCCAAAGAGAGGGCTGGGTGTCTGGCTTCTCTAAGTGGCATATAGTTTTCGTGTTCGGTTTTAGATAACCCAGGTATGGTGAAGCAGTCTGAAGATGTCAGAGGAACAAGTTGCTGTGGATAAGCTCAGAGGAAAGTATGTGGTTTCAAGGAAGCTAAAAGTGACTTTTTTTTGATTGGTGCTGTTTGGTAGCTCTAGTTTTGGTTCTTTCTCTCTTCTAAAGAAAGGGTATGGCCAGTGTTTTAGAAACAGATTTTTTCTCTGGTGTCAAGGACTTTATTTCTTTTTTTTAATTTATTTTATTTTTATTCTTTTTTTTCCTTTTTTCATTTTTTCCCCCTTTCCCTTTGAATAAATACATACACGCACCTGACTTGGATGTTTTGTCTTCAGTTTTGGTAGAGTAATTCTCCCTAACTCTTAGTTTACATTTTTCAATCCTGTATCTGAATATAAGAGTCTAGAGGCAAGCTTGGGTTCTTGTTTAAAAGGATGTTTGTGTCCAGCTTTCATCTGGTATCTTACACTGAGCTTTTTTGAGCTCTATGCTGTACGTACTTCTAGTACATACTTCGGGCATAGCTTTTTAAAGGGTTAATGACCCTTCAAATGAAAAATACTATGAAATGCTCCTTGGTGCTACCATAAGAGCTCAAATTTTTCCTTCTGTTCTATATCATTTTTCAGGTACACTGTAAAACCAAGTTAGCAGACCTGTTGTACCTGTCTACTTTCTAAAGAGCCATAATTAATGAATCACATGGTTTATTCATATCATATTTGAAAGAAAACTTTTAGCCTGTCTTCCAGCGTTGACGTTGTAAGAAATCTCAATGGATATTTTAAAAGTGTCAAATTTTCTGCATGCAGGGCCATGCAGTACTTTTCAGCTTCACTGAACTGAACAAAGGCAGACCAAGTGTTTTGAGAGCCTTTCATGACACAAATTGAATCCTGCAGCCTCACAAGGTCTGGGTAAATGTCCATCCTTTATGTGCTTACATGAGAGAGACCTCTTAACCTTTGGGTACTCCCCACAATCCTTTCTTATAATCTGAATATAATCCACCAACATAAATATTTTTCTTTCTGTTCATTAAAACATTCTTCAAATACATGAAGTCCATACTGCATAACAGTAACCTTTAGCTGGGCTAAATATACTCTTGCTCAAAAACTGAATTTAATTGGAGCATTTTCTTGGGACTTAGAGTATACGTTTTGTGCCTTTTAGCAGCCTGAATGTGTCAGACTTTTCCCTGTGTCATCAGTTGCTCAGTATATGCGTGCAGGCTTCAGTAGGTCAAAAAGCTGCTCGGAAAAGCTGACAGTGCTTGTACCACTGTGGCCACTCAGCACAGCAGTGTTAGAGTGCTTCTCCCCACAGATCAGATTATTGCCCGGATTTGGATTAGCAAATCACTCTAGCTATAATTTGCCACAAGTCACAGCAGTGGGGGGGATCAGAGGCTGGTAACTTGCCTTCAATCATTTGTGTAAGGCTTCTGCCCAGGCTGTGAAATGAAAGGCTGAGGACGGACAGGGCAGGAAGGACTAAGAACTTGCAGGGCATAATGTAATAAAATAAATGGCTCAGTTCCGATCTAGTGCGCTGTATTACATCTGTGCTTGTCAGGGCTCTGAGCACAGTTCCATGTAATCACTGTCTGGTTTATGCTGAGCCAGCATTCTCACAAAAAGAAAAAAACCAAGATGTGTCCATGGGTGACAACTCTCAACAGAAGATACAAAAATGAAATGACACTTAGAGAAGGAAGGCACTCACGGTTCAGATGTATTGTGGTGTGCCCAGAGGTGTTGATTAAGATGAATGGTCTCTGGCAGCAGGATGGATCCTGGAGCCTCCATCATTTTGCTGCCATGGCGAGCAAGTGGCACATCATGTCAATTGACTCCTGACGCGTTCTCCCTTCACAAAGTCACTTTCATTTGATGCTGCTGGTGTCTGTGGCTGCTGTTGTTTTAAATGGTTATTTATTTCGATTGCAGATGAGCCTTGTGGCCTGGACTGAGGTCAAGCAGAAGCATGTTTATAGCTGTTTTAAGGGAAGCACTGGTACAGAGGGAGTCTGGATCAGATTCCTAGCAAACCACAGACTCCCTCTGTGAGATTATGGGAATTGCTGTTTTCTTCGTTTCCTCGTTTCTGCGTTATCTGTAATATTCTGCAATGAGCCTATCACCACCTATTTTTTACCACCCCCTTCCATCATCTCCAGAGGCTGCTCCTTCTTCGTATCTGCTGGCATATGCAGTCCCTCAAAATCCAATTCCTTCATAATAACCTGGTAGCTTCAATACTCAGAATAATAGACTTTCTAACCGGGATCATTCTAATGGCACCAGAATAGACAAAGCTCCTAGAGCAGCTCTKCTGGGAGACCTGAGGGGATAGTAGCCTTTGGCAGTGGAGTGAGGAGACTTCACAAACAACTTGAATTGACATTGTTCACCTCCTGCACAGCTGTAGCCAGAATGGTGTATGTGGCCCTAATCCAGGAGACTCTCTCTGCTTTGAAAAGTGAACAGTTGAGGATAGCAGAGGTGAGGAAAAAGTACATCAGCAAAAAGATCTGGTTGTGTGCAAAGAAGCAATTCATTATGCTGGAAAGGAAATCAAAGTGGGCTCCTCTTCCTCCTGTGCAAGATAGCAAAGATTGGGCCTGCTTGCTCTCATTTGCTTTTGCTCAGTGTGCCGTAGGAATTAAGCTCCTGTTCTAATGGCAAAGGATTTATCTAGTAGCCCAGTTTGCACTATTTTCTATGTATGTGAGCCCTCTTGTTCACACCGTTACATAGTCCAACTTTTCTACCTTACTGTGCACTTTTCAGTTTTCYGAGACAGTCATCGCCCCTCTGCATCTTTCCTATGCACAAGCCTGATTGTTGCTGGAAGACGTAAAGCTTGTCCTGAAGCTTTAGAAGATGCCGAAAATGAAATGCACTGTCAAGTCCAAGGAGAAACGTCTGCAAATTAAACCATCTTAGTCTATATCCTTTATTCCTCTCCTTGAGAAGGAGAGCATCTAATGTATATGCCATCCATTTCAACCAGTTTGATCTTATTACATTCACTGCACAGGGTGGGTCTGTCTGATCCATCATTAGTATGCTACTCCATATAATTTATATTTCTCTCCTTAGTCTGTGATTAGCGTTATTTTCCAATAAAAAGTAAATAGATTCACTGGTTGCTGCATTTTCAGATATTTTTCATCAAGATTAGGTAACTCCATGCTAAAATGTTTATTCATTTGTTATGTTTATTTTCTAATAGTGCATCTATTAAAGCCAAATACGCAGCCATTAGTATGTAAATTTAACTTGGATGTTTGAACAAACAAGGTATAGCTTGAACTGTGACTTATTGTCTCATTAGTTTTAATGTAATTGAGGATGTATAATGTGTGTGTGTATGCATGTGGAGGTACAATAGATTGATGATGTTGTAGCATAAACATTTTATTGGCATGACTTTGGGAAGGTTGAATTTCTAAGAATGACTTGYGTAGATCATCTTAAATGAATGTCAATAAAACCTTACAGTACTGTATATCATCTCAGGTTTGTCTGTATGCTCTGCAGAACATCGTGAAACTCCTTTTTTTTAGTGTTGGATACTCATGGGAAGCAAGCAAAAATGCCTTCCTCATTGCAGAGATGCTGCACTAAGCTGCACAATTGGATTAGAAATCACTTGATCATCAGGGTGTTATATCTTGTATCATTTGTAGGTAGTGCTGGTATTGAAGCTCTGGGAACCTGAGCCCTCTGGCCCCTGCCAGGCAAAGTACTGAAGCACATGCTGAGCTTTAAACTTGAGAGTAGTCCCATTTAAATCAATGGGATAGCTCCTATGCTCAGTGAAACATAACCCAAATGCCTAAATAGTTTCAGGTCAGAGATCTCTGCGCTTTGTGGGATCCAGCTGGGAGTGATCAGCACCTTGCCGGGCTGAAGCAGTGGAAACTTTCAAAATGGCTATTATAAGCAAGAAGAGTTTAATCTGACAAACCACGAACTTCATTTGCAAAATCTTTGTTCTGAGCTGGTTGTAGGGATCAACACTTGGGTAAAGAAAGTCAACAAGCAAACATCTGGAGAGTAGACAGCACATGAATTCCCTTTCTCAACTAAAGAGAATTGGCTGAAAACAAAGTAAAGAAAGAAGAAAATAGGGGCTCAGAATGAGGAAACAGGATGGACAGTCACATGGGACTGAATACAAAAAACCCCAAACCACTAATAGAAGACAAAGTGAGAGGAAGGTAGAAAAGAGAAGTGCTGTACTTTGGACATTGGGGACAGTATGAAAAAGTTTAAAAGTTTAAAGTTAAGTTTAAGCAAGTTGTGGGGGATGAGACAAAAAGGAGAGAAAGACACAGGGAAGGAGAGTAGTTTTAAGGCAAAAAACTGTTGAGACTGATGCAGAAGTCTTTTTCTAGATAATCAGAAAGTTTTCCTGAGTTTTGTACTGTACCCATCTAGTCTTGATCTCCTTCTGAAAGATCAAGAAGTATGAGTGACCACAAAAATTATGACCACAAGCCATCAAAGCAACTCTGTACTTTTAAGTATTATCATCAGTTTCAAGATGAGTGTGGGGCACTTCAAATTTTGATTCTGTATTTGTGAAACACATAGTGTGTCAGAACCCAGGCCCATGACTAAGGCTGCACTGGAATGATATTCACAGAGTCACAGAATATCCTGAGCTGGAAGGGACCCACAAGGATCATCGAGGTCCAACTCTTGGCCCTGCACAGGACCACCCAAGAATCACTCCATGTGCCTGAGAGAATATTACTGAATCTCTTGGTAAAAATAACTACTGGCAAGGAATGTGGTTCCCAACAAAATCTAGCTACTTGCCCTTTGCAGGTTTTCTTGCATACCTTATTTCCATCCCTCCACCCACCCACTGCGATCTAGTCTCACTGATAGCCTCCCATGGAACCTGAACAAATCAGCAATAGTTTAATTGCTTTCTGCTTGTACTTTTCTAAGTAAATAAAATGAATAAATAAAAAATGTCAATACCCTTTCTGCTTAGATTAGTTAGTGATATTTATCTTATGTACTATCTCCATCTGTTGTCTGCTGAAGTACCAAAGGGCAAAGCAAATCCATTTCATCCATTTAGCAGCCACCYTGATAATAGTCAGATGTACAGAGAAGCGTGTGATATTCATTAGCAAAAAACACTGCACTCTTCCTCTCTTTCACCTATGTTCCTTGAAAATACATGAAGTATTTCTATGTTGTTTTCACAGTCTTAAAATAGTTGAAATCTATCATGTTCATCTCTGTTAACTTGTCTCATCCCAACAGCACACTTAGTCTAAGTGATGGTGACTTGAAGCAATATAGCTAGTTTGAGCTGTTGTCTGTGGATGTTAGGGAGTTTTCTGCTTTGTACACAACTATCCTGGTTGGAATTTGTTTAGAGTGGGTGGAGTATGTGTGTAKATACGTACAGAGAGCAAAAATATTTCATACTTACTTTCAGTTGTCTGTGCTAACACACACTTTAATCACCAATAAAATTTTTATGTAATGGCAGGTAGTTCTAAAACCTGGATGTAATTACGTGTTTCCTCAAATTTTCAGTTATGCGAGAGCTCCAGGGCTTTACTAACAAACCTAGCAAATGCCATGGGGGATTTTGGAAGCTAGCAATGTGAAATACCAGGGTGTCCATCTGGTGGATATCCTCTCTTTAGACAGCAGGTCCAGAGACACCAGTTGAGACTTCTCTYAGTTTGAAGGATTTTGGTGGTTTTGGACTGTTCTCTACTGCTCTTTCTCAGAGCCTTGTTTCTCAGAGTCACGATGAGAAGCATAATTTTTTTGTTCTTTCCCATGTGCTCATGTTTCCATGTACTGTTCTGCTTTGCTATTCCCCATGTACCACAGAAGCTACTTTTGTGAATCAGGGACCCTTTTACCTCTGCAGTTCCTTAAAGCCATATCGGTTCCCTGATCCACTTCTCAGTGTTGCTCCATGCCCTCAGCACAACTGAAGAGACAGCACTTTTGTTTTCAGAGGCAGTATAGAAGGTGAGGGGTGAATATACCCAGCAGGTGTGTCATCAATATGAGAGAAAGACATTCTCAGCAACTGAGAACAGACCACCAGGGGCTTCCTTCCAATTTGTTTTTAAACAAAAAGAAGCTACTATAGCCTTGACTGCATTTTGAGCTCACTTCTACATGATGTAGATAAAAAATGATTTTCCAGTTATGAATGCTGCTGCACTGTACAGTTATTGTCAGTAGAACCATTTTACTGCTGATGTCTTTTTTTTCTAGGCAAAAGCCAATGCACCTCAGTCAAAGTACACCTGATACTATATAAATGATTACTTAGCAAAAACTGCAATAAACTTCAAAAAGCATATGTTACAGTGGTTTGCTGTGATCTCTGAACTTCATATATTTGCAATTTGACTGGTTGAGGCTCTTTGAAACAAATAGCTCACAAATGAGTCATTCCGCTGCTGAATATATCAACCCATCTTTATTGCATCCCAAATGATGAAGTATCATGGTTATACAAAGCGCTTAAATAAGCCATGGAGCAATTTCCAGCACTGATATATATGCTGAAACCCACATTAAATTAATATTAGGTGAAGGAGTAAACCTGGAAATCTAAAATAACAATAGATTTCGCATGGGTTATGTGAAGCTATGAAAACCATCTGCTAGAGGTTTTGACAGGAATCCATATATGTTAAGAGCTTTCAGTCCTGTTGTCTACAATAGTGCGTGGTTAGTAAGAAGGTAACCCTTACACACTTGGCAGCGTTTTTCCGATATTGGTTTAATTACACTGTAATAGAATTCTGATTAGGAGGATGGCACAGGAAGTATTTTGACTTTAGTTTTTGGCCCTGACCTGAGAAGTGAGTCAACTTTCCCTACTCACTAATTCTGTTTTCCATGCTATTTACAACTGTAGTTGTCTTGTCCCTCCTGCCTTGGCATATCTTCTCCAAACTACCTTAGGGTGGAAGGTTCTTCAGGACCGGAGTTATCGTTTTGTGCTCCATATACCTAATGGGACCCTGGTTTCTGGCTGGCAGTCCTAGGTAATTATCACTATCTGAATATCTGCATGCCTGTAGCAGGGTTAAATACATCTCTACATTTATATATTATGCATTTGATGTAAGAATAAAATGTGTCTAAAATGTGCCTAAGCACAGATATGTGAGTACAGGTATCAGCCATACATACAGGTATGTGTTGGTGTGCACGCACAACCACAGAAATATGAAGGGGAAAAAAAAAAGGAGATCTCAAAACTAGTAGGAAATAAGCTCTTATTCTCTTTTCCAGTGTTAGCTAAAAAGATGGGGGTTGTTATACATGAGTTTATTTCATAATTTTTTTATTTTCATAAAGTTTTTTAAACATTTGTGCCAATGTTTTACATGCAAAAGATACACCTTGCAATGGGCTTTTGATAAAGTGATCTTTAAAATCATGCCTAAACCTCTACAGTCATCATCTGCAGCATGATTAGACATTGCAGCTGAGCTGTGGAGTGTCCCTAGGAAATGAGGGCTGGGGAGAACAATCTCTGTGTGTGTGTATGCATGAACAGGAGCACCTTTTGAGTACATGGTGTTAATAAAAAACCCCTGATTTTCAGCTACCACTTCTCTGATCAGAATATGAATTAGGCTACAGAGAATAGCCAAACAACAGAAGGCACAGTTGGGAAGAACTGTATTATTCTTATCATACCCGTCTTCAATTTCCTTCATCTTGCTAGTGTGAGAGACACATGAACCATTGCAGTGACAGCCTAAACCAAAATGTGACGAGTAAGTAATGCTTTGGGGTGCATGTGCTGCAGAGGATTTGGTTTTGCAATTTTAGAAAAATTAATAATGGGAAGAAGTCCCCTCTTTTGAGAATTGCTCACATCCTACTGCCTGTGCACATGTGTTAAATCTAATTGGCATATTTATTCCCACATGTAACCTGTTCTCCTAAATCAGCAATAGTGAACCCATTTTCTGATTCCTGTAAAATAAGGAAAGGCATTAAAGAAATACCTGTTCTGCACCAAGATTCTGCTTGTAGAGATTTAAATGTTCTCTACATTTTGTCATTGCATACTAAAATGCTTATTGTGCTTTTTGTGCTCGATCTGTTCTCATCTTAGGGTTTCTCTGTAGTTTTCTAAGTGTTGTTACTCTTTAACGAGTATAGCTTTAGGAATGCTGAGGGTCTATCTGAGAAAAAAAAATTAAAGGCTTTTTCACCTCTTCTGAGTATTGAAAAAGTAAGTGGAGCTTTTTATTTCTTTTTCTCTCTAGGTTACCTACTGTAATTTAAAGTTAGATATTGGTTTTAGCTTGCTACACTACCCTGGTGTTTTATTACTGAATTTTGAACTTTAGATGTTGTAATTTGTATGAATTTAGTACTTTAAGGTGGGGGAAGCTGTAAGGAAGTGAAGTTGCCTACTCTGGAAACTAAAATACTGCCAAGAGTCATAGAATCACATAATCCTTAAGGATGGAAAAGACCCCTTAGATCATCAAGGCCACTGTTACCACCACTATATTCAGCACTAATCCATGTCCTCAAGTGCCACATCCACCCACCTTTTGAACACTTCTGGGGATAGTGATTCCACCACTTCCCTGGGCAGCCTCTTCCAATGCCACTTGGGCACTTTTCCGAAGTCAAGAAGGAAACCCAGCTCTTTCAGTGGTACTGGAAATCATATGAATGTTTCAAAACCACCAGTAACCTCCTCAGGTAAACATGGCAAGGCAGTACAAATTACCTCACATCTGGGAAGTGTAGAAAAATGAGGACATTCCCTTGTGTGTAGCAATGTCCAGGGCATTATGAGAAGTTACATCTGGCCGAGAAATACGAAGCATCATTTCTGTTGTATTGGAAATCTCTATGCTTTTTAGGAAGCAGGGAGAAAAAAGAAGTACAGCTTGTTAGGTTAGGTGGGAAGAAGGACTTCTTCAGGTGTTCTGTGTGCTTGTAAGATTTGTGATGCCAGCTTATTTTGGTGTAAGTCACATTCAGGTGTTCTGGAGATCGTGCAGTTTAAACAGTAACTCTCTGGAATGGTGAATTTAATGAGCAGAAAAGGAAATACAATCAACAGTGTTTTATATGAGGTTTTTCATCTAAGCTGAAATAAAATATTGGGTGCACTTTGTTTCCAGTGTTATGCTATGTATTTGGAAGAAATACATCTTCATATTGCTGCAGTCTCTTTCTAAATACTTGCATTGTTTATTCAGATATAACTCTTTTATATGAATGTTGATGGGTGCAGTATTTTACCCCACTGAGCTATCTATCTCAGCACTATTATTAAGCATAATGAGAAAAAATATACAAAAACCAAACCATCAGAAAGAAGGAAACCTGACTTCTGAGTGTGGCAAACACTGAATGCCTGCAGCAACCAATGCCTTCTGCAGGAATTGCAGGTGCTCAGCACTGCTGAAGAGGAAATTCTTAGTATAGGCTGAGAAGTTTGGTTTCTGCTGACTTATACCAGCTCATTACCTGTTCCTTGCAGGCATGGCAGGTATTTTTTTTAGAGAAATGCAGGACTCATACGGTTGATTTATTCATTGATGGTTTGTTTCCTGAGATTTCTGTCTTCTCTTCTTTTTACCCTTGCTAGTGATTTTGCCTGTGGGGTGGGATATTTGGGTAGGAAGGACTGACAGAATATGGACAGCTGGTGCAAAAGGCAGTCATAAGTGTTAATTATTAAGTTTGATGTGAGAATCCACTTTTCCATTTTGGTCATTCTAAATCACTGGATTCCTTCCCCAGGACATAAGCTTGCTCATTTTCTATAGATGACACCACAACATAATAAGGATTGTCCCATCTGTTCCACTTTGTGTCACATCAGTTCTGTGGTAGCAACTGCTCAATTGGAAAAGTGATAACAGAAAAAGCATTTCTCAGTTTTTAGTTGTTTTGCAGTGATATATCTGTGATTGAAATGAGAGAAGATTAGCACCATGAAACCAACTAGCTCAGTAGGCCATCAGCTGGGAGGTTGGGCAAGAAGTATGAGGAAAATGCATATTTTTCCACAGTGGACATAGAACTCCTGTAGGAAAATGTCAGGCTAATCTCTTCTTCACCCTGATGCTTTCTGAAGGGGTTTTGAGATGTGGGAGTGAGTAGTAGAGACCCATCCCTTTTGGTGATTCTCCCTGTGACCCCTATTCTATTCTGTGGAAATAAGAAATCATTTTTGCCTTATTAAGCACAGAGCATGGAGTCCATCACTGGTATTTAGGAATAATTTATATTTATCTTTTGGTGGATTTTATAATCGTATCACAAGAAGCAAAGCATATCCAAATGCCCAAGGGAGCAGGTATCTGGAAATCTCTCTGCTGTGTACATGATAACATCCCTGCTTTTAATAGGATTAGGTCAATCCTTTCATCTTTTTTATGTCTTTCCTGATTTTCTTTCAATTCCTTATTAATCATATAAAAATAGCCTTTTCGGTGGCAATAGAAGTGATCTTTTTGTGTCTGGAAAGCTTCTCAAAAGCCATGTACTGTTTCTTGGCTTTCTGACCACAGGTCAGTTTGAAATGTGTATTTCCACTCAGAGAAATGTATTGTGAGTTTAAACTTGAAGCATTTTTCATGACAAATTTAAACAAGCTTGACTTTAAAATAAAGTTCTTGCATTTTAATATAATATTGTAAGAACACAGTGTCCCTTTCCAGTGGGACTGCAGAGGTTTGGTAACTAGCATTACTTTTGGGTGAACGTGTGTAAAGGCAAGCTTTCTATTCACTCGTTCTGCCACAGCACCAGTTCTCTTGTGCACTCTTCCGGGTGCTTGGAAAAGGTAGAACAGCTGTTACACATCTCAGTTTTTTCAGTGTCATATTAGGTATCGACTTTCCTTGTCAGGCAGGTGCCTCTATATAAACTGTAACTTTTAGCATGCAAGAAGGGTTGTTCCTGTGCTTGTGCACATGTGTGTGCATTTATGATGAATCTTCAGGGGGTTTTCCTGAACAGAGGTGCTTGACTACCTTTGGAAAAGTTGACTAAGTGGGATGATATGAAGAGCTACCTAGTGACTGCTTAGGCAGAATATAAGCAATTAAACTCTTTCTTGTTTTGCACCTTTTGTAACATTCAGGTAGTTGTTTTGTTGTAGAAGGCAATCAGGTTGGTCAAGCATGATTTCCTGTAGTGAATCCATGCTGTCTACTGATCACCTTCTTGTCTTCCATGTGGATAGAGATGGCCTCCTGAACGAGGCACTTCATCAGCTTTCCAATTCTTGAGGTGATGCTGACTGGCCAGTAGTTCCCTGCATCCTCCTTCTTGCACGTTTTGGAGACTGAGGTGACATTTGCTCTCTTCCACTCCTCAGACACCTCTCCTGATCTCCATGATCTTTCAAAGATGATAATGAGTGGCCTCACAGTGGTGTCCAACAGCTCTCTCAGCACTTGTGGATGCATCCCCTCAGGGCCCATGGGTCTGTGGATGTCAAGTTTGCCTAGGTGTTCTCTAACCCAATCCTCCTTGTCTAAGTGAAAGTCTTCCTTTCAAGATTCCTTTACCCCAGTCTCCTGGGTCAGAGATCTCTGCAGGCTGGTCTTGTCAATGCAGACTGATGCAAAGAAGGCGTTTAGCAATTCTGCCTTCTCTGTGCCTCCCTGTTACCAGAGAATGAATGTTTCACCTTTGACAACAATTTCATTTACTGTGTTTCTTAAAAACATTGTTTGCTTTCTTATATTTTCTATAAGGTACTTCCTGTATTTCCATAATTCCATGATTGTTTTTCCTCAGGGATGAAGGAGGTATAGGCAAAGAGTGCTTTGCCAAGATGAGGAACAGCAATGACTTGTAACCCAGTGCTGTTTTGTTGTGCAGACTGCTGCTGACAACAAAGTCRGTCCTTCTGCCAAATGTATGATTTTCTCCAAGGTAATGATCTCTAGAGTGCAGTCTGACTTCCCTCCACTTTTTTCACCCCTATAAGGTGCTGTGAACTGCACTAGGTGAAGTGGAAACTGGGATGTTATTTGATTGATTTGACCTGTGGGTGTGTGTTGGCAAGTCCAGTCAGCCTCAGTGTCGTAGGCAAATGCTCCTTGTGGCTGGTGGCAGCTTTTGCTTGGGTTCTTGCAAAAAAACAAACAAAAGAGCAACGTCAGAAGCAGGGCTATTAAACACAGCTTAGAAATCAAACATCTACATCAACCATGACAAATTAAAACCTTTAGGAATGGAAAGAAACCAGGCTAGTTAGAAAGTAAAAAGGGAGGAAAATACAGGTGGCTGTGGGACCGTTTGGGCAATCCTTTCCTTTCCCCCAGCCCTAAAACCTGTAGAAGACTTGATTGCATMGTGCTGCTGCCAAACCTAAGAGGCGTTATGTCTAAGTTGGTGTACACCCAGTTCTTTTCAGTAGTTCAGCATCTTTATGCTGTCCTTCATGCTTGTTTTAAGATGAGAAATCACCAAACTAGAAAAAGAATGGAGGTTTGGCTTGGTAATATTGTCATTACCAGAATGCCATGAAAGAACCAATTTTCTTAAAGAGAGAAGACCTGTTGTGCTATATGTAACCCTCCAGCTCAAGTGTGCTGTCTCCCATGATGGCAAACAGCAAGTGCTTGGTGAAGAGTAGAGCAGGTATGAAAACAGTGTGATCCTCCTCTACTTTTACTGCCTGCTTGAAGCCATGAAAGAGCTGCTGAACTGAAAATGCACTTGGATTGCTCTGTTTAGTAGTGAGGAAAGGATCTGTCCACGATGAATTTGTTTAGTCCCTTTTGTTTTCAGGTAACAGGTCCTCAGTCATAGTGTGCACACTGTGGGAGAAAAATGCACCCTTAGTTCATGTGAAACCTGATTGTAACCTCCTTTGCTCTGTCTCTTTTCCCTTTGCTTCTGTGAGAAATTGTGAAGGGTGTTTCCCTTTCCACACTGAATGAATTAGTGGCTTGAAGCCTTGTTCAAACGAAGGATAGAGCATTCTCATCCATGTACAAAGAAAACCTCTTCCACTCAGAATGATCCATGTACAAGCAGTGTGCCTGAAATCCATGGAGCACCTGATGTTCCCATGAACATATGGTTTTCCCTGTACCTGTATGTGAGCTTTTCAAAGTTAAGAACTCTGTTGGGGCGAGCAGACTGCGGTCCAAAAAGGGCTGATCATACTTCTGTGTTCATTCTCTAAAAAACTCAGAGCATGACTTGATGCTAACATGCTTCTGCCATTCCCTGGAGGAGGATAGAGCGGTGCATTGATCCCAGACTAGTCCATTTGCTTTGGTTTTAGGAGCTTAATCCCAGAACATATTTTATATCTGCCTATCAGACTTTATGGTAGTTCTCTGTTGAAATGTCTCCATTTCTTCCTTTGAAGATGCATGTGTGTGTGTTTACACATAAAAATGTATATGTGTGTGTGTGTGTACATGTATGAATATATAGAACTTACTATATAGAACTAAGAAAAAAATTGATTTGGTGAAGGGAGGGTAGAAAACTTATAATGATGGGCAGCATTGTGAATGAATTTTAAGCCATGGCAGCCAAGAAATTCAAAGTTATGTTCCCTGCAGCAACTGTAATTTGTTTACGCTGGTCATAAATACGAAAGTGTAAATCTGGGAGCATACACACTAATACAGGAAACTTCATTATGTGCAAGGAGGGTAAGTTACTGCTGTAAATTTGCAAATTTGAATTTCATGCCTGTTACGTGTTTAAATTTCCTATGATAACACTGAATTAATGTAGTTTCGCCATGGAATATATCAAGAAAGGCTTAGTTATACAGGGCTGTAGTTTTCATTTTGATGAGAATATGATGTTGCATTAAAACGGTATAGTTTATGTAGATATTTCTCCAAAACATGGGCAATACAGGACTGTTAAAGCTTGACAGCCACGATGCTGCTAAGTCTCATATTTTTCTGACTTAGACTCGTGATGGCAGTAAAGCATGGCTGACTTTTTAATAGCTTGGCTGCTGTGGAGCTGCTAACCCAGTTTCTGGTACGTGTCGTCGTTAACCTTGCATTTGTGTCGCTGCTGTCAAAATACAAGTATAGCCTTTTCCTCTGCTGTATTTGTCACTTGTTTGTTTTGTCCCATCTACAGCCAGCAGCAGGGAAGGAAGGGAGTGAGCAGCCACAGCACAAAACTTCTCCTGTCCCTTCGCGATGTTGCACTCTTTGTTACTGCATCTGGAGAAAAGTGGCTTTTTTTCCTAATGACTAAAATGAGAAGTGCTGGTGTTCACCCTGTTTTTTGGCACTCTGGCCTAAAGACACTTCATGGCCTTGTGTGGGTTATTCACTGGCACTGTCTGTGCATTATCCCCAGCTGGTTTTCCTCCAGAGCTGGGGGTTCTGCCGTGTGTTGTATTTTCTCTCCTCTGCAGCTGTGAGGTATCTGGTTCCAGCCTAGTTGATGATCCTTTGCTGTGTGTGGATGAACAGATACTACTCTTACAGTAACCACTTGATTCCTGCTGCCAGAGCGTCTGGCGGGAGTGCCCTGCTGTGGCAACATACGCAGAGCCCAAGTGTTTGCTATTTTATGCTGACAAATGAGTTCTGATGGATCCCGTTGCTGCTTAAGACGGCTGTCCCCCAATGACTCAAGCTGCTGCAATTCATCCAGTACATATCAGTGTAAACCAATGAGAGGGCAATTTTCAGCTGGCTACAGCAGGCGGAGTAGTTCCTCCAGTGGTGGAGGAACAGGCCCATGTTTGTTTTATCAGCTGCTGCAGGGGCAGTAATCTCAGACAGAAAGGCAGAGCAGAGAGGTGGGGATGAGGAGTACCCTAAATTATCACAAACCCATATAGAGGAGTCACAACACTATGTTTTCAGTGGTGCACTCCTCAGGTAAATCTAGGCATGGGCAAGGCAGGCTGGCAGAGCAGATTATAGCACTGATGTCCAACTACTCATTTTTGTACTAAAATTAGCATCCTGAAAGGGAAAAGCTTGCAGTTTTAGAAAGTACTTGGCATATTTATTAGCCGGAGAAGGAATTGTGACTAATGATTAGTAAACATGTATCATTTTGGGTGCATTTTATTATTAAAAAAAAATTATCGTAATTCAGCAATCCTAAATGCTTTGACCTTGAGTGATTGAAAAATGCGATGTCATTATTTGCAATATTTCCTACAAGATAGGTTCAGTGGAGTCCTATAGGTATAATTTCTGGGAAGGCACTCTTGTTTTCCGAGGCTGTTGAAAAATGTCAAAGATAGTACACTGCAGTGTTCGAAATGGAAAGTAAACAGAACATTTAAAGTAGCACTGTGGTGGCAAAGCTCTGATGGAACCAAAAGGAAGGGCACAGAAATGTCTGTGCATCAGCAGTTCTGTCTGACACACTTGGCCAGTGCCCTGCAGCAGCACTCTGCAGGTGGGATCAGTTCTACCATTTCCTAAACCGCTTTTCAGTTCCTCGGAAACCTAATGGGGTTGATCAGGGAGTGGAAGGAGGAACACCAGTGCTTCCAGGCTTGGGTAACATGCTAGGGTTCAGCCAACACACAGACTGCAGAGCCAGATGGTGTCCTGTTAGCTTCTCCGAGCAATTGTGCTGGAGCACTCCTGAGCCACGAAGATGATGTAGCTGGAAGTGGTGGCTGGAGGTGACAGCAGAGTAGAAGACTTAGTGGGAAGAACACATTGCTCTCAAGGGAAGCCTTTAAAATGTCTGTAAATTCGTAAGGAAATGGTCTCCAGCGTTGGCCTTTGCCTTGAACTCGGAAAAGGATCAAAGTCAGTGGACTTTAGACATGTCAGTTGTTAAAGAGCAGGAGAGTTTAGAAAGGATCAAAGAATGCCAAAGGCATCTGTTGGACCACAGTGTGTATTTGCTGGAGTGGCTGAATACAAACTTAGGAACTTCATTTTGACTTGCCAATTGGAGACTTTTTCAGTGGCCAATTCGCATTTTAGGTGTAGCTAATAAAGTATTATGTGGCTCATGTAGCTCTACAACAAACAGATCGATACATTTGAGAACTAGGAATTTTATCCTTATACTAACTTTAGTGTTGATATAAGACTTACTGCAATGATATTGACTGCAGCCAGGTGGTGAAGGGACAGTATAATACAGGATTATTGCCTTGCTTTTTACCATGAAAGATTTTTCTGCATTACAAGGCTCTGAGAAAAGATTAGTACCTAATAATAAAAAAGTTATGCTTATGTTATATTTTAAGCATTTGTCCTTCCAGTCTTTGTAACACACACAAGCACACACACACAACATTACAACAATTCTGTATCCAGGCTAGCGACACCAGAGAGAAAAAGCTGCACACACAAGGAATTAATTCACTGCTTCCCACGGGCAGGTGGGTGTTCGGTCATCTCTGGGAGAGTAGGGCCCCATCACATGTGATGGTTACTTGGGAAGACAAACGCCCTCACGCCACATGTTCCCCCTCCTCCCCCCACATCATATACTGAGCATAATGTCATATGGTCTGGAATATCCCTTTGGTCATTTTGGGTCACCTGTCCTGGTTGTGTGTCCTCCCAACTTCCTCGCCAGCATGGCAGTACGAAAAGTAGAAAAGGCCTTGGTGCCGTGCAAACACTGCTCAGCAATAGCAAAAGTATTTATATTATCAGTTTGTTCAGCACAAATCCAAAACATAGCCCTGTACTAGCCTTTGTGAAGACAATTGAGTTACTGAGTTACTTGAATATGTAATTATTTTTCTTTAGTGTCCTGGAACCTGCGTCAATGGAAGTAGGTGCCCGGTCATGCTTAGGCTCATGAGCCACATCTTCTGGTTGAATAATTAAGTGTCGTGAACTGGGATTCAGTGAGTTTTGGATTAGTCCCCCCAAGCTTTGGAGTGTGTTCAATATATTCCTGAAATATAGCAGTGGTAAATATAGTGGTAGATAGGGATGAGATGAGAATATAGGAATGTACTGCAGGATTGTAACTTTATTTACACTAACTCCTGTATCAGGTTGTTGTCTGAGGAGCATCTCCAGCATTTGCCACTGTGACTTTTGTGTAGCAAAAACATTTGCATTTCATTCATTAGTGTTTTATCAAAAGCTCTTTTGCAATGGATTTGTTGTGCAACTTTCCTTTTTTAATTTGATGTAGAGGATATGAATTCATTTGACAACTTTATTCCTTTAAGTTCAATAATCATTTGCAATTCACAATTTATTTGCTGGGGGGGAGTACTTTAAAACTTGCACTGTATTCCTTATCAGATATTTATTGACTAGTTTACACTCTACAGAACAGTATTTGAGTAAATCAGAATGCTGTAAACTTGCCTTATTAACGGGTTTATTGCTTTAGCAGGTACGCACTTAGGTTTCCACTGCTCCATCATAAAACATTCCCAGCCATGGAATACATTTTTGAGTGAGATATTATATTGTAGAGACCAAGGTGTACACATAGGATGTCTTATACATATAAACAAAATAGTAAAAAAGATGTTTTCTCCTGCAGTCTTCAACAACCTTGTGCAAAAGTACTTTTTTCAACTGCAGGGAATTAATGCAAGGCAGAAGTAAGATACTGTATGACCTAGAGGTCAGGAAAGGAGAGCATTACCATTTTCTGTTCTTCAAGGGGAGAAACACCTCACCAAAGGTGAGAACTGAAACCCATTGGGTCCAGGAAAGTTTCATCAAGACTGAAAAGTTAATAATTGTCTGGTTTTGTTTCTCTTTCTCTTCCTGTTTTTGCAAATAACAAGTTACACTGTCTGCCCACAAGATGAAGTCTTTATGTCTGCAGCAAAGATGTCCCTTTATGATTTAAAAGCCTGTTGTGGTACTTGTGGAATGAATAATTATGTTAACAGCAATACTTTGTTGTTGTTGTAGATGTTTGGGTGTCTATAAAAACCACTGGAAAGTGAACTGTTCCCTCTTTTTAAGCCAAAGTGTGTTTGTTATTATAACATTTTATTAAGAAGGTGTCTACTGGTAAGACTTTCTCAGAAATTAGACAGTACAAATAATAAACATGTTGTGTAATATAAGAATCCTATAAAATACATATAAGTTTCATGCCTGAATGTGATAAGAATTTTTGAATCTGCAAAAAGTCTGAAAATGCTTTTAAAACGTGCAATTCTACCCAGTGAAAAATCACCTTACAATTATCTCTTCCTTTTAAACAACTCTGATCCAAAAGTGTGTTCAGGGTCATAAATGCTGATTTTAGCAAATAAAATAAGTTTTTTCTTCTGAATGAATAAATCAAAGTTGTTATGAGGGCATCTTTAAAAGACATTTTCTAGTATAAAAATCTTCCATCTCAGTTGTTTATGAGGTCAGTTTGCACTTCAGAAAGCATTTCAGAAAGCCTCCAAACTGTGTACTCTGTGTGTTATGCAAGTTCAGAACAGTTATAGATATACTTATCAAGTCCAGCCACGTATAAAGGTATGTTTTAAATTTTTTTTTAGCCACTCAGCAGATATCCACCTTTGATCAATGATATCTCCTTTTGGCTGCCTTCTGAGACATACTCTAAGAATGATTTCTATGATTTGGTTCGAACCATTGGTGGAGACTTGATAGAAAAGGTTGTCCTACTGGATGAATTTGCCCATCCAAAGTAAGTAAAAATTTTAACACCTTTTTCCCCATAGTCACAATATAGTCTATGAATATTTTGGTTCTGTATACCAAGAAATTTTTGATTCTTCTGGTGTTTCCACATTTCATTTTTTAGCCCTGAAACCTTTTTACAGCAAAAATTAACTATTTTTACTTTAAAAATATACTACCTATTTTTCAGTTTTGTACTAGTACTGTGCTCCTGGTATTCAGACTACCCCAATGCCTTGTGCTCAGTTAGTGACAGCAACAGTGAACAACTGCCTTCCTCAAAAGATCTGGCAGTGCGTGACACTCCTGTCCAAAACATGTCTGATAGCCTAGCCCTGCTCTTTGCTGAGTGACTGATGTTTGTCTCCTTGTTCTCTGCCTTTCTTCTTCTAGTCCTGACACACTAGTAGACCTTTACTATAATGTCAAGGCTAATAATGGTTTGTTGCACAATGCTATTGTTGGTGTTCAACAGGGAGAAAAAAAAAAAAAAGACCTTGTTCCTTTCTTTCTGACACTTATTTATATGCTGTTGAACAATCTCTCAGGCTTCAGAACACCTTATGGATGTAGCAGTACTGACATGACCATGGAGTACAGCACAGGGTACTTGTGCAACTGGTGCTAACAGTTGCCTCAAAAACTGATAAATATCAGCTATTACATATGCACAGTTTTTCAATTTGCTGTTTCCAAATCAAGAAGTAGATAACCTTCTGGCTACCTAGCTTTCTAAAACTGAGGTTTAAGATAATTTATCTTCTTTGAGACATTTTTTAGTGCTATAGAAAGGCAGATAATAAACCTTTTTTGAAGATGACAGGAAAATGCTTCATGTTGTGCTCTGATACCTATAGATTTTTTATTTTCCTCGTTCTACATCCAGGTATTTAACCAGATTGTTCTATTGAATTTGATGTGTGATGCAGACCAGATGAATAGATTGTTCTATGGCCTAGTTTTCATGGTGGTTCTGTGGATGTTTATTTTCTGTTTTTTTTTCCTTTTAACCCCTTTTTTGTGGTGTTATATGAGACTGTTTCTGCTGTATGAAGAAACAGAAATGCTAATGAAATTTGTGTGGGCATCTGAAAGCTTTGAGTCATTAGTTCTTGAGTGGTTTTCACGTGCAAATCATGCAAAAGGATCTTAACCCTATACCCAAGATGGTGTGTGCAGCAGGGGAATATAGGCTAGGATAAGATAATGAGTACTATTCATTGTGAAGAACAAAAAGACTGTATCTTTCCGGGAAATCGAAAAGCCAATTTCTTGCAGGTATGGATAACTTCTTATTGTCACTTGGAGTGCACCATGGTATCAGTTAGCACAAGTACGTAGACATTGAAGGCTGCTCACACAGATCCTGCTGTCTTCTATCCTGATGGTTCTGATATGGTACAGTCAAGATTTTTTTAAAAAAATTGGGTTGTTGAACCCCTTTCTGGGACTGGTCCTTCCATTCATTCATGCTGAGTATTTATTGTATGTGTAACACCTTTGTGCTCATTGCCACTTTTTGTATACATTTTCTCTGGTGATACCAAACAAGCAATTATCTTTGTTGTTACATCATCTCTTGGGGGAAATCCTGTGTTGTGTAAGCAGCTCTTCCAAGACTGAAAGTTTGGAGAAATCTTGTTCCCTACTCCCTCAAACAGAGGCAGTGTTATTCTTGGCATCTTACTGAAGAAATCCACACACAGTGTGAGGGCCTGCCAGCAGCACTACATCAGTCATGGCTCAAGTCACAGATTATGCTTCTCTTGTTTACTGAGAATATTGCCTTCCATACTAGTTGAGTGGTGAGGTAGGGACAGGATTCACTACTCTGGGTTTCTACTACATGTGTTTTCTGCTTTGATATGCTTTGACACATGTGGAACATATACCAGGGATGACAGTTGTTCCTCCTCAAGGAATACACCTCTGGTTCCCTCTGTGACTTCTGCAAATAGATGGGAAGGATGATTGCTCACAGAGAGATGTCACACAGATTTAGGACTCGACTAGTTTTGTTCTCTAAAACCATTAAAACCTCACTCAGCAAACATCCAAATATGTTTTGACACTACAAGGAGGAAAAATTTCTCACATTCATGTCTGAAGAATTTGGTAGGTGACACTAATGGATTGTTGGTAAGTGATGTTGTAGTCCTCTTAGTTTGTTCACCTGCAACAACAGTAAAAGAACTCTTTTAAAATGTCCCATTAAAAATCAGTAGCTCCAAGGTGATTATCTACTGCATTAAGAAAAGAATCATAAATAAAAACTATAATGTAATGGTTACTGTGCCCTTTCTTCTTAGAACAAGATGTGTACAGATATGTAAACTTTTGAGAACTGATGGTGTAAGCCACATAAGTAATTTTGTTTGATTTCTAAAGGCTTTGGAAGACTGACTTTTTGAAAAGAGTTTTCTACTTAGTCTTAATTCCTAGATAATAGTCTTGTTATAGGAATGATACAGTGGCTTCTTTAATTCAGTGTTGCAGAAAAGTCTCTGGGCACAGAAATTAAGAGATCCTCAGTGTTGCTGTAGATCTGTATGTTACAGATCTAGGTACTTGTCATCATTATCTTGAATTTGTAGTGAATCTGCTGTGGAGGATGGGAGAAAAGTACCTAGGATTGGAGAACCTGCAGTGCTGCTGTTTTGAATGTTAGTTACTTACAAGCAGTTTAATAATTTCATGCTTGTAGTTAATCGCTTCTRAAATTTAAAATTCAGATTTTTTTAATCCTTTAAAAATACCAGTTTCATGAGGAATTAGGACATTAGGTAGTCTTATTTTCTTTCTTAAACTACTTTTCTTAGTTATAGGACTATAAAGATCAGAAAACAGAAAATGTTATACAAATAAAACTAATTTATAACACAGAAAGAGGTCTTTAAATTAAGATCCTTTATAGAGGCTGTCTGTGTAATACTGCATAGTTGCCTTTTCTGTGGTTCAAAAACCTTTCAGGGTTTCATTGGGCTTTGGACTGATACCTGCACTCCAGTACACTGCAATTATGGTGTGTATTAGCAGTGAAAATATATTTCTCTACAGGGAAAAGGAAAGTGGGAGTGGGAAAAAGCATGAGACAAGTAATTGTTTAAGCAAGGAAGAGATGCCTGAAATTGAGTAAATCTTGATTATCTGCTTTGTAAGGTGATAATGTTGAGACAACTTTTAGGGAAGCACAGGCAATTAAAAGATACAGCAGAAAGGAGTCTCATTGCTGAAAAGCACAAATTTAGGAGAATGCCAAGTTGCTGTGCCGGAGTAATTACAACTGTTCCAGCCTAAAGACATCTCAGGTAAACTTAACTAAACAAAAAACAATACACAGCATTGAGGTAAACTGACTAATGTGTGATGTGTGACACAGCCAGGGTTTAACTTCATCCAAGATGAATAATGCAAAACATGGGTGTAATACACCTGTTATTCAGGTATATAAAGAATCAGTCAGCATATGTGAAGAAAAAGTTGTGACTTTGCTAAGTGCCAAGGAAACTGAGTGAAACTCTGGTGGTTTTGGCAAGAACAGGAGCAGGGCATCTGTAAGGCAAGTAGAATAGAGAAGAAGTGTCCCTTTGCAGTGAGCAAAACGTTTTCCAAATCCATCTTGTGGATTTCAGCTATTTTTGCTTGATGCATTAGTTTCAAACAGTTAGACTTTCATACATTTGGTAGTATATTTCTCTGTGCATAATGTGTGAAGTCAGTTCACTGTGACTTGCCTGGAGTTGTCAGATGCTGCATGAGCCATGTAACCAGACACCGGAAGGCAGTGGCACTGTTTCTGCTACCTGACTGAATTATTTCTTTCAAATCCTTGGAGATCTTTAAGGACCTTTAAGCATTGCTGTGCAAATATATGGTGAGTGAGGATTTGTAGCTGACATTTTCCCCCTTGGAACATTTTAGTGAACAAACATTTGCAAAAACAAAGAGAATGTTTTGGACTATGTTGATACTAAAGGGAGAAAAGAAAGTCAGGGATTTTCCCCTTACGTTTTGCAACGGCTCTTGTACCCTCTGTATCTTTAAGTTCAGGCCCTCTACTACTCAGCTTGTCTGAGCTGTCTAATCAATACAAATAACCTTCAGAAATTAAATCAGAAAGTCATCTCTTTTTCAGTGGTCAAGACTTCTCCATTTTGGAAAGGAAACAGGTTTCACAAGAAAAAAAAAGGGGTGGCTGAATGGCAGTCAAAAGGTGGAAGGGTCTCTGCCCACTGTGAATAAGCAAATCAAAACTGCTGCCAGGCAGAGAATCCCAGGAAGAGCAGTGTCTTGCATTTCAGTGACATTCAGATAAGTACTGTGGCTATTCACATTTCAGGGATGATAATGATTTTCAGGGATTTCAGGGATGGTAATGAAAGTATATGTGGCCAAAATAACAGAGGAAATACTGGTTAATCACACATGGTAGAATAAATGGTAGAAGTGGCACAAGACATTTGTGACCCAAGTTGTCCCTGATGAAGAGTCTGGGGGTGAGTACCTGTCCCCTACAATGCAGCATCAAAAAGAGAATACAGAAATGCTGTTTATATTTGCTTTAGGGCAAGCCCTGCAAATGTGTTTTTCACCTTTGCATGCCATGTTTCTCTTCTGTATGGTACTTTGTGTAATCCTGTCAGGTGTGATGGCCTCACATCTTCATTCTGAAAATTTATTTTATGCATTTTGCAGTAACATTATTTTCCTATCGATCTTTTAAAGATAGTTACTAAAATTTCTGTTTTGTTGGAAAGATAAGGGAAGTAAGGAAGGGTATGGCTCCACATCTTCCTTTTGCAAGGAAGATACATAGGTAGGCTGAAAAAGTTATACAAAACTGTGATCAAGAAATGCACTGTGTCCTCAGTGGTACTTAAGAGGTAAATTTTTAATCAGAGCATCTAAAAATACTCTGAAAAGGCAGGGTGGAGACAGTAAGGGGGAAAAATTGATTTGCTGCATTTTGACGGCTATGCTGTTAAAAATATAAGTGGGGAATAGGTAAGGAAGGATTTATTCTTGCCTTTGAGTCAATTACTTGCACACTTCTGGGGTGAGATCTGCACATTTGTCACAGTCTGTTAAATGAAGTGAGAGGAAATGTATTGGCTGCTGTGAGGGAGGAAGGTAGGTGCACTGTGGCACCATCTTTAGAGACTTTGGGAGTACTCAGATGACCTGTGTCTCTTCTTTTCCAAGCAGTAAAAGGAACAGATATGACAGCAAGGAGTCAGATTCTATTGACTGCTGTGTTGTGTCAATGCACGCCCCCAGCTCCTTGTTAGTATATAGAAACTACAATGTAAGAACATCACTTTCCAGATGCCAGATTTTGCACTTTTCCTTATCTACATGTGGATAAAATAAAATACTTTTAGGTCTGGTTTATTTATTAAAGCTGGCTTGGTTTTGTCTTGCTTCTGGAACAGGTGAATTAAGCAGAATAATTTTGAAGTGCTGCTTGCTGCTAGTATTACACAAATTAAAACAATCAATTCAGTCCCCAAACACCTTGTTGTTCTTCAGCCTGAGCACTTTGCAATTTGCTGAGGGATTCTTTGAGATTACCTTTAACTGCTGAACTGGCAAAGTCCCAGCAGCAGCTTCTCTGCAGAAAAAAAACCCAGGAGCTGCTTTTGACAGTAGCTAGCAGAGGATTGGTTTTCAATTAATGAACAACATTCTCCAGCTCTGGATTTTTTTTCTTCTCATTTGRTCACATGAATGTAAGACTATAATATTTTTGAAGCAGATTAACTGTTCATGGGAGGCCCTGTCAGAGGATTCTCATTCACTTCTGAGCCCTTCTTCAGCTGTCACAGTAGAGCATAACCATATAGTGGCTAGTTAAAACACTACAGTAGTACTCCCAGTCCATCTTCTCTCTTTTCCCTCTCTTGTCCCAACCAGGATCAGAGTCACCTGGTTTGTCTTGAGAATAAGAACCTTTTCTGCCCTTCCTGCTGCAGTCATGCTGATCGCAAGGTTGTCCACATGTGTCGGAGCAATGCCAAGCACAAATACAGGCTGGGCRGAGAATGGCTTGAGAGCAGCCCTGCAGAGAAGGATTTGGGGTGTTGGTTGATGAAAAACTCAACATGACCTGGCAATGTGCTCTCACAGCCCAGAAAGCCCATGGAATCCTGAGCTGCATCAAAAGCAGTGTGACCAGCGGGGTGAGGGAGGGGATTTTGCCCCTTTATTCTGCCCTTCTGAGACCCCACCTGGAGTTCTGCATCCAGCTCTGGGCCCCCCAACATAAGAAAGATGTGGATCTGTTGGAGCAAGTCCAGAGCAGGGCCACAAAGGTGCTCAGAGGGCTGGAGCACGTCTCCTATGAAGTCAGGCTGAGAGAGTTGGAACTGTTCAGTCTTSAGAAGGGAAGGCTCCGGGGAGACCTTAGAGCACCTTGCAGTACCTAAAGGGGGCCTGCAAGAGAGCTAGAGGGGGACTTTTTATGAGGGCGTTTAGTGACAGGACAAGAGAGAATGGCTTTAAAATGAAAGAGGCTAAGTTTAGATTAGAAAGAAATTTTAAGTGGTGAGGCACTGGAACAGGTTGCTCAGAGAAGTTACGGATGCCCCGTTGTGAGAGACTGGACTGTTAATGGTTAATGACTCAAACAATTGACCACTTCACCACCCAGGTGCAGAGGGGGGAGTGTACACCCATCACCAGAGACTACAGCTGAGTGTTTGACAAGATAAGGGAAGAGTCTTGTAAGAGGCAAAYCCTGCAAAGTGGGATAGTGCTTTTTATCATGCCGAAGTCCTTACACAAGCGGCTTAGCTCCCTTCCCTTCAGAGAAGTACCAGTACATTGACACATAGCTTGAAGGTATCTATCCCTGCTGCTCACCCATAGTTGCTGTAACATCTTAGAAGGTGTCATGAACCATCAAAGACTCCTGAAGTGTCCCCTGATCCAAAGTATTACATCATCCAGTGTAAAACTCCCCACTCTCAGAGGAGGTACCTGGGCGTTCCCACCTGAACCTGAGCGAGTATAAACCTATGGACCCTGTGTTTTGTGGGCTTCCCCACCTCTGATGGAGGTGGCCACCACCACTGAGAAGGTCAGAAGAAGAGGACCAATGGGATGCCGGCAGGATCCAGCGTGGTGATATTTTTTGTCTGTCAGTCTCCTTCTCTCCCCTGCCTCTCTTTTCCTATTTCTTTCTATCTCTCCCTCTCTACCTCACATTTACTGTTAAACAAAAATCTGTACTATGGACTTCAGCATATGGTCTTGTTTGCACCTTAATTTGGGCAGAAACATCTCTATAATAATTTTAATAACCAGAGCTTAACACTCATCCCTGGAAATTTTCAAGGCCAGGTTGGATGGGGCTTTGAGCAACCTGCTCTAGTGGAAGGTGCCCCTGCCCATGGCAGGGTGTTGGGAACTAGATGATATTTAAGGTGCCTTCCAACCCAAACCATTCAATGATGGTACTRTGATTGTTTTGCCCTGTGGGCATCAATTTAGAAGACGTTTGTTCAATGGAGTTTGGGTACATTTCACTCCTGGTGTTTGTGTGTTAGGCATTCCCTGTGCCTCAGACCAACCCAAGGGCAGTGGTGTTTGCTTGATTCACAGTTGGAGTGGCCCCAACTACTCTTCTGGCTCTTCCCCTTCCCTGCCTTTTGTTTCTTTGAACAGCAGCTGTGTAGAAATAGCAGCTCCTGCTTAGGGGTGCTCAGGGAGTTTCTGGCCAAACTCATTTAGAGTAAACACTGAGCTGCTCAGAGAGAGATGCTTTATGAAGATATGTGGGCTCTGTTCATGTCCCACCAGAGCCCAGATAATCCACCACCTAAGATCTGAGATGGTGAGATTTTCATCCTTATTGCCTAAAGGAGGTTTAAAGGAGCCTGGAGTTGTACTCCGTGTCAGTAACTACAAGGTAACCCTGCCATGCTGGTTGCTACATGGCTTCAGCATATCTTGCACTTCTCACTTTATAGCAGCCATGGGGCCCTGCTGTCCCCCACTGGGACTGAGACTGTTGGAGCTTAGCTTTCCCAGATATCTTGCAGGGTGACAAGGACATTCATGGAGCCCAGGGTAGCCATCTGCTAGGGGGTTGGATTTTTATTTTTTTTTGGTTGGAAACTGAACTGAAAAGCTTCCTTTTCCTCCCCAGTAAAACCATTCCCAAATGAAATGAATATAGAGAATTAATTGAGTAAATATATACATATATTTGTTTAAAAAGTACTTTCGGATATTTTAGAAATTCTGAATTTCAAACAGCTCTGTTCCAGCTTTTTTGTAGTATCTACTGGATGAAGTCAGAGCAAAAATGAGCATGCACTTGTATAGCACAAGGCAGAAAGTACTGTTTCATATGGAAGTAGACCTTTTCAGTGCTATATTTGTTATCTATATATGTGTAGACTTGGAATCTCTCTGTATATTTTTGTTAAGCACCCTTTTCAAAGGTTTTTAAATGTTTGGCCCATAGCTTTTGAATTCCTGTGTGGATTCAGATGCTTAATTCCTTTGGCTTGCTTCGAGAGTCCCCCAAATAGCAATTCCCTGCCCAAATATAAGAGTGTYATGAAGAACTACAAAAGGAGAGAGTAGAGAAACCGAAGTCTTTCCTATAGAAAAGCAAGCATTTGAACTGTTTTACAAGAAAAAGAAAAAAAAAATCTTGCTTTTTACAGAAATCAGGTGAGTTCTGTGACGTCTTTTTACACAGCTCATGACTGCCAGTGCAGATCTCTGATGCCAGTGTTTATTTGAAGGCATCTGATTGAAAAAAAAAAAAAAAAGAATAATCAGCTGACCATGACAGACAGATTCTACCTTCTTTCCTGTCCTCAGTACTCAGACAGGCACCATGCAAATAGCTGTTCTTAATGGGTTGCTATTGAAGTCTGTGGTTTCCTTCAAACCACTGTATTCAAATCAATTGTGGGGCAGACAGTGTTCTGCTGTACCATCCCTGGCTCTTCAGAGTCTTCACCGAGAGAAGTCTTTACTAACTGAAAATACTTTCCTATTAACAAGCTTCAGTAGGAGTCCCATTATTCTTTGGTGGGAGGCTGATGGCTAACACACAGGCTTGTGGGAGGATTGGCATTCAAGAAAGGAAAAAGATGAAGTAACCGCAGGTTCCCATTAGAGGGTGGGGGGAAACACAGCCCTGATGTGTGATGTATCACTGGTGATATTCCATTGGAAATGTAATCATCCTTCACAGGTAATGAGAGGAGAGGAAAACTCAAGTACGTGAGCCACACAGAAGACAAGAGTAAAGTCCCTTATGTGTTCAGGCAGATGCAGAGGATAGACTTGCTGTATAGAAAAGGGATAGCTGGAGTCACAATGAATCATTTCTAAGAGGCTGCTCAGCTGAAGAGCTTAACCTTTCTTCATCATGTCAACCTGAAGTCAGCCATTCACCACCAGTTCTCAGATGCAGCCCAGAAATCTTTGCCACAATTCCCAGAGCACTTCACAGGAGGTGTCACAGGAATTAGCACGGTGATTTATTGACAAGCAGTGGGATGGTGAAAAATGGCTAAAGGAGTCGGCAGCCACAGGATGCACAAGGATAGCAATAGGCTCATGAGTGCTTCTGAGTTCAGAGAAATCCTGGTGAATTACTGACTTTGTAGAACAGAGGTTGAAACTACTTCTGTGCAGAACTGTTTTTCCAAGTATGTAATTGTGGGTATATTAGAGTTTGAGAAGCATTGCAATGGCTGTGAGTATGTCAGAGAGTGAAAGCTTTTGTAATCACGTTTGTTAGATGGTAAATATTGTCCCTCTTTCTAGTCACTGAGATGATTTTCTCTGCCTGTGCCATTGCTCTGACTCTGCCTGCCACTGCCTGAGATGCTCATGGCTCTGCTCTGCTCTCTACCTGAGGGTGGAATGCCATACTCTTCCCCTCTTGTCTTGGTCTCTATTCTGGCCCATCCATTTTCCCACAATAATACTGCAGTCTAGGAAGTCAAGGTGGACCAGGGCTGTCAAGGCCACCAGTGATGGATGCCCATGCTGCAGGCTGAGAATTCTTGCAAAACAATACGGGTGAGGGATGGAAATGTGTTCTGGCTAGGTGTCAGGTCTGTACCTGAAAGTAGTTTTTCTTTAATACAATAGAAATATCCTTTGTGTAACTTTTGTCTCACTCCTTCTTAATCAGCTTCTAAATGAACTTTAGTGTGCGAGTACGGTATGGTTGTTTTCTGTAGTGCCCTAGCAGTGTGGAGAAGCCACACAATTTGTGGCAGATCCTGAGCTCTCTTGAATTCTCTTGAATTCTTGACTAGAGATCTGCATGGGAAGATAGAGTTGGTTCTGTTTGCTTATGGCTTACAACAATCTTTCTAGCCACAGAAAGCGGCCACAGTCCTGAGGCAGCCACACCATGCTTTCCTTAGGATGATGAAGGACGTTGCTATCCTCTGTGTGTTGGGAATTGCATGTATATGATGCCTGCACATATTTGCACTCACCACAGGCCTTCTCAGAACTGTAGTGGGGGTGATAACATGGTGGCCTGGCCCCTAATTCTTAGACTAGGTTCAGCTAAACATACATTCTGTACAGCTGCCAAGATGGGAGATGGGAGGAAGAAGTCCTTATATGCTTCCTAGTACTGCTGCATGGAAGAGTGATGGATTTAGCACTAAATAATTAATCCTGGTTTTTATATTTTATGGATCTAGAACACATTTTTGTAGGGATAAAAAACCCCTATAGCTAGGAAGTATTTATTAAGCTGAGTCAAAGCACTATGTAGCTCAAGGGTTATTTTCTCTATACTGGGAAATGTCAACGTTTAGGCTGAGGAAACAAGGTTTTCTTTCATTTCAGAACAAACAAATGCCACGATTCCTGAAGCAGGTCACACCATCTTCCCACTGTTTTTGTGCTCGATGGATATTTTAATTTAAAGTTAACCAGTTAACTTTAAATAATTAATTTTAAAAAATTGTGGCCAAGTTCTATCAAGTGCTGAGCATCCTCATCTCTGGGTAAATTGAAAGGAAATTCATGAAACTACGCACCCCATAAGATCTGTATCCTATAGAGATGGACCTGAGCTGCAAAACATACATCTGGATGGTGACTGCTACCTTACCAAATTCTTCCAGAATTCAGGTTTCTGCCCCACTTCTCTCACATGCTGTCTGGTAACATTAATATTAATGCTAACACCATGCAACTGATCTATTATTTATCAGGCATCACACAGAAATGCAAGGGAAGGGTGCCTTTTAGAAATCATTCTGAGGTTGAAGAAAAGATTTATGTTTAGTATTTTCATGCCTATTAGTACACATGTGGGACAGATGAATAGTGAGGAAATGAATGACTCTTCATTCGTTGTGAATGAACACCAGAAAGGAGATAGATAAGACTGATTTAATGTAGTTCTTGTGGGGTTTATTATCTTGATATATGAAAGACTCATGGTTCTCAGTTGAGGTATTGCCACCCTCATCCCGTGGGCCAGCAGCACATAGGCTGAAGTATTAAGTGACACGTCTGACAAGCCACAACAAAAATTTAACCATTTAGGTCAGAACATTGCTTTCAGTTGTGTTGGGTAGATGGGATGTGTATTGAGCTAAGGAAAGTTACTTAGGATAGTGCAGTAGATACAAGTTTTTCTTGAGGTAAATGACTAGGTGCAGTTACACAAAACCAAGTGTTTAACTGTGGACTGTGTCACATAGGCAGACATTTTTCTGAGTGTCTGCTAATGCAGGTGTTCCTGGTTTTATGAGTCCTTATTTTCAGTGTTTCTAAGTGTTAGCAACTCGCACTGAAATCACTGGGTACTGTGGGAACTCCTTTTCATTGTAATTATGAATAAAAAGAAGCATACTCAAGAAAATAATACATATGCACATATTCTGTGATAACCAAGTAGCCAAGGCGGTTGCAAGTTTGAGGGGCAAGAGCTGAAATCTGTGACTGGTCAGACTATCAAATGGAGGAAGTGCTGTGCTCAGTCCTGAAGAACACTTGTGTATTGACCCCAGCTGTGTTTGCATGGTATGCAGCCAACAGAGAGCAGCAGCACCATAGAGAGATGCTGCAATTATGGCTATTAGTTTTAATTGAAGAATTGTGTCCTTAACTCAAAGCTTRCAAGTAATTTATTAAGGTCATTAAAGAAGGCGTACATTGAAGTAATGTCTTGCAGAGCACAACAGTAGAAAGAAAAATACCATACAGGAGGAAAATGTTACGTATTTTAAACTGGATATTTTAGATTGTAAATTAAAAAGTCCCAGGCAACCTGTCATCAATGGTAAATTACTATTGCAGTGTGTTAGTTTGTTCCAACACATTCCACCAGTTCCACATGAACAGATCATTTTGGTGGTGGAAAACACAATTACTAAAATAAGTAGACTTGAAAATAAAATATGCTGTCAGCAAGCCACCTGTAAGTGATAGGCAGAAAGATTATAATACAATTGGAGCACTTAACTGCACTTTCTTCACAATCAGGGTTGGCACAAGATGAGCCTCCTGAGTGTCATCCCAAAGAGTTCTTTTTTTTCAAAATGCAATCTGAAATTCTCAACAATTTATTATTCTTTTTCCTGCCTATAATGGAGAGTTTTCCATATTGGAGAAAGTGATAATGTTATTTCTTGAAGAACCTTTCTTCTTTGAGTGACACTGAAACTCCCTGTGGCTTTCAGTGAAGCTGACAGTGTGACAAATGCAAAATCAGGACCTTGGAGCTCCATCCAAAGCCCATTGAAGTTAGTAGAAACCATCCCGTTGACTTATGTGGGTTTAGGATCAGGCCCTTTGTGGCTCCCTTGCTCATTAAAACCCAGTCTGTCTATAGAGACACAGAGTAATTTTTCTTCCTGGAACCTGGACTTTATTGCCAGTGAATTCGGCTCTCCATTAAGAAATACGATGACTGTTGTTAGAAATGCTCTTGTTATTCAGGAGGGACATGTTGATATTTGCTCAGTAAAGTGGTAGCTAATAATGAGATTTGCATTACAGTTGCATTCAGAAGTCCTTCCAGTTTTCTGGTATTTTGGAACTACAGAAGGTACCTAGATGTTGTAGGAATACACTTGCACTGTGGTTAGCCACATTTTATGCATTGTGAAAACTGCTCACCTGTGACTGAAACATCAATCATCCCCAACTTTATTAAGGACAAATGAAAATATAGATTTATTATGAAATGTTCTCATACTGCAGTACCAGACCAATCAGGCATAGAACATGAAAGAGCAACTAAGAACGTGGGGTTTTTCCCTAGATATAGCAATGTCAACTCTTGCAAGCATGAAGCTAGGAAGGGAGAGAGGGAGGAGGTAACCAGCCATTGCTGACTTTGGCTCTGCCGAGGTGGACATTCACTTTGTATTGCAATCACACCTGGTTTGTCTGGCTAGGAAACAGATCCCTCCATTATGTCGTTTGGTTTGCTGTTTGCCATGGACAAGCATTTGGGGTACTGGCAGGACTGTCAGCATTTCCATTACTGAAGGATACAGGATGCCCTTTTACAAAGAATCTTATTACCTCAAGGAGAGCCTGTCTTAAAAAGGAATATATTTGCTTTGGAAGAGCATCTGTGAGTTTGCTTAAGTAGTGTCACAAAGATGCAATCAAGGTGTTCTTGGGTTTGTTCTTATATGTGGTTTGTTCCCATGTCTCAAAAAAAAAAAATTCCCAAGATTATTAACTTTTACATGAAATTAAAAGTTGCAGTAACAGAATGGAAAATAAACTCACAGATGACTAAAAACTGAAGACTAGTTTGCTTAAGCATTATTAAGGGCTGCAAGTGAGATTACAGAAAGTTTACCTTCATTGCAGAAGTTTGACTGCTCTACTCAAAGGCTGCTTGATAACAGCCCAAGCATGCCTTAAAGGATACACAGATGCTTTCAGATGGAAGATCTGTCATGTACCTCATACCTGCTGCCATTGAACAGGGAGTGCTGGAGTGATCTGATGAGTGTCCCTCTGGCTGGGCATCATGTAGTAGCAAGACTAGGATGCTGCAGAGGGTGGCGTATGAAATCCTCCCCTAAACTGTTAGGAACTGATACCTCTGTTACAGAAGGTCTCCTTAGTCTCTGTCTGTTACTGATTGCTTATGGTGGAACTGCAAGGATTATTCATATATGTGTCCAACTGAAGTTTAATCCTCTTGGTTCTTGTCATCACTAGTATTTTGTGACATTGAGTCCTAAAAGTTATCCATCTATTCTTTTTAAAGTGTCAATTTGAAATGTGATTTAGTTCTGTTTGACTTTGGATTAGGAGGGCAAGTAAAAAAATACTGCTTAATTAACTTTCATCATATTGTGTCTGTTTATTTAGTCTTGTTGTTATCTTTCAGGTAAACAGCTCTGATCTTGTCAGTCTTTCCTAATTCAGTTGTCCTTCTTGACTAATAACTTTTGCTGTCTGACTCAAGGACCCTTTATTACCTCCATATATTTTTTAGATGTGGTCAGAGTGAGCTGGTGTCATTGACTTTTATGCTGGCTTTTATGCTATTATGTTGTAATATTTAAAGTGTTTTGTTTTTCTTTTTCCTTTGGGAAGATTCTAGCTTTTGTTTACTGTATTTGTGCTGAGCAAAATTCTTCATCTGTTGGGAGATGGTATGATGGGCTTTCCTGCAGTGAACTCTCTTATTATGTTGCAGGGTTTTATTTCTATCTATTTTTTGACAGTAAGTTTTGTAATCTGGTTATTTACAGTATCTTTTTTTACCAGTGCATCTAGTCTATTCTTAGTCAAAATCTGGACGGGATGTTTGGATCAAGAGATAGGAGTAAAGGAAAAGCCATCATTCATCTTGGGTAGTGTTGCCTCAAGTGTCTGGGGTTTTTTCATTTGTTGTCAACAAATGTTTGGACTATACTTTGATTGCTCAGTTGTGAGGGTTTTTTTCTTTCACACTTTGTTTCTGTGTGCAAAGAAATAAGCACGTGGGGGGTTTTTCTCTGATTATTTSAGTGTTGTGTTGGCAACAGGCTGAGAAGCACTATCTAAATCATAAATTGAACTGGTAGCAAAGCCATAATACAATATATTAACCTTTTTAAGAGAAATTCATGCCACCTCCTTAAGACAGCCTAAGACCTTTCATTCCAGTGCTTCTTGAGCTCAGACTGACTCCTCAGTTGCAGTAGCGACTGTTCAGGTCCTTTTTCCCCTGAAATTCCATTGAATTTCTGCTGAGGTGCAATGTTTTAATGCCCCAAAATAGCAACTGATGATAAGAGCTCAGTAAAAATGGCCCTTAGCTTACCAAAGCAGTTTTTCTTCTGGCCTGGAAGCATTGAAGAGAGTTCAGTTCTTTGTGACCACCCCAGATCATCCCTTTGTCCCAGTGTTAGCCCAAAGAGTCTGTGTCTTCATATTTTCCTACACAGTTTCCAGCAGCTGATCCTCCAGCGCTGCTCGCCGGACTGTGGCTACAGAACCCATCAAGGAGCAGTCTCTAACCAACACTTTGTTGTTAGGTTCGACCACAGTCTCAACATAGCAGATGTTGTCAAAGTAAATAACCCCAGTAAATTGTCTGCAAAGCTCAACCTGTTCCCCACAAGTTTGCTACTTCATTCATAATTCCAAAGTCTCTCTGAAATTACCGTTCTGCGGCTTTTCCCAGTGAGTGGCACAAACACTTGAGAGGCCAAAGCTGCAAAGGTGACTAAATAGTTCCTTTTAATTTTTAAGCAATTTGCTCCGTGAGCTAAATGCTGTTCTTTTAAAAAGAGTTAGAAAATATGATATTAATTCTGCTCCTGCTTTCTAGGGGGCTTCAATTTAAGCCACAGTGATGGTTGAGCTCCTACGTTCTGAAAATGTGGCCACTTTCTGAGCATGTGAAGAAGGTCATCTGAGCTGCAGCTGAATCTAAAGTCTTCTGGTTCTCACAATTCCTAGCAGTGCTGGGACAAGCCCATTTTGGGATGCTTCTTGGCACTGTGTTTTAAAATGAGGGTGTACGCTCTCCTTGCTGAGAATGTTTTTGTGGGTTTTAGGGTTTTCTTTCTCAGCATTGGCATTTGCCTGTTTGTCTGTCTAGCCCCCTCCTCTTCCTCTTCCCCCAGTTTTCATTTTCAGTTATTTTTGTTTGTGTTGAACTTCTGCCTGCTCAGCTGCAGCAGAGCTCTGTTTTGGCAGCCCGCCTTGTGGTGTACAATCCTACAACTTCTGCTGCTGAGCAGCATGTTGGAAATTGCTTTGAAATAAATCCATGTTGGACCCAAAGCAGCATCTTTGTTGTTACCCCCTCAGAATAATTTGGTGCTATAATTGGAATTCTCATTTGAAGTAAATAAACATGATGTCAGATCTATAGACAGATCTGGATGCACAGTCAGTGAGAGAGAGATGTGTGCATACAGTCCCTGGAAAAGTGATGCATTTGCAAAGTCTGCATGGCACTTCTGGTGCCTTGGAGCAGGTTAGTGCTGGAGAGCGAGGGCTGGAGGGCAGCCGCAAATCCCCTCTGGGCCACCTTGAGACCTTCTCAAAGGAAATGTTTACTCTGTGCTGCTCTTGACATAAATGTGGCTGTAAGCCTCGTCTTGTTTCCACTGCCATCTTTGGAAAGCTGATACTCGGGCAAGAATAGGAAGCAGTGGCCGCACCATGCTACTGATGCTTTACCAGTCCTTGGATGGCCTGTGGGAAGGGAGAGGAGGCTGTGGGCTTCCATGCTCCCTCTTGTGTGTGGGCTGATAGCTGTGCACAGTCTAGGATTTCCACTTGAACAAGGATATGCAAGAAATTCAGAGAAAATTACAGGAATAGTCAGAGCAAGGGAATGACTGAGAAAACCGGTTCTGGTAGAGACAATTTGGTAGATAAATATGAGAGATGTTTAGAAAATCATGGGTTGGTTGGAGAGGATGGGTAGAGAAGGATGGTTTCATGGCTTCTAGTACAGGAGGTAGTATGTTTCAAATGGAACTGCTGGGAACCAGCTTCACAGCAAGGAGGAACCCTTTGCAGGAGGGTGACAGAGATGCCAAAGGCTGATGTGAGGAGACTGGATGAGTTAATGCAGAGGGCTATACTAAGACATGCAAAACACATGGAAGTGACATGCATCTCAGGAATGGTTTGTGTTGAAAATTGATTGGAGCCCAGAGAGGCTCATGCTAATACACATACACATTGACTTGGTTTTTAACTTAAGATATCCAGTCCTCAAGACTGTTTAGCTGGGTCTGGTGTGATGGGGTGATGTTTTTGGTTGCAGGCAGGACAGGTCTATATAGACCTTTGGTCTGGCCCAAAACATCTGGTCTTATCTTCGTATATGGTGTAATTCAGTAACTTGAAATTGTTTTTAATCCAGGGCTTTGAAATCTGGGCATTTTTGCTTCAGGCTACTGCCCATTTTCCACCTGTGTTGGGGGAAAATATATTGGTTTTTGATTTAAAAAAAAAAATATTTCCTGAAACTTGATTGCATTAAAGTCTGGTGTGTAAAAGCAGTGTTTAAATCCACTTTGTGCTCCTTTAATTGAGAAACGTCTAGGACATAGAGACTTGAAATTGCTTTTTCAAGCCAAGAACATAGTTGCTGTTTGTTTGTCACACCAATAATGGTTCCAAGTGTTTTTGTGAATTCAGTCAAATACAGTCCTGCAGTTCCAAAGGAGACAGAAAAACTTTGGTTTGAAAGGATGCTAGAGATGGCTGTAGAAAGCTGTCAGGGCTACAAACAGACAGAGACGTGTTTGGTGCTGGCAGAGGAGGAGCAGGTCGTGCCTCGCAAGCTTCTGCAGAAGGAGTCGTTTAGCACAGCTTGGTGGGAATTGGGTAATGGCACTGTGTTTGAGATTAGATGGGGAGCAAATGATAGCTGAACTGCATTGCCCCAAAAATACTGTATACAGCTGTCAGGGCTGCGTTCCCAGGATCAATAGCTGTCGTAACAGTGAGTAGTTATCCCTACACTGTCCCGTTTTCCTCCCCGACACTTAACTCCCCATTGCACTCCTGTTGCTCAGTGATGCTGTAGCACCTATGCAAAGAAGATGAAATGGCAGAGATTGCATTTTAAACATAACTGGAAATCCCTTTGAGTTCTGCTGTGTTTTGTTTGTAGGGTTTTTTTTTAAGAATCACTTTTCATTGCAGTTTCTCTCTAAACATCCAAATGTGATTTGTGCATTTCTTGAAAATAATAACTCTAGTGAATCAGTGGCTTTTTTTCCTCCCACTGTATCTGACAAAATTCCTTCTTCTCTTTTGAAGTATTAATGATTCATATCCAAACATTCCTGAGAAACTGGGAATATCAGCACTGTCACTGGAAAAAAATTGAACTTGAGAAAGAGACTTACTGGCTTCTTCAAACATTGAATAAACCCACAACTTTCATAATTAATAAGAAAAACTTTTTAGAATTAGGTCGCTTTTTGTATTGCCTTTTTTTGGTCTCACAGAGAGGGACTTTGGGGGCCTTGTTGAGTTGTTTGGCCTAGAGAAGTGCCCCAGGATCTGTGCCACACTGTTTTTCCCTGCAGTGGTGTGCAGAGTTCACTGTCTGCAAGCAGGTAGGGATGGAGACTGAGGCAGTGTCTTTGCTTATGGTTACTGGACCTTTCTTCCTAGAGGGACCTGTGTTCCCGTGGCTGCTGTCCATGTGGTCACTCAGCTCCTTATTCCTTATGGTTTCTCAAAAGCTGTTGGCTTTTTGATAACTTTTCTAATACAGGATCCAAAGATCTGCTACCACTCCATCCCACTAGAATCAGCCCAAAGGAAGGCCCTTGTCTATGGCTTGACTTCACTTTTTGCTTCACTTTGGGCAGTATCCTCTTACTGTTTCAACCTCCAGTTCACAGATGAGTGTTCCACTGCTTGGTACTTTTGATCAGATAGAAATCTCTTTCTGACATCACCTTAGCTACAGTCCAGGTGTGAGGATGCTTTTTTATAACTTCCAGTGTAGTACTGTTGCATAGAAGACTAAAGAGCCACCTCTGATGCCTGGAAACTTTGGTGGGTGTGTTTTTGAAACAGAGGGTTTGTGTAAGTGAAGTTAACTGGTCATGGAGCTGGGAGAAAACAAGACTGAAGGTTTTTTTTCTGTAACATTCCTATAAAACTGTCTAGACAAAATAATGTTTTCAGGTAGAACTTACACAGCAAAAAACCCCCCAGATTTATACACCATGAATTTAAATTTTATAGTAAACTTCTGTATTACATTTTTTATTAAATTKTGGATTCTTTAAAGTGATTATCTTTGAACATTGATACTTTTCTATAACTCAATTATTTTTGTACCTAATAAAATTCTAAAGAATTTGATATTATTTCTTAGTGCTTAGTGCTTAGCATTGTATTGCCTAGTATTGCCAGTTATTTAAACTATTCAAACTGTTTATGCAAGTTTCTTCTCTTCATGCTTCTTCAAACCTAGATAAAATCCCCGTTTCCAGAAAATCTATTGTTGCAGTAGGCACATGCTTCTGCCCCTGTCTGGCTCATTTGCCAGCCTTTCCCCTGCCCTGAGGCTACAGACTTGTTCCTTATTTTGGTTCTGTTGTCCAACCCTCTGCTAAAAGCAGAGTTGACACTGATTTCAGGCTTGGACTCGCAGGGCTTTATCTAGTCTGCTCTTGGAAACCTCTGAGGATAGAGATCATACAGCCTCTCTCGGTAACCTACTCCACTGCTTCACTGTCATGGTGAAAAAGTCTTTCCAAATATCCTGTCTGAACCTCAGTTAATCTATTACAGCCTCCATCTTCCATGCATTCTCCATCACTACCCAATTTGTTTCTGTATTATTTGCCTTTGGTGCTGATCTCTGTGTTCAGTTACCTGTAGAATTTTCTCTGCAGTCAACATTTTTAATCAATCAGATCAGTCCGTTATTACAGAGAGCATAATCTGGAACTTTTGTGGCCAAAGACAAGACTTTTGTGGTGTTTCAAACCTGTGGCACCAGGTGTGGGGGAGAAGTGGCACTGCTGGCTAGATCAGCATGCTGAACTGGACCATTAGTGTTACCAGCACAGTGCAGCACCTTAAAAACTACAAAGAGCTGAATGGGAATTGAAATGGCCATTAGTTTAACGAGATGTAAATAAAATACTTGACCAGAAGAATATAATTTCTTTGGAAGAGTTTGTTTCATTTGGACATGGGGTCATCTGTGTCCTGGCTTCTCTATAGGTGGAGGAGGTAATGAAAATGAAACAGGAGCCCAGCTGGCTTAAAAATGAGAGGTTGAACTGTTGTGTGACAGCAAAGGCATGTGTGTTTAATAATTTCTCCATAAGGCTGAAGTTTTATTCAAGGACTAGAAGGATGCAGGGGGATCAGGAAATCCATAATACAAATTCTTTACCATCCTGAACAGGGTGACAATACCAGTTTAGTCCTGTGGAGAGAATGTCTCAGCGTATCAAATAATTTAATTGTCTTTAATTGTGCAAAGTGTTTCAATCAAGTATGAAAAAGGGCTCAATAAATTTAATCATGAAACACTAAATTATGGATGGATGGTATGTTTAATTTTGTCTTCTATTTCTTTTGACAACACAGAGGAATCTATTTGTCATGGTGTTCAGGTATTACCTATCACAGTGATAGTTTTTAATGGCACATGATTTCTTGTGTTTTCTACTTGAAAAGTATGTTACATATGAGGGACAAAAATAACTTTTGCTGGTTTGTAGATTTTCATTAGCTATGTATTTTTAAATTGAATCAAGAGACACTCTTGTAAAGCTGGCCTCTTATATTATGCAGGGTCACATTTCTTGGTCATTTTAAGCACAGTTGAGAATGTATCAGCAACACCATTGTCTCTACTGTCATTTTATTTCAGCTTTTCTAAGTATCTCTGCATGGAAGTGTTTTAGTGGGAGAACTTGCTTGTGATGTTTCGTCTTCAGATTTTTCTTCCTCAAGGGAAGCCTGTTAGTCTTTTAAAATGACATTACAACTTGCTCAATAACCAGCTTGGGAGTTGGAAGAAATCTGGGAGGAATGCTGGAAGGAGAAGAGACCTTTCAAGTAGCAATTTACTAGCTGTTTGTGGAATGCTGAGTTAATATAAAACTGCATTATATTCTACCAGTGCTAATAATGCATAACATTATTCTTCTGTGTTGCATTTTTAAAATAACGTATGTGAACAAATCAGTCGTCACAACATCCTGTGAGAGAGATAACTATCAGCATTATTCTAATACTCATAGTGTATTAAATGAGAATAACAACTGGTTCAAACGGAGAGCTCAACAAGAGGTAAAAATAGCATGTTTCCTGCCCAAAGTCTTGTAGCATGTTGTGTTGATCATCCCATTCGTCTTTCTCAAGTTACTTGTTACACTTAACTTTGCAAAAACATCTCTTATCATTCTAATTTTTCAAATTTCGTATTTTTCTGAAAATCACAGAACAGCTCAGGTTGSGTCCAGCCTTTTGTGGAAAAGGGAGCCTAGATGAGATTATCTAGCACACTGTCCAGTTGCATCTCGGAAACCTGCAGAAGTGAGGTCTTTATCATGCTCCTGGGGAAGTTATTCCAGTAAATGGTTGTTCTCAATGTAAAAAAAAAATTTTTCTCCTATCAAAATGAATGGTCTTGATAGAAGATCAAAATGTACTTCAGAGTGACCCATAAATGGTTATACAATAGATTGCTACATGAAAGAAATGTATATATGTGGGTCCATCTGCTTCCTATGTGAGAGAGGGAGACAGAAACCGTTGTGTTCTCTAGTGCAGAAGTCCACAGGTTTTCTGCTTAGATTTTGCTTGAGTTCTCTCCTTTCAGGCTTCTGACCATATCCAACCCTATTACTGAACCTAGGAAAAGCTATTGCATTCTTGTCAAGTTCTCAATTTTATTTAGCACCTGTCCACATGATCAAATGGAGGTTTGGTTACGTAGGCAGTTTAGTTAGCAGAAGATGAAAATATACTTACTGCTCTACTAAGAAGAATGACTATTGAGTTAGTACTGTTAGAGATATACTTTATTGACAAAGTTCTTGATCTTGCAAGAAATTCAGCCAAACTATTGCAGAAGCACTGTGCAAAATCCTTTTGTAGCTTGTGGAAGGAGGAAGCTTACAGTACCTTTAAAGTGATGAAATGTTAATTGTTGACTGACTCACAATACTGAGGTTTCTCTGGTGCTTTTTTGTATTCTGCATCTGCCTAGGTATATGTTTGTTTCCGTGAACCATGTAAACTCTGTTATTTCATGCCTAAAATCTTCGATTGAAAGGGCTCAAATAATTAATGGCTATATTGCTTATGCAACAACCTATCAAACTATTGAAATACAATCTTTTCCATTATATATTACTCTATTTTAATCATTTTCTAACAAGCACACCTAACTTGTATAGGATGAATAAAATTCTCTTCAAAATTCTTTATGCATTTTTCTCCCTGTCTTGCTGACCCAGCATGCCCCTACTCCACTACCAGCTCACACTTCTCTTTCTCTTCTCGGCTTCCCCTTCCTCACTGCAACAGTGGGTTTGTTTACTCAGGCTCTTCAGCTATCAAAAATTCTCTCTTATGGCTTTTTCCCCCTCACAGCCTTGGATAACACTTCATCTCCGGATCTTACTTTAAAACTCTTTTTCTCTTCGGTTACAATGGTGCTTTAATTGTAAATGGTGGTATTTAATAAACATTATTGCTAAGTGAAAAAATAATAATTTTATTTATTAATTCAGGAGCAAATTAGACTCCCAGATGTGATTCTATGGTTACTGTTATTACTTTCAGTGGGACTTGGATTCTGTGTTTAATTTTTTTAAGAAACTCGCTTCTCTTCTCACTTAGGTACCTTTAGTAGTTGGATAGTGATGCATTGAGTCATTTTAATGTTAATCCATTGCAGCTCTGTCAAAATCAGATTACAAATTTGGAAACTGTTTTACTGCAGGACATGCACTGCTGGGGATAGTCTGTACTGCAGACTTCCAGGGATGGGACTGCTAGTTCTGTGTTCTACCTGCAAAGCCTTGCTTTTTTGGGGAGGTGGCCAAGGTGGCAGTAGATTTATTCCCCATGTTTCCTATGTGGAGAATCTCCTTGTTATAGGAGAAAAGAAAAAAGATTTATACACCTCATAGTTCTTCTGCCATGGTTTGTGCCTCTAGGACTTTTTTCCATACTGTGGATGGCGTCAGTGTCTGTTTCCTGTATTTTTTTTGGACATGTATTTCCCAGTTCATGGTCTAAGATTGATCATAGTTACTCAGGCACAAACACTCAGTCCTGACAAACTGTGTAAATCCATAGTACTGTATGATTTTCAAAACTGTCTTGCTTTGCCTCAGTTGCAAATTTCATATATAGTTAATAAAAAAAAAGAAAAGGCTTGGTGCTCCTTCACCTTTTACTCGCCTTGCTGTTCTTTTCACTTGTACATGTATGTGCTAAAATAAGCTTCTGCTCCCTGCTGCACATCCATGAGACACTGGTGAGATTCTGACTTTGAAATTTCATTTTCCTTTGTTCTGTAGACAGTGGTAGGTATTAGACTAAATCAAGGCATGTTCAAAGAAGGTTGTGTCTCTACTCTGAAAGCTTAATATCCATTTTCATAGGAGATTTCCCATGTGGCATGATTTGCCAGCCAGTTTTATCAGCAGATTTTTTTCCCCCAGATCTCTTTTACCATGGCCCTCCAAACTTAGCATGTGTTTTTTGAGAGTCTTGACAACTTTAAAATTCCAAGTGTGAAAGTACAGAATCAATTTTCTAGAATCTTGGCTTGCTGTTTGTCTGACTTGTGTTTCTTAAAAATAACGGAATATGAAGGTACTAAGTTCAGCCTTTTTTTTTTTCTTGAGGTGTTAGACTGCAAGTATTTTCTTCAGGACTTAGAGAAAAACTTTGATGATAAAGACATAATCAAAATTTGATTAATCCTGCCACATGCTTACCAGTTCTGCAAAAAGAAAGGTTATTATTCTACAGCTGCTTAACTTCTTTCAGCAAGTGTTAAATGAACTCCTTTCTTCATTACTTCAAACTTCACCCCTCTTTCATTATGGCAAATTTAAACTTCCATTTAGAAATGATACCAATTAGTTTCAGGAGTTTGTTAATAAAAGTTGCAGTAGACAATCTAGTAAGAATTATGTGCGCCTTCATTTGAAAAACTGCACAATACACTTTTCATTTTATGTCTACTTCTAACTTGAAAATGCCTCATCAGATAATTTCAATCTGTTTTCTCTACCAAATCACCAATTAAACATTTTAGATAACATAGGATTTGAGGGAAAAAAACCCCAACCACGGCATGTGACAGTATCATCATCTGTTATGTTTCCGTCTTACCGAAACATGACTCTCCTACTCCAGAGCTAGCTGAGATTTATGTACGCAGCACTTCCTTGGCAGTTGGTCTCTGAAGGACTCTGAGGGGAGCTCTAGTGAAGCCTTTGCCGGGGGTTGCGAAGCCTCCTTCCCAGCTGCCAAGTCTGAATCCCAAGGGGGCGAGGAGCGATGCCTGAATGAAGCAGAGCTCTGCCAGTATCAAACTTGGTACATGCAAAAGCAGTAGGCGCACACAGGACAAATCCATGCAGTGGCTCTAATCTGCAGACCTCTGCATGTGTTACCTTTAGTGGCAGGGCACTCCTTGGGGGTACTCCCAGGCTTTCTGTTAGGCAGGTCTAAATGTCGATGCACAGTTATCACCTTGGTGTCCAGTCCTGTAAAAATTGTGTGTGTAGGCTACATTCATGAGTACTTGCACAGAGGTCAACATTCTTAAGTTTCCCTACTTTTAGAAATCTATAAATAAGGCAGCTCAAGGGTATGTAGCTGTYAGTATTGGACTGCCCACATAGGCCCGTGTGGCAGAATGACCTGTATGTTGTAAGCCTTATGACCATTAGGTGATTTACGGCATAGTTTTACAGGAAACATTTTAGGACATACAGACATATTCTAGCTGTAATTTCACTTCTGAATATGAAAAACTAATTTGGCTAAATTGTCTGTTGAATTCTTTAGAAGTACTTCAAGGGATTTAGTCTGCACATGTAGTCTTCAGTAACAAGGTCTGTTATTGACCCAAAGATCCCTTTAAAAATTACATATTACAGTGGGCTTGCAGGGAACACACCAATGAGTTGGTGAACTTGCACAAAAACATGCATTTTGAAATAACCAGTTCAGACCCAGTGCTGGCCAAGAGCTCTGTGGGGATGAGGAGGTGCAATTTTCTTTATCAGTAAGGAAGCAGTCGAATTTTGAAAGCATTTACCTGTTTTGAAGCTGCATCATTAAAAATTAGTGGTCAAAATGGAAATCCTTGTTGCTTCATCATCTGGACCTTGGAATGCAAATATGTAGTGGCCGGTTGAAGTTATAGGGGCAACTGAAGATCAGACACTGATGCCTTAACTTTTGTCACTGAATGGATGCACTAGACCACTGGTGGGTGAAGAAATATTCCACATGAATACGAGCATCAGGTCACATCTCTATAAGGGCTTGGCTTTGAGAAGATAATCCTGAAATATTAGTAAAAAGAGTAATCTAGGAAAAGTTTGCAGTGCTTCGAGAATCTGAAACATAAATTTTCAAGGAGAAGAGAGTTCCAAATATACAACCTTGATCAGAAGGATCATGCAGTATAAAGAGAATTGCAGTTGTCCAATTAAGGTGAGTCAAGAAACAGTGTCTGTAAAAATGACATTGTAAGTTCTCTCTCAATGACTTACATACCAAATTTCCACACTTTAAAGGGAGAGACAATTTCTAACACCCCGTGTTGCACCACCTGTGGTGTAACAGATATGTGCTTTCTTCCGCTTTTTGACCATTGCTATCAACAAATATATTTTACTCAGAACTTTGCAAACAGGTTTTTGATTGATGCATAAAACTGGATGAAAATACAACTATAATGCTGTATGGCTGATTAGTGCTGCGTTTGTAGCAGAAGTAACTTAGCTTTTTTGACCTAGTAAATAGATTTGATCAGCAGTTTTATATTTCACGGCAAGGTACTGCTTAGTGTTGGGCAAAACTATACTTTTCTGGCTATAAAGAAATTATAAACAAGAGAGATTGGAAGCTTAAAGTGTTTAGTGTTTTCAGTGTGCCACTAGGGATATACAAGAATCAAATAACAAATGTTATGGCATTGTCAGATCCTAGGAGGTTGCTCCACTATATTGCTTGTATGCAACTTCCTTSATAGCTGAGAGCCTCTGTCATCATGTCTGGGTCACGTTCCTCTCTCTGTGGCCTGTGTTAATAGGATGACTAAGGGAAGAGAGCTTAGCATAGGTTTCCCTAGTTCTGCTGATTCCTGCCTGCTGGTGCAAGTCAGAGCAGTATCCATGGCACTCCAACATATGTTGGGAGACTGCAACCAGGCACAGTTAGGCCATGACTGGATGGGTGCCCAGGTGGCCAAGGGCCAGCATCGGTCCCTTGTCCCTCGACAGAGTGACTCGGAGTCACTTTGCAGTAATTGCAGCAGAGGATCTGTATCTGTGGTACTGGAATCGAGGTGATTGTGTCGATACTTCTGTGAATCTGAGTGTGCAGAGACCTCAGATGGATATTGATGTAATTAATAAGCGTTATGGCTTAGCTCCATGTAGTTAGATCCTAAAATACCTTACCTCTTTCAATTGCTGCAAGGGAAGATAGAGCTGAGGGTTGTGAAAATCTAGAAAAGTGAAGAAAGGCGACAGTTCCCAGTGGAAAGAGAGGCTTCTGCACGCTTGTGTCTCTGTGTATTAATTGGCTGTTTGTACATACACAAATGCAGTGAAGTGATGCATGCTTAAACATCCTCATGTTAGCCAGAGTTTTATGGGAAATAATGCCTTTGTTATGAGTGAGGTGAATTTTGAGGCTGGCAGTACAACATGGATGTGAAGTCTAGGGAATGCATTACCCCAGAATAAAGGGAGAAGAGGGCACTGTATGTACGAATAAGATGGTTAATGCAATTGAAAGTATACACAAAATGTATGTCTTCATTTTGGGTACAGGCATGGAAAAATACTACTGATGTGGGAAGTGGGTGATCAGAAATTAGCAGAATTAATTATATAGGAAAAAGAGATTGCTCTTCTCACTGTGGGTAGAAAAAATTAACATTGGAGGGGAATATAGTTTGGTGTAGTCCTAGAAATAAACATCCTCCTGTCCACTGTGGGGTGTTTGAGTTTAGGAAACTTATTGTTTGCTGGAACTGATGCTTCTATAAAGAAATTTCTCTTGGTGCTGGCCTCAGAGAGTCACAAATATGTTTTAAAACACTGCTATTCTGCATTCTCTCTTTACTGGCCTTGAAGCTTGGTCCCACTCTAGCAGCAGTCCCTACACTGCCATAAAGATGTGCTACAGGACAGCTGTAATAAAAGAATATTACAAGTTATTTTGTATTTTCAATTGCTATTTTATGAAAATGAAGCAGACACAAGCTGGTGACAGCACTTGAAAACTAGTGCAGAAGTCTGCTCTTCTCTAAAACAGTTGTGTGAACAAATGTTGGATGTTACTTCCAGCATAGAAGAGATGGAAGTACCAGTGTAGCATTTGTAAACCTGCTTTCAAGATAATCTAAAGACTTTAATGTCTTAGACCCAACCCCTTTTTACACTAATCTTGTAATAGCCAGATGATTTATGGGGAAAATATCATTTMGCTTTTATGTTGTGAGCAACGGAAGAATGATTGCTTCTAAAGTGTTGCTGTTTAGTGAGATATTAATGGAGGGATAATCCATTTACATTTTTACAGCGGAAGTTTTGTAATGCTTTTGGGATTCATTTAATCTTTGCATTGGTGAAATAGCCTCTACTGAAATAAATCTGAAGTAATATGCTGTGGAGGAATAAAGGAGTTTGTCAAAAATAAAAAAAATTGAGGCTCCATACAAATCCTGATGTTGAAATAATAATTTGTTTTTTAAATAAATTTTAAACATTTTTTCACAAGCATCTTGTAAAGTGGACCAGAATTGTAAATTCCACATGCCATATATTCAGTAAGGACTGTGAATTACTTTTAACTATGTGGGTTTTGTTGATCTGCTGCAGACAGTGAGAGGAATAAATATGGGTGACATGGTAATTTGTATTAATCTTCTCAATAGCAGTTGTTCGGTTGTTCTGCCCTATCTTGTTGAAATTCTCTTCTAGGTGATCAGTGTTTTGATCTGCTTCTGTCCCTTGGTCCTGCTGGGAAAAGCACCAAGATTGCCATTATAGTGTGCTATAAGGGCAGCATAGAGCAATTTTCATTTACTAATGAGTATTATGTTACTCTACTGTCTTGGCATTGCAGGAACTAGACAGTGATTATTTTGAACTGCAGACAGTGTCCTGCTTATATGTTTTCTGCTGTGTAGGTAACCTTTGCAGAAGAATTGGAGCAGGGAACGAGGGAATAAAGATGGACTGACAATGCACATCTGGTCAGGTGGCTTATTGGTAGTTAGCGATATTGTACTTTGGAAAAAAAAAACACGTGCAACCAAAAATGTGATAAAGCTGATGAAGTGCTTGGATGCTTCAGCACTAATAAGGAAAGAATCTGGAGCAGGAAAAAAAAGCCTTCTGTGTTGAGGGAACTTATCCCGTTAGTAAAGCTGTACTACATTCTGTTTCTTTCAGATCCTTTTGAGGATGGAAACATTTTAAATTACAATAACTTGTTTCACATGGCCGGCTCTGCACTTAGCATTGCTATATGTCGTATTTACTTAATTGACTGTTGGCTTGTATACTCTATTTGTGCGTACATATATGTCTGTGTAAATTGCGAACAAAAGCAGGGGATTCCTTGACTTCCTTTTTAGTATTCCGCTCAGTACCTGTAACAATTGGACAAATGACATGATGTTCTCTGGCGTTATGCATGGTGTAGCTGTGTGTGAACRCAGCCCACAGCTCAGGGAGCTCTCGTGGCCTCTCTGAAATACACTACTTGTTATGTGATCAGTTAGTGAATAGAGGACACATGCTAAAATTACCCTTTGCACACTTAGCTGTACAACTCGGGATTCTGGATGGCACCTGGAACAGCAAATGCTTCTGAAAATGCGGCAGAGGTGGAAAAAAACACAACTCGAGTTTGCTGCTTTTTATTGTACAGAATCCATGAAGAACTGCAGTAGCACACCTCCCTGTAAGAAAAGAGTACTCAAAGCCAAAGGAGGCCTACAGGTTTTCTTGCTTTGTAAATGAAAACAGATCTTGTGTGGCCTATTTTTCTTAAAAGCTGTTACAGGCAGTGGCAAATCACTGACGTTCCTGCATCCTGTATCAAGCCACTGGGCAAGGAAAATGGAAAAGAGCAACTATGTATTTTAARATAAGCTTAATGGAGGGAAAATACCTGTTACCCAAATTTGGATATTATCTGAAAGATGTTTTGGTATAACCCRTTAAGTCAGTGGTTTCAAAACAAGTCCCCAGTGGGTGAAATTTTGTTGTCTGTGCTGTGGATGGAGATCAGACAAGGACCGTGGGCTGCTGGGTTTGGACTTAAGGCTTATGAAATACACCCTTCTAAGAAACTGTGTGCAAGATGGGTAGTGCTCTAAAGCCTCCTGACCTAATCAGAAAGGCTTTTCTAAAGAGGAAGCATAGCCAGCAATGTAGGAATAAATTCCTTGGTTTGCTCTGCTTGTGCATGTGGCTTTTGCTTTACCTGTTAAACTGTCTTTATCTCAACCTGTGAGTTTTCTCACTTTCACCTTTCCGATTCCTTCCCCCATTCCATCAGGGAGAATGAGGGAGCAGCTGTGTGGAGTGTAGTTGCTGGCTGGGATTAAAACACAACAACTTGCAACCTTCAAGTATAAAGTCCCTGGCTAATTTCAGGGTGAATTCTAGAGGGGAAATGGTATGTCCCTGAAATGTATCATTCATTTTCACATTTAATACTTGTTCAGAAATTGAGCTAAAACTATTATCCCGAATGCTTAAACAAATTCTGAGAATTACAAAAAGATTCCTACACAAATGAGTTATAGAAAATCAACACTGAGTTAGAGATTAGTTTTCAGAAGTTAGCTAGTTTTCTGTGGGGAAATTTACTGGCTATTTACACTTTTATGTGTGACTTCTTTAAATAGAAGTTTTCTTCATTTGAAGGTCAGATTTCGAGTCGAGGTCATTATGCTAAAAAGTGACTTTTATATGGAGAAATATATTTTTTAAAAAATAAGAGAATGATGCATAAAATGAATGAGGCTTAGTTAAGGTTGCTCTTGCAATTAACTRTAGATTCCACAGTTCAAGATTGTCCTTTTCAGAAAAACAATTACCCTGTCATTAAGACAACCTATTCTGAATCCAAAACTTTGCTCTTTTCATCCTGAATTTCTCTGTCAAGCCCATGTTCAAAGAGAACTTTCAAATACGAGCTGTATTTAAGCAAGTGTAACCAGTGAGTTCACCTGAAATGACTCCAGGGGGAATGGTAAAAGCAATTGTAGCAGTGTCTATATAAAATAAACCAGAAAGAAGAAAAAGAAATAACTTTCTACAGGGAGATCAATAATGAGTAGGACTCATGTTTTCTAAAGACCTTGGGAACCAGCTCGTAACTTAACTTGTTAAATGCTGCTGACACTGAAAAGACTGATTTCTTTTTTCCCCAGAAGGCTGAAGAGCAGCAGACCTCTGACAATTAAGACCTTTAAAAAAATGTCAGTTTTGACATCCAAACATCCAAACCAAAGACACACACGGAAACTGTTAATTAGTCTTGACAATCCTCTAATGAAATCCTTCACTTCTGGGCCTTGATGTTAAAGACATTTCAGTCTATGTCTCCGGTCAACTGAAGAGGATAGATTTCTCCTTCTCTGGGCCTCATATCTTAAGCTTCCTTTGAGTATATGTGATTTATTTTTCTGTGCTCTGTGGGTGCCCTGTGCAATATTGTTCCTTGGAAACCTGTGAGGAAGAAAAGACTGTGAAGATGTGGTGTCCTGAAAATGGGAATTGTGGTCAATGCCTCATCTTTAGCAGACATTCGCTGTATAGCAACAAAAATAAAATGTGTGGTAGTGTTTTTTCATTGGAGGCAAAGCTTTCAGTTTGCTGGATCAATCCGTGATGGCAAACTGGGGAAGCTGCTAACCTAAAAGAAACTAATAGCGTCTATCCAGGTCTTTTTGGTCCTTCAGAGATGTGGTATAGGTAAGAATTTTTCTCATCTCATTGGTGCTGCACATCAGATCTGGAGGGGAAAAAATACTTTTTGTTTTATTTGATCCCTTTTTTTCCTCAAAATRTTCACTGGTAGCTGGAACACAACATTACCTGAAACCGAGATGCCTTTTTTCTCTTTTAAACTCTGCGTTGCTCCCATTCTGCCTTGTGCTTGGTGAAATTCTTCTATCTGTGCCTCACAGGCTGGCATAGCAGAAGCTAGCATCAATGAGAGGAGGAAAACTGTGGTGTTACAGCCAGGATTTTCTTGCATCTTTACTCGACAAACCCCTGTAAGGTTATGAAACAGYTTGACCACATTCGATGTCAAGACCTTTTCTGAAAGAAGTGATGTAACAAACCACTGAAAAAAACTTGGGTTTGATGATGATCATTAGAATTGTTTACTAGCCTTAAAACTGCACAAGCTTACAGGGAATTGTGGTGTGTTCTGATGAGTATATTTTATTAACAAGATGCTTCATATTTTAATGGGCTGTTTCTCCCAGGCATTTGAGGTGCTATTACGCTAGTTACTCAATTTTATGAAGTTAAACAATAAACATTAAAAGTAAAACCTCAGGAAAATTGCCAGAGTGTAAAATAGATCTGTCCCTCGGTAGTTTTAATTTACTTTCATTTTCAAAATGTTTTTATTTTAGTTTAGTAACATGTATTCTAGTATTTTGAGCAAGGGAAGACAGGCTTAAATCTGGGCCTCTAGGTCTGAACATACAGAAAGTAGTGATATATTTTCTCCAGAGGATGGCAAGCTTTGTTTTCAGTTAACCCAAACATTTCCAATATGAGGCCTGTTGATGCTTCTGCACTTGAAATCTTTGTGATTAAATCCTAGTAAAGCTAGGAAGTTGGAAGTTAAGTCAGTAAGAAACCCAGAACGGTTAAATTAGAACAAATAGATAATTGGTGTATATTTATCTTTAATGTTTTCTACATTTCCCTACTTTTATGGACAGTATTGGCACCTTTTTGTGTTTATGAAAAATGAAGTTGCTTAGCTTACACGTGCATGAATCTGAGAGATTCAGTGTTTTGTTTGGGCAGAGCTGTGAAAGTAAATGCATAGCCCAGGGGGCAGATAATGTCCATTAATTCCTTTTATTTTCACCTGGTCTGTGAACATGTAATTATTTTTCATGTGTTACCATCAGAAAACYTTAAGCTGCCTGATTAATGTGAGTCTATCAAAGGTGTAGAAAGGTGTAGTTATTTCTCAGGAAAAAACGAGACCTCCCTTCTCTAAGGTGGAATATAAATCATGTGGACAGGGAGAGAAGGCAGACTCCATGTTATGATGAGCCCAAAATTTCTGGTCAGGAAACTCTCCTGCTCTGTACAACCATTACTTCTCAAGCTATTAGCCGCGGGCACAAAAGGCTCAGTTTCATGGCACAGATGGCTTTTCATCTGCCCAGACAGCTGGGCAGATTTCACCTTTGGACCTGTTCTACAGGGGGCCTTCAAAAAGGGTTGAGAGCGGTAAAGTTTGGGCTCTGCTGTTGAATACGTGCACTCCTCCCAGTTGCTAGTTTGCTGGACATAGTGCAAGCATGTTTATCACTCTGGTGCTTTCAAAGCAAAGAGCAGAGTGGGTGTGCTTGTCATCACGTTTTGACTGTTTTTCAAAGTTGTATTGCTGTGTATACTTTTCATTTTAAAATGGTGTTTTAAAAATATTGAGAGAAACTTGAAGAAAGGATTATAAGAGGGATGGTAACCTTCCCTGTGGTCAGCAGCATTTCTGTTCCCCAGTCAAGCTGTTTAGAGGTGGGAGCAATGCAATGAAATGAGTTTATAATCACCTTTCTGTGACTTGTGGCTCTGGAGGCAGAAGCACCTCAAACAGTGGACAATTTCTGATCACCCTGTGGGTGAAAGGGGCTGATGCCTACACTTGCCAGGGACTGCTGTGCAAAGCAGAGAYAGCTCAGGTCTGCAAGGGTTCATTAACACCCAGCACCACCTGGGACAGATGAGCTGGCCCTGGAAGCAGGGAAGTTGCATTCAGCAGTGTTGTTTCTGAGAGCATAAATCCATCTGGGCCTGAAAASCTGACATGGGGCCAGCTCTGATGTCTCTCCATCTGTGGCACGGTTACTTGTGGCCCCACTTTTTCTTGGGATCCCTCGACTTCAACTGTACCATCTGCCTCCTCAGCTCTTGGACTGAGCAAATTGATAATGGCTGTGTCTGCTTCTGTGGCCCAGTTTGGGCATTTCTGCAGCCCGGATTAGTTGATCTCATGGGTCATGATCTTGTTTAATGCACAAATGTCCTGTACTTGCATGTGCCCTTTGGTTCTGACTTACTTGGCACATTTAGTGGAGCTGGGTTTTATTTTCTGTCGGAGAATAGCATCCCTCTATCTCTGGGCCCTCAGGCTGAAACTTGTTAAGTAGGGTAAGGATGAGGAAGAAGATCCTGACTGAATGGAAGGGGGAAACCCAGTGTCAGAAAAAGTGGTATGGACAATTCCCCTGATCTATAGTTGAGATGACCATCAGGAAAAATTACAAGCCAGCATTTCAGAACAGTTTGAAGTGGTAATGGGAGAAGCTGCATTAGAGTTAAATCCTTCAATACATTTGCTGCAGAGTTTTTCATCATCAGATGAAAAAGGTATAATATAATGAATTCTATGTAAAGCAATCTTAGCTGTGACCAAAACCACCCCAAAACTAATACAATCATGCCTAAAACAGAAAAGGTGGTGGAGTCTATGAACACTTCTCAATTCTTTAGACTTGTTCTTGGGTTGGTGGTTTTTTCCTTCTCTTGTTTTTCTTACTCCCCTGCATTAGACAGTGCTTGAGATCATCACCTTGTTGTCATATTTGCTTGGGGAAACAAATCTGTCACAGCAGTTTCCTGTCAATACCCTGTCTTGAGTTAGCAGCATGTGTCTAGCTCCAGCACTGTAGGATGATGTAGCTTTTGCTGATAAAAACCCACTCTTTTCATTATCTATTGAAGAATGAACCACATGCTGGCATTACCCAGATTTGGAAACCAAGTGTGCTGTCAGAGACAGAATTTGTAGCAATTCTTTGAAGTCACAGTTTCAGTCTATGTATAGAGTTTATAACTTCAGGTTTCTGTGGAGCATAAAATTATTCACATTCAGAATGAATTCTCCAATGTTCTGTGGTTTTTCAACCCCAAATTTTATTTTTTTGGCATTTATATATAGAACAACTTATATGGCATTAATATTCCCAGTGTAGTGCTGTACCTATATGTAGGAGGATCCCCACAGAGAGCTGTCAGTATCTTTACTTTTCTCTCACCTATTTCTTCATTCTCATCAGAATTTTACRTTGTTTCGTGTATTACTGATGGTGTCAGAGAGGGCACTGGTATGAAGAGACTGATCATATAAGAACTGTTTAGTGACTACTGGTACCAGTTTGCAGAAATGTATTCTTGTAACAGGAATTTAAAATAGAATTGAGTCAATCTACAAGGTGAGATGGTAGCACTGTTTGTGAGGTAATGTATCCTAAGAACAGATACTTAAATGGCCATGACAAGCACTAAGCAAATGAATCTGTTTGTCTAATCAGTTAATGAAAATCACTGCATGGCTATGGTAAGAAACTGRTGAATGTTACCTTGGGAAAAGCTTCTCTAAGAGTTGTATCAGAGGTTGAAAATTATAGCTCTGCTTTCACCAAGATATGGAAAGCAGAGATTCTGTAAATCCCACCGTAAATAGGGCATGTGAGAGGATGGAGGCCAAAGAGGATAATGTGCATTAGTCTACATATGTGGATCCACATATAAATCTTTCTGGTTGTTTTTATGCCACCAAGTTGAGCAGGTGTGTTGATCTGCTGGAGGGCAGGAAAGCTCTGCAGAGGGTTCTGGACAGGCTGAATTGGTGGGCCAAGGCTAACAATATGAGGTTCAACAAGGCCAAGTGTTGAGTCACAACAACCCCATGCAGACCCCACAGGCTRGGAGCAGAGTGGCTGGAAAGCTGCCCAGTGGAAAAGGACCTGGGGATATTTGTCAACAGCCATCTGAACATGAGCCAGTGTGCGCCCAGGTGGCCAAGAAGGCCAATGGCATCCCGGCCTGTATGAGAAATAGTGTGGCCAGCAGGACCAGGGCAATGATTGTCCCCCTGTACTCGGCACTGATGAGGCCACTGAACCTCGTATCCTGGGTAGAGTTCTGGGCCCCTCACTGCAAGAAGGACATTGAGGTGTTGGAGTGAGTCCAGAGAAGGGCAGCGGAGCTGGTGAAGGGTCTGGAGCACAAGTCCTGTGAGGAGCAGCTGAGGGAGCTGAGGGTGTTTAGTCTGCAGAAAAGGAGGCCATACTGCTTTCTACAAGTACCTGAAATGAAGTTGTACTGAAGTGGGTGTCAGCCTCTTCTCCCAGGTAATAAATGACAGGATGAGAGGAAATGRAGAGGCTTAGATTGGATATTAAGAAAATTTCTTCACAGAAARGTTTGCAAAGCATTGGAACAGACTGCCCAGGAAAGTGGTGGTGCCGCCACCCATGGAARTGTTCAAAAGACATGTAGATGTGGCATTTAGGGACATGGTTTAATGGTGGACTTGGCAGAGTTAGATGGTTGGACTCAATGATCTTAGAGATATTTTCCAAACTAGACAATTCTATTATTTTCTGTGATTCTATATTGGAACTAATGTGGTTGCTATGTTTTAATAATCACTGTCTACATTGAATCATTCAGCTCAGTTTTGTATCATGTGAAAAATTTTTCCTGAAATAAAATGACCACCTGCAATTTAGCTGGAAATTTAGGCTTTGTAATGCAAAAGATCAATAATAATGTTTTAATTTGTATTACTTTTTCCAAGAGGTGTCTTTTAAGGCCGACAAATGGGCTGAACAGAGAATAAGTAAACTATTCACATCAGTAGGTCTGAATCAATAGCCTCAAAGATTTGATGGACCACATCAAAACAAACGGGTAGCAATAGCTATGAAGGAGGCTGTGACACACGGAAGATCAGCACTGAGGCAGTATAGTGGAATGTGAAGGACCTTCAGCCTCTCTCAAGCAAGACAATTCAGAAGGCACTCAAAATGCCATATTAAGCAYGGCCAGCGCCAATTTCCCCCTTTCTCAGAAGCTACTTCCAGAACTCAGTTTTGAAGCAGCTCTGCTGACCTGAGGGACAATGAGTAACCAAACTGGTTCAGCACCCTTGCTGAAGACATACTGGGTCAGTACATGGATGAGCCAAAATAAGTCACAGTCCCACTGTCAATCTCTTGACTGGTATATCTTTTTCTATTTCTGTAGTATGATCAATGCTTAAAAAAAGTGAATTTGGGGTATTTGGCATGACCCTTTCCCTCACTATGCGGTAAGGTGAGGGAACCCGAGCAGGTGCCTGGAACACCAGCTAACAGTCCTTAACCTAAAGCAGCAAAGAGGATGCTGTCCCCCATGATGAACAGGCCTACCAAACTGGATGTGCAGATCTTCCCAGCAGACAGGCAACTGCAACACTGCTTTTCCAGGGAGACTYATTCCGGGATGCTGCTGTTTGTTTCAGGAAATGCATGGTTGCACAAGCTATACCCAGAGAACGTGCAGTTCAGGGTCATCTTGGCCTATGCCCAAGCTGACATGAGACCATCTTTAGCATTTAGCACTATCTCTTAGTTTATACCTTTCTTTGTGTTCTTAACACTTACAAATCCATTTGTAAGAATTATGTTACCAGTACCCACATTGAGGAGTGACTGACTACACATAACTCAATAATGCCTGAAAAGCAACCRAGAGCAGGGCCCCATTTGTGATAGTAGTTCCTGAAAAAAAAGTGTGCTTGAGAAGTTTTCAAAGACCAAGCCACTGAGAAGTAGACATATACTAAAATGACTTAAAACACTCTGAGGCAGAATGAAGCTGAGGTGAAGAGAGCAGACTGAAGAGCCAGGAGCCAGCAAGATCAGGGAAAGATGGTCTAGGCAGAACTGTAGGATATTTTCTGAATTCCCCAAAGGCCCTGCYTTAGCATCTTCTGCAGCAGTTTCTCTTGGATCCAGTCCTTGGCTCCGTTCTCCTTTCCYTGCAGAGAATCTGGATATATCATATCAGTCTTAACTTTCTGCAGAATTTACTTCTTTAGAATTCTATGCTGTCTCTTACAGCACAGTATGCACTCACTCAGCCACTTTTGCAACTCTTTCCCCTGGCCCAGCTTGGTACTGAACTGTCTGGAAACAGCACTTTCCTCACTGGTGGATTGGCCCAGACTTTGAGTCAGAGAATCATAGAATATGCTGAGTTGAAAGGGACCCATGAGGATCACAGAGTCCAACTCCTGGCCCTGCACAGCATGATCCCCAGGAGTCACTCCATGTGCCTGAGAGTATTGTTCAAACACTTTTTGAACTCTGTCAGGCTTGGTGCTGTGACCACTTCTGTGGGAAGCCTGTTCCAGTGCCCAACCACCCTCTGGGTGAAGAACTTTTTCCTGATATCCAGCCTAAACCTCCCCCAACACAACTTAAGGCTGTTCCCTTGGATCTTGTCACKGATCATGAGAGCGAAGAGATCAGTGCCTGCCCCCCCTTCTCCCCTCGTGAGAAAGCAGTAAATTTCAATAAGGTCTCTCATCACTCTCCTTTTCTCAAGGGTGAACAGACCAAGTGATCTCAGCCAGTCCAAATATGGCTTCCCCTCAAGGCCCTTCACCATCCTCATGGACCTCCTTTGGATGCTCTCTAAGAGCTTAACATCTTTTTTATACTGTGGTGCCCAAAACTGCCCTCAGGACTCAAGGTGAGGCCACCCCAGTGCAGACCAGAGCGGGACAATCCCCTCCCTTGCCCGGCTGGCGATGCTGTGCCTGGTGCTTCCTAGGACATGGTTGGTCCTCCTGGCTGCCAGTTGCAGAGTGAATTTAGTTTGAGTGTGGGGAGTGCTGCAGAGGTGACACAGCTGTGGGAAGATGAGCTGGAGTCTGTCTGTTGTGTACTGTCAGCAGTACCATCCTCTAGTTGCAGGATTGTTGGGAAAGATACATGAAAAGTTAACATGAATGTTGAAGAGGCTCCAGGAGGAGCCTGGCATTTAGCTAAATGTCTTTCTTTGAAGACTGACAAATTAATAAAAGATGGCATCAAAACTGGAATCCTGCAGTGTAGCTTTAGAGTTGGTGGCAGGAGCAGAGCAGCACTTTAACACTTTGCCTGAAGTGAGTGAAGAAAAACCTGTTGTGAGTTAAAATGAGAAATGTTCAAGCCGTAATTACCTGGCGCAAATTTCTTATTTCCAGTAAACTGTAAACAGCCTTCAGAAATAAGTTGTCTGGTGTTCAAGACTGCTAAGTACCAAAAGTTGTGTGGGTCAAGTTGTGTTGAGAACATGATCTGAAACAAAGTAGCAAGACAGATGTCATCAGAATGAATGTACAAAAGGAAKAAAGCAGTCCTCTCAAAGCCCACTCAAAAATATTGAGAGCTGCTTTTGAAGCAAAATATCAAATAATTTTATTACATGCAAAATGAGAGCATTTGATTTTGAAGCATTTAAGACATAGCCAGAAGGACCCAGGATGCCATTTGAGACACTGAGGTAGTCCTGAGTTTTAATGTTAAGGTTTAATGTCAGCATGATATTACTGAACTGTCCTGTCTTGTGAGGATCAATTACTTTGTTTGCACTGCCAGTTTGAAGACATAAAGCTCATCTCATGTCAGGTAAAGTCTGCATTAAGTGATTCAAGAAAGTTCTAAGCACTGTTTTGGGTTTGTTTTCTTTTTAAGTCATTTGGCAGCACCTTTAAAATCTCCAAATGTGCAACAGGAAACAATATTTCAGGCTGAAGGAAAGAGCAGGCTCTTTTGAGATGTTTTCGGTTCACTCAAGCCATTTTAGTTTCCTGTAGCTTTAAGTCATAAATTGATTTAGAATATGTTAACAATTGGTGAAGATTGTGAATAGACATTTGAAATGCTCTTTGAGCGAGTGTGTCCTTAATGCCATAAACTCCTCAAGAAAAGATTATCTTAACAGGCAAACTTCAAACCTTTATACTTCTTGTGTTTTTCATCATGTAGAAAAACCAAACCACTCCTCCCAGCATTTTGAGGGGCAGTCATACCTCTCAGGTGATCATCTGGGAACTGCTGTTGGCTTCCAGGGACAGAAAAGAATCAAAGCAAATAGATAAACAAGACCCCTGAATGTTACAGGGGAACTATAGGATCTCTCCTAAAGATTAACATGAACCAAACTCTGGAAAAAAAAAAAAAGAGGAGTGCAGATTCCAAAGTTTTCAGAAAGGTAAAAAAATAACTGGACTGGCCTAACACTTAATGACCAGTTCCTGCTCCTCTGAATGGGCTCAATCTCTTTGTGAAATTACAAAAACCCACACTGGACAAGCAAAGTGTCTCCCTAAGCCTTGTTGACAGTGACTCATGTAGCTGAATACCTGCTGTACACTGAGAGACTGCCTTTGCTCCTTTATTGAGATGATTGACCTGAGGTCAGTGGATAAGTTCTTTCCAGCAGTCTGTCGTGTGAGTGGTGGTCTGGTCTCCTAGGTCTGAGTGGAGCATTTTTTTTTCCAGATCAGAGTGCTTCCAGTAAATGAGATTTTTTGAGGTAATCTCTTTCCCATGGCGGTAGTTGGTCCAATCTGTTATTTTTTCCCTCTCTTGGCTAGTCCCAGCTGTTTATACTTGTTCACTTTGGGCTCTGATGAAGTGAATCCTCTTCTGCAGTGACCTTTGCTGGAAGTGTGCAGTAAATGGCCCAGTCTGACTGTCTTCTCCTATATCCATGATACAACTTTTGAGTTCTGTCTTTTTTGTTTCGGAGATATTAGAAGGGAATTTCATAATGCGTGTTGTACATGAAGATTTCAGTCTACCTCTAAGCTCCTACTTTAGATTTTAACATGCTCAAAAAGTGACAGTGGTGGTTGTCTGCTCTAGGCTTGTGTATGTTTGTCTGGGTGTATGTATGAAATGTATCAACAATTGTAACATTCCACTGGGGTGTCTCGAGTAATGTTTTTCTCCACTTAGGGTCATTCCAGTGAGTCCATGACCAAAGATGTGGTCCTCGTCAAATAAATACTGGTTTGTATCTATGTCATTAGTCAAATCTAAAGAGAGGGGAAATCAGAAAGTAAGCTTAGATTATATTTACAGTGGTATTTTATCCCTGTGCATGTTCAAAAACTCCATTCCTCTGTCCATAAGTTCTTTCAACTCTCCAGTAAATCACCTGTTCCACCTAAAGCAGGGGTCTTTTAAATGAAAGAAGATTTTGTATCTGCTTCTTACCATTTTTTCCCTTGGGGCACAGGTAAAGCCACAATCTGATATTACTACCGTTAAAATGTCACAAAACCGGATGACCTGGGACAAGAGTAGAGAAAAATCTAGGCAAAACAAATGTTCTAGTGTTCTTGTACTCTTAGAAGTCACCTTTGATGCACTAGTGTACAACATACATTTTCCCTGTCTCCAATACAACAGCTGGAAGAATCATTGCTATAACAGAATGCAGTAAATTTTAGGAGGGGAAAAAAGGACAGAAAAGCAAAATTAAGGACCATATTGTTATTTCTTCTTTGCTCTTCTGAATGAYGGTACTGAGGATAGTTATGTGCTTACTTGGCTACCCACCTATTGTACAGCCAGCAGGCAAGCCAATTTTGTGAAGTGCAAATACTTAGGTTGTATTTGTCTATGTCATGCTTGTTCACAAACCCTATTCTTTGTAGGTTTTTTACTTCTGCTTTCTGAGTGACACTTCTGTCACATTTTTGGACTAGTATAATAGTGGTTGACATTTTTATGTCCTGAAGGCCTGCAGAGAATTTTAGTACCTGTAGGAAAAGTTGCAAATCTGTAAATGTATATTTAGGTGGGAGTAAGTCATTCTACGTCACTACCAATTTAAGTGTTTTGAATGCCTGTTAGAAAGACCCCCTTTTTCCCTTTGGATGTAGCTTCCCCTCAACAGCTGTTCTAGCATAATAGAAAATGCCATTGCTAAGAGGAATCTTCTCCTTTCCACTGAACTGACATGACATGATATTCAGTCAAAATAAATGCCAATAGCAAAATAAATCTTTCAGGAAAAACTGAAACACCATCACGAATTCAGAAAACGATGGCTCCGCAGCATTTGGGTGGAAGACTGGCAGAGCAGCTGTCATTGTTTCAAACAGACTTTTCAGTGGGAGAGTCAAGCAGCGAGAGGGGAACATGTCTAAGTGCCTCCAGTGAAGCCAGGCATGACCCACAGTAGTGTCTGATGGGAGGAAGATATGAAGGAGACGAGTTGCTTCTTCTCTAGGAACTATTCCTTTTTACATGTCTTTGTGACTGCCCAGATTTCTACTGACTGGAGGAGGTCAGGAGACTTCTTCCTCTGTCCAGGTTAATTTTCCAGACTAAACTAGAGGGTTACAGGGTCTGGTGTGGGCTTGTCCAGCAGAAACCATGTCCCGCAGTCAGATTGTGTGTGTGTTTATTAATAATGCTTTTAGGGAACATAGAAATGCTAACAGACAGATGGGCAAATCTCTAAAATTTACACTGTGGTAGCAATGAGGGAGTCCTGCGTAATAACTGGCCAGAAGAATGGCAGGGTCTCTGTAACCCCAAASTGGCTGCTAATTGCTACTCTTTCCCCTCAGCTCTCTGTGCTACTTTGGGTGACATCACTTCTGCCAAGCTTCAGTTAACTCATCTGTAAAATAAGGCTAATCAGATTTGCCTACCTTATAGAGAGTAATTTATTAAGTTTATATTGCAAAGTGGTGTGAAGGCATAAAATGTTATGGAAATGTTGAGTGGTAGCCATGTTATATTAATTTTGTTTATTGAGTCCCATCACACATAATGTCAATGCGCTTCTGCAAATTATGGCAGCACAAGCTAATCAAAATGTAGGCTGTTCTAATGCTGTTTTTATTTTGCAATACTCTTGCTAGTTTTCCAAATCAATATGAGTTGGGTAAATAAATAAATGGCCTGTCTTTTGTTTAGCAGCACAGGCCATTTTAAAGTGTGATCTGGAATCTGGCTGGGAGCTTCCTTTTTTTCTGCTACCTGTATTCTGATCACCTCACAATTTTAAACTCTCTGTCTCTTCCTCTGTCTTGTTCTAACTACTTTTTTTTAGGTGATTCTGCTGCACTTAAATCTCTTTGACCCKTGATTTTGAGTTGTTGGGTCTAATGCTATCACTTGCATTGATTTTGATTTGAATTTCACTGCATTTTACCCTCTTGACTGGTAGGCATAAGCTCAGTACTAAATGTTTATGTGTGTAGACTCTATGGGGAAAAAAGAAACCCTTCTAGTTCGTCTACCAGGGAATACAGTGATTAAGTGTACAGGACTGAAAGTTCTGCTCTGCCTTTTCCTGTTGTGCACAAATGTGTTTTCTCGAAACCACAGCTAGGGAAGGAGGTGATACTTGGCCAAGAAGCTTCCATTAAGAGCACTTGCTGGAAATGTCTGCACATTGTTCCTGAAAAATACACTTCAGGACACTGCACTCTTCAATTTGCATTCTTTAAAATGTACAGAGAACTTTGTCTGGGGACCTCTGTGTCTTGTTCGGGAAGCTGTTGTAAGACAAAGAAGTCGATCACAGCCTGAGCCACTCCAAAGGCAAAGCAAACCCCCAAGTGATCCTCGAGCCCTAGAGGTGGGTTGTTCAAGAAAAAAAGGCATTAGCAGTGACACAGAGGGCATGAAGTCTACTGCACGGAGATCTTGTCTTGTTCTTCAGTGTAGTGGCAGAATGAAATGAGATGTTCTTGTAATCAGACCATTTTCGAGCAGAACTGTGTTGAGGTGAATGAAAAAGGTAAGGTTGAAAAAGTAAGTACAGTGTCTATATGCAAATGATGCATTCTCCCTGAAAACACTAGCTGGAGAGAAGTTCCATGTAAGTGTAGGTGTTTTCATTATATTTCTACTGAAAAGCTRTCTTTGAAGGCGTGGGCTTGACTTTTGTGTACATCTGCCATTGCCTACATACCAAGCAGCATGCCAGGGACCAGATAGTACATGATGCACTTGGCATCATCAACTTTTTCAGCCCCAAAATGTTTGGTGTCTCCCAAGGCTGACATGCAGCAGTAACCGCAAGTGGATTAGCCTGGCCAAGCAGGCACTGCTTCCAGAATCAAAGAAACTGATCTGATTCCTGAGCTGCTTAACTGTGGTATATTATGGCCCAGATTTTGATGTTAGTAAACTCAGTTTAAGCCTAGAAGAACTTGGCTGAAGTAATCAGTGGATAACTTCAGGGGGTATTGCTCCAAATGTGGCACTTACCCCTGAGGTCAGAGTGGATTATTTCAATAATGCTGTCTCAGGCTTCCTGAGATAGAAACTTCCCAGTGGCCCATAAACGTGTTCTCCTAATCCAGGGAGGTCCTGCAACATTGGCACTTAGTGTATTTTCCATATAAAGAAGCAATTTGAAATTCATTTTAATAGGCTTCAATGGTTTTCTCTTGGGACTTGTGTAGTTAAATTCTTAATAACTCATTTGTTGAGCTATTCATTCTCAGGGAGTTGAATGTTCTCCCTGTGTTCCTGTGGGAAAACGCCAGACTTAGACTTTGTGTATCAACCCCACGTGGACTAAGACTTGCTATTGCACCATCCCGTGTYGCATTGATTCTGCACAGCTTTTACTGAGCGTTTGCTCTTCTGTGGGGAAGGCTTTGATCAGTCTTAGAATGGCAGCTCAGTTGAAGGGTCATTCCTCCCTCCATCAAAAACTCCACAAAGGGAGATTTTGGTCCTTTTGTCCAGGCTGTGTAGATAAACAGTGCTGTATAAGTGTTGAAGAGCAAGTCTTCATTGGGAGATAAATTGTACATGTCAAAATAGACAGAGGTCATATGGATAAAAAGGGGTAGAGAGGAGGAAAGATGGGGAAATTCTAGCTTTAGGTAATAAAATACACAGGGGAAAGTGACTGGATCTTCTGCAGTCACAGAACCACAGAATCACAGAATGGTTAAGGTTGGAAGGGACCCGGTTTTATATGGGCAGCAAACTTGCTGAGGAGACACATTCATTCATCCGAGTCATTGATTAATAAATTAAACAATACTGGGCCCAATATGGACCCTTGGAGGGACACCACTAGTGACAGGCCTCCAACTGGCTCTGTGCCACTGATCACAGCCCTCTGAGACYTGCCATTCAGCCAGTTCTCAATCCACCTCACCATCCACTCGTCCAGCCTGGGCTCGCTGAGTTTACCTGTCAGGACACCATGGGAGACAGTGTCAAAAGCCTTGCTGAAGTCCAGGTAGACAACATCCTCTGCTCTCCCCTCATCTATCCAGCCAGCTGTCCCATCATTGAAGGCAATCAGATTGGTTAAGCATAATTTCCCTTTTGCAAATCGATGCTGACTACTCCTGCTCACCTTCTTGTCTTTCATGTGCTTAGAGATGGCCTCCAGAATGAGGTGTACCTCATTCCTATCAATGAGAGAAAAATATGAGGCTGGATAATTGCAGACCCATGGAGTATTAAGGGCCTGGCTGCCAGGGGCTCAGCATAATTAATGATCTTTGTTTCTTTAGCATTTGCAACATATGGTATCAGAAGCCTTAAAAATGCCAGATTTTCCATCCTGGAAACTGCAGTTAGTGTTTTCAATGCACACAGCTTTGGTCTTGCTCATTTTTTTTCTCACATGTTAATTAAAATGCTCCTGTCAATGAGCAAATGAGCAAAAAGTTGAGCCAAAGAGGTGCACTTGAAGTAACTGAGGGTAAGATTTTATTTGGCAAGCCAGTGTTACCACCTGTACAAGTGTCTGCTGTGGCAGCCTCCTGATGCAGAAATCAGCTGTGCAGCTGTAGGGAGCCAGTTCAGATAAAAACTGAGGTGTAAAGAAGTCTACAGTATGAGAAACAAGAACCTAATAACAAGGAGGCCATGGACGTAATCACCAGGACCAAGCCAGGCTAGCTCGATACATGCCTGAGAAAAAGAACAGACAGCAGATGTTAAAATTAATAAACRAAATTAACTGTGTACAAGGCAGCAGTGGTTTGGGTTTCTACAACATACAGAGGTGCTGCTTTATCTTACTATGGAAGCTGCTGTATCAGAATATTGATCTATTTTCAACGTGATTTTTCAAAATGTCCTTCTCATAGATGCTGGCCGAATTGTGATCCTTCAGGTCATGCAGAGGAAAAGCCACTATATTTGGCTATGTTTCCCTCTGAAATGCCTGTAGGTTTCCATTGAATGCTTTCATATGCTTGTATGTCAAACTACCTCCAACCAATAACTCTTTACACATACCTGTAAAATTAAAATGAAGCGTGTTGGTGTAGTAGCTAGTGCAAATTAAATTCACAGATTGAAYTGGCAACAAAGAAAAGGAAAAATCATTGGCTACGAGGGAAACTCAAGGAATATAAAGTAATGCATTTTTCGGACAGAATGTTAAGTGTCATCAGTTACGAAAAGTGGTATGATTTCATAAAATCCTTGTAGTATTGTAAATGTGTCTACTAGGCAAGACATTAATATTACCAGTATTTATTACACTGAATAAAATATGGTGTTTTCAGATCAGGGAGAGTCAGGTAAAGCTTGGTCCCATTCGCATGGGTCCACATCTCCTGGGTCTTGTGCAAACATGAGGAAACCCAAAAAAGCTTGGAGCAAATTTCAACTGAAACTTCAGCATTAGGGTTTTATTTATTTACCTATTTATTTATGATCCCTAAATATTATTTGTTGATTTAAATGTAATTTATTTATAAGCCAAAGCTTTATTTATGTATTTGTTTTTATGATTCCCATATGATCATAACTCCACATTTTCTTATGAAGTTATTTAAATTTATGAAAAAGTTGCAAAAACAACTTTTTTTTCACTGCAGAGTACAKGAAGCTGTTGCATTAGTAATAGCATCTAAGCAAAGGGTTTTTTCTGTTTGATGTATTGGTTTCGAACAACTTCAGTGTGGGTAGTGGAATTGTGTCTTTTGCTTGCTTGGAAGCAATTGATGTTGCGAAGGAATAAGTACGTTTGAGATACTGAGTAATAGTTTCCAAAGTGACTTTACCATCAGCTTAGGTCAGCAATGGTATTCCTGCTTCTGAATGGATGTAGGCATTTGTGTATTCTTGTGCATTTGTATATTCTTGTGCATCTGCACCTCAGGCTCCTTGGAAGCAGAACCGATGTTCCTATGCTCTCAAAGGGCCTTCTGAAAATACGCARATTTTCAGTAAGTCCAAAATCATGCCCCATTATATATATTTCCCATCAAACTTGTCATGTTCCTTGTTGTATATAATGAAACTTGGATGCCTTGCAGAACAGGTAAAGCTAGAGAGATCAGAGGGGTTGCAGCTCTTTGTGTCCACTGGTCTCTCCCCTGCGCTCTAAAAGTTTTGAAGTGTGGGTGCTTAAGCTAAAATGTCTGACTATGGAAGACTGATGTATTGAAAACTGTTGTTGCTGTTGGTAAAAGATTTGAGGCTATTGCATAAAGGAAACACAGAGTGTGAATAAACCTCTCATTGTGGTAAGTGGCGTGAAGTAGGTCAGTGTGTGTGCAGCAGGCTGTAACAGCTGCTAACTTTTGCTTGAATTACAGAGAAAGCCCCAGCACAAATGTAGTGTATTTTTTATAGAAAACACCTTTTCTGAAAGAAACCAAAGTTTAGTGCTTAGACAAGGGCTCAACATCAGATGGGAAAAACCACAGTTCCACCTATTTTTACTTCAATAACATTAGAGAGCAATGGAGGGGAAAGAAATCTACTTCTGTGCTGTGAGAGTAGCTTTGACTGATGACTAAGTGCCAACCTGGGGAATTACAGTAGCTGTGTGTGAGGCATGCTTTAGTTTTTCTGTATTTTGAAGGAACTGCAGTTTGACCTGTAGGTGCCAGCTTGGTTATTTTTAGAATCTACCTGAAAAGGACACTTAAGAAGCAGTAGCATGTGCTGTCCTCAAAAGCACCGTCTGCCTTGCTCTTACAGAATAGGCTGAACCATGTTGGCTACCACAAATAGCAATAAAAATTCCCTGGATAAAATTCCTGTCAGGCCAATGGAAACCATAACTTCTGCATTAATGAGTATCAGCCCCATGACTCTCTCTTGTGTGTTACAGACTCTGAGGGCACTGGGCAAGAGTCTGCAGAGCTGGTTTGTTCCTCCAAGGCAACCCATCTGTAGCTATCCAGGCTGCTGAGGGCACAGGGCTGTTTGTTTCCAGTTTCACCTCTGGTATCAGCCTGTCACAAGGGGTTGGAGGTCTCTTGGATGCCTTCATTTTCAAACCTACTTCAACCTCATGTCTTCATTCCCCTCAGTTAGTCTCTGGGGAGAGAGCTGTGAGAGCTGCTACAATCATGAGCCTGAACAGTTTCATGACCTTATGGAATGAAATATGGGCCCCAGAGAAGTCAGCAGCATTTCACTTTCGACTTCACCAAAATTGACGTTTCACCTGTAATGTCTGCTGACAACAGAGACAGCGTGGGCCTTTGAAGAGAGAACATCTGAATATGTACATGCAGTGTTAGTAAGACTGATGAAAATAYGAAATGCCACTGAAATTTTGTAAGTCATCAAAGCAGGGAGATGTTAAGGATGCCTTGGATATTTCAGAATGGCTAACTGATTTGCTTGTGGGAAATCTGTTTCAATCGGCTCCTGAGTCCCTTGAACACCTCAGCTGGGTTTGTCACCTTGTCCCTTGCCACTGGAGGCTGTGCATGTGTAGGTTGATCTCCCTGTGAAGTAGAGTGAATTGCCCTGCACCAGGCACTGTCCTGTTGCAGCTGGACTACATCTGCTCCAAACCTAGGTCTGATACTGCTGGCTTAGACACCTCTGCACTGCTCTGCTCTCTGTAGTGAGGATCTGCCATCTATCAGAAAGATACCTGCAAACAGTAGCTCTGGGAGGGGTAATAAAGCTTAAATGTATTTGAGAAGGAAGGAGGTTGAAGCAATACAAACCTGTAGATTGCAGCAAGATGCCAGGATTTTTGAAGGAATCTCAGACTGAATAAAGTGACTGTGCTGATAACAAAAATATATTATCCCTTGTGAAATTCAGCTCCTGTGCAACCTACAAGCCCTTAAACCTTGTTTTAGAACGAGCTAAACTCATTGCGGGAAAGAAGAGCAATGACAGCAATAAAATCTACTGGGGAACACAGCTTAAGAGGGATAAATGCCTAGCAGAAAAGGAATATTTTGTAGATGTCGATGAATTTTAAATATACTTTAGGAACAAATTGTTGTTGATGGCCTAGAAGGTAGGTAGGATTGCTGTAATTTATGACTTGGACATGAAGAGGGATGCTACATAACACAGTAAGTGCTTGCATGTGTAGGTAGTTCTGCTGGTGTAGGAGTAGTCTTTTCAACTCACTGTCAATCCTTAAGGAGAACTACTTCTCTGCTGAAGATGAAGTCACATGTCCTGCACTTTCATTTAATTTCCCAATCTGTTTGATTGTTCCTTCATGGTTGCATGCAGCTGTAAATATTATGATGCTATTTTATAAATCGTGGTCCTGTCCCCCTTATGAGAAGCTGTGTTCATAGCTGGTCCTTGTGTCTTGACAAACATCAGGAAAAAATATCCAGGCAGCAGAAGTTGTCAGAGATGTGAAAATGCATGAGACATGAGGATGAATGAAATATTTTAGAACTGCTCGGGTAGGAGAGGAAACAGATAACAGGTGACATCATAGCAGAATGTAAAAATAATGAATAGTGCAGAGAAGGCTGGCTGCATTCTTGTACTTACTGATTTGCACATATAACAAGAATATCCAATGCAATTAGAAGGCACCACATTCAAAACAGTTCAAAGGAAATCTTTTATGACAGACATGCATAAATAATCACTGACACAAGAATCTCTTGAGCAAAAGAACTCCAGTGGGCTTGTAAGAAGTTTAGACTATCATATGAATGAAATCTTTCTGCTTTGGTACATAAGCCCAGTCATTAATAGATGGGAAAAATCTTCCACCATTGGCTTGGTATCAGGAAAATGTTGTTTATTGGGCTTGGGACAACTTTCTCATTGAATCAATATTTGATGCTTGAAAGGAGGAGAGGGCTCTTGATCCATTTTACAGCACTAATCGCTTTGTTACTCTTAAGTTGTTTAAAGCTCAGTCGCCATATTTCATTTCATACTATTTGAGGGTTATTTTCTGTGTCCTAGCAAAACACCTATTTTTCAACTCACCTGCAGATGACTACCTCCACATTAAAGAAATATGCAGTTTTACTTTGAAATTCAACTCAGACAGCTAGATTAATCTTTGGGTAACTTTTCACTAATCAATACCATTACTAGAATCAATACTAGCTAGGTTGAGGTTGTTCAGGAAGAACCTATTTTTATAATAAATTAAAATCTGTTGGTTGAATGGCAGTTGCAGAAGTAGCAAATTAAAGTGTTGGCATTTTGTTGCGTAGTTAAGGTGATATGKAACCAAAGATTAATGTGATGTGAAAATACTGGACAGTGCAAAGATACAAACTGAAGGAAACATGTCACAGCTTCCATTATTCTGAATTTAGAGCCAGAGCCTAAAGGCACCTCACTGCAGCAGGAATGGAATCCCTCAGAAAGGTCAAATTGGCCTTTCAAATACAGAAGCATCTGCTGTATGGAAATGAATAGAATTTGGGTTTTTTTCCCAACCTAAAAATACCTGTTCAGAGGAAGGTAGACTCAATCAAATACTTTGATTTTTGACAGTACAAGGAAGACATTAACAAAGCAAGTCCCACAAAAGGCCACTGAGAGAGTCAGGGGTCTTGAGCAAACGACACATCAACAGCTCAACATCTAGGGTGGTTCAGACAGAGGAAGAGAGCTGACATAAACTACAGCAGCCTCGAGGGTGTTTTAGAGGGGGAGTTCCCAGATTCACTGCTGCAGCTGCCTCCTCTGCAGTGTTACCTCCTCTCCTCTGATGTTGCCGTGGGGTAGAGAGGCTGACAGGGACAGCTGCACCAAGAAATGCTGTTTCCGCCTGCCATCACTGGCCTCCGTGAAGGCCATTAATACAGCAGAGATTGCCTGTGTCTTTTAACCCCTGGCATGTGCTGTCCCAGAGTCCTAAAAAGTATCTTGACAGCAGGGTGCTTCCCAGTGAAAAGATTCTCCCTCAATTAATTCCATTTATGAAAGCATGTGTCCAGGTATTATCTGTAAAGGAGAAAATCTGGATCTCTATTTTTAGACTTTAGCACAGAAAATCCTGTGCTGTCCCTTCCTTTAGAGAACAGTACGCCATCAGGGACATGGTAGGATGAGCTTTCCTTTTTTCCCTGAACAGACTGCCAGTGAAGTTGGAGCATGTGATCCCCAGTGCAACAGTGAAAGAGAAGCTTTGAAACATGTTCTATAACTTTTTATCCTCACTTCAGGAGCACAGAGGCATTAAGAGATCACAGAATAGTTTTCCTCATCTGATTGCAAAGATTAATTTTCTAGGTGACTTTTTTCTCTCTTTTTTTTCTTCTTTAAAGACGAAAAGTGAGTCTCCTGTTGAGGAGTTCCCTTGGCTTAACTGGGAAATGGATTAGCCATTGTTTCTGTTTCGGGTGGCAAACAGAGACTTTTGAAAATATCTCTGGCATTTTGAAGGGTCTTTCTTTCATTTCTTTCTTTCCTTCCCTGTATTTATTTATTTTTCTTTAATTTTTTAATTTGTCTTTCATTCCTCTGTGCATGAACGTGTTTTTTTTACAGTGTCATGGAAGCGTTCAAGAGAAAAGACACCCCAGAGATTAGATGTTACCAATGCAGTTTAGCTTTGACTAATGTGTAAATGTGACTACAGAGTTTTCATAAATGCCAGCCTCATCAAAAGAACATTCTTAATATCAATAGCTATAGCAGCTGAGCATTTAAAATGCAGACTGCAGCCTTATCTGTTTTCCTGCCTTAACCCTTTGCTCCTTGTTGGGTTCACAGAATAGCAAACTGGCTAAGTGGAAGTAATCATCTGTAATTAAATTCAATAAATCCACTTGAATTGGCACCACTGCATCTTTGCAAATAAAATTCTCCCCTAGGTGAGTGGTATTTTTGTTTTACAAAGAAAATAGTAACCATTAATTAACAGTTTTTCTAGTCTAGCTCTGGGTCTGATCCTATGAGCTGATACATGCATTCAGCTCTTAGTGAACCTAGAGGGAGGGAGAGGAAGATGACTGCAAGTTGCAGATCAGATGCTTGTGCAGAGTGTCCACAATGAAAGTAAATTCCACATTCACACAAAGTAAATTCTTCCTGAATACGAATACAATTATATTTCTTCACCTATACATTTAACAGACATTGCAGCATGGACTACGTTAGATAAGCTTTATCTAAGGAATGCCTCCATTGTGCAGAAGGTAAGTCCAACATAAGACATAGTAAATGTCCTGAAAAATATATATTGCTTTACTGGGTAGGTTTTTAGTTTTATTTGTTACTTGACAAAATACATTTCAAAACCCATAATGAATCATTTAACAACTTCATTTGTAACATACTTAATATACTACTTTTTCTGCTTTCCCATTGAATTAGTACATTGGGTGATTTAGTGATTTCTGTTTAGACCTAGCCAATGTCTGTTAGGATTTACATCAAGACAGTCATAAAATTAAAACAATAAATAAGTAGCCTGACAGATTCTTTCAATATTAGTTTAATTCTTGCTTTGGCTTATCAAGGGTGATATTTATTATAGGCCTAAAGGGCATGGAATTAAAACCCATATGAATTAGCAGAAGACCAAGCCAGCAGTGGAAGTCGATTTCATAGCCCATGTGCTTCCTTGCATAGCTAAGCAGGAAGGTTATGTCATTAGAGCCAATAAAACAGCTTTGGGATAGATGGCAGGCAGCGAGAAAAGCGTGTTGGACATCCATGTAAAATATGTTCTTACATGTAGGAGCTGAAGTACAGGAAGCAGCCTCCACAAGTTTATGTCTACTTTCTATCCTGATGCACACACATTAAGCTCATCCAAACAGCAGGTGGTATTCCCACATTACCTGTCCATTTCCCCTCTGTCTCCACAGTAAACTGTGGAAAAGTCTTCCTGGAGGTCTTCTAAAGGAAAATTTGCAGTCTCCACAAAGAGAGCATTGTAAGTCAGCAGCCTCTTCGAGAGCTACTTGCAGGAGGGAAGCAAAAACTTGTGAAAGGGCTCTTACTGCCAGCACTGTAACCCACTGCCTGTGGCTATTGCCTGAGTGAATTTCATGTGAAGAGGGCATGACTGAAAGTTGGTTTTTCTCACATTTTGAGCTCAGAGTTCTCTAGAAACTATGTGGTTGCAGGACTCTGGGCTTGGTATTTCCCAAAGGCCAGACTTTAAACCCTGGACTGGGATTTTGACAGTTTCACAGGTGGAAGGAAGATGATTTATGCCTCTCTTTGGAGTTGGAGAGCTGGCTAAGTTGCCGTATGAGCACTTTTCTTCTCCCTGTCTTTTCTCAACAGGTCTATTTGCTTTGATTTTGTTCTTTCACACCTCATTCTGTTAGACACCAAGAGTAAAGACAAAATTCACATAGCAGGAATTTCAATTCAATTTTTTWATCTGGTACTTGCCTTTGTAAAGGAGAGCATAGCCTCTGAAATGCCTGTATCTCTGCCTTTCTTGCAACCATTTTCTAAATTGTGTCCTGTGTGACATTAAAATGTGCATTCCATGCTCATTTTTTTCCAGTAGAGGTAGCACACTTTGCAGAAAAATTTCTTGTACAACCACCTCCTCTGGAAAACCAATACAGAAAATCTCCAAGGCAGTTCATCAAAACAATTGTATGAAATCTTCAGGCTCTTTTCCCAAAAATAGGCCCTTCCTCTTTGTGCACACAGACATGTTCCTGTAAGGAAATTTTCCAGAGACATATCTGACAAGCATTTCCTTCTGTGCTCCATGTAATGAAAATCTTCGGCTTTGTTGATTTGGGATCAACTGTTCCTGCTTTAAACATGAGCTTGGACTTGTATTGCACTAACAGAATATTTTCGTTCTGGCTTTCGGGAAACACCTTATGCAGGCAGGGATTCTCACCAAGTCCTGCAACACCCACATCTGACAAGTGGACCTAGAGTCATTCAGGTGTTCAGAAGTGCAGTTTGGTTCTTTTGCACCTGGATATAGGGCCATAGCTGCACTAGGCTCCCATTAAAGAAAAGTACTGAAGTTAAAGATTTATTAGCTGTCTTTAAGCTGTTGATCCTGTAGTATTGTGCCTTTTGAAGGAGTACCTGTGTAATTCCCCCTCACAAAGGATACTGCCTGCAGCACTGTCCCTGCAAAGGAACAGGAGGAAAGCTGCCCAGTCTCTCAGTGTACCAGAAAGAAAGAGAGGCTTAGGGAGGAAGCGAAGCCTGGTGGTCTTGCAGCTTTTGAAATGTCAGTCATTCCTTCACTGACAGCAAAGGAAGCCTTGCAATGTCACAGAATCACAGAATAGTCTGCATTGAAAGGAACACACAAGGATCATCATGTTCAACTCTTAAGTGAAAGGCCCATATGGGGATTGAACACATGACCTTGAGCATTATTAGCACCATGCTCCAACCAGCTGAGCTAATCTCAGTATCACCTGATGTTGCTCTGTTGGATAGAGGAGGAGCCCAGTCCGGTACTCCGAGCATATCCTCCTTGGATTTCCTCCCAAATTAAGACTAAAGGGCATATTGGTTATGGTCACCAGCTTCAGGGAGTGCTTCAAGCAATCTTCAATGCCATCCTACATCTCCCTTATCAGTTTACCTACTTCCACCTTCAAAGTTTGTGGTGTTAGTCCTTTTCCTCTCAAGTGGAGTCAGTGAACATGTCCTCCTACTTACACCTTGCCTGATTTTCCTGTGACCTTACAGTGATTTATGTCACGGAATAGATGGCTGTGACACTTAGGTCTGCTGCTTCCTCCATTATTCTGTATGTTCAGCATTAGGGTTGGGTTCTACTTATCATGGTGGTACTGCACATCTGATTGACTTCAGCAGAACCATGCTAGTAGTGGGGTGATACTTGTTTTGTGTCAGAGGTCAGAGTTTGGCACCTAGTAACTTCCCCTCTAGGGAATGAACGTATGTATGTATATATATGTATGTATGTATGTGTAAGGCTTTTTTTGCTGCCCACCTACCTTTCCTTTCCAAACACCCTCCCTCAGGGAATTTCATAAATAAATTACTGATGATCTAGGCATAGAGAAGCAGACTGAGGAGTAGGGTTTAAAAATAGTTTGATGCCTGTAAAATGGAACATTTTCACAGTTAAACTATTTTTGCGCTTGTCTCAGAGGAATGTTAAAAGTGGAAGGAAAATGTTTTTGCAACAAAAATTGGCAAAATTGGCAATTTTCAACAAACACAAAAGTATTGGAAGTACTTGGGTTTTCTCCTTTCTGAATTCTACCAGTGTGAAAGTTAAACCAATATATGCAGTTGTTTCCCCCAAATTTAGTTCCAATACTTGTATGTGTTCTTCGGGCTCTGTTAATTGTTTGGAAAATCACAATTGTCTCCTTAAAAGTGTAAATACAAATGGAAGATCTAAATAAAGGGCCTGCCTTGCTTTTAGACAGCCTGTGCATGAGCTGGCTTGAGAACAGGGAGCAGTCTAACACAGCAGTACAGAACCTGGCACAGGCTGCAAACTTTCCCAGGAAGCAGCAGGGCAGGTTTGCTGTGTGTGGGCATCCCCACGCTCGCCTGTGATCAGTTGTTAAATCATGGCACTGTTTTGTGATTTTTTTGATGGCTGTCACATTTCTGAAAGAAAGCACAAATGAATCAGATTCTCTTATGCCTCCAGCCAGACAAACATCCCAAATCCCACAAGCTTCTACTTGCTCTCCCATGAGTCTCTGTAACTATGAGGAACAGAAAAAGAATTGCTTACAAAATTAATGTATTGCAAGGTGAATCCAGTTCAGTGTTCTCTCAGTTCTCATACGGGTTACGGGCAAGCAGAATCATTTACATTGCAATAACACACCAAAGTTATAGGCATGTGAAGGGTGTTTTCAGTCAAACTTAAGCAAGGTCGGGTTAAGATGCTCAAGCATTGGCCCCAGGTGGTACCCACTGAAGACATCACATCTTGTGTTGGCAGTTGCTTTGGAGAGGCCAAAGCAGGCAGGAGCTGAGCTGGCAGGTTCTCTGGGTTTTGGTCCTGAAAGTGTGATCTAAGACTGTGGCAAAAACTTTTGATTAACCGTTCCCAGTCTTCACTCCTTCAGTCAAGCCATCCCCTGTGTTATGGCATCCAAATCAGGGAACTGACCTAGCTGAGAACCTGTCCTTCAAAAAAAGCAGGAGTGGGAGGTTTGTGCTTCAACTGAGTGGGTGTCATTTGCCTGCACAACCAGCTGTGTGGCCAGAAAGCAGGCCTGGTGCTGCCACAAGAGTAAGCAGGGCAAGGGCTGCTGCTCTTGCAGACCTTGCTGCCTGCTATTTCCAGATGAAGAGGCTATGGTATTTGCTGTGGGAAGAGAATAATCTGTGGTTTTGGAGGGTGTCTAGCAGGGAAGATGCCCTTTATCTTCTCTTGGAGACTGTCCTTTTCATGCGAAAAGAGTTGGCTGCTGCCTTTCAATTTTGCAGGTAACCTTTGCTGGCATTGCTATATCAAAGATTGCTGTTTAGACTAATCATATTTGTGTTTAGACCTATTGCTCTTTACACCATGATGGATGAGGGGAAACAGACTTCTTTTTGCCTGTTAAGCTTGAGGGTGACAGATCAACTGCTAGTCATTGCTCTCAAGTCTGAAAAACCACCCATTCAGTCTGCTCAGATGTTTTATAATAGACTGCTTTTTTCCGTATTGAAATATCCGATGAAGAGGAAATTTGAACACACAATATATTACTTCAATACATATATTGTATAAACACATATGCACAAAGTTTCACCCTCTTTATTTTCTGAGGTTCATACTTAGGAGTTTTGTCTCAGTCTGTGTTGCCACACTGCCAGATTGCCTTTCAGAAGCCACGTTGTCTCACATAGGAGTTGAGCAGTCCTGCAGCAGGACTACAGGTATTCACAGAGATGGTCCCACACATGAAATCCAGATATGCCAAATGCTGGTATTTCATTCTTCAGGGATTTCAGAGCCCTTTATTTGGATGGGAGTTTCTATCGAATTGAGCTTCTTAGGAAGGCTGAGTGAGGTGCCTGCATTTCTCTTCACATGCAAAGAGGTTAAATGATTCATTGAATGACATTCAGCAAGTCCTTGTCACTCACTGTCCTTCTCTGTTCCACTTCCCCTTCTGATATCCTGCCATGGTCAGAAATGCCGGATGTTTATCAGAGATGAATATGTTAGTTTAGGCAGGCCATGCTGCTATAAATAAGGTATGAACTTGTAATTGGAATTGATCCCATATTTGTAGCTGTATGAATTACCACCTCTCTGCTCATCTGCATAGCCTGGAAGGTATCACATTCTGAAAAATTTTTTACTGGAGCTGTTTAAGCTGATGTATTTTATTGTATTGCTGATGTATTTTATTGTATTTATTGTACAATATTGTATTGTACAATACAATATTTATTGTATTGTATGGATAGAAACACAAGCATAGTTACTTTCAGCAGTTCAGCTGAGGAATGGTATTTCTCTGTAGCTCAAGCATCACAGTATGTGAGTACACTTAAATTTTATTTTGGCTTTGTCTGTACTTCTTGAGATACCCTTCTTGGTTCCTATCAAAAGACCGGCTGGTTCTTTCTGTTGGTGCTTTGCTTCCTTGAACCTGCACTCAGTGCTGCTTTCTACCTCTTAAACCCAAGCGTGCCTGGTTTCTGCTCACTTGAGAAAGCAGAGAGAGAAGGCAGGCATGCTTGTCCTGAATAGAAATGGCAAACCCAGTGAACATCGTGGTTACTGTGTGTGCATAGGCACGACTGTAACACAAGCAAGGGTAAATTTTCAGCAAAGCACGAGTTTGGTTCATTTCCTGATGGAAACAAGTCCCTGCAATTTCATCCCAGTCCGCTAATTCTTACGCAAAGTGGTAACCTTTGCAAGCCACACAACACTTCAGCTGGGATGTCTGTAGCCTAGTGAATGGAAGGCATAGGGGGCTTTATGCCACAAGCCAAATTTAACTGCTGTGATCATTTGCCATCAGAATTTTAGTATGGATGCATCAAGTTCATCTAGATCAACTTGATCTTTTGTGGTATTCTGCCTGAGATATGTAATGGTGGAGGGTCCTCCATGTATCAAAGGTTATTTAAAAGGCTGGGGAAAAAGGCACATCAAAGGTGCTATTGACATGAAGATGAAAAAGAGGTGCCAGGTACAAACACAGCAAAGAGATGGAATTGTGAATCATCTTCAAGTTCCTCTGCTTCTTGGTTTGTGTGATGTTTCCAGGAGGTTACAAGTGAGGATGACCATGGAGTTGGTAGCTCTGTTCTGAAAGTACTTTTTGGTTGGTTTTACAGCTCATTTCCTTTGAATTTCCCATGTAACTTTAGTTGGTTCCATACACAGGCTTCACAGCTCAATGCCAGCAAATGCCAACCCAAAATGAAAGTAGAAGGGAAAAAAAGAATGAAAAGCCAGAAAAAGAAGACTGAGAGTAGTTGCCATTTAAAGGGAAAAAGCCCCCCAAAAAACAAGAACCAAACAAAACCCCATGACAAAACCCCTAAGGGCTGTAGAGTGTCCATGTGTAATGGTCATGAATGTTTCAGTGCTCAAGACAGCACTGTACTTCTGGAGTTGTCCCCTTCTCACCTAGAGTAGCTGCAGAGACCACCTCTCCCCTCTCACGGCAGAGGGAGTGAGGAAGGTGCAGTTTCCCCTTGCTCCATGTCCTGCTGCTCTGTGCTGCACCACAGGCTGGTGCTCCATGAGGCAGGCACTGTGCAGGGAGCCTTCATCTCCAAGAATCCTGGTGCTGTATCCCTGAGGACCAGCAGAGAGCAATTCTGCCCTGCTGCCTGGGAAATGCCAACTGCTGAGACACTGAATATTCAAGCTGAACTGGTGGTTTAATACAAGGATGAGAAATCATAAAAAGTAGTGCTCTTTGCTATATCTGCCTTTTTCTCTTGCAGTATTTTTTAAATGGCTGAGTTGTGCCAAAAGATACAAGTTGCCTTTGAAACAATTTTTAAGTGTAAATCTGACATTTCCTCCACTAATCGCACTTTCTTTAGATGAAAGATAATAGAGTTGTCTGACTAGCTGAGCTGTGGGTCTTTGCTGGAGTAGTTACTCCAGAATGAATTATATCCGTAGTGGTGGTTTCTAAAATTCTTCTCTTTTTTTTTTTCCTTTCTGTTAAGTTCTAAGCTCATTTAACATCTCAGTTTGAATGTGAAAATGTTCTAAAGGTGGAAGATCACTGATTTATGTATAGTACCCAGCATCCTTCTGCCCAGTCCTCATTTTACTTTGAGTTGATGTCATAAAAGATACTTCAGTGCAGACAACATACTGTCTTTTTTTCTCAGAACATTAAAAATCCATGCTAATTTCATGCCTGCTAATTTCCAATTTCAGGACAGCTTTCATTAAAATATAAATGATACAATATTATTAGTGTGGATGGTGTGTGATTGTGGCTAATGTTTTTTTATTATTAATTTTTTATTTTTGAAAATCCATGTGCAAGTGTGCTCATTTCCATCTTCTCTAACCAAAAGCAAACCACTCAATGTCTTTAGCCATATGGATTTCAGACCAGCCCAGTCTTATATGGTAATGACTCAACAACTCACTGAACCCAGTTAGCAGCTTTATAGACCATGACTCAAAGTATCTCATAGTTAAATTTCATAACAGTCCCACTTAGATTGTCTCGCATCCTCCATGTAACTGTTCATTAAAGGCAACCATGTCTTCTCTCAGCAACAGAGTGATTCGCCATTAATGTTTCTATCTCTTGATCCTCACACTACTTCTTTCCAACCTTTCAGTGTCCAAAAGCCACCAGTCACCTTGGGCTAATGTCCCACAATAAAAGGGGAGTAGTTAAAGGCAATGATTTTAAACAGATTAATCTTTAATGGCGGTAACTTCTTAAGCATCATTGCTATATTTGATGAAATATTGAGASAGTGAGCTTACAAACACAGGCCTCCTTTCTGAAGATCTGTATTATGTTTGTCAGAAGGGTCAACTTCACTTGCATGGAATGAAATCTGTGCCAGAACAGAGGCCTTGCAAAGGACCCTACACACCTAAGGTCTGCTCAGACCACTGACCTCAGGCTTGTCTGATGGCAAAAGAGTTTGCAGTGTTGCAAAGTTCAGCTGTCATAGCAGTTTTTGCTTACCTCTTCTCATGCTGTCCTGAACACATTCATTCATTTCCTAACTAAACTGGTGTATCATCATTTTTAAGAAGAGGATCTGACTGACTGCTTCTGCTGATCAGTTTTAAAAACATTGCTACACAGGGACTTGTCCCTCTTGTTTTGTAAAACGTCAGCTGAATCCTCAATTGGCAGAAAGAGATGTCATCCCATTGCCTTCAGTGGGAATAGGTCAGGAGCTTGGACTCAGCAACTTTTGGGGACAGCCAGACAGGGTTTTTTTCCTCTCCCTTATATCGGAGTCTCATTTTGAAGTATAGCGTGGTGTTACATGAACTTGGGGAAAAAAAGGAGGATGTGCTTTAATGCTTATGTGAATTACCTCTTGTGATTTTAGCCCCTGTTTCCACGTGTGTTTTTCCTGGCAGCATAAGTCTTGCTTTGTGCTGTTCTCACGCCTGCGCTGTGCTGGTATAGTGGCTGGTGTGGCCATTCAGTGAGCCAGATTGGGAATTCGGTCATTTTTCAACCCCATCAGCTTACTAGTGTGGTTCATCACACATGTAGCCACTCAGGCAGATGTGCTGGTTTAGGTGCAGTAGGGCAAATCTGGGAAGCAGGGACAAGCACCTGGAGACAGGATTAGAGAAGGATTTGTGCAATCAGCACTGCTGCTTTTTTTTATTGCCTCACCCAGGACTGCAATGCTCATCTAGTGTTTGTAGAAAACAAAATAGATACAGGCTCAATCTTTAAAAAACAAAACCAACAACAAAAAAACTGAAAGACTGATCCAACACAGTATGGATCTAACCATGGGCTTTGTAGGTGGATGCTGAGCCTGATCCAGACTCTTTCCATGCTTCGCTGTGGAGCTTCTGTGATGTGTTGTGGGATATGCAGAATCAGAACTGAGATCTGTTGAGATACAAGAGACTAAGTTTGTCCCTGTCAGTGCAGATGTGCCAGTGATATAAGAAAGCTTTCATCCAGCTTAGAAGTGCTTATAAATGTTTTGACTGTCCTGTAGCCATCCAAGTCCTGTGCAACCTGTGCTTTGGACTGGTGCTTTGGCTTCTATGATCGGCTTATTGCAGTCGGGTGTGATCCTCTTAACCTTTCCCCAAGTGCATGCTAAAGTAAAATCACAGTAGCAGCAAGTATCATGATATACTGTGAATGAAAAATGTGTGGGTTTCAGGAATGAGTTCTGGAGATGTCTCTCTCTCTTTATCTACTTCATGCTGCTCAGCAATCTGATCTTACTGGGTTATCCAAACTGTGTCTCTGTGTCTTCACCTTTTGGTAGAGACTACAGCGCAAATTGTCAAAGGGTTATTCTTGTCTCTATCTTCTTCTCAATAAGGGCTATGGTGTAATTTCTGACATCTCTTCCATTTTAAGGAAGTATATTCTCTCCCAGAATCCACACACACAGCACCTGTGTTGGTTCAGCTGTCTCTGCAAAGAGGTGATGTCACTGGCTGGGGAGAGAGTTTGTCCATGTGAGCGCAGTGGAGAGACACGGTGGATGCAGAAGGGAGCATGAAGAGCACTGCAACTCTCTCAGCACTGAGTGTCTAATAATTTTCATATTCTTTGGTACTGAGTATGTTTTGAAACACAGAACACCAGCCATCCTGKCTAGGTGTGTCTAATTAGGGAAAGTAGAGAACAAACTCTTCTGATCTTAATGGAATGACCTCCCAGTGACACTTGGCAAGGCGACTGTTCAGGCGTAGCTCCCTATAATCTCAGAAGGAACATCTCCTTCCTTGTATGTTACTATAGTTCAAATGAAAAAGATCTACAAGCAGAGATGATGGTTTTTAAGGTCGTGCCACCAAATTGCTGCATTTTATATATAATACCAATCACCTCTTCGATAACTCTAAAGTTGGTAATGTAAGAATAACTTGAGTTCATTTCAGTTAGCAATCTGGATTAATAGTTGCTGTATGTGAGTGACCTACACTGAATTACCTACAAGTAAAGCAGGTTTGTGGGACTGTGGTGCAGGAACCTGTGGCATGTATGAATCTTTCTGCTGTGATTCAGATATGTGATTCAGTCATGTCAAGGAGGAGAGTATACATCTTAAACTTGGTTAAGAGAGTCTCCAGCTCAGGGAACAACAGACTGCAGTACTTCCAAAGTCGTACGTGCCCCTGTTAAGCCATTCTTTGTTACTGTACAGGAGAAGTCATAAATAGTTTATTTGTTCCTTGGCAACTTCATATTTCATGTAAGAATGGAAGAACACATATGCAATGCCAATTTTACGAGATCAACATTTAATCCCTGAAAATTATTTAGTAAACATCAAGGTTTCCCAAAAACTAGTGATTTTATCAGTCTAAACAAACTTGCAAAAAACTAGCCTTTGCAGCAATGGCTATGAATGTATCACAGAATCACAGAATATTCTGAGTTGGATATACACACTTACATACACATATTCTTATACAAGTAGAGGGGGTTATTATGGTGGGTTCTCACTCTATGCTGCAGAAGGCAGTATAGGTGGGTAAAATGAAAGGCAGCTTCTTCCTCACAGCTGTTGTATACATAAAGAACAGGTTGAGTAAGTGAATACAGAACAGCAAGTGAGTGAGAATGTGGAGGCCAGGACAACATGTAGGAATCCAAGGGAAACATGGCTGGTTATTCAGAGCATTGTACTGGGGCTCCATAAGATGAGATTTATTTCTGTGTGTTCCTGTTATGAGATTAGCTGATCTGCAGTATGTCCTAGGACATACCATTTCCTCTGTATTTTTTCAGTCTCTCTACTTGTAACAGGGCATAAAATTGATCAGCTTCTATGTCAGAAGGCCACAGTCCCCAGAGCTGGGGTGAACCAGGCAATCTTCATTTAAGGATTGGTGTCTCAGATGCCTCCTAGTCCCTGGACTTCCCAAAACTGCTTTGGGGTGAAGAATTTCAACAGGCTTGTTTGCAACATTGTTTTGTTAGAAGAAAGACTTTGCCCTTATTTTAAGATGGTCTATAGTTTAATGTGAACTTGGAAAGCTGAAAACAAAGAGTTAACCTCTTCATTTAAACTCAGAAAAGCTTAAAAGAGAAAAATGCAGTTCAGCCTATCAAAGACATGCAGCATCTTCTGTGACTGTTCCTTAGAGCTTTCCTAAGGCATCTCTCATCCCTGAAGCAAATGGGACAAGCAGTTGAGTGACATTCTCCCTTTGGGATGCTGTCTTATAGAGTGGACTTTTCTGGGGTTTTTGTTTGTTTGTTTGTTTGTTTGTTTGTTTTGTTGACTTAGGCAGTGAAGGGTAACTGAGCAGCACTTTGCTTTCCTGTCTGCTGTATTTCAACATTGGCCTATAAAGTTAATGATAGGATTGCTGGTCTAAAGAGGTTACATCACTTTCAGGGGATAAACAAATACAGAATGTGTGTTAAGTTGGAGCTACACCGAGCTATCTTTGCTACTCAAGTAACTTTCTGCATTTTAAAGACTGTTACATTATGTTATGCTAAAGAGTTGAAGAGTACTGCCACCTAGTTCATCCTCCTACTCCAAAACAGGATCAGCTCTACTTATAGCTTTCCTGACAGACACTTGTATAACCAGTCCTTTAAGACTTCCAGCAAAGGGGACCCCACTGCCTTTCCAAGTGAATTTTCAAGCTGAACATTTCTGCAATATGAGCTCATTACTTTTGTCTCTGGCTGCTTGTGAATGTTGATGAAAGATTATTACCTAACTCTGTGCAGCCGCATTTTAGGTATTTAAAGCATATTTTCATTCTTTCTGTTCTTTAGGCTGAGCAGGCTATGTTCTCTCAGTCTTTCCTTATAACCTGTGTTGTCTAGCAATGTCACAGGTTCAGCTTCAGCTCATGGGTCTGTGTGGTCCTTAGATGCTTTGTGTTGCTGAATGCCCAGCTTTCACTTGGTCTGCTTGAATTGCATCCTTCAGCTTTTGCAGGATTATTCTAATCTTGTCTTCAGTTATACTTACTGTTTTACCCAGCTGAATGTAATATGCCAGTTAACAAACACTTCTGCTGCGTCACTCTTCCACTAGTGAAAATATTCCATCATCCATGAGTAGGGTTGAAGAACTCTACAGAAACGATCCTTCAGATTTGGCTGAACTGTGGATAACTGCTCCCAGAAACAACAAATTATTGACAACTACTACAGCCATTTGCAAGATCACCTTTTTGTAGTAATCACCAGTATTGATCACCAGTTTTCTCATCCACCTCTATGCAGTTCCCTCCAAGGTGAAACGTTTAGGAAGACAGATTTTTACTACCTAGTTTTATGAACTGGTTTAGTATTTTTCTTCTTCTTTTCACTTTTCATTATAATGCTTAAAATTTTTTCCCTAAGATTTTCCAACTTTGTCTGAAACTGCTTGCAGCTGCCAGTGGATCCATGTGTTGTGACATGTTGGTCTTAGACCATTTTTTCTTACCTGGATTAGCTGACTGTGAGGATATGTGCCATATACACATGCACACACCTGCACATGCACCTGCCCATGCACCTGCCCTCCATGCTACTTCCTGCAATTTATTGTTTCAGTTATTGATTATTGATTTATTAGCCTGATATCCCTTTATAGATGGAAATTAGGTTGTTTGGACTAGATTTAATCAAAACATCCATGTTTTCTATTTTTTGACTTTTGTTTTATTTCCATTGTGTGCTTACAAATCATTTCACAGAATCACAGAATATTCTGAGTTGGAAGGGACCCACAAGGATCATCGAGCCCAAATCTTTAGTGAATGGCCCATATGGGGATAGAACCCACAACGTTAGCATTATTAACACCATGCTCTAATCAACTGAGATAATTAGCTGCACCAGAGTTTTTCAGGAAAATTAGAGTAAAAACAAATGGTCTATAGTTTCTATGGCTTCCTAGCTTTGGGGTTTCTTTCCATTTCCAAAAATAGGCTCTCTGACCTTTTTGAAACATTTGGTACTTTACTTGTCCTCCATGAACTCTCAAAGACAACTGATAACAGCCTTGAGATTTCTTCTACTCGTTTCTAAAGTGCTTTAGGGCAAAGTTCACATCTTGGACAATTTGAGAATATTTGGTTTACCCTGATGCTGCCTGTGAATTCCCTGTTCTATGCTGAAATCTTATTCCTTCTTTGTTGATATTAATTCCTGCTAGTGGGAGGATTGCTTGGCCTTTTTTAGTAAAGTCATAGCAAAAATGGTATCTTGATCTTCCTAGTGTAATGTCTCAATGGCTTGCTTTCCTTTCTGAGTGGCAGACCAATAATTTCGTTGTACTCACAGAATGATGCATCTCATTTTGTGCCCTGACCTTTTAATCTTCATGCCCACATGGTGTTTTATTGCATGATGCTCATATTATCTCACTGTAGGAGGTGTTCACTGTGCATACTTCCTATCACATTCACATTTTTTATTTTCATAAAGAGCAACCATAACATTAAGAGGGCAACATGCCAAACATGGCAGCTAGAGTTTTCCAAAGTAATGCTCATTTTGACAGCTGTGAAAGTTCTGGCCAGTGTACCTCATTGGCATATGTTGTCATCTTTTGGCTAGTTTCAGTAATGCTGTGACATTTTCCCCATAGTTCCATTCAAAATAACCAAGCAACCTCATTTACAAGATCCAGACTCTTTGTTGATCATCATGGTCCAAATGTATTACCTGTACAAATGGGATTCAGCAAGAAAAAAGTTTAACAGACACTTTTCCTGTGTGTTAGCAGTAGTTTAATCTGCTGGCCAGTAGTTCTCCGTACTCTGAGGACTTTTTCTGAGTTGTCTTCCCAAGGCAGCAGCTGTCAGAAAAAAGATGAGAACAGGTTTCTTGTGGCTGTCTGTGTGGAACCACTCTATCCTCGGGGAGGGAAAGTGGTGAATTTCTGCATCTCCAAAACAAATCCGGTTAGCCAGATTAAAGCTCATAAAACCTGACAATTCTGAGAGGAAAAATAACTTATGAACTGGAAGGAGATAGCAAACAACGTTTAGTTGTGCAAGTGTCTGCAGAGTTTTCACCTGCTCTGGCAGATACTCTAAGCAGCCCCATGGAGAGACCCCCTATATTTGCACACACACACAGATCTGCAAATGTTTTTAAGTTGCCTTCTGGTGCTGCAGGCTGTCCAGTGGGGCAAGTGCTTTTAATGTATTGCTTTTCCTCAAAAAAAAAAAAAAAAAAAAAAAAAAAAGGTGCAAGTGATTTTCTTTAACCTCTGCTTTCTATTTTAAAATCCCTCTTGTCTTCTAGTCTCAGGTTAATTCAGCTCTTCCTGCTGACTTTGTGTCCCCATCCTGTTTTCTCCTGGGTTGGGTTTAATTTGTCACTTAACTAAGGGCATATTTGGTTATCCTGATGTTGTGTCTCCAATCTTCCCTGCCCTGTCCATTCTGTATGGGATGAGTTGCTGTTTCCTGCCGTAGTCTGTTTTGGTTTCCAGGACTGCTGTACAACTTGCAGTAAAGAAGGGTGTCTGGAAGTGTGTGTGCATGGAAGAGTAACTTGTAAGAAGGGTAACTCAAAGGGTCTGTGCCTGCACTTATCCAAGCCCCCTCTCTCTCACCGACTTGCTGTGTGACCTTGGAAAAGTCATTTAGGTTCTTGATCTGAGTCCAGACCCTGTTCATCTCTCAGTAGGTGTAAAAGGAACTTAAACACTCCTGAGCCTGGTGAGGACAAAACCACTAATCTCAGTGGTGAAATCTATACAGGTACCTAAAACAGCATTCAGACCCTCCCATGCACTTATCTGCCATCTAACTTTGTAGACCCTGATTTCTGCTAGTACTCAGTGGAGATATGTCCAAATCAGCTGTCACTGCCATCCACGTTCATTTCTTAGGACAATGAATTGTTCTAAATTCCCATATAAATTCCCTTTCCACTCAATTATGAAATTTGTTTTAATTTGACAGCAATGTTAYTTTTAGTGATACTTTTTGCAGCCTTTAGTATTAACATCTAGTTGGCAGAAAAAACTGCTAAATATTTATACTTCTTGTCTTTGATCTTTCACTCAGAAAAACTGAAAAGGTATCACACTTAACATTTTTATTATAAATATTTCAGAAAGCATTTTAAAGAGTCCAAATTCACCTCTCGTGTTGGATTTGTTCCGATTATTGAGATGTGTAAGTATTGTCACTCTTAAGTACAGGTAGCATTTCAGTTGCCAGTGGATGGAAACTTTAGAGAATCCTGTTGTGGCTAATGACCAGTGATGGAATCATTAACATCACTTTTTAATAGACAGAGGACCAAGGCTTCTTCATCCTCTTACTTGCATGCTGTGGCTCAGAGGCAGATGAATATCATGTCTTTGCACAAGAAGCACAATAACTCTACAAACAGTGTGACTTCCAGAGTTACTCTTTGCAAGCAGGTTGTGTCCCTCATCCTCTCCAGTTGCCCTGGAAGGGCACAACGGGGTTGTCAACGAGATATCCAAGTCACAAAGTTCTGCCAGAACCACAGAGCCTGTTGCTGACAGAGATACCTTCTTCTCCCACTAAATTACCAGAAGGTCGTGAAAAATGTGGAGAACGCGGGAGAGCCAGCAATGGCAGAAAATATGTTGATTTATTGTGGGTTTACTCACTGAAAATGTGAATTTTTCTGTAAGAATTTTCTGGTTGGTAGCCAAAATGCTTCAGCTGCCAACACTACCAACACTTCCAGGTAACTCCTGCTTCTGTTCTCCTCAGTATGTCAGTATCAGCTATGCCAGCCAAGTTTCTTTTCCAGAGAGAGGGGGTGATCCATCATAAGAATTTTTTGCCTTGGTCTCTCATGGGAAATGCAGTCCAACCATGATTTCTGAATTAAACAGGGAAGGAGAAAGTAAAGGAGCTTAGATGGCAATTCCCATGAGACACAATATCCAAATCGAGTTATTTTGTTCTTTTGTTTGCTTGGTTAGAGAATGTTTAAGTTTCTAGTGGTCGATTTTTAAACAACAAATAACTAAAAGTATCACTCCTTGCATTTTGTTGTGGTGAAAACAAGATTAGACTTCAAAAAGCCTTTGACATGAACCTTTTTCAGTCAAACCTAGGGAAAGCAAAGCAAAATAAAACTCTGTGCTGTACACAGAACAGGTATTCTGTCCTGTCTGATGCTGAGACTATCGCTTTTTCTCTCTTACTTTCAGCATCCAATTATTTTTCTATGTTTAGTACATAAAATTAAGTGCCTCAAGTATCTTACCAAGCAACCTTCTCTTATTTGCCACCGCTGTGGGTAGAAGTTATTTCACTGGATTTTGTGTGTATCAGAAAGTTTTCTTTTTCCTATGTTTATTTCACCTGTGCAGTCCTCGTATCCTCTCATACTGATAACCCTGAAGAAAAAATAGAGGTTTGTACCCTATTCTGAGTCTCACAGGTTTGCACATGTTCTGATCTTTGTGTGTATGGCTTTCTTTCACTGCTGAAAGGCTCAGCCTTGGAAAGTTGAGAGACTCATTCCATGCGTAGTCTCATCCAATTTATCTGACATGATGAGTGCTCTGGGGTTACTATGCTGACAGTAAGGCAAGTCTTGAGGATATTCAGCCTCTACCCTACTCTTGAATCTTCCTGGATTTAGAGCAGGATTTTGAACTGAATCACTCAAAGGACTGGTGAGCCCCTGAAAATGGAGGAGGCCCAGTGTGAACTGAATGCACAAAGTTCATCTTGCGGGGGGACAACTCTCAGTTGCATGCAGCTTTAAATCCACATGAAATGGATTCCCCAATATTGGCATTGATCAAATATGATGGGAATTCTGTCACCTGTGTTTGATAGATTATTTTCCCAAACAGCAGGAGATTGGAGGACAAGTAGTCATCACTGATGCTGGAATCCATCCCCTTGAGAACTGGTTTCATATCTGCTTTACAACCATTGATCATTGCCTTCTTCAAGGAATCAATGAGTCCCTGTCTTTAAAAAGAAAAGAAAAAACACAATCCCAAATCCCAAGGCTTTGCAGTTTTTTTCTGGCCTTCGGTGGCAGCAAAAGTCTGTGTCAGATTTAGCTTATGATCTTGTGGGTACTTAGATTTTCTTTTAGTATAATGGAGAATGGTACTGTTCTTCTTCACCCTGGTGATATTTCATTGTTGCCTGCATGTAATGGATTCCATTATTTCTGATGCTGTGTGACTTAAGAGCTTTTTAATAGGAGGTGCTTGGATCTGAGATGGGTTGTCTGTATCCTTGGCTGGTTACTGAGAGGACTGTAACAGTGCACAAGGGAAATACTCTCTGTTTCTTGTATAACTCAGTCTATTTATAAGAGTTCCCTCTGCTTGGGAGCTGGGAGGAAAGACCCCTGCACTGCTCATGGTAGTTCTTTTCCTGGCCTCTGTCAACAAACCAAGGTGACCTGTTGGAATAAGAAAAGGTCTTTAGGGGCCAAAGTGTTCGGTCAAAGCACAAGTAATTGCTTAAACTGTTCTACTAAGCATTTAGTGAATACATCTAACAGCCAGGAGACTTTATCTTTCAAGTGGTGCCTATGGAAGATTTTTTTCAGTATTTATCTATTTGTATCTGTTCCTGCACACAAGAAACTAGTTGATAGATTTAGGCAGAAAATGAAAATAATGATCAAAGTTTTCTAATGAATCCAATGTTTTTAAATACCGGACAATGGCTTAGATCATACTTATGGCTATCTGACAGTCTCCAGTGACTAAGAAGCTGAAAAGTTTCCAAGTGCTTTCATTTTTCATCCACTTTTCGCTATCTTAACTAGAAGGTGTTATTTATGTTCTTTGCCATTGTGTCTCATACTGTGCTCTTTATCTGTCTCAATAATCTGGCTATTAACAGAATTTTGACTTTTTTTTTCTACATGAAGAAAGAAGCTTAAAATGGAATTAATACTAAAGAAAGAATGAAAAGGTCAAGCAGGTTTAAGGTTTGGTATTCAGATACAGATTTCACCAAGTCCAATTAGAAAAGAGCAAAAAGACCATTACTGTATTAGTTTTATGAAACAGAAGAACAATATTTCAGTCCAACCATCTGTCAGTGAGCATGCATCTCTTTTAAAGTGACTACYAAAAAACTCCACAGTGGTCAAATATTATGTTGACAGTCTCAACATGCGTATTTTGACCAGAACTATCTTTGAAGCTGAACCACCCTTCTGCCTGGTGTCAACTGGAAAAGGTGTGCAAGAGAAATGACCATTCCCCACTTTCTGTGGGTTTAAAATAATTCTTTCTTCTGGAGGTGATCTAATGCCTTTCACTGGCATCAAAATCACCTTAAATGAAAACATCCCTTTTTGAGAATATGCTGTGTGTACAATATGCTCTTTCAGACAGATGAAGTATTAGCATTTGAAAGGACTGATGGGAATGCATATTTGGGAAAGACCTTTGTTCAGAGAATTACTGCTATATTCTATATGCATATCACCATGGTAATTGAATTATTTGGCACTGATGGCAAGGTATACAGCACAAGCCTTTTGCCATTTTCCATGATGTGGTTCCTAGCAAAGAGTGCTATCTGTCAATTTAAAATTTATAGGAGGATATTGAGCAGTTGTGCCTACACATCATAGAGATGGATGTGGTTTGAAAGCATGAAACAAGAAGGAACAGAAAATTACATCTTCTTCTTCTTGCAGTTTAATGTTCTTCCCCATTTCCACTTTAAATACGAACCATTCTGGAACTGCTGGAGCCACAAAGCAAAACCAAAGCTGTGTTCTCTGCATGGCTTTGTCAACTAGGATGCTGGTAACATGAAACAGTATTTTCATTTTTTCCCATCATCACCACTTTCAGGACATTGTTGCAAATAAAACAAGCCTTTCTATTCCCTAGGGTCATTCCATGCCTGTGATCTCTGTGAAGGGTGTTGCAGTCATTGAGTACTGAAGGTACATTGAGTGTGAAGGTTCATGTAAGGAATTACTTGATGAATCTTTAGGGGGCATGTAGGATACAAACCTCCATGGCTGGGAGACCCTCAAAGAACCTCATTAACATGACTCACTTAACAGAAAGAAAGTAATCTCAAGTACTTGCACTACCATGTGTGTAGATCTGTCAGTCTAGATAGTATTCTGTAGGAGAACGTGCAGTATAGATGTCGTGATGAGTAGTACTACTTAGTGAACTGCTCAGCATGCGAAAGAGGTGGCACTCTTTTTCGCTTCTTCATGCTGTGGGTGATTGTCATATCTAGTTTTCTGTTCCTCAAAGTAAATCCAGCTCTCTAGAAAAATGTCTGGTTCTGTGTTGTCCTCACTACTTAAGAGTAGGGTTAACCTCCATACAGAAGTCTCTGTTCTTCTGTGCTTTATTTAAGGCAGATGGAAAGTAGAACACAGTTAAAAAGTAGGGGTTTTCCCCACTCACTGCTGCCCCTTTTATCTCCCTCTTCCAGAACAGGATGGAGAGATTTTCATGTGGAAGAGACAAATGCCAGCGCCAGGCATTTATTCTTTATGCAACATTTTGGTTATCAAATGACCCTGTGATTACTCTTATGTAATGCCTGAGACAGGTTCCCCAGAAAGTTTTAAGTGTTTTTCTGTTGTTAGCTTCTGGGATCAGCTTTCTAGCCAAGTTGCATTTAAAGCATCCTTCAATGGTTTTCCATGCAGGGAAAGCTAACAAACATATTAATTTTTGTTGCTTAACAAACACCCTTTCATTCTAGTCCAGGTGCCAGGGTCAGGTTGCTTTTATGTTGGTTTTCTTACACTAGTGGCAGACTAAGGCTCCTTAATTTCTTGTTGTGCTTAGGTATCAGGCTGAAATACCCAAACATATACACTGACCTTCAGGCAGACCCTGTGCAGGGACTCTGACCTGGCAGGGATCAGCTCCGTAGCACACAGAGGCAGCTGCGTGCCAATTCCTGAAAATTATGAGGCAAAGTTCTTTCCTCCAGAAATCATATGAAAGACCATTAGGCATTGTTTCTCCCTGGTGTTTGTTCACAGTCCGCATCCTGTTTCCTCCTGTGGCATCAGAATAAATCCCTGTCCTCCTTCTCCCTTTGAGCAGTGCTTCCCTGTACTCACTGCGTTTCATTACCTGAAAGCCGCAGGCTGGTGCAGAGGAGACTTGTGACACTAAGATCAGCTGAAGCCTAATGGGAGAGGAGTCCGCGTGACTGCAACCGCATGGACTTGTCTGGCGGTGCACTTTAGGTAAATAAAGCCCAGTGTGCTCACTGTTAAGCTTCTAKTTTTTTCTTTTTTTTTTTTTTTTTTTACCCTGTGGAGCTGCTTTTGTAGGTTTTGGCCTCAAAATTTTGTTTCTCGGGATAGAGAGCTCCTGCTTCTGTATCATCGGGCTGCAGCATGACATGCAGCAGAGACTTCATTATGCATTAGCAGAGCCATCTTTAAGGTAGGCTAACACTCTGTGGCTCTGCAGAACAGAAGGAAGGCAAGAAACGGAATGAGCAAAGGTATTATTTGCTGACAATAATTGTTTCCAGTTGCAGCTGATAGCAGGGACTAATCACAGTGTCTTAGTATTTTATTTGGGAGCAGGGGAAATACTCAGGGAGGGCAGAGCCAAGAAGTGCTCTTCCCCATCTCCCTTGAAAAGTTAGTACTCTGGAAACAATGCTTAGGGGTTTGAAACTTGCAGAGTGTCTTTTATTGAAATAGCATTGAACCATTATACTCCTTTCTAATTAGTAGCAAAGATGCAAATAAATCTAGCTGAAAGGTGGGAGAAAAATGTAGCACGCAATGTAGCATCCATGTTCTGTGGAGTTAGGTGGAGCCAGCCACGTGTATTAGTAGTTACAAATTCAGTTTTTGCCTATAATTAAATCTAGATTAATTACATGTAATGCAATCCCAATTTTATTTGTCCCACACCAGCACTTAACTTCAACTGCAGCTAACAGAACTCTAGCCTAGTGCTGTTCTCTAAAACCTCTACCCTTTCCTGATTTAAATACCTCCTAAAGCTACTGTTTTTCTACAACACCCACAAGAAACTATTGTGTGCTACTCTGACATATTTAGTTTGTTATGGAATGAACTGCTCACTAGGGTGGAGGAAGGGGTGACACGGAAACGTGTAACTCAAGAGTAATTGTCACCTTCATTTAACCAAGGCCAGTGAAGAAACAGTGCTGTAGCTACACCCACCACAGCTCACACCTGTGTTAAGCAAACTTGTGTTTACATCACATTAAATGATGGTAATGAATTTTCCATTATGGGATATATTCCCAATATTTACAAAACTTAAGGATCAACCCTGTGACTGTACACCTTCTAAACAGATTTTCAGCCAAAGCAATTTGCAAATGTTGTTGATCAGGTGTATTCCTGTAGCACCTTTAAAAACTGAAATACTACCAGCTGTAGTGATATTTGCTAGCCCAGTTTTGAAAATAATTTCTGTTGATCTCCGATGCATTGTCCCTCTCGAATTTCCCACTGACAATGTAGCATCTGACCAAACCCTTGTTATTGCATTTACTTGCTTCCCTCAGGTCTGTCCTGTTGGCTGCTTTGAAGAGGTGGAGCAGAGCAGAGCAACACCTTCCCCGCAGTTACACCTCCCCCTCTTTTCTCAAAGATCTTCTGCAGCATTTAACCTGCACACAGGGAAAGCTCTTGGCTGGCTTTTAGCAGTTAACTGCAGTCAGCTTAGCACTTTATGGAATGCAGTTTGCCCTTTCCAGTGCTAGCCAGATTTAACTTGTTTTATCTTCAGAGCACACAAAAATGGGGGAATGCTTTAATTAGAAGCCTTTTTGTTGTAAACTGTCAGTGGGAGCAGGGCAAACTTCCCACCCATATTGAGTGGGACAAAATTGGTGTCAAATAATTATTCTAAGGTAAAAACTACCTGTGCCTGTTTCTAGTAGGATTTGAGGTTGAAGTGAGTATCTTGAGAGTTATCTTTGTGCATGAACACATATAAGCTTAGATTTAATCAAATAATCATAATAAACATGGTTCTGACATGAAACAATTTTCAGGAGAGAGATGACCCAAAGCTTTCTGATTTTGTGCCATTAAATGCAGAGTTCTGCCAGTCTGGGAGCTTCTTCTGCCTGGTACTCTCTGGTTTCCCATTATTTTTCCCCTCAGATTTTCTCCCTTTCACTGAAGTGAGTATTCACTTTTGAAAGAAGAAGCTGTGTGGGCTCCATTTGAAACTAAAAAGGATGCCACAACTGCCATTTAAATTCAGTAACACAGGCACTGCAATTACAGTGATGCCCTTGCAAGAGCTAGGTGCTCCTACCTGCTTTAGATGGAGAGGAAGAAGATTTTTTTCAGCCTTACTCAACTTACTGGTTTGTTCTGATTTTTCATTAACTTGTCTTTGCCTAACCAGCAAGTCTTAAATACTTTTTTCCCCATCATTCTCTCTTCTCTATTCCTGTTCTCTATTCTCCTTTGTCTTTTACTTTCCATAGCACAGCATAAGAAGCCCTCCTCCTAGGGTTGTTTGCTCTGGTAAGAAGCTACCACACCACAATACAAGTTGAGGTATAAGGTGGACTTAGGCAAAGTCCTCTGCCAGAATTAAAATTCAGCTCAGTCCCACCTCTCTGGACTGTGTATTTTAGCATTAAGGTGATTTTCAAGCAACAGGATCAAAATTAGACCGCAAATAAAAATGATCCAGAGGGTAAGTGTTTGGCCTCATGTATTTGCATTTGTAGGCAGATGTATTTATGAGTCCTCTTTTGGTTTGTGTTCTGTAGGACGAAGAAGGTGAGCCACTGCTACCGTATCATTTACCGGCACCCGGAGAGGACGCTAACGCAGGATGAGGTGCATCGCATCCATCACGCAATTGAGGAGTCAGCAGTTCGGGAGCTTGGGGTGGAGGGCAGGTTCTAGAAGTGCTGCTCTGGAGCCCCCAGGGCAGTTGCTTTTTTCTTTTTTTTTTTTTTTTTCCTCTTTTCGAGGTTTTAGGTCACACATAAAGAGAGGGGTTTGTGACTGAACGTAGAACATGGAAAGCAATTGATGAATGGGCAATGGTAAAACTAGCAGGTAATAAACATTACTACTGAGAAATCATTGACAAAGCGCTGGTGCTTTATTTTAAGAAATGGGGGAACAGCAGTAATGTAAGATTTCCCTCCTGTTATGATAAGAAATACACTGCTTGGTGGTTTTCTATGTTGTTAATTGGTCCCTGGGTTCCATTAAACTGTAAATACTTGGCATTATTTCTGTGTTGACAGGATCTTCTGTCCGTATAACAAGTGAAGCAAATCAAAGACACAGATTAGCTCAGGGAAGAAAAACCCATCCTGCCCCCCCCTTTTTTTAGAAAATAAGAAATGTCAGATTTTGCTTCAAGAAACCTTCCATCTTGCGAAGTTTGGCTCTCTTACCTTCAGAGCCCATGGGTGTTGCTTTCATCAGCTACAGAGAAGGAGCCAGTGGGGCTCGGGCCAGGCTTGGCTGTCTTCAAATGCTGGGTCATTGGTGAGTTTTTCCTGTTAGAGCCTCTTGCTCCCACAGAGCTGCTCAGAGCTTAGTGAGGTGCTCCAAGCTGTGCCGCCTTTGCCAGGAGAGAACGTCCCTTGTCGCACTTCTCTTTGCATAGGCACCAGTGCAAGATAAGTCTCCTCCCAGCTCTCTCACCATCAAAGTATTGGTATCACCTGGGGCACGATGGTAGAAAAGAGAAACTCTTCCCTACAATGTCCTGAAAAGCAGCTGCCTTGATCTCTCACAGTGTCTTGCTTTCTAGCAGCAGTGTCTGCTCAGAAATATGACCTTTAAGTCAGGAAACCAAACTAAAATGGGATCTTCTGCTATATGAGGCACCAGTTGCTTTACAGGATGCTTGCCTTTTTCATTGCAGGTTATAATAAGTAAATTCTGGCGGTGCTATGATGCTAGGGCCTGTAGAAGTGTTCAAATGATCTGATAAATACTTGATGAGCCATTGCAGATGCTGATATGGAATATGGGACCTGTTTTGGCTTGTAATGGTATTTCATACAGTCTTGTAGGTCACATCTGGTTGCTGTGCAGGCAATATTCCCTCCTTCAGGGAAGAAGGCGGTAAAAATGCTGCAATAAACAGCATCTAATGCTGATTTATACCTTATCAAGAAACATCTGTGCAGCAGGCTTGTACTCAACCATAAGAAGCCAGTTACTGTTGCAGATGTGACGGAGGCAGAGAGCTCATTTTAATTTCATTACTCAACATATTTAGCTGTGTAAACAAATCCTAATCTAAATCGCTGTTGTGTTATCCAAATAACTTGATTATGAAAACAATATGCTAGACTTTCTACAAGGCAAAAAAAATGGGTGCCATTTAGGCACCTGTAAAACCTACTTGGTTATTTTTAAACCATCATCTACTAAGAGCCATAAATACAGCCTAGCCCATTTGATGTTTCTCTGTCTCCTTCGTCCTTCACCTTTTCAGGATTCTCAGTGAGGACCACTGAAGAAGAGGAGCACTTCCCTGAACTGCACTGAGCAGTAATTGTTCTAAGACAGGGCCTGATCAATGCTGTCACATGGGGCAGCAGATTATGTGGATCTTAATTGATGAAATTGCCTGTGGGGAGAGTACCATAACTTGTGTGCTGTATGAAAGAACTAAGTCTCTTGGGAGAACAAGAGGCTATTTGGGGTGAAGTAGATGACAAGGTTTCCCTTTTAATTTATTGATCAGTGAAGTTTCCCTTTTCCGCTCCCCAAATCCTTCAGTTCTTCCCTCATTCCGATCAGCCAGTTTTAGGGGCATAGAAATCTGGGGAAAGTGAGCAGGAGAAAATTGGACATAGAGCCTTTTTCACTGCAGCCGCAGGACATCGTGTCTGGCTTTGCAAGGCAATTTGGGTGTTCTTGGATCAGCCAGTCTCCAGTCACTAACATCAACAGTGTTTGACTCAATGATATTAGAGCTCTCTTCTAACCGAAACAATTCTATGATTTTATGTGTCTGGCTTTGAACTGCCTGCACTCTGCTGAGCACAGGCTCCCTGAAGCAGCCAGGTCTTGGTGGAGTAATGTTATTCTTTGAAGCCTAAAGATTGATCTCACAGGTTAATAGGATAAAGGGGAAATGCAAAGCTTTCCCTGAAGTTGACCTGACACCATGGAATCATCTTCTGGAGTCCATGTTTTCATAGCAGCAACTTTCAGACAAAAATGCAAACCTCTGAGATTAAAAAACCAAACAGCTTCTTCATGACCAACCATGATTCAATTATATGAATTGAAGGCCTGTAAAATCATATGGGCTGGCTGTGAGCGTAATGTAAATACTTGGATATGTTTAGATTAGGCGAGACTTTGTCATATATATTCTAGGATTAATCTACTCTGAAGACCTATTGTTGTGGCAAAGGTTCGCCACAACTAGCAAAGCAGACCTCAGATCAAAAGGCATCAGAGTTGCATTTTTATTTTCCTTTGGAAAATACGATTTTTCCTTTCAAAGCCTGACCTTAACTTTACTGGGCAAATTTGCTCTGGATAGTAGTAAATTCTCAAACCATATGATCTCTTGTGGATGCCAACAGAGAGCCCATAAGAATCCCAAGGTTGTAAAAGCCATGATTTATTTTACCGCTGGCCAGAGGCACAGGACTGGACTGATCCTGGCAGGAGTACGACTGAAGAAGGTCCTTGGTACAGTCACTGACCAACTCTGCTGAAGAAAGGGCTACCCTCTGCTGTCACTTGGCTTTTCCCAAGACATATTTAGCATTAAGGTAGGTGAACTTGCTCGAAGACCAAAAACACCACCACTGCCAAGGTAAGATCCCTTGCTGGTTGCTGCTACCCTACAATCTCTCTCATGAACATCCCCCAACCTTGGATGAGCTACAAGTCTAGTAAAGGGGAGTGAGTTCCTAAATGTCAAAGTGATACCATGCCATGTGGAAATACTAAGGGGAGCAGCATTTGAGTAATTAATGTGCATGCTGACTGACTAATGTAGTGATGGACACAATGCACTGCTTCTTGTTTGTATCAGCTACCTGTGTTTATTTTTGTGTGCCCCTGGTCTTTATATTGGCATCCTTTAATAAAAGAGAAAAAAGTCAATTGTAGCAAAAGAAGCTACAGGAATACTGGCTGGGGATTTGTGTGACTGAACAGTATGTACTGCTTAAATGTTCTGGGTGCTGGTTTTGTTCCTAGTTGCCATTGGTTTTCAAGCTAACTGTGATTCCTGAAAGACTAAAGATTTAGCTTTAACACCTAGTTTGGGATCTTCCAAGTAAACTAGCAGAAGATTTACAGTGCACTAAGTCTTAACTGGTTTTGATGTTCTTGTTAGAGGTGCTGCAATGGAAAGGTGGTGTGGTCTAGATAGGCAGTAAATGGCTGTGTTTTTACCCTTGGGACTGCAGTGACCTCTGCCACTCTATTGCCAAGCATGATCAAACAGGTGCACAAATCTGAAATGGGTTTTGTACTGAGCATCCAAACTCTGCTAGTAAATCACTGGTGGGCATTATTTCCCTTCCACTGAAAGTGTTACTGTTGTCCCTTCTGCAGTTGGTGGCTGTACTTCAGCACTGGGTTTGCTGTCTTCTTACTCTGAGCACCTGTGTTGAGGTTCTCAAGTACTGACATGGGTTTCAGCCCTTGAATAGTTTCATGTAAAGATTAGCCTTTTTTTTTGTTAAAAAAAAAAAGGAAAACAAAAAAAGTTATGGGCTTTTTGTATGTTTGGTAGTTTTTATCTGCAGTGATTGATGCATTTCAACTGTCCCAGGTCAACTCACAGTCAAGGCAGGACTCTTTGGTGGTTCATTGAAGTAAACACGGGGAGTCTTTCCCTGAAAAGCAGAATTATGTCCATCTCATTGAGTTCATATTTGGGCAAAACTAAAGAACCTACACAACACTGTGGACTGACTGAAGGTTGACTGGTGCTCATTGGTTAAGCCGAGGTCAGAAAGACTCTGTCTTGCCACCACCACCCCAAACACACAGAAGTAGTTTTATGCACAAGGACATTCTGTCAAATTCAGTGTGAGCATATACAATGATTGTGCTGGGTATTTGAAGCCTACTAGTTGGTATCACTGAATTATCTCCATCAGAATTGTTACCATCTGGGAGAGAACATGGATTGTACTTCTGCTCTGAAATAAGTAGCCATATTTTTAAAGCTCAGAGCTCTCTTCAGCTAGTGTCTGTTGTGCATCTTTGCTCAGAGATGACCGTTTCTGTAAAACAGATCTGCTTTTTGTGTAGAACAAGCCATACTGACTAATTACACACATCCTGAAGAAATTTTAAGATATGTAATCATTGTCCCTGAAGGGCCACTAAAACTGAAGCAGTCTTGTGAGGGCCTTGAACAAATTTAGAGGGGACACAAGAAACCAGTCATTGGTGCTTACTATCTGCTTTTAAATGTTGGTACCATTACATCTGAATTTTAAGCTGAGTATCTCAGAGGAGATGATTGCAGTTCAACACAGAGCATGGGCATATGCTGGATGAAGGCACTGACTTCTCCAGAATGTGTTGTATAAGGTTGGATCATCATTAACATCTGATGCACTCAAATGTTTGGCAGTTTTTGTGCTTTTGTGCTTTTGTCAGATGGCCTCTGATATTCTATTTATGCGCGCTGTTAACTAAGTAGAGTCTGTTTTAGTCTGCCTTTTTTACTTGGACTACTGACACGACCTCACTTTCTCCTTTGGGTTTTGCTTACATTCTCATAGAGTTCTTGCTGTTGAAATTTGGTATAACTTTGGTGAAGAAACAGTGTCAGGCTGCAGGCAGGGAGATTTATTATGCCACAGCCTAAAGCCGGTGCTCCCATGCCGCATTACTGCAGGGTCTCTTTGTGCTCACCCTCTGGATGCAGGTGATTAACACGCGGTCCAGGGAAATGTGCCTCTGCCTGCTCAGTAATTTGCTGGGCAGCACTGCAGTCATCTGGAGCAGCTGCCACTTAAATGGGCAGTAGATTGTTCTCTTTTTAGTTCAGTGTCTGCAGCTTCCCCGTGTGTGTGACACAGCCAGGAGCGCTGTGTCGGTATTTGCTGCCGCAAAGCATCAATTAGATGCATCTTGTGATGTGCTGCCTGTGCAGCCATTTTTCAGCAGAATCTTTGCGTGCATGTAAATGGTTGTTCCCACCTCCATCCGCAGATGGGAGGCACATCGAGGCCAGAGGTCAGGATTAAAAACTTATTAGACCCCAACAAGTACGATTAACTGCTTGTAGGATTTTGTCAATGTCTGGGCAGGTTTGACAGTCCACACTTGAGGCAAATTCTGTCCAAATGTTTAGCCACTTGAAACATTTTGTAACCCAGCACTCAGTGGCGATGGTGTCATTCTGGGGGAGGGGAGCAGGTTTAGGGAGCTGATCACGGGGTAGCAAGGCACTCATGTCCTGGGCTCTAAGTGCTGAACTATCCTCCYCACCACCATGCTCCAGGGAGGCATGGATGTGATTTTGGCCTCCTGCCTTTGCATAGCCACATAGTAAATAATTAACATGCACAGCCAAGCTTTTTGGTCATCAGTTATTGCTGCAACTGATGATTAATTTAAGGAATTATTGATTCTCATGCCAAATCTTTACTCATGGGTGGTAGAGAAACTAGTAATCATTCACAGGGCCATTATTGACAGATCTCAGTATAGGAAGTGAATAAAATGTGTGGGAATGGAAGTGTAGGTCTGTAGGTTGGTTTGTGTCTTCCAGATCATGAGGGGAGCGATTGACAAAGGCTTAAGTCAAAAGTCTGACTCATGTACCCACACCGAGGCCCCTGTTGTTGGGTRTTGAGCTACTTGGTGGTGATTTCAGGAGGAATGGGGCCATCTGAGATCCCCAAAGAGCTCTTCAGGGATGTCTGCCCAGTGTCCATCAGGAAGCTCTTGCCTGGGCACTGGGAACTCTGAGCACATGTCCTGCCTTGCACAGCAGCTCTGGTAGAGCCTGATTGCCTTAAAACTCCTGTCCTATGCTCAGAGTACACATAAGCCTACCTCTTTGAATCCTGCCATGAAGCACTCCCTTTCTTTGGCAATCTCCTGACTTCGAGTTAATCTTCCTCCCATGACTCCAGACCTCAGCTCTTCTCCCCTTTCTGCCACGATGCCCCAGTCAGTGCCCACTGCCTTGCCAGAAACTTGCTCGGAAGGCTTTCACTCTGGGGCCAAGAAAAACAGATCRATGCTCCCCGTGTACGTGTGTTAATGCTTGGGTGTCTCCTCTCAGCTGCTGTTTTTGCCAAAGTTTGCCAGAACATCATGCCTCAGAGACCCTCACTTGAAGTCCAGTGTGGATGTGCTTGGATTCAAAAGTCAGGTCACTGGCAGTGGAAGCATGAACACCCACCTCCRCTGCACGCAGCCTGGCTTCTGTAAGAGAGAAGACAGAGAAATAGCGGGGCTGCAGTGAAGGCTGTCAACATAAATAAGGGTATCCTGACTGAAAGTTCAGGCATATTAGTAAGAACCCARTGCCCAGCATGGTTCCTTGCATGTACTTGCAGAAAATGACTACAAATTTATTTTGGTAAATAGGAACAGCAGCCTTCTGTGTGTGTTTACAAGCTGCTGTTACTGTGCTTTATAGCCTGCGTCACTTTTCTTTCCTTTCTGCTTGGTAGAAACTGTAACATTTGAGTTTGGTTAAGAATTAAATTATTTCCTGATGTGCCTGGTGTTGCAGCATTACCTCTTATGTTTGAACAAGAAGGGCAGCCCAGCATTGCGAAGATTTCCAATAAATTATGTTATTTGTATGTCACACACATATGAAATCAGAGTGGGTTATATGAGTCTCATTTCTGTGCTGTGGACACAAAAGCAGGCTTGTTGTTCCCTATATTCTCTCTGATTAGAGGTTTTTCTCTCTGCTGCTTTGCTCCGATACACAGAAATCACCTTTTTCCAAGAAAAATTCAATACTTTCTGGTGCCTCCTGCTGTCAGAGAGCCAACAGTCTTCTGAGCACTCTTCAAGATCAATCAAATTTTGGGCAGAGAACTCCCTTTCCCACTTGAGACTTTTTTTTCAGCCTGAAAGACTTTCTGGCATCTGTTTTAGGCTCCTGTGTAACACCTGCTGCTGGTGACAATGCAGGTCTTTTTCCGCCTCCAGGGAAGAAAGGCGACTTAATAGAAAGGCCAACTTTATAAAAGAAATTTGAATTACTTAAATGTCCTGCCCTGATGGCAAAAAAAAAAAAAAAAAATCTAGCCTCTTAAAAATGATGCACAGAAGTCAGATTTGATCTTTACTAGAGAGTAAACCTGTGCAGTGGTAGCATTTCCACATCAGTGCAACTTGTGAGGCACCAACAGAGGACAGGTTTGCCACTGAAGACTCTTTTATTCATGTTTGGAAAACTGCTTCGTAGTTTTATGGCTTCCTTTCTATTTGGTCACACATCTGGAGTCATTGGCTGTGCCTTCTCTGCTTATTCCCTAAAACCTTCTGTGTTTGGTGCCCTGGCTCTGCATAGGATGGGGCAAAGATGGGAAAGTGGCTCATAACTTACAGGGTCTGTTGATTGCTACCACTTTCTTCTGAGCTATGAAGGAAGTCAGCTGGAGGCGTGCTTCTCCTAGAACTGATGTTCCAGTGGAGACATGGTGAACAGGAAAAACAGTAGTGACGTTTCCCAGAGGTGAGTAGATGTGAGACGATCCATGTGGGACAGTTGATTTCAATACCAACTGTTCCATGCTGCCAGGGAAGAGGTGATTTGTCTGATGTAGATGGCACCATGCATGRCCATCTCCACCTGGAAACCACCTCTACGGTCCATGCTCATGTTGAGCCAAACACTGGGATCACCATGGTCAGCCATGGTGATCCCAATAGTTTTTCTACACGGCCATTAAATTATTTTGTAAGTAAAATTAGCATCATGTGTGACACTCAATCCAGAAAGCTGTCTGGAAAAGCACTCCCTGTAAATGGGGTGGAGTAGGCTAATTATTAAACCCTCCCACTCAATGGCAGACCTAAAAAGTAGGGACAAATCTGACCATAAATGTGGGTCTTTTTCTTAATAGTGACAATAACCCCAAGCTTTTCTACAAGATCTTAAGGATCTTGAAACATTTTTCCCATGAAGTTCAAATGATACACATTTATCAGATGCACAAACTGAAGGCTGAAGAGGCTGAGGGGTTTGCCTTCTGTCACAGATTAAGTCCTGAATCCAGGTGTCCTGGCATCCCCTCGGATCCACTACAAGAGTCCCAGTTCTGTAGGTGGTATTTGCCCTCAGGAATGAAGGAAGGAGGACCTTGCTGCTTTACCTGATCGTTGCAGCACTGGGTAAGATTAGGCCCCATGTCTCTACTCTGCTTCTCTGCACTGCAGTGGCCTTTAATAAATTACTCTGGAGGCTTTGGCCACCAAAATCAAACCAGAAGTGTTACAATGACTGAGAGGCAAAGGATGAAAGAAGGTAACTGTGGGGCAAGGAGCGTCACCAGCCATCTAATTTCCCTCACTCCTTGCCACCCTCTTCTTTTCAAAGCACGTKTTAAGTGAGGCTGAGGGAGCAGTTGGCAGCACATTCACAGGGCCTTGGTCCTCTGTGTATGTGTCTTCTGCGAGGATCTCAGTCTGGTGTGCACTGAAATTATGTCAGGAGCTACACAGTTTCTGCTTGGGGCTTTAGCATGCCTGGTCTGCCAGAAGATTTAATTTTCCCAATTAAGAGCTCTTGGACACCTTGGATCTGCTGTAAGGAGGGGGATGAAATGCTTAGTGGTAAGGTTTAGACCTGCAGGGCATCGCTCCAGGCATGACGGTGCAGAGAACAGCAGTGCTCCTGCTTCCTCCAGCCCTTCCCTGCACGAGGCCAGTGCAGAGTCCCAGTGCTTGCATTGGGGTGCCATGAGAGCCGAGATTCACGTGGTGGAGTCTGAAACACATTTCCTCTTGTGAAAGGCTGGCAAGTGTACATGAAAGCATTTCATCAAGTTATTAAATAACATTTTGTTCTTGTCTCAATATGATGAGCATAGCTTGGCAGTCCAGGCTCTTACATACAAGATTATGGATGTAGGAGTTCTCAATGCATTATTTTTCGTGCATTAACTTATTCTGTTTCCCCTTGTACCCATGTGAACTTCTGTCATTCACGTCCTGTGGTAAGAAGTTCAGTTTAGCTAAGCTGTGTTAAAAAGGAAGTATGCTTTGGGTTGGTTTGAACCTGCTGTCTAGCTTTGTCTGGTGTCCCACATCCCAAAATAACTGGTGCAGTCAACACTAGGCCCTCAATAATCAGAGAGGTACTGACAAATCTGGAAAATTTTTAGAGGAGAGTGACAAAGTTGACCACGAGAGGTGGAAGTACAGGTAGCTGAGTTCAAATATAAACTGATGCAGAGGCCAGCTCAGGAATGACTAACAAATGTGTGGTTTGTTAGACATGTAGCGCTCTGATGAGCACGAACACCCACCCACTCTCCCGAGCATGAGAGAGGAATTCTTAGTGTGACATGCAGGGATATAACAGGGGCTAATAGTGTGACAGTTAGACTGAATGGAAGGTAAAATTTCCTGACAGTGAGATGTATTTTGCTGTGAAACAGTCTCCCGAGGGAAAGGGCAGGAGCCCAACTGCTTTGTCTTTTTTAAAGCCAAACTGGACAAGGCATTAGGAAAGGTAATCCAGGGAGCAAGTGTAAATTGGCCAGAGGAAGAAGTGGTGGTCTAATAGGTCCTTTCCATTTCTAGCTCCTAGGATATTACATTCTCTGTAATGAATTTTGACTGGTTTTAAGCTTAGAGGGTAACAGAGAGATAAAACTGAGCAAAAAGATTAACAATAAGAATTAAGAAAAAAACTGTAGTTTGTTTAATAGTCATGGGAAGTGCCAGATTGAGAGTTCCTGAGGCCAATGGTRCTATTCAAAAATAGCATTGCAAATAGGAAAGCGAAAATTGTTACATTGGTAATGGTTATGGTAATGACTTATTTTTACAGAGTCATGRTAGTCCCAAATTATCCAAGGTCACATTTCAGATTTGGGGGTGTGCGTGTGGGAATCGTGTAATGGGGAATTGCTGTAGCTGACACTGAAATGCAGCAACCACTGGACTGAAACAACCTGTTTTAATGGTGAACAGCAACACTGGGCAGCAATTTAAGATGGGGTATAAAGTATAACTTCTGTAAATGAAACTACAGAAAAATTGTCTTAGTTTGGCAGAATTTCATTAATTGATGAATTATCTAGGCAGGCGTTTCTTTTGTAACTGCCTTTCCCCATGTCTTTGCTTTTAAAGCAGCAGGATCTGGCASTATTGACCAGCCTTCCCTGGTTCCTTTTGGGTGGGCAGGGAGAAGTCTGCTGAACTAGCATGACCCTGAGCTGGGACACATTGGACTGGCCTCGTGTGTAGTTTTTATCTCCCCGCTTGTGAGTCCTGACTTCCGGACTCTGAATTCCTGAAGAACATGGACAATATCATTTCTTTTAGCAAAGACAACAAGGGAGCCCTATTGGAAAAGAATGAAAATGCAAAATAGTAAGGCCTGTGCATGGAACCAAAACAGGCAAAGCTGAATATGTATTATTAACTGGTTTTAATATTGTTATTTTAAACTGAAATGTTGGTTATCATTCACATGGAGAACAACTCTTTTCTTTTTTTTCTAAATAAGCAGTCACAAATCTGAAAGAAAGTGGCCAAAATACAGATGTTCTGCATTGTTTATCGCTCATGAAATTAAACCTTCTTAGACAACAGCCTTGAGGCGTCATCTCAGCTGAAAGAGGAAGGAAATGAGCCAGGCGAGAACCATGTCATCCTTCTGGAGCCACATGCTCTCCATGGAACTGACTCACATGGCATTAAAAATTGTTTGTTCTCATTTACATGATCTGCAAGACTGTGTTTAATGTAATATTTGYTAGCTGCACAATTAATCAAATGCTATCCATTTGTTAATGAAGGTGGAAAACATTCCAGTATAAAGTGCCATTGACTACTGGTAAGCTGAGGTACTGAACAGTTTGACTACCTCTATTTTTTAGACAGATTTACCAATATGTAAGATTTTTATTCAATAGTCACTACAGATTTGGTCCTTTTGGCTCTTAGCTAGTCATGCAAAATTCAGTAAAAATTTTGCTTTGAATGTTTATATTATTCATAAGGGTTGGTTGGAGCTAGAGTTCTCACTTTATCCACCAGAAATTGTAGTATTTCAACAAAAATACCCACAAATTCAGCCTGAGACAAAATCCTGCCACCCTCCTGCTTCTAAAATATCAGAGCCAAAATATATTTATTTATAAACAACTGATGTGACAGCTTGAAAGCCACTGTAAACCTTCATGATCTGGGTTTCCCAGGGCTTGCAGGTTCTTGATGTTATGGCACCTGAAAAAATGGTTACACCAACAGCTTCCACTATTGGAGCTGCCACAGTTGCAAGGTTCCTCTAAAGTGGCTCGATTTTTTTCTTTTTCTGAACCTTCTTATGTATATTTTTTCTGTCTAAAACCTTTCAACTAGTCCCAGGACTTAGACTGTAGATTAGTATGTGACTTTCAGTAGGACATATGTTTCCAGACTCCTTTCTTTTATGAACGGGAATTATATTCCTTTTTCGTTTAGGCATCTTAGAAATCCTACCTTTTTTAGTAACGTCATAGAAAAATTTCTCAAACTGTGGGTGGTTCAGCTGCTGTSACTTTATACAACACTCAGTCTGGGTACACTGTCTTACTGTAGGAAAAGGATGGCCTTTGGCAAGAGGCTGTAGATCCCTTCCCTCTGTTTGCTCGTTGGCTGCTGGTATGAGAAGGCTGGGAGAGGATGGAAGGGGACATCATCTGTGATCTAGCAGCAAAACCACGGCATGAATGAATCAGAGAACATTGCTTCCTACTTAAATGCTAAACTCCTGTTAGGTAAAGAAGGGATGTAATTCCAAAATCCAGACACGGGACAGATGTTGACCAGTCAGGAAGTTCTAAGTACCGTAATAAATTATGTGATTGACTGAAAAGGGAGTTGAGGGATCTGCTTTTTATTTCCCGCTGTGGCACTGACCAATGAGACCATGAGGAAGTCACCTTCCCTCAGTCTTCCAGTCTGTAAAATGGGAACGATGGCACCAGTTTTCCTTTGTCACATGCTTTGAGACTTCCAGAGCTAGCACTGCATAATCCRCCTTATTAGCGTGGATATTTAACAAGACGATGTTTGTGTTGACATCACGGCACATCCCAGGCATGCAGGGCCCATCCACAGTACCTGATGTGGTACAGTGAGAGGGGCTACTCTGAAACCACCCCTGAACTTCAGCTGGTTGCCATGGCAACAGAACCGCTTAGTGCGGCAAGGAAAGAGGAGAGTGATGTATTCTGTTAAGGATAACTCACAGCATCAAGGCTGCACCTGGAAATATCTCTGGTTTTCTGGGCCTGGGCTCGCAGGAGACATTGCTGTTCCTCTTCTCYAGCTCACCTACAATGAACAAATATGGGCCAAAACATGGAGAACCATGGTGGAGAGAGAACTGCAGGGTAGCTTTCCCTTGGCTTTTTGGTGACAGGGTGAGGGGGAGAGGAATCTGCATCTCTGAAGCCCTTCTGCAAAGATTTGGTGTTGAAAGCTGGTGAATACCATCTGCTGGCCTGCTTTCTACCCATCATTTCATATGTGCTGCTGCCAGGTGCTCCTTTAGTCCCTGGGTCAGCCACATTTGTAGCACAAGGACTTTTCCTCCAGGCAGCCCCAGAGGTACCAGTCACCCTCAGAGCCTAGAGCAGAGAGCAGGAAAGGATATCCTCATTTTTCAGGCTCCTCAGATGGAGAAAGGCATTTTGTCTGACCCTGTGTTGCCAAGCCCTGTGGGGACCTGGTCCCAAACCCTCATGGTGAGTTTTGCTGCAAGCACCTGCAGCAATGGGAAGAAGCCTTTAGGAGAGGAGTAGGGAGAGCCGATATCACCCCATAGGGGCCCATTCATGTTTTCTGTGTTTCTCTAAGCTTGGCAAGGGAAGAGGGGCAGTGCCCTGATGCCTGCAGTGTCCTGAYGTCTGCAGTGCTGTGTGCATTGAAGGTTTCATCCTCTTTAGCCTGGGCCTTACAAGCAGGTGGTGAGAGGAGAGCCAGCTTGTCTGTGCAGAGCCTCAATCGGGTGCCTTGACACCAAGAAAGGGCTGGGAAYAGTGGTGCCTTGGCTGGAAAAAGCCTGCTGGAACATGCAGCAGTGACCAAGGAAACTTCATGCKAGAACCAGCTCAACGTGATGAATTGCTGCCTAAGGACTGGCTGCTRAAGGGTTAGCTGCTCTTCTTGGGGAAGGCGGTGTGTGGTAAACTTCTGTCAGTGGCCTTTTGTGCTAAAAGTTCCTACCATGAACATTCCTAGCATGGTGAAGTGGGAATCCCACTGCTGAAGGTGCTCCACATCCCAGCAACTCACTCCAGCTGAGTGTCTTTGCCATGCCATTGGATATGACTTCCCTGGCCCATGGTGCCATGGTAGGATCTTGCAGACAGGCCCCATTCTTGGGTGATTTCTGCTGGTTTTCGTTTCATCTGCAGTTGGTCACCAGGAGAGGGTTCTCCAGGCAGCAGCAGCAGCCGGGGGGATGCAGTGGTCATTTAGTGCCTCATCCTGATTGGCACATAAAGCCTTTTCCTTGGTGGCCTGGGGCTGTGTGACTGGGATCTTGAATGCACTGAATGGTCTGCTGGCAGCAAGAGAGCTGGTGGGAGGCAGATGCTAAAAATTGCTTCCAGGGAAACTGGAAGGTGTCAGAAAGGTCACTTTGGAAATGAGGAAAAGACCAAGTGGTTACAAGGTGACATGTTAAGTGACATGAACTTCCTTGCTCTCTGCTGCTTCTATTTTAGAGTTTGGAGGAAAAACTGGCAAGAACTTTCCTGCTGATGAAGCAACATACAAATGGACATAAGTGCAGGGTAGGGAGCATGGAGTTTGTAAAGGATATCCAGAAAAAATGCCTTATAAACCACACTTACAGGTAAAAATATGACTGAATTCCTGAAGATGAGAGGAAGAAGACAGGGCCGTAGGAAATCTCCTTAAAAGCTAGGGAAATCATAGGGAAACTTTAAAGAAAAACAAGATAAAATGGCAATTGCATATGAGCCCACACAGGCACTTACTCTCTCGCTTTCTCTTACACCCACGCACTCAAGCACATCTTTCTGTCCGAAATAGTAGGGAAAAGATATCCTAGCCTTTATTGTCAAGAGTAATTTCTCTTCACGTGTCACTAGCAACAAATTCTCAGAGCAAGGAGATAGATATTGCACAAAACTCGTYGGCCTGCTTTTTTCCCTTTCTAAACCTGAGCAAAACAAGGAAGAAAGCCCCTGTGAACTGTGAAGTTGAAKAACTACATGTTGACAGCTCTTGGATGGATGAAGGCCAAACACAACTATTTGTACGCCAGTAATGCCACAGGAGGCAGCCGGATGATTGCGTGGGGAGCCAGGGCTCACTTTTCCTCACAGGAATGGCTTTGCATTTGGGGTTGTCAGGGAACCTGGCTGCAGCTCCACTGAGTGTTTCATTCCTGAAATGCTTTGCAAGCTGGGGGTTTTCCTACCCGTGATGTCCTGCCTGCAAGGAGCATTGCTAAAAAACCACCAGCTGGCTGCTCTTGCTTGGGAGCAGGATGCCCCACAAGAGGAAGCCTTTTGGATGCACAGGCTGCGCAGCGATTTTACACAGCAGGATGAAGATGGGTGGCTGCCAGCTGGGTTTAAACTTGTGCCACCCCTCCAGGCTGCTCAGAAGGGCTGAGTTCTGGGTGTCTCTGGGGAGACAGGGCCATCATGTGCTCAGACAAGGTCAGTGTCATCTGCCTGGGTTACATGAGCAAAAGCTTAAGCCCTTAACACTAAGCATGCTCACACTCTCCCTTTCCAGGGATGGTCACTTAACATACACTTGGAGATTCACACAGCGAGCTGAAAACAATTTGGGTCTTTGTCCTGTATTTAGCTGATACTGTAAACTTCCCTTCTAAATATTGGCATTGACCCTCTTGGCTTTGACTGGTGTTTGTCTGACTCCATGAGASTCTCCATCCCAGCACACTTGGGTGAAAAACTTCCACCAGCTCATTTAGAAATTAAGTTTGTTTATCAGAGAAACGTCCCATGCAGAGAGGAAAAAGATCCATGGGCTGATGTGGATTCCTCTATTCTRTATATTCATTCATGGTTGATGGTTGGGAATTTATAGTATGGAAGAGAAGATTATTATGATTCCTGGCAAGGAACGGAATTTGTAAAAGCAGCTTTTATTTTTTTAAATATTTTTAAAAGGTTTTTAAAATTTTATTTTGTTTTATATTTTATTTTATTTTGCAAAAGGCTAAATAATATCCAAGAATCCCTCAAACCACTTCCAGTGTTCTCTTCTCGCTACATGAAACTGCCAAATCTGAATTGGAAATATGTGAAAAAAAATGTAGGACTTTTTTATGATGCTTGGAAGAAAATGGATTTGCAGAGCTTCTCTCTTTAAATGTGTCAACATAAATGACATCCTAGCAGGTCTTGCAGATTGCATGGCATAGGCGAATAACTGCTATTTATTGCATGGGCTGTGCAATTTTTTACCTAGCTATTTCTGCCACATGCAGAATAGATGAAACAAATTTTCCTCATACATTTATATATACATTTATACATTTATATAGTGCCTGTCAAGTGTTGCATGCTGTGGTCTCCACTAATGCTCATTTGTGCCAGGATTCCTTATCCAGGATTTAACCCCTCCCAGAGGAAAACTACATCCCATCTGTGATACCTATTACAAAACAAGCCAGATTCTGTGCAGTGTTCTGTCTGACAGGTTACATTTTCCTTCCCTTTGGCTTCCCTAGTCTCCTCTGGAAAGGCAATCTGAGGCAAGTCTATCACAGAGTTACGGGAGAGACACCTTGCAATTGGCAATAGAGGCCAGCACCAACTCTTTCAGGTCTCTCAGTCTCTCACCACCAGCTTGTTTCAAAGGGATAGCAACATGAAAGAGAAAGGTATTTAAAAAGAGAAGAAAAGTAAGTCAAGTGAGGCTCAACAAGGAAAATCAAGTGCTCTCTGCATGGATATCGGTAAAAGCTATGTATGTAAGCACGTCAGAGTTAATTTGAGAGTTTTGATACTAAGCAAAAAAATTAAACTATTTCTCTAATACTTCCTTTTTGCTATGTGTCTTACCACAGTTGTTTGCCCCACTGTCTTTGGGTGTTCTCTACCAGTATGTTAATTACCACACACATTATGTCCCAACTGGTCTTCTGGATGGGAATATCCCTTCTGTTCCTTACGGCTGTCATCAGAAGGACAGTGCACGTGTCTGAAGGTACCCCTGGAATCTGCTGAATCAGACTCTGAGTCTCCTGCTAGGGTAATGTTACAATTCTCCTCTCCGTTGCTGACCTAAATATCTCCCTGTACTGATACATACAAATTACATCTGTGATGCAAACCTTGCGCCTGCGTGTGTCTGTACGCTATTTGCTCGGGCAGAGCTTTCACCACTCGCTTATTCCTCAGAGCAAGAGAAATAAAGGTCTCTGTACTTAGCCTACGATGACAGTTTTGCAGCAGGAGAACACTGAACAAGAAAAATGAAGACTGCAGAAGTGGAAGGAGGAAATGAAAGTTGCTCTACCGACAGGGCGACATGAATTCAGCAATGGGTGGATTAGTCTGAGTGTTATCAGTGATGATGAAACACAGCAGACTGTGGTAATGAAATATTTATGAATGGGGAAATGATACTGCATTCTGCAGTGCAGCACAGGGGAAAGTGAAATTTCAAGAATACTGTAATAGCAAAGCCCTMCATTAATTATCGAAAGCAAGCTGTAATGCCAGTTACTATGACAACAGGGTCCCCTATGTATTTTGCACCACTTGGGGGGGGGAAGAGGTGGGAGAAGGAGGGGGCTGATTCTATGTACTGGAGTGCATTGTATTTCTTTTTCTGTTGTTGTTTTTGTTAATTAGGACTATCCCAGCCTGTGACTATGTAATTAATTTAAATGATAAAATTGTAAAGTAACTATTGGCTAAAATATAGGGAAAGTCTTTAATAAGTAGTACTGGTCTTTTTATTCTTTCCATATTAAGGGACATTATATTGTAATTATTAATATTCTTATATAATATTAATGCATGATAATGTAATAATAAAAAGTGAAATGCTACTAGAAGTATGATTATTAATAATAATTTTGACTGTGTTAGGCTTCCACTCACAAAGCATTTTAGAAGCAGTGATTAATTAAAGTGTCAATATTGGCATACTAAATCCACCACTGCATTTCCAGATGGGGCAAGGGAATGTACAACCTCTGCCCACTTATTTTTAATTACTACTTATTTGGTTTCTTAAACCCATGAGCATCTTTGAGATTTCCACTTAGCACAGCCAAGGGTTTTTCCTGCCCCTACCTCTACCTGGTGCAGTGCATGTGAGGAAAGCAAGGCACAGGCCATGATGAAGAAGAAGGACATCAGGTGAAACACGTCTCAGGTCCATGTCAATGTGTCCCATTGAAGCAGCTCTGACAGCTCTCTGTGTGCTCTCTGTCTCTGTGAGCAATCTATCTATAAATATATCTATAAATATATCTATAAATGGAATAGGCAGAGGAGTGCCCTCCAACCCCTCTGCCCTGATGACTGTAGGTGCTGGGGATGGGTGGGGATAATGGGCCACAGATGGTGTCCAGGCTGGCTGTCTCTCACTGTAAGAGGCAGAGCACTCCTGCATGGACCATTGCTCCAGGTCAGTCAGACGTTTCCTACGTGTTCTTCTCCTCATTTTAGGCTTTGCAGTGCATTTCATGAATCATTACCAAAGGGCTCTACAGAAGATCTTAGTGTAGCTCCTTTCCAGGTGGGCAAAGAGTGCTTCAGATCCATTAAATGCCTGGCCTAAGGTGATATAGATTATCAGTAGCAGAGGGAAGAACACAAGCCAAATCTCTTCTTTTTAGCTTCAGGATCTTCTTCCATGGCATGCAACAAACTCCTGATGCTCCACTCTTCTAGGAGGGAAAGCGTTGCAAAGGTGGGAAGGGAAAATGGCTGGAAACTTGCAGTGTGAGTGCTCTCTTGCGAGTAGCTAGGTGCAATATTTCCTGGTACACATTTCCTAATCCTACCTGACGAAACCAGCCAGAAGCAGGCATCTTAGCCAGGGCATCTGATCAGGTGCAAACCTGACTGGATGAACAGTGAGTCAAACATGGTTGCAGCAATAGGATTTCTGTATTGCCACATAATAGGAAGTGCCATGAAGAATGTAATTTCTTACATGTGGGTGTATGTACATTCATATACATGTGCATGCACTCATGCATCCATAAACATATGTTTTATGCAATGGACTGTGCACTGTGTTAAACACAGGGTTACAGAGGAAGGATTTTGTGTGATTTTGTTGATGTTGAGCTTGCTGTGTGAATATGCAGGAGAAATCCTTTTATTACTTGTTTATTCCTGTCTCGCTCTCCTCGCAGTTCAGAGCCCTCAGCTCCTCTTTGCTTGGATGCCTTATTGCCATCCTGATTTCTGATTGCCATCCATTTCTGCTTGCAGAAATCACCCGCCTTGACATGGCTCAAGACAGGAGCTGGGAATACTCCATGCCCTTTAGTAGCCTGTACTCCCTTTTTTTAAGAAAAACCCCAAACCCACAAACCAAAACACAGCGCTGTGAGAATGATGTGCGCACCGTGAGCAATAAACAATGGAGTAATGTAATCCAGGCGATGAACAGCTTCAGGAAGCCGGCAGGGACAGCCGGGGCTCCGTTTTCACTGTGATGAGAACTGCCCCAGAGGACCGATATGGATGTGAGCTTTCCTCTCCTTGGCTCCCAGGCTAGAGGCATCCAATAAATAGCTCAGACTACAACTCACTCACTTACAAACAACGTGGGGAAGGACAAGCCTGGTAGGTGTGGGAAAGAAAAGCAGGTCATATTGGTTTAACAGTTTCAGAAACTTGACAGATAAGAAAAGGTTCTGGTAAGTGTTTGTTTAGTGAGGAAAAGGCAACAAGTAGCCGTGGGCATGGGAAATGTAATAATATTCCTCAAACACAATATCTGCCAGAGACGGGTCTGATGAATTAATCCTGCCCCAGCACGTAGGGATGGCTGGGCATCCCCTATAGCTCTCCCCATGTCATGAGCTCTGTGTTCAGAAGGAATGACTGTTGGAAACGGACAGGGATGGACTTCAGAGAAACCCAGCACCACCACTCAGAGCCATGTCATTTGGGACAGAGGGTGGGGAGGGCCTGGCATGCTGCAGGAAAATCATTAGTCCCAGGGCTAATTTTAGTGTAAAGGRAATCATGCCACAAATAATTCCCATGACTACCTAGAGGGCACTACCTCCACCTTTGTGTATTTGGTGGTGTCTGTGGGCCCATAGTGGAAAAAGACTGAGCAGAGATGTTCCCTTTTCCCCTTCTAAATGGTTATTGGTTGTCAGTCTTGAGAGTGTGCACATGCATGTGTGTGTGTGCATGTGTGTGTAAACTTTAGCTCATTAATTGTCACATACAACTCAGGTCATCAGGTCACCTGGGTGTTTGCCACATCAACTCTGGTGGCCACATCAACTCTGTCTTCCCTGGAATGGATGGCACCATTAGCAGATTTGTACATCTCTGTGTGGAAAAAACAAAGTGTGTCCCTGAGAGGCATCAGTCAGCCGAAGTAAGCCTTGCCTGGCCCTTTGTGTTTGCTTTATCCAGCTGCCACCAGCTACAGTATAAATTACCCCATCTACACAAGGATTAACCCATGAGCCAACCTGTGTCAAAAGCCATCCTTGTTGTCTCAAAGAGGACAGAGTTGAAAGCTGCCATGCTACAAAGATTTGCACAAAACCTTGGGGTCAGCCTAAAATAAATGTCAAATGTCTATAACACAAACATTTAGAAAGAGCACAGAGCGGTGTTTATGGACATTTTAGCCCGTTGAAATGAGAGCCCTGTCATCAAGCTTGGGAAAGCAACCTCTGAACTGCACTAGGAAAAGCAGGATATGAGCCTCACCAAGTGAAGGAACAGTGCTTGTGCCTGCCCAGTGAGTAGGAGGAGGGAGGGAAATCAGAAGGGGRATTAGTTTCTGGTTGCTTCTGCTTCTGACAGTCCCCAAGGTGCTAGGGAAAAAAAAAATCCTTGCATTAGACATGTTTGCATCACTCCATAAATAATGAATATCAGCAGTCAGACTGAGCAGGGGCTTCCCTCAGAGGCATGAAAGCCATAAGGGAGGAATTCTGGTGTGGGAGGCGCTAAGTTGCACTGGTGGCATTTCTCCCCCAAACGCCATGTCCTTGTTGCAATTCAGCACATGCAGGTGTGCAGCCCTGCCCAAGCCTGCAGCAAGAGCCTGGTTTGTACTAAACCAGCAAGCAGAGAAGCCCCCTTCATTAACTGAGGGATTTTATGTTTGTGCTTTGGCTGTTTATTCTTTCTAGTGCGATTCTGTTTGGTTGCTGCCGGGACTGCTAAGAGACACAGGGGAACAGAGAGCACTTAGTCAAGGGCAGAAATATTTGGATGCAGTCAACAATAAAAGGAATCCCTGAAAATTATAGACCTTTTCCAGAGCAGCTATTTTCTCTGCCTGCAATGTTTCATTTGCTCCATTCTGAATTACCCTGAAGTGCAATTAAAATACTTTAATGTTTGAAATCTGGAAATCCTCAGTCCCACAGTCTTAATATCATTCCTGGCTGTGAAAGAGGAGAGGAGGAGGGAAGGATTTATTCTCACCAGGCTGCGGAGGGATTTATACTAGTGGTTCACATCCACTTCATTGCAAATCCTTTCTGATCAGTCCTTCCCACCCAGTGCCTGTGGGTGGGAAGAGGGCAGAGGTGCTGGTGGTACCAGTGTCTCCCTAGCTTCCAAATGAGCAGGGCAGCTGTGGCATCCTCCCTCTGCAGCCACAAGCCAGCTAGGCACTCTCTGCCCTGCTTTCAGCAAACCTGGAATAATTTTATATCGACTCCTGTGGGAGGAAGCATAAAGGTAAGGCTGCAGTTTTGCCTCTGAAAGTTCGCTTCTTTCCTCTTCCAGAAGCAGGTAAGCCCTGACATCTGAATGCAAAGTGAGGATGGGGCCAAGGCACAGGTTTTGGGTTGGGTCTACAAGTGACAACCAGGGCTGATATATCAGAGAACACTGTACCCCTCTGTCAAAAGATACTGTAAAGCTACAAGATGTCATGTGGCTTTGACCATCAGGGAAGGAAGAAAAGCCAGTTTCTTTTTCCCTTTGCTCACACTTGGCCCTCTTGCACTTTTCCCTCTCTCCACAGCTGCCAGTGGAACGCGTGCTTGTGGATCTGGATGCACATAACAGAGTGAGGAGCACTTGCTAAGCTGAGAGGACTCTGCACTGCTAAGCAAACATTTAGATGAGTGATATCAGACTTTTCTTAAAGAGCATGAGTTTAATTTAAGACCCAGCAGCCAGGCTGAGCCAATTCACRTGTGCTGGGAGAAATCTGCTTGGATGAGTGATGGGAGCCCCTGGTACCTGGAGCATAGCCTGCTAAGTGAGAGAGGCTACAAGTCATCATCTGGGTACTTCGGAGCAATGTCCTTTATGATTCTCTGATTCATGGGCAAGGAGCATCACATAATTCAGGGACACTTACAAAGCCCTGTGGTGTTATCCTTCAAAGTTTCACTACAGCAACTTCAGGATTGACTCCAGGCAACTCTAGGCAACTCTAACTYGGGGCCCAGCTGAACAAGGGCTTGGCTCAGGTCTTCACACTTACAATTAGTTAACACACTTACTGCTACAAGACAACGAGGAGCTGCAGAGGAGTTTTCCTTCCTAGGGAAGATTCATGRTGACAGAAGAGTAATCAACGCTGAGCAGCAAAGCAGAGAGAGAAGAAAAAGCAGATCCCTGTGTTGGATGGCTTTGCCTCTAAAGCTGCTCACAGATTTCTACTGTTGCTGCCAGTTTTTCCCCTGGATAGGGGTCTGCCAAAGCGTGACTTACCTGCCCCTCTTGACTGTCAGATGCAGGTGAGGTAAAATGAGTGAGGGAGGCCTATTCAGTGTCCTGTAACTAGAGGAGTATCAGGTAAGACACCTGTAATTTCTGGCAAGTCAGCTGGAAAAGCCTAGACCCTTGGGCTGTTTCATTGCAGATATGGGTGTACCAGTGATGGTGGCTCAGGGCTGTAGCCCCCCATACCAGCAGCTGCAACTACTCAGCTAGACCTTAAACTAGCAGCTCCAGTCCATTAGCAGACTGTGAGCATTCAAACCAGCACACTTGTGAGATGTGTCTGGTGGTGATTTAAAAAACCTGGAAGATTTGACACAAAAGTGGGCAAGAAATGACCTTGCGATTCACCAGCAGCTGAGCTGTAGTTGAGCTGCAGCAGCAGAAAGGTTAAAAAATGGTGGAGCTTTAATGACTATTAAATACCATTAGCTCTGCACACATTTGTTTGTGGGCATCTTATCAGTTAGAAAGTTTTGGAATTTCAATCCTTTATCCCTTTTCTATGCCCTAGCAAAAGTTGTTCATGCTTAAGCGTGTATCTTTTAGGGAAAGATTAGCCAGACCAACTGCACTGGGGGGCAGCAGATTTTGGTGCTGCCACTACATTATTGCTTCAATCCACTGCTAAAACAGTCTTTACCCAGAGTATGTGCTGAGATGTTAAGCATTTTCTTCAAAGAGCTATTTATTAAGCAGAGAGAGCCTCGAGACAGAAGTAAGTGCCTAGATTTTCTGGGAGGAAAAATAAAAATCTTTTTTGGTTAAAATTAGCTTTCAGATTGCAGAATTGAAGCCACCTGAGGTTAGAGCCTTGCTGCTCTTCAACAGGCAAATGAGATGTTTCATGAGGAATTTCCTTTACGTGACTATTAAAATGAGTCTTCCAGCAGCACCTTCTGCAGCATCAGGTGTCTCTCTCTGCGGGAGGAACAAAGCAGGGAGCCAGGTGAGGTCGCTGGGCAGACAATGGATTCCCTCAGCTCCGTGGGACACTCCACAGTGGAGTGGGTATTGCCATTTATTCCAAGTGCCCTGTCATTAACTGTTCATTATAATGTATTAAACAGAGGGATCTCAACAGGGCTCTCATGCCCCTCCTCAGAAGTGTGCCCTGGCTTCCCTGAAGCATTGTTTGAGCAGAGCATGACAGCACTTGTCAATGGAGCACTTGTGGTGACGTGTTTGAGAGTCCTAATGCACTTTTTAATTCTCCTCCATCAGTCTCCTGCACTTTCTTTCAAATTCAGATGCGGTTTTTTCCCTTATGCCCATCCCAGAAGATGAAGGCTGTATTTGCCGTGGTCTTTGTCTGCTTTTGCCTTCAGTGTGAGCTGGTCTCTGACTGTCTGTGCACCAGTCCTTTATCAGTGTGTGTCCTAGCTCATTTTCCTCTCCATTTTCCTTCCCAGAGGACATGATCTGGCTCCAGACACTGAGAATAGATGACAAGGATGATCAAAGACATGAACCAGCTTCCTCAGCATGAGCAAACAAATAGATTGGTGGTCTTCAGCCTCCGGGGCTGAAAGGAGATGGAGGCTTGTTGGAGCCTGAATGGAGTGGAGGGGAGAGTTGCAACCATTTCAGACAGTTCCTCACTCCTTCCTGCATACTACAGACAGTACACATAAGCCAGCATGTGGCAGGCTGCAAGCCCACACAGAATCAGGCTGTGGGAAATCCTTGCCACAGGAGCGTAGAGGTGGTGAAAGTTTCTGYGAGATCAAGGGATCGTGAAGCATGTTCACAGAAGGTAAATCCATTGAGAATTATTGCATACAAAGGCTTTGCCTCAGGTTCAAGGTCCCTGATCTGCAAGTGGACTGCAAGCTGCTCCTCTGGACTCATTCCAACAGGTTGACGTCCTTCTCGTGCTGGGGACCCCAGAGCTGGATGCAGCACTGCAGGTGGAGCCTCACCAGAGCAGAGCAGAGGGGCAGAATCCCCTCCCTCTCTCTGCTGGCCACACTGCTTTTGCTGCAGCCCAGGATGAGATTGGCCTTCTGGGCTGTGAGTGCCCATTGCTGGATCATATCCAGCCTCTCATCCACCAGTACCTTTCTCGGTGGGGCTGCTCTCATTCAGTTCTTCGCCCAGCCTGCATTGATACCAGGGGTTGCCCTGACCCAGGTACAGCCCCTTGCACTCGGCCTTGTTAAACCTCACGAGATTCCCATGGGCCCACTTCTTGAATATGTCCAAGTCCCCGTGGGTGGCATCCCAGTCTTTCAGATGCTGTCAACCATGTCACTCAGCTTGGTGTCATCTGCAAATGTGCTGAGGGTGCACTCGATCCCTTTGTCTATGTCATTAATGAAGATATTAAGTAACACTGGTCCCAGTACAGACCCCTGAGGGACACCACTCATCACCGATGTCCATCAAGACTCTGAGCTGTTGATCACTACCCTCTGGATGTGACTGTCTAACTGATTCCTTATCCTGCTAATACTCCATCCATTGAATCGATCTCTCACTAATTTAGAGAGAAGGGTGTTGTGAGGGATGGTGTCACAGGCTTTACAGAAGTCCATCTAAATGACATCTGAAGCCCTTCCGTTGTCCACTGATGCAGTCGCTCCACCACAGAAGGCCACCAGGTTGGCCAGGCAGAACTTGCCCTTGGTGAAGCTGTGCTGGCTGTCCTGAATCACCTCCTTGTCCTCCATGTGCCTTAGCAGAGCTTCTAGGCAGATCTGCTCCATGGTTATATTGCAATTAAGCTGTAGTTACAACACTGTTTATAGAATTTCTTGTTTAAGTCTTGGTTTTCTGTGACACTCAGTGACTTTCCTGTGCTGAGGTCAACCAACATCCATCAGCAAAGTTACAGCACAGTTCAAGACCTCAAAACCTTGTAGGACCTGCTACCTTCCTGGGCTGGAAGAGAATGACTGAATGAATATCCAGGTGTCAGTGATACTGGGATGTGTTACCAGGTCCAGCCCAACCCCAGGGTGCCTTGGTCCTTCTGGGATTTCAATGATCCCTGAAGGACTTGAAATGCAACGGGGACAAGAGATACAGCTAATGAGGGAACCTGTCTCTGTGGCAGCAGCTTCATTGTCATGAACACTATCTCTAAAAGAGCTGATTTATTTTCTGTGCTGTGTATGATGCATGAAGCAGGGGGCTGAAAATCTATTTTAATGCCAGCAAGTGGTGTCAGGTGAATATGAGCTGACATAGGAAACCAGACAATTAGAGCAGCTTCCCTTGACCCAATATTAGCAGAGGGTTTTCTGCAAGCTGTGATAGATGTAGATCCTCAACCATTGATTTTTTTTTTGTACTTGTCCACGAATATTATGATAAAGTGCTGGTTTTGTGAGGTTGGTTTTTTTTTTTTTTAAAGAGAGTTGAGTTGCTGCAGCTTTGTGAAATAATGGTGATGTAGTTATCTATGAGATTCCTAAGTACCATGACACCCAGAGCATTAGAATTCATCATGCTTGTTATTGTCCTTTTACAAATGACTTCATGCCAACCAGGCAAAGCTCGGGACTACAAATGCAGCTGCACAGAGGTAGCCACACATCATCTTCTGTGCAAAGGATCTGATTTGATCATAAAAGAGGTACTTCCAAGGACCACGTGAACGAAGTTTTTCATGAGGCAGATAGGGGATGTGGACTAAACACTGAATTCAGGAGAGGATTGCAATTACAAATGTGACAGGAGGTTAGGAGAAAATATTTGTCAGTGAAAGGTAATAAATGTTGTGTCCAGAAACACATGGAGCTAGGGAGAACAGAGAGATGGATTTTTGTTCAAGAAGACTCCCTGATGGCTTCATGACACCCCTTCTAAGCTTGACTGAGCTTTAGGACTCATGAATTTTGTGCAATTTAGGACTTCTGCACCTGAAGTCCTCTGTTTTCCTCTGACAGCAACACCTTTTCAAAAGACTCAATTGGCTGACTTACAAAGTATTTTTTCCATTATTTCAGCTCTGATCATCAGTTTTGTTCCCTGGGGTAAATGGCTCTGGATGTACCCTTTTCTCCTCCCATCCATCTGTTGTGTCCGCCCAGGAATTCTTTCAAGTTTCAGCTTCATTTTCCTCTCTCACACCTGGATGACTTAATCATTGAAACACCCAGCCGCAAATACATGGTGTCCCTAGAATTGTCAGGGACTCCTTGCACAGCCAAGAAAACCCCCAGAGTCAGTAGAGTAGGGGAAAAACCCTTAAGGTACATCAGGAACTGAAAATTTTGTGTTTGTGGCAGCCAAGATCAAACGAGGTCATCTGAGAGGCAGGTCTTATCAAGTGATTTGCCGCTTTGAAGTATATAGGGTGAAATGGTTGATGGCATGAAGCTGCGTCAGGGTGGGTTAGGTTGGGTATCAGAAGTTTCTCCACCCAGAGGGTGGTTGGGCACTGGAGCAGGCTCCCCGAGGAAGTGGTCACAGCACGAAGCCTGACAGAGTTCAAGAAGCATTTGGACAATGCTCTCAGGCACRTGACTCTTGGGGCTGTGTTGAGCAGGGCCAAGAGTTGGACTTGATCCTGATGGGTCCCTTCCAACTCAGGATGTTCTAGGTCTTCCACCAGTGTAATTAGAATTCGATCATCCCTGTTCAAAGGGTTAATTCAGTGTAAAACTAGCTTTGGTGCAGCCAACACACGCCTACTTTTATCATGGGGAAGTTTAACTTTTATATCCAGAAGGAAGTTAAAACTACTTAAAACTGTACCCCTGAAGTGGAGAGGATATTATAGCTGTGAGGCTGCTGAACAGTTTTGTTGAGTCGTTGTCCCAGTAGTATTGGCCTGAGGAAGAAGAAATTTTATTGGAGAAAAAATTCTGAGTCTCTCAGGAGTGGAGTGGGTAACACCTAAACCTATAGAGTTGAATTATCTTTTTTTTCTTTTAAACTGCAGATAAATCAGAATGCATTTTAAGGCATGGACTTAAGAAAATCTGAGAAGACACAGAAATGGGGGATAAAGACTGTTATACTTGTACCGAGCATCCTGTAGGAAGAGAAGAGGGATGTCTCTTTGCCTGCAGCTGCGGGAGGACAGCATTGCAGTGTGCCACCCAAGGAGAAGTCTTACCCAAGCATGCTCCTGCCTCCCCAGGGTGGTTACAGTGAGTCCTCCTGCCTGAGAAGGTGCAACTCCAGTGCAAATCCAGAAGCTAAACATCAGCATTCTCAAGCAATTTTCTTTTGGCAGGCTTCACATGACTGATGGCCTCTTTTTATTTTGCCAGACATCCATTCCACAGAAAGAGGGATAAGAAATAGCAGTGTGGGTGATTAAAGCCCCATTTCTTCTGTCATCCACAAGTGACCAGGCAACTATGTGTGCCAGCTTACAGTTGAATGGGGACCCACAGGCTGGAAAGGCAGATGTGCAGAGGTAAGCACTGACAGAGGGCTGGAGAGGAGATCTTGTCATGATCCATATCAGAGCCAAAGCACCAGACAAACTCACAAAAGTAGGTGAGATCATATACAGCACATACATGTCTCAGCAACACCCTGTGTAGCACAGGTTATTCAAGGCTTTCAATAAAAATGGTGGAGTTATCGTTAATAATCTTACCCCACTTATCCTACTCTGCCCTGGTGAAATGGACTTTTTCAATCAGTCCCACTCTGTCAGACTTCTTTCTTATGAGATGCCCCTCTAGTGTTTCACTTAAGAGGTTATTATGCTTTTCAGGGCAAAATCCTTTCCTGCCTTCTGTATAGCAGTGAGAAACCCTCTCCATGCTTGTTTCCTGATCTAGCCTTGCTACTGCTTTCTCATTTCATGATACAACCAATGGAGAATATTAATCAAGGCCTGCAATCATTTGGATTGCAGGTGGTGAAATGCACTATCTTTAAGTCATAAAAAATATGTCCATAAGCAGCAGAAGCCATGAGATGCAGTTTCCTGAGGACCTGTTTAAAGATTGAACTCTGCTGTCTAGTAAAGGCTGTATTGGCACTGCTGTTTTCCCCACAGTGAGGTGATCAATAATGCTTGTTTTCATTACTCAGTGGCTTCTGGCTGTTAATTATATAGGAACTTCAGATTTTCTGAACCTTTCCCCCTCTTAAAACTGGACATCAGCTTCAAGTGGGATTGTTGAAGTGACTGGTTGTGAGAAACACAGACATACTATCAGAAAGCTTGGTAGTGAACCTTCCTTAGGAAATAAGCCCAAACACTTTCAGTAAAAGTGAGCTTTTTGGCTTGCTCAACAGCATAGGTGGCAGGACACACAAGGTGCTAATTACAAGTGCACTGGGTAACAGTGTATATTCTTGTCTCATCCTGGCTTGAGAAGCAAGCCTTCAACTTTTCATGGTGGTAAAACTACTGGAGAAGAGCAAAGTGGAACAGATCGTGATTTCCTCCATCCCACCTTGGCCTGCCAACAAAAACAACTGGGCACCAACACATTTTGCAGAATCCTTGTGAACTACATAAAGCGTCACATTAGCATAATATCTTTGATGTCTCCACCCAAGCAGCTACCTGGCATGTTCCTAGGAAGAGTTCCAAACCCAAAGAGACTTTTGGGAAAAGTTGGGACCAGTCACATTACAGATGTTTCYGGGCAAGCTCCTGCATTTCCACAGGTATCACTTAGAGCAGAATTGCAAAGCAAACTCTTGAGCCCCTGGTGATGTACATAATCACATAGCTGGTAGTGTGATCTGCCAGGAGCATCGGAGCCAGCCCCAGCAACTGCACTTTATCTTTTGGTGGCTATAGTTTGTAAGAAGAAATGCACTTAGGATCTTCTCATCATTGTCGGCACCATAGACTTGGATGAGCTAAGAGTGCTTTTTCTCTTTTTGTATGTTCACTGGATTTATCCACATTAAGAACAAAAGTTATTGTCTTGAAGGATTAAAAGAAAGGTACATCTAGTCTGATATCCCATTACTGACAGTGGCCAGCAGAGGATAATGTGAAAATAGTGGATGAACAGGGAAAAGGTACAGGAGTGCAACAAAAAATTACAGGTCAGATGTTTCCTAGGTCAGATGTGTTGTCTGTGTATTTAGCACTCCTCAACAGATTTTGCTTTCAAGTAGCCATCCAGCCCTTTTTGAGCCAGGTAAAAATTAACATCCCCAGCATGCTGGGTCAAGGAGTTCCACAGCCTCCTTAGGCATGTGGTGAAAACTGTTTCCATGTGTTTGTTTTGAACCTGCCAGCTTTGCTTAATATTCCCTGCTTCTTATCCTGGCTGGGACTAATTAACCCCTACTCCTTAGAAAGGCATTTGTTTCTTCCATTGTCAGTTTTCCAGGTTTTTCTGTTTTTCCACCAATCTCCCAATGTACTCAGCATTTCTGATTTTAGAATTAAAAGCATCAAGTCATCACAAGATAACTTGCCTTTCATTGTGGATTCCCAAACAGTGGAGCAGGATCCTCCAAATCCAAAAGTATGCCCAGCAAGAATGCCTCAACAGCTTCTCTCATGTATCTTCTCAGCAGAAGGAGCTCTGCAAATGAGAGCTGCTCAGCACTTGGACTAAGACAACCCTCGTTAAAACATTGCTGTGGCACTTTGCAGAGGTGGTTCTAAATGTATCACTCTCTGCCTTGTGTAATGTTTGTGTGATTTCCAGGGATATAAGGGAAAGTAATTTATGCTGAGACTCTTCAATCAGCAATAAAAAGCTATTATACAGCTGGAATACTTGGCTGGTGTTCCTGGTGCAGACGACAAGATACGAACATCTGTGTTGCAATATGAGAAATATAATCAGACTGTCTGGTGAGGATGGTTGAGGGGCAGCCATTTGCAGAAAGTAGGGCAGCCTCGTTTGCACAGGAGGCTGCTTGCTGCTTTGCATACCTCGGGATGCCAAGGAAAAGTCTCTGCTCCGCAGAGGCGCCGAACCACGGAGCAGCATCGCTAGACCCTCCGAAAGGGCACCAGACTCACCACGGTGTGACTTTGATTTAGTGAATTCCTAATTGCATAGAAGAGCAGATTTGTTTTTACACAGAAGCTTTTAAGCTGTGGTACTGTTTTCAATTGCTTGTCTGCTGCACAGAATAAAAAAAAAAAGGGAAGACCAGCAAGTGGGTGTAACAGCTGGGTACCTGGACTTTGGAAGTACTGGAAAAAACTGCCTGCTGCTTCCTTCTCAGCCTGTTGCTGCACAGATTGAATCTGAAGTCAGGATTTAAACAGTGAAATCCCTAGTTGGTGTCAAGTCTGACAGCCTGCTGCATGCTGTCTTGCTCTGATACATCTGAACTCCCCTCACTACCAGCTCCAGAGGCAGAAGAACAGCCCTTGGGATACCTCTTCTCTGTAAATCAGGGTGTGGCCTCATAGTGGGAACACTGCTCACCCTCTGCATTTATCAGGGTGTGGGCAGTGGAGAGGCGTCTGTGGGCGGCAGAGCAGGGCTCCTGCTTGGAAGCTCCTCGTGTGACTGCGGCACAGACTGGCAGGAGCTGAGGAATAGCTTCTGTTATATCTCCTCAGAGTGAGGTGTGTATTTAACAGCCTTTCAGCAGTCAGAGCTCACATCCAGAGCTGTAGCAGGGATGTAGGATGGATAGCAATTTTCCCTCCTAGCATCTTTCGGTCTCAGTCTGGAGAGGGCTGGTTTTTGATCCCTGTGTTCAATGCCACTTGTGCTGTCTGGGCATTTCCTTAAGGGCAGCCACCTGGGGAGGCAGATTTTGTGAACCAGTGCCAGGTGTGTATTTCTCAAAGAACAGCCATCTGAGGCTGAATATCTGTAGTTGCTCCCAGTCTCTGGGATGTGAACATACCAGGTAGATGTAAAAAGTGCCTGTGTTACCCATCCCATAAACCTCTGGTCCCTCAGTCTTAGACAGATGCATATCTTTSCCATTTGTTTTGGTCAAGCTGTTGTGTAAATGAAGCTACGTCTTGTTGGTCATACAAATAAAAAGAAGAGATTGGAAACTTCTCTGGGCAGAGGCTGTCCRTGCCAGTGCCTATTATAGCTCACACACATCCCTGAGAGGCAACGCCTCATAATTAATCGCTAAATAATTAATAATAAGAAGAAGCAGATACTACTCAGGAAGTAATTAACCTCCTTCTGCTTACAGGGAAGTCCTATGGAATGGAAGAGTAATTAAAGGCTCTTTAAATGACACAGAAAAATCCCCACTGACCTCAGGCAGGACAGGTTTAGGTATTGAGTCCGGTAGGATTTCCTTAGACATCAGATAAAAATAACATTGTTCCCATAGGTAAAATTTCCTAATCTGATACTTTTGATTCATCTGTACAAGTGTTCAGCCTGGATGAATAATTTTATTTTTATTTTGTTTAATTTATGATAGTATGAAGCTGTTAGTTATAAGGTATGCTGGAATTTTCCTTGGAAAGCAAGCAGGTGGCTAATTCATATTGGAATAGGGGTTTTCAAAATTTCATTCAGGCAGTATCATACAATGGACAAAAGTAAAACCTGGATGGCAAAATCAGTTTGCAAGAAGCATCTTTAGGTACCGTGATCCATCCACAAAGGCACAGAGARCACGTAGCATCTTTTTCTGTTCATGCCTGAAAGAGACTTTTGCAGTCGTTGCTATGTTCCTTCAGATGAATTCACACAGTCCTCTAGAGAGGTGAATTTCTGGGACTTTGGAGCTGCCATGGCTGAGAGAACTGAAGACCTCAGCTAGGTACATCAGAACACGCAATTACTCAATATCACTTAATCAAAGTAAGCCTTGCAACTTTYGATTCATAACTTCATTGGTCTCTTCTTCCAAATCAAAGCGAAATAAAAGACACAACCTTCTCAAACTCTTGCAAGGTATTTTTCAACCAGAGTGAGTTAGAGCTCTGAATTTCATTGTTCCCAACAGCTTTCATAATGGGCCCCCTTCGAAGAAGCATGTCTCAAGAGTGTCTTGACGCACTGATAATGAACTCCTCCTGGCTTTCAGGATTCACCAATGTCCTTTATAAGTCCTTCAATTTTTCTTTATCTTCTTATTATACAGGCCATTCCTTCTCTCCTGATACCAGGTAAAGGGGATTACATTATGCTGCTTTTGTCAAATGCATGACAGAGAGTATGAGAAAATGTCAGTCATTTTGGTTCTGTCTTTGGGGCTCTGAGGAAGTTCTGTCTCTCAAGAAACTTCCTATCTCATTACCTCAGATGTACTTGGCACACTTGGAGGTTAATGCTCTGTAGTAGTGCAACAGAAAATGAAGCTACCTTATATTCTCCTGAAGCCACTTTTGATGGGATATTCTGCATGGCACAACTTTACCGTTTCAGACAATCCACTTTACCTGTATTCYTGTCCTGGTTCTTGGCCCCACGTAAGTCATACTAGACATCCTTGAGAAGGTGGGTGGCCCAGGGTTATGCTGTATCCCTGGAGCAGTTCTGGGGAAGTCCACTTGGTTCCTGTGCACCCCATGCCCCTTCACCACTGCAGCTTAACCAGCAGCTCCAGGCTTAGCCCTGCTGGAGTCCCTGGTCCCAGCCCAGTCCATTCAACCCCCGACCCATCAGAGGAAATCTCAGCCAGACATTGTTTCTTCACATCTGGGAGACCAAGAAGTCTCCCCAGCCCTGACTGTCCTTCTCCTTTGAAGACCAGGTGCATGAAACTGCAGTGGTTGTGAAGGAATAGCAGAAACTCCTAGGTGAATTAGGGTCTCCTGTTTGCTGGCATCCCTAACCTGGCCAAGTGGCTCACTGCTGTGGAAAGGACAGCTGTGTCCTTCTCCTTCCCCCTTGGCCCACTGCTGTTTATCTGCCAGCTCCCTTGCATTGATTGATCCATGATGCAACCACTAATGAGATGGAGTGATTGCAAACACACCCCCATGCCCCCGACAAGATTAATTTTCCAGTGGTGTTATCCCCGTGCAATTGCAGAGTCTCTGGATCCAATGCAAGGTAGATGGAAGAAACACAAGGGAGAGAGTGGGACTCTAAAACAGCCCACAAAGGGCTGCTGGTCCTACTGAACACTAGTTGGACGTTTGCCTTCCTGTGATTTACACACTTAGGAAAATCCTAATCTGGAGCCAATTTTCACCAAGATTGTCTCAGATAGGAAGGAGCTTCCCAGCTGGCTCTTGTTAGCTGAGCTAGGAGCTGCTCTCTGCTGCTGTGGCTGGGAGCAGGGATAAACAAATGCAGCCCCTCTGCAGTACATGGAGAGCACTTCAATCTATGGAGTCTCCCACAGAAGTACAGTTCTCTGCCTAGATTTCACTCTTGTTCCCATCCCAAGGGCCACAGGCTAGTTAGTGAGGTACGTTACTGACAGTACCTTATAGCTCAGCCAGTGTGACAAGTATGGAGCTATTCTGTACTAAATATTAATATTACATGTGGATTTGCCCCATCTGGGTGGTTAGGAGYCATTAAATTCTGGCAGAAGTCACTGGAATGTCCCTTCTCACCCAATGGTGTCCAAAGAGCTTGAAAAAGAGGCAGAAAAAAGTAAGGTAAGGAAAAAAAGCATCCAGTGGAAGAGGTGAGGGCTCAGGTGGCAGTCACATGATAGGTTTTCCCTTAGGGAAAAGCAGTTCACGATATTTCCTTCCTGCTGGGGCCTGTCCTACAGTTCCCAGTGCCCCAGCACTTCTCTCCAGCCAGGCTGGAAACCCAGTCACTGAAATGATCTGCACTACAAGAGAACAGCCAGACCTACAACCTCCCACACCACAGCCACCATTGCAGAGGCAGAGTCCTTGGAGTGCTAGCAAGCATCTGTGGGCCATTAACATCTGGTGCCACCACATSCCTGCTGCAAGAGTCTGGGATTAGCTCAGCTGGTTGGAGCATGGTGAGGACAATGCCAAGGTTGTGGGTTTGATCCCTGTATGGGACACTCACTAAGGAGTTGGGCTTGATTATCCTTGTGGGTTCCTTCCAACTCAGAATATTCTGTGAGTCATCGGGTCCCAGACCCCTCAGGGTATTCCTGCTAAGCTTGGTGAGCCTAAAGCTACTCTTGTGTGCAAAGCATTTGCAGGATCTASCACCAAATTTTAATTCAGGTGCTCAATAGAGGGATCCACATTATAAAATTTTGGCCTATAACTCCGTGAAATCTCTTCAAAATTATTTTTCACCTTCAGGGCACTGATGCTTCMGTCCCTTGATGCTGAGGCCTCCTGTTTCAGGATGTCAGGGACCTGTGTTCCCCCAGGCACACATCTGGTGCCAGCAGCAGCCACTGTACGTGATAGGAGAAAAACTTGGTTTGAGCCTCCAGTTCCCACCCCTAATATACATTTTAATGTTTTGTTCTGACTTAAGACATTATTGTATAAATGCTCTACCACTGCCCTAAGGGGATGTTTTAGAGTGTTTTGATTCTTTAATGTTGTTTTCTTTTTATTCTGTATATCAAACTGAGCAGCTGAGAGCCTAATGCACACACTAGGAAGATGGAGTGGTCCCAGCATCACCACGACACAATCCTCCCAGCAGCAGCTGGTGGCTGGGAAGGTGAGTTTTGCCTGGAGAGTAGAAGCAGGAATATTCTGTTTTCTGAGTACACTTACTGAGTAAGAAATCTCAAGTAAGACTGCAATGACTAGGGCCTCATGCATACAGCAAAACTGTCAGTGGCAAATCACAACGAAAATAGGCATCAGCCCMGCATTTTACTTGGGGCATAATTTTCCAGCCCTACTCAGAGTTAATTCTTCCCTGCTCTCAACCCCCCAACAGTTATGCTAACCCTATTCTGAGCCTCCAAGTAGTCAACTCAACCTCTCAACTAYAAAAAGCTCTCTATGGATGACTATTTTTGCCACTCTCAGGTTGCTGTGGCAGTCCCTGTCCAGCCCCATGCCAAAGCTAGCTCTGAGCTTTTTCCTTCTCTCCCTCAACCCTAACCATTGACTTCTCAATCCTAGCCAGTGACTTACCCTTAAGACAGGGTCCCCACTGCTCAGATGCTCAGTATTCCTCAGAGATGGATTGTGCTATTAGCTTTCAGTTTCCTTGGGCAGTTTCTTTCAGCCCCACTGACACATCCATGTCAGGGGGGCTGGAGGCTTCTGCTTTTCCTTTACATCAGCCCTCACCCTAGTTCGAGACCTAAAAACATCCCAGCCCTCCCACAGACCAAGCATTCCCCAGCAGAGGGTGCTTTTTCCAGCTTCCATTCTCTTTTAGTGTGCTCCTCCCAGCCCCCGTATAACCATAGCTCTGGGCTTTCACTTCTCCTGTGCCTTAGCGAGCAGCCCTGCCCTTGCTGCTTCCTGACAGGGTGCCACTCTGCTCTACCCAGAGCCTCACTTTTCCCAGAGGACAGTTCATAAAAACACACAGTGGTCGAGGTGGGAAGGGATGTCTGCAGGCTATCTGGTCCAACTTCCCTGCTCAAGCACAGACACCTGGAGTTGGTTGCCTAGGACCATGTCCAGATGGCTTTTCGATATCTCCAAGGTTGGAGACACCATAACCTCTCTGGGCAACCTGTGGCAGTGTTCAGTCACCCTCACAGCAAGAAGGTGTTTCCTGCTGTTCAAAGGGAACTCCTGTGTTTCACTGTGTGCCCACTGCCTCTGGTCACCACTGGAAAGGGCCTGGCTGCCCCGTTTTTGTGCCCTCCTCCAGTGTTGGAAGACATTGATGAGATCCCCCTGAGCCTTCTCTTCTCCAGGCTGAAGAACCTCGGCTCTGCCAGCCTCTCCTTACATAAAAGGTGCTCTAGTCCCCTTTGTGGTCATTTGGTGGGCTTGTTCTGGTCTCTCCATTTCTCTCTTGTACTGGGGGCTCCAGGACTGGACACAGCACTCCAGGTGTGACCTCACCAGTGCTGAGCAAAGAAGGGTCATCTCCTTTGTCCTGATGGAAACACTCCTCTTAATGCAGCCCTGGCTGCTGTTCGTTGAAGCTCCCGCCTTTCCTTTGACAGACCCTTTCCAGCCCTCTTCCAGCTGTAGCTCTGGGCGAATGGGATTTATTCAGCCTTATGAAGAAAAGGCAGAAGAGGAGCTTTATTGCTGTTTGCAGCTACCTGATGAGAGGGTGTAGAGAAGATGGAGCCTGGTTCTTCCCAGAGGCACAAAGTGACAGGACAAGAGGCCATCAGATGCTAGCTGGGACTAGGAACACTCCGGATAGATCTCAAGGGAACAAACTTCACAGCAAGATTGATCGAACACTGGAACAAGTGCCCAGGGACCCTGCAGACTCTCCATCCTCAAAGATGTTAAAAACTCAGCTTGCTGAAGATCTGAGTAGCCTGACCTAACTTTAAAGCTGTCTGAGCTGTGAGCAGGGAGGTTGGGCCAGAGGACAACCAGCAACCCCTTTCTATCTGAGTTGCTGCTACTGATTCTGGTACTACATACCTCAGCCTTTGTAAATTTGGAGCCTAAACAGATTACCTTGATGAAAAGAAGGTGTTACGCCTTCAGCAGCAGATTTAGCTTTTGCAAAGCCTACTCTGTTTTGGGCAACATTTTCATGGGATCAATATCTAAACAGCTGCTGACCCACTAACACACGGCTTCCCAGCGCTTACTGACAGTAGGAAATGATTGTAGCTGACCCGAAATCTGACTCTTCAGAGTTTTCTCCACACAGCTTTTCAGGCTTAGGACAGGTATCCAAATTTATGCCTTGCCTATCCTGCACAGCTTAAAGGAATTGGGAAACTCAAACTCTTTGGAAAAACTCTGGCATGCTAATGTCAAGGGGAAGGAATTTCCATGCTTGGAGGTRAAAGTTGGGAAAGCCCCAAATAACCCAGTTTCTGCTGCCCCTTTCCCTGAGTGATGCAAGGTCCTTCCTGTCTCCACCTCCTCATCTCTCACCCATAAGCAAATTAAAATCTCCTCAACATTGCCTGTTTAGACTGGAAGCATTGGATAGATGCTTCCTCGTGCTTCCTTTTTTTTTCCCTTTGCTTCCTGGAAGTGACCTGCCATCCTCACTAACATTTCTTCCCTTTCACACAAGGGACTTCAGAGTCCCTCAGCACTGGGGGTTTTCCTCCTTTTCTCCCATTTGTTTCTCTTCCTCCCCCTTGCCTAAACACCTGTTGGGAAGAAAAGGAGGTGTTAAAAATAGACATCCTTGCTGAGGGAGCCGGGAGGGGCGGCTGCCCCAACTCTGTGCAGTGTTAGATTAGGGCAGACGTGCTCTGGGTTCAGCATATCGTGGTGTGTTCCAACAGCTCGCTCAGATATTTCCCCAGAGGGGAAAGCCTTTGATTTCCCTCTGAATCCATCCATCACCAGGCAGAGCACACTTATCAAAAATGTGGATTCTGGCATAGCTGCAGGATCATTATAAGGGTTTAAAAGAGAGCATTTCACCACCCTATATATCTTGTCAGACAACACCAGACAGGTCAGCTGGGGCCTTCCCAGCTGAGGAATTGGCTTGAAGATTGTCATCTACAGGCCCAGGTCAGCTCAACCCAATCCCCCCAAGCTGGGTAACCCAGAAACTCAGAGCTAACATAACATTTACAGCATCTGCCTGACTTTCTGTATTCTGTGTATGTCTCTCTCACAAAAGAGTGGCGAGCAATTGCCACCATGAARTACTGCACACACAGTATCTCATTCAGGGGTGCCCAAGGCTGTCTCCATCGACCAGAAGACAATGGTCTTATCCCCTGCTCCTCCTGCCTAGAGCCCCTCACAGACCCACTTTCATGTGAGTTTGTCTAGTCCRTATCTCAACCAACTTACCCTGATAGCCCTAAAGACAATGAGATCCAGGGGTGAACCTTATCCCATGAGGAAAGTTATTTATAACTTATAAAGATTAAAAGATGTGCCCAGATCTGATCAAGATACTGAAATCGAGATGTTTAGTTGAGGCAAGGAAAATTCCTGAGTACTCTCATTTTGTCTTTGCAAAATTAAAAAAAGAGTGTACTGAGATAAAAATGATAGAAAATCATGAATGTCTCCTTTTCAGAAAAAAAGCCCTAGAGAGTTAATGTTATCAAGCAAACCGGAAGTAAAACCAAACCCCACATTACTCATGATACACTGTTGCTATCAATACACGGCTGAGATTAATTCAGGAGTGTCTGGTTTCAGTGTAGCCTGTACTTTGTTCTGCTGTCAATGCTTACTCAAARTACTCAGCCAAAGCTACAAAATCAGATTGCAGGCTGTTTTAGTCAAGTGTCTGTTGAAACTAATTAATCACAGTAAAAAAATGGTTATGAGATATTAGCAGCTACTGAGGCTTCACTCACTTTTCCTTTCTTTCTTTTTATTGTCTGCATAAAGAAGACCAATTGCTGTTTGTCATTAGGCAAAAAAAGTTCTTGTTTTCTATGACATTAAGCAAATTCTCTCGCTACCCTAGAAAATAAATGCCTTGAAGGTGAGAGAGGGTGAAAAGGAAGAAGAAGAAAAAGAAGAAGGAAAAAAAAAGAAGGAAATGTTTTACAGGGGAAGTGAAACCACTAACAGAAAACAGTGGTGTGAAGGATGATGAGAAAGGCTGTTCCTGAGTCAGTATTCCAATCCCAGGTCCAAAACTGGTGCACTGACCTGAACACCTGCCCACACCAAAGGCTGCACCATGGCTTCCTTTAGCCATGTGTGGTGTCACTCCTCTTTGCCTTGAGAACAACAGAGGACCATTGTATTGTGCTATTTATCATGAGGTTCATTTCCAGCAGCACCAAGAAAATTCATACAGAGGAATGGAGTGGAGCCAAACTAGACATCTAAACTGTTTTCTCCCTTAAGCCTTCAGAGTAGAAGCTGGAAACAGATAACAGAAGCATCCTTTTTCTCCCCCCATGTTTTAAATGTAAGAAGGAAGGATCTTGTTGAGGACTCTATTGTAGGGTACATAGAGAAGGTAGAGAAGGGGAGAGAGGAGGAGATGGGAATTTTGGAAGAAGCAAGAGAGGAATATGCAAAGATTTTAGGAACCTCCTGTCCAAAAGAGGTTTAGAGCTGCTATTCCGTCACTTTGAAAATTAACAGTTTTAGGCATGATGAATCTTCTGGAAGCAATTGTCATCGGGATATTCCCTAGAATGCAGATAACAGGCACACTAGGACTGCAGCACTCTATGCATTTACATTCAAAGGCCTAGCATGGCGTGGTGCCACAGAAACAAATTATACCTAGTACTCATAAAATGCTGAGAATTGGTAGAAGTATAATTATCAGTTTTCCAGCATGATTGCTGTACTGCAGCAAGTATGGCAGAGTTGACACCTTAGTGGAGGAAGATGAGTAAAATACCTTTGTATTTTACCAGTACACTCTTATAACTCCTACTAGTGTTTGAGATTCTGATGTTCCCTGTAGAAGTGATGGCCTGGAAAATTTTTCTTCTGCCTCATTTTTCCCCTAATCATGTGTGGACAATTAATAGCCACCTATTTGCCTCCCAGCTGTTGTTAAAATTGGCACTTTTAATTTTTTTTTTTACCTGAGTTATAAAAAAAGATGGTTTCAGCATAGTGCAGTGGACTTGTCATAAACATTTAAGATGTACAAAAGTGTCATATTTCTTGGCAGTATGATAGCATTCCATTTTTTTTTTTCCCCAGGACTAAACTTGGAAATGAATGGCTTTATGAAGAGGCTAGTCTTATACTGAAGTTGATTGATTCCATTCTTCCATCATCAGACTCCTCAGCAAAACAATTTCTCTTTAATTAAGCAATATGATGTACATTTCATGGCAATTGATTTAATAAAAATATATGATGCAAACTAACATGGGGGAAAACACCTTAAAGAAAAGCAGAAGTATTCTCTGAGCAGAGCAGGTAATGGGAAAACTACTGGAAATGAGGTTAGAAAAACAATTAAAAGGAAGCTTTTATAGATTTTTTTCATAGTTTCTGGTTTTGCAACAGTCAGATGGGTGTATCCATTGCAACCTCCCTCATTTTCTAGTGTCAAAGAGGTTGAAGCTGTCCTTTTTCTCTCTCTTCTACCCAATTAATCTATTTTTTAAAATAATAATACAATTGGTCCTGATGTTAATGCTTTCTGGGCTAAATACAAATACTTTTCTGACTTACTTTTTTGATCAATGTATGTGTTTGAGTTTCAAGTGAGGGGTGTTTTCCGCTTCTTGTCCAAACCCTTCTGCTAATACTCATGCCCTGTTTCACAAGTGTTACTGATTAAGTGTATTTTCTAGAAAACCTGTGAGACAATGTTAAGGTAAAATATCCTCTGCCTGCACTCCTCAAGTCAAGTACTGTTTGTTTAAAATGTGGAGATGGCAGGGACTATCCAGTTGTGAAGATCCATAACACAGTATGTGGTAATTTTGGGGACATCCTTAAAAAAATGTATCCCTTTGTAGCACATCTTTTCTCTGTGTCCCAGTCTCCTCAGGAGCCATGTAAAGGCAGCCTCCTTATCTGTCATCTGCCATCATTCGTCCCTTTGTGGTGCTGATGAACCCTAGGAGTTATTGTTGCAGAAAGCAGAGTTTTTCCATGTTGATCTCTGCCCAGGGATGTTCACAGCCGGAAAAGTTTTTCAGTAGTGCATATGGACAAGCTGGACAGAGGGAATGGAGTCACAGCAAACTGATGAACTCTTGGGAAATAGTGAAAGGTTGCAAGAACACGAGCAAGACTGCAAGAACAGGGCAAGGTACACAGACAGTGCTGTGAAAGGGCTGAGTGGAGCAAACCTTGGGAAAACTGCAACTCAGATCCAGAAAAATGTATGATTTTCACATAGGTGCTTGACTCTTTTTGAGAACATTGCTGGCGGGATAAGAGCCTACTCTTGTGGTTTCAAGGACTCAACATGTGTCTGAGGGAGCATCAGGTAGTCTGATTTTAGTGTGATTAGCTGCAGCTCTCATGTCTGCAAAATTAGCCCAACAGCCTCATAAGAACAATTGTTTTGAAGAGAGCTAGGATTTTTTTTCCAAGTTTTCTTTAAGGCAAAAATCTTCAACTGTCATTTTGTGGATATTGTTTTCTCTGACCTCAGCCAGCATCAGAAAAAAATAAGCTCAAATAAAAAATGTTTTCTTTTGGTTTTAGGATTAAATTAAGTTTCTTTAGGAATCCTTTAGAAACACGAATACATCTCAACTCGGGCTGGGGCCAGAGCTTCAGATTCAGATCTTATTTTAGTTTAATTTTCTTTACTGAACCAAACCATCAGTCTTTCCTGGCAGGCAGTCCACCCCAACTAGAATATTTTCCATAGTGAGCTCCAGATAGCCAGCATACTAATGTCTGCCTTTAAAGAAAGAAGAAATACCTGGAGTCCTGATGCATTCAATCAAAACAGCAAACAGTGATTTCCAACCAGCCTTTTCCTCAACAGGGTAAAGCAAGGGGAGAAGCAATCATTGCTTTGTGAAATCAGCAATGTCAGCCCTTGACACAAAGGAGGTTGGTGAAGAAAGGTTAGCTCTGGTGTCATCGTGCCATTAGGTCTGAATGCCTCTGAGAGATCACTAGTACAACCTGCCATTCACAGACCCCCAAGGATTTCTTTTGTAAATGAAAGGTTGCAAAAATCTCATTCCCTATTCCAGACTGCACACACAACATGTTCCCCTTCCCCCCATCCATTGGAAGAAGCTAATGGGAAAGAGGTCCTTAATGGAGGGCAATGGCAATTCTGTGCAGGTGGGAAGGCATAAAACATTCACCAGCCAAATGGTTTTGACTGGCAGTCAATGAAATATTAATACATGACCTTCATAATTTTCCCTCTCCATTAAAAACCTCAGRACACTGGAACTAAGGTGTTTAAAAACCACTTTTGCTTCCTGGTAATCAGTGTTTAAAAGAGAAATAAAAATATATCTGTGCTCCTTGCATTTGTGACCAGAAAGCTTCCTCCAGACTGACTTCGGTCTTGGATGCCACTGTTCTTTTTAAAGGATTTCGAATGCAACCAAATGTGAGAGATACATAATCTCTGCATATCCAACCAACATTTRCCCATGAAGATGAAGAGATAAAAGGTTCTTGCTTCAGCTGCACCATTGCTGGATTGTTACACTGACCCCTCCTGCCCTACAGTACTCAAGAAAGCTGTGTAGGGTCTAAGAGATTGGAGCTACCTATAACACAAAGGTTGGTTGAATGCAAAACTTAGTAAATGTTCTGTCTTTTCCTGAATGTTGATTTATGTTGTAGGGTGGAAAGATGGCTGGTTTAAGCAGGAATGTTGATTTATGTTGTAGGGAGGAAAGATAGCTCTTTTAATCAGGAATGACCTAGGAAGTTTTTACTCTTTTTCAGCTGATGCTCACAATCAAGAATATTTGCATGCACAAAGCTACCTCAGTGTTCAAAGACAACTTCTCGTCACGAGTGTCACCAATACCACAGATGRCTGAACTGGTTTACAACCAGAGTAAACCTTAACTCATCCATTCTTTTTCCATATGGATGAAGACAGCTATCTAGAATCAATAGGAAGGATGGCTTGGGGGCTAGAAGCACAAAACACAAATGCCAGAGGTGCACCACCACTTGAGCCCCAAGCTTCCTTCATGAGCCTTGGTAAGTAACCTCATTTCTTTGTCTAAACAGAACCTGCACTCCTCTGTATCTGCTGGACTCAGAATTGTTTATTGGGTCATGACTGTTTGTCTGTGGTATGTGGCAAAATCCTGAAGCAGTTAGAGTTAGTAGAAGACTGACCCATGGCTGGAATTTCACTCCAAGCCATCTTTACTATCTTACTCATATGTGATTGTTTCTAATGAGTTAAAAGACACTGCTCATCTGAAGAAAATCATACAAATGCCTGATATTAATAGTAATGGGTTACGTAGTGTTAGAGATGAAGTGCTGTTGAGTTGATATTTGCTTCATGTGTAGTAAGCCTGCAGAGGACCTGAGGCAGAAAATTTCCGTAAAAATGGAGATTTTTTTTTTTTTCAGTGCACAGAAATGTTTTGAGTTGTTTAATTTGAAACCAATTACAAATATAAGGTCACAATTTTAATCACTTTCTTTTCCTTCTTTTTGTTTGGGATACTAATATTATTGCTTTTTTTTCTATTGGACCAAGTTATCCTGCTGTTACATAGACTGCTCTATGGTTTTGTGTCACTGTGCAGCAAAACCAACCATGGACCAGAAAATATAGTCGAGAAGTGTGTGAAAGAAGGAAGTGTTGTGGGAAGAAAGAGCTTTATAACACCTGACTGAGCATTGAATGTCATCCCAGTGGTCGATGCAGGAAGGAAGTTCTCTGGAGCTTCTTTTCCCCAAGCGGTTCAAATTCCTTTCTTGCTGTTGTCTCTGCAAGGTGCAATGGAGAGATGTGTCACCACCTGGTACAACATAGCTTGTGCCTGCAGTGCTTAGGGCTGCACTCCTGCTGTGGAGTGGCCAGGACACCCTTGAGCAAAGTCTTCTCACTTGGCAACCCCAGTGACTCTGAGACATAAAGATCACTGTTACGTATGTGTGTGGGTTTTTAATCCAAAGCCCTTTGAGTGCCAGAGATGGTTGTGTCACAGATTCCTCAGTTGGTGCCTGTGTGATGGGCATGTGATTGGGTCTCCTGGGACAAGGCAGGAGGCTTCGAGGCCTGCTAAGGACACTGCTTGGCTTGTCCAGGGAGGGAAGAGCTGAATACGATGGCATCTGTGGCCATGATGTCTGTCTGTGCTGTTCCCCCATCACTTGTGCTTAGATTTCCTCTGGGAAGGAGATGATTGATTTACTCCAGAAGGAATGAACTACCACACAGGCGCTGCAGAAGGCAGGGGAAACGAGCTGGGGAGAGAGTAAAGATAATCCCAGCTCAAATCTTTACTTAATTGTATCCTGGGCAGCAATCCCCACAGTAAAACAGAGCATTGGTCTCTACATTTACTCTGACTCTGGACACACACAGGGCTTTTTAAAATATAAATTGTCTCCCCCCGATTGCTACCCCAAGTGATGGGCCCCTGCAGAGGAAGAGAGCCAAACCTAATGGCCCCTGTCCAGTCGTGCCAACACCAGAGTATTTATTTCCCTCATCTCTCCACGGGTGGCAACAGGCTTGTCTATTGATGCTTCAGGCCTTACACTTTTGCCTAGTCTGAAAGGGATCATTGCAGAAACCTGCTGTATTCTACCTCCGGGCCATGGAGAATGTGGTAATATGGGGCACTTGGGGCTGACATGTGCAGACCCTTCCCCTAAGTCTGATGTCAGGGGACTAGGCAAATCCTTGCAGTAAAAGAGAATGTAAAGGAGGAAGGGCCCTTGCCAACCTTTGTCTTCTCTGTAGCTGTATGATTGCTGTAGCATTATATGCTATGGGCTCACGAAGGCTTCCCAGCCCTTCAAACCCTGATCACAGTTGTAAGTCAGGGAACCAATCTGTGTTGGAAAAGAGCTCAAAGAGAATTTTCTTTTCCCAATGCAAATCCTCTCACTATGTCTTTAGGCCTTGCATATTGCAAGAAGTAGAATTGCTTCTGGTATTTTATATCCTTCAAACTATAACTGTAATTCCAACACAAACCCTGACGTTATTCACATACAGGAGGTAACCTCCCTCCCTAAAGGAGCATGTAATTTTACCTCTGCTAACACCAGCTATCCTTACATTGTTGAAAGCCCTACAATGGTGTATGCCTCATTAAAGTAAATTACAGTAGCCAAGCCCACCCCATCCTCTATGCCKGCCAATGGCCACAGTATCATTCCCTGTAGCAAAAGAGAACCTATGGTCTTGATCACAGCACCAGTTCTTTTCCCAGCATTTTGTGTCCTGTAGACTGGACTAGCCTCTGTAATGTGTCACAGCACTTGCTCTAATGCCAATCCCAACTGGCAAGAGTACCACAATAAAAAGGAAAAGAAGGAATTGGTCCCTGATGCCATCTTTCTGCCTGCTTCTAGGGGCTCTGGAGAATCCTGAAAGAAGTTGAGCATTAGAATATATCTTCACCATACACCCAAATCCCAGCACTGTCTCTGCTTGTATCTCAAGAGCTAATGACCACAGTGAAAGAGAATGTGACACCTACAAATGCCATTCTCCTTCCCTAAAGCTGTGGGTTTTGCTGTTCTCTGCCTCTTAAAGCTGTTGCTAGGTATGCTGTCTTTGTGGCTGGCACGAGGCAGAGATTCTGGGGCAAATAGGCTAATTGCTGATCACTCAAACCTGGCATGTRACTGACCCATGCTCACTCCATAGCAACTGGAGCATTAAAAAGAAAGATGCTCGCACACGTGTCCACTCACATACATATACATGGTATTTTGTCTGTCCAAAATGCGTATATTAATGATACAGCTTTTCTTCCAGCCTTCAGAGAAGTGGTTTGGGGTTTTTTTGTAACAGAAAGGGTATGCCATTCCCTGTCCCTAAGAAGAAAGGTTTAGAGAGCAAAGTCTGCTGGGATAGAATTGAAGGAGCATCTCTTTTGGAAACAGTGAGATGTCCTGCTTTCCAAGTGCCCTCTATTTGCAGACCCTGGGAGATGCTGTTCCTTTGAGGTGCCTGAGTTTCCTCTTGGATGTTCAATCCCAAAGGGAGCTAACATGCATACAGGATATGTAATCAGTGGAGCTCAGTAAAAGGAGGAGTGACCCGATTTACCAGTGCAGACACATTAGGCAGCTACTGACTTAATTACCTACTGGGTGTCTCAGGTTAGGTAATGTGACAATTTCCCAGTGATAACAATTATCCCTCTGGACTGTGATTCCCTTTTTGGTGGGTTTATCAAGGCCTCCTGGATAAAATATGCATGAGCACACCTTGCCCATCCTCCACAACCCAGCAGCTACCGACAGGTTAGCAGGCATCCTGGCATAGTTGGCAGCACTGGAAATGTTTTCCGTTCTTGCTGCAGCAACATGATGGTGCAGAGCTTACTTGCAAAGCTTACTTGTTCTTGGTACCATTTTCTTGATCTGATTTCATCYGTATTTTACTGGAAAATGGTACAAAACAAACACAGGGCTAAAGCATAGCCTTTAAGAAATGGAGAGATGCAGACAGACAAGATTAGGAATGCTGTATTTTTCTTTTTTTTTCTTTTACTTTGTCTCATTCCTGAAGCTGCCTTCAGCAGTTTCTATAAGAATACAGTTATTAGTTTTAGTAGTATTACAGCGGCATTCAGCTAATGATTTTTAGAAAATAGTTACAGAGATATCTATTTGTCTCTGTGTGTATATGTGAAAGAGAAATATGCCATTTATATAAAACATCCTGTCCATAGCTGTAGCCAGTTAGTGTCAGAAGACTGTCTGTAAACTCAGTTGTACTCGGTGCTAACATTGATTCCTTGGCTGAATTATTTTGCAATAGGATAAACCCACTAATTGTGCATCTAAATAAAATTGAATTTTAACAAACTGAATGACTTTTATTTTACCTTGGATGATAATTTATTGACACAAATAGAACTCTTTAATTAAATTTGGCATAGCCAGGTCTGCTGAGGACACATTAAACCCTTTTGCCATGTGATTTTAGTGTTTTGCTGGGGTTTTTTTATACTTTAGAATGTCTTAGATTATAGACAATCTAGAATATTCCTAGATTAAATTGTGTTTATTACAGCCATACAGACAGTCAATTACTTTGACTATGCAGTTCTTCAGGATCCCACAYGGAATTAGCATAGATCTTCTGTGAAGAAGGCCTATTAATTTATAATTTCTCATTAAATACAGCAGAGATTGAAATCCACTATTGCTATTCTGGAAATAGATATCCTAATTCAGGAGTACCAAGCCTGCAATTTGTAAAAACGGAAGAAAAGCAAGGAGGACAGACTTAACATTTATCACTATCTCTCAAGAGTTCAGAATCTCAATAAATCTTGGCAAGTTTAGTAGGAGAAAAAAAAAAGTGCAGCATCTCAGTGAGCATTCCCAGTGCTCTTAGGGAAGCTGAAGACTTGAGGTGTCACCTACACCTCTACAGAGACCACCTTACCTAGAGGAGAAGGTAAGGAGATCCTGTCTTCTGCAGCAGGTGGAGCAGAGTCATAATCCTTGTTGGTCCATGTGATCTTGGTGGAGTGCAATGGAAGCTTGAACCAGAAAGTAAAGAAAGGTCCATAAGTCAGTTTTCACGTCCAAGAACAAGGCTGACATGACTGATGGTCTGCTCTGCAGGACAAACCTCAAGAGGTCCCCACCAGCACCTCAGATCCCCAGCAGTGAGTGCTGCCAACCCACTGTCCCTTGAAGTGCTGTCACTGTCACCACACAAGCAGACAAAGAGCTAAGAGCCCTTCTACGGAAAGATTAGCAGATGTCTTCTTACTCACTGACAGGCCTGCAAGATCGGGAATGAGGGGAAAAAAGCTTTTAAATTGACTTCTTCATTCCATATTTGGGAGAAGAGGAGAGGGTTTAAATTCTGATTTTGTTATTGTACTTCACTCAAAATAACGACACATGTTTCAGTTGATTCCTACATCCACATAATGTTTCGGTCTTATGTTCTTGCATTATACAAGTACACACTGGTGCTACACCAAGATATTTACATTCAGAATAAAAACACAGAGAAAAATTGCAGCTAAAACCAGCCAAGAAACAAAGACACATGCAATATCAGAGTAGATGTATCAGACTTTAGTTAAGGTTTCCCCCTTCCTAATTTTGCAAACATATTGGTAAACCATTTCCAAACAATAAGGTATCTGATTTTGTCTATTTCAGAGTGGGGGAGAGGGGGAAACCACAACAAAAAGCAAGCAACCAGAAAAACCCCAAAACCCCACCAAATTCCACAACATCAACAACACCACCACCACAAACAAATAAACAAGAAACAAATATTACCCCCAAAACCGCAGAGTGACTTTGCTGCAGCTTGGGTCAGGGAGTGGCCTCTTTGATTTGAAGGGATATTGCTCAAGCAGGCTGGAAGGTTTGAAAACCTCTTCTGGGTTAAATTGGGCAGTATGATTTGGGACTATACTGAAATGTACAGATTTATTCACATATAAATAACTTGGGGTGCTTGGGGGTCGCTGGTTATTGCCAGTAGCAATCTCTTTTGTTTTCACCCAGTTTATAACTTTGTTTTGAAGGACTTCTTGTGCTGTTCACTGGCTTTCTTTTAGTAATGCAGCAGGCAGAAACCATCAAACAGCTCAAAACAACCTTCTTAGGTTTTCAGAATGCAGCTATTAGAGAAGGAAAAGCACAACTTGCCTCCTTTACCCATCTGGTGCCTGCTCTGCAGGGGTGACAACTGTCAGTGCACAGGCTGACAGGGTACTAAGAGGGTGGCCTTCTTTATGAGGGAGGAATTCATATTTGAATGACTTTAAGAATTTTTATTCCCTTGATTTCTACTGTATTTTGAAAAGGGCTATGTACCTGCATTTGGCAACAGAGATGAGGGAGGAGGCAGGGGTGAGGAACGAAGCCATAAACAAGCCAGCCCAAGACAACCCCTTGTTGTGAGCCTTCCCACTTTGACACATGCTCGTATATTTTAGAGTACAGCACATTGAAGTTGATTGTTTTGGCTGCTCTTGCTCCTGGTTCTTGGCTCCTGTCCTGGCTGCTGGAGTACTGGGAAGAGTCCACCTTCTGCCAAGCTCACAGGCACAGTGCAGGGGTGCTCACCAGCATCGTCTGCCCTCCAAAAATCTAGTCCTCTACCAGGTACATGGGAGGAGTTGGGTCCCAGGTGAAGTGGCAGGGCTGTCAACTCCCACCAGGGGTTCAAGGGTGGCAATGGCACAAAATGGATATAGAAAGCCAAGGCTGATGCTCAGTCTACTGTTTTTAAAAAAGGAACAATTTAAGAATTTAATATTAAGGAAGGGAAGAGAGGAGAAAGACAAACCAAACACATTCTTTCCCAAACAGGCATAGCATAAAGTTGTGGACAATTTCTGAAGATATGTCATCTATAACACCTAGAACAGAAATTTTTTAACTGCGTGCTGGCACTCAGTGGGTGGGTAGCAGCTGTTGTTTGCTTGTTGGCCTTTTCTCTTCTCTCTTTCAGATCTGTCTTCTCACCTGGTTCTCCCTGTGGCCTGTTAACTCTGAAACTTACTGTTGTCATTCAGGTCCAGCTACTGTGCTGCATCCTGTGTGGAACACTGCACTTGGAGAAGAGCATATTCTGACTGAAGAAGGTCCAGGAGCCCACAATGAGATAAGTCTTCTGAAGAAATATTGAACTAACTTGAACTGAGTGGGGCATATGAAAATTACCTTCAAGAATGTAAAAAGCTACTGCAAGAGAGGAAGGAAATACAGCCACAGAACCACAGAATTTCTGAGGTTGGCAGGGATCTCTGGAGGTCATCTGTTATGAGTAGAGTCAGATAAAGCAGGTTACTCAGGGATAGGTACTCTTGTGTTTTGAATATCTCCAAGGATGGAGACACCACAACCTCTCAGGGAAACCTGTGCCAGTCTTCAATCACCCTTGGAAAGGTTTTATTTTTATATTTAAATGGAATTTCCTCTATCTCAGCTTGTTCACATTTCTTCTTGTCCTATCACTGGGAACGACAGAGGAGAGTCTGGTTCTGTCTTACAAGTTCCCTCCAATGCATGAATAACAATCAGGTATTTATACACACAGGTATTTATACACATATCTTCTCTGAGCTTTTGCTTCTCCAGGTTGAGCAGTTCCATTTCGCTCCTCCTGTTCTCATATGTCAGATGCTCCCATCCCTTAATCATCTTTGTGGCCCATCACTGGACATTCTTTTGGATGTGCACATCTCTTTTTTCCTGGGAAGCCTTGGTGTGGACAGACCACTCCAGATATGACTCACCAGGTCTGAGCAGAGGTGAAAGATCACCTCCCTCAACCTGCTGCCATTGTTTTTCTGAACGCAGACCACAAAGCTCATAGTTTTCTTTTATACAAAGTCATGTTGCTGACCCAAGGTCAAACTGGTATCCACCAGAACACCCAGGTCCTTTCCTGCAAAGCTGTTTTGCATCCAGTCATCCCCCAGCCTCTGCTGGGGCATGGGGTTATTACGTCCCAGGGGCAGGATTATTACTTCCTGGTGGCAGGGCTCTTCCTTTTGCTGAACTCTGTGAGATTCCCGCCAGCCCATTTCTCCAGCCTGTCAAAGTCCCTCTGGATGACTGCACAACCCTCTGGTGCATCAGCTGCTTCCTTAGGTTTTGTGTCACCCGCAGGCTTGCTCAGGGGACACTCTGTCCCAGTGTGGAGGTGATTAATGAAGATGTTAAACTGCACAGGCCTTGCACCAGCCCCTTGGGCTCACCCCTGCTCCGTGGTCTCCAGCTGCACTCCATGCCACTGACTGCAATCCTTCCAGCCTGGCGGTTTTCAGTTCATCTCACTGTCCACTTCTCCAGCCTGCTCTTTACCGGCTGTTCTTTGTATAATCTATTTGTCAGCTCTGTAGTGGGTAGGACAAGAAGTCAAATTGCAGCAAGAGCCATTAATACTAGACAAAATAAAAGAGCTTTTCCAAAGTTTTCCCAAGCACTAGGATAGGTTTTGTGAGGAGATGATGGCTGGAATAGATGACCCATTAAGGTCTTCTCCAGACTTTTTTCCTTTGATCCTTAATAACATTTTCAGAAATATGAACTGTGTATATTTCTCACTCAGAATGAGCTAAAGTGGAACTTGATCAGCTGAATGCTCCCAGGAACTGCTCAGGAAATGGGAGAGGGGTAAAGAAATGAAAAGACAGGGTCAGTTTAGTGCAAATGTACACTCTGAGATGGGAATTACCTCAGTCCACACTGGCATCTCTTGGGTGTCTGAAGCTCAGGTTTAGATCCCTTAGTCTACAGGAGAATTTTTTTTGTTCAGACATGAAATATTCCCATATGCTTTAAGCACCTTGATTAGCTACTAGAGCATTTCAGCATATCAACCATCATTGTTTATTTGCTAGATTAAATACAATCACATGAGTTTAAAAGAGAGGAACATAGAAATGACCATTGTGCCTCTCGTCCTGTGGAGAGGGATAGAGGCTGGGGCTTGGAAGCAATATCCCTTTCTTTTTTCCCTCTCATGGACACAGGAATGCCCATGTCTCTGGTTCAGATGGAGAAGTGATTGTCAGCAGCAGGAGAAGCTGGAGTGTTCATAGTGCCCTGCAGTCAAGGGATGTACTGCACAAGGGTGCCTATAAATAGAAAACCTGTCTCTCTAGGAGCTCTGCTGCAGCTGATGAGGTGGATATAAACAAACACAGAGCACAAGGGTACAGCTGTATGTGATGAAGGCAAACACATCCTTACTCCAGTGGAAGTCCAGTAGACTTACATCTGCACCTTCATACCTGTCATTTGCCTCCTCACCAGGCTTGCAAGACAGGGGTCCTTTTTTCAACTTAATGTGTTTGCCAGACTGGGAATATGGCATGGTTTCTGCACCAGCCTGCTGGAAGATGGCTCCACACAGCCATCTCTGCTTACTTTGCAATAGTTTCCCTTGAACTGCATGTTTCACACAAACCCCCTGGGTTCACCCTCTTATTCCTTTAAACCTTYGTCTGGGTCCAGGAATAAGATAAGCAAAGAAAGTGCAGATCTGCCTTCCCCCTCTGATTCCTGTYTGAGGTAAATGGACATCTGGGCAGCCTCTCAGGCCAACAGGTTATGAGAAGAGGCAGGAGGAGATACTGCCAAATTAAAAACTAGATAAAGACATTGTCCAGTTTGTTATTCTTTTTAGAAGGAGAAACACAGACTTAGTTGTGCTTATTTGGAGGCATACTGGTGAGATGGTGGAGCAGAAGCAGATCTCACAGGATAAGGTTTTCTTGGCTCTGACTCAGTGTTGGTGCAAGTTGGGACTTATATGTTCAGAGCTTTGCTTCTGCATGTGAGAGAAAGGGATGGCAGACTTCATCAAGGGAGTCTGAATCAGAAGTGATTCATAGCTTGTGAAGTACTCATATACTTCATGTGACCGCCATAAAATGACTTGAAAAGAAACAAATGTGAAATATGAGACTGGATGAAAGGGAAAGGACGACATAGTGATCCACCCACTTTTAAAGGCCTGAAGAGACCATTATGGCAATTCAGTAAGACTTTGCCCATAGCACAGACCTCAGGACTTCACTGAACTAAATTCCTACTTCAGTGCAACAGCTGTTATTGAACTAGAGCACATATTTTGAGAGAAACTGACCAACTTGATCTTAGATGGAGAAGGGAATAGGAGAATTCACCACTGCCCTTGGTAAGTTGTTCCTTCTCTATTAAATATACATTACTTGTTCTTATTTGTGCTTTATTTGTATGGCTTGTAACAGTCTGACTTACTTCATGTTGGTGTGCTGGCTAGAGGGGCACACTGTTTTCCTGACTCTGTTCCCTGGGCATGGGACTCTGAGCATCACTAAAGGCACTGCATAGGTTTTTCATTTACAAAGTTGACTCATTCTCTTGAGCCCTAAAGCCATGGGTTAACCAGGACACCCATGAGCAGTCTCTGGCTCCTGAGTCTGGGTGAGTGCCTGGACTGTGACCTGTTTTTGCACGTAGGTGCTCACAGCCTGCCCCTGCCACCCTTCTCTGTCCTCTCCTTCTGCACCAGAAAAGCCCAGGTGAACTGATTGGCCAGAAAGCATCTTCATCTGTCTTCCCACGGAAGATGCGAAGGGGATGAGGACCCTACGATGTACTGCAGGATGTATACCCAAGGTGGGGTGGGTGGATGCACAGAATATCCCTTCCTAATGAATGCTCAGCAGTATGTAAACATTTTTTCAGGCTCATCACTGAACCCTCTCTAGGATTTCAGCCGTCCCCTGTGAACCCTGGCTCCAGGTGCACTGTCCCAAGGCTGGCCATGCTGGTGCTGAGCACAACAGTAATGAAACTTTCTGAGGTAAAATGACAAGCCAATGTTCTGCAGTTTTCTCTCCAGATTTGATTTTGATTTCATTTGAATGGTTCTATTCCTAATTGCTTGCCTATAGCGAAAACTTAATATGTTGATTTTCCAAGGGCTACAGAGCAGCACTTGGAGAACAATCAGTCAGATGTTTTGTCACATCCCAGGCAGCCTTAACAGCATTTGCCTGAAATGAAATGTAACATCTTTACACTGCAGGCAATATTTTTGCTGATAATGCTTCTGCATATCTTGCTAAATAAAAATAGATTCCTCCTTTTTTTGGTTTAGACATCAGTTAAAAGCAAAACCAAACCCCCACTTACATTAAGACGACACAGTACCAAACTGGAAGATGAAGTGGTCCTGCACATTTGACTGCGGTCACATCAGGTCCCAGACTTGATCCTGAGCCATCTGCTAATTGCTGTGGTTTTGCAATCAAGTATTGCAAAGCTAATTTAGTTTGGAAGAAGCTGTTGGAACATGGATTCATCCTTGGAAATCACACAGCATCTCTGCTAATGGGTACTGCAGATTGCTAAGCTGCTCCAGCCTGCTTTGCCACTGGATAAACTCAGATAGTGTCCTGTCTTTTAAAGACTTCTGACACCCTGGGGTGCTGAGCAGCTTTGCAGGATGCTGCAAACTAAGGAAAACTCTGAGGCCATCTGTTCTACATACTAGACTCAAGGGCTGTAGGGATACTGAACCTGCAGGCATGACGGTGAAGTACCCCAGAGCACCTGRGAACCCCAAATCAGGCCATGCCAGCAATTTGCCTGCCAGCATGTGGGAACTGCTTTGCTAAGCGATTGTGGGGCACATGGTGCAGGGGATCCAGGGAAGGCCATGCTCTGGGGTGCTCTGCTGGCTTCTTTGTCTTGCAGCTGCCAAACCCCAAAATGCAGCACTGCTCTGCACCCCATGCCACTGCCAAACACACTAAGAAAAGGCAGAAACTAAATGCAGAGTGCCTTCAGATCCAAGTGGGATGTTCAGATTACTGAAATCCTCTGTGTGTCCTTTTGAATGCAGCAGCAGCAACAGCACAAAACATTCCTAGACCTGCTGTACCAGGCTCCTTGGAGGCCTTTGTCCTAGACATGGGTCTGTCACGAGTATTAGAAATATCAGACTAAAAAAAACGTGATGGAAGGACTGGCACTGATGTGTCATCATCTTCTGCTGTTATAACCAGTGCTTTTATGATCTCCATTACTCTGATGCCCCATTTGACTCAGTCTTTTAAGGTACTTGTCCTCACAACACCCTGGTGAGGGACGGGAAGTGCTGCAGATGGGCACAGACACCATGTCTGTGTCAATAATCGTAACAAACATTCCCAGAGCTGTCTGGTGCCCCCAAGGCCAGAGGTACTGTGTGGGCTGTGGTGGCTTACAGGATCACTGTTGAGCGGGACCACAATTTACTAGGCACAGGCTGTGGCATGAAGTATGTTCACGGGGGAGGCCACATGCCTCTTGCACATCCCCCAGTCCCTTCTGCCCTGTCCCATGCTTGAGGCACCCAGACATGCTCAAGCTCTGAAGCTGGGGTCTGCAGGCTTCAGCCCCAAGTTAGTGGCTTCTGAATAACTGAGTGCTGCTTCTGCTTTTGCAGCCTGTAAAAGATGATGTCTTTGATGCTTTTGCTATTTTCCCAGGCTCAAGGGGAAGGGGACAGCTGCCTCCTTTGGGCTGGAGCCAGCAGGAGCATGGCTGGCCATGTCAAATTAATCCCATCCCAGCAAATAAGAGAGATGCCACTTCTGGAGACTATCAGTTTCTCACCCAGATCAGGTACAAGCATTATGAGATCAGCAGGTAGCTTGGAGTGGGATGGGGGTGTTGGAAGCCCTTGGAGYTGTTTTGTCTAGTAAAAAAAAAGGTAAAAAGCAGCTTCTTCTAGTAAAGAGTTTTTCAAATGGATGATGCTGAGTTCAGAGTGATTTGAGGACTAGTGTGAGAGCAAGAGGGCTGCACAAGGAGAAATTCTGCTGGAGGACAGTGCGGAAGGACATACCAAAGTGGAACTCCCTGTATTGCTTCCTGCGTTGCCTGGCTCATGTCACACTCAGGCAGTACTTAGGACTTACTTGATTGAGAGCTACCTGGCATGAACCAAGAGCATGATGGATGTAGTTCAACAGTAGAGGCAAACATGTGCCTGTCTTTTAAAGGCTCGTGATCCTAGGCACATGCCTTCATCTCATTTAGGTTTCTTGGGCAGAGGTATACCCAGGGAAATGATGTCTCATTTTCCTAGAGATATTGCTCTCCCTTCCGCTGATCTCACATTCACCTAGACGCTCTGGGCAACCACACAAATATTTTTGTAGACTTTGTCCCAAACATGAGGCCCACAATTGTTTGGGAACACTATGACAGAGGGAACATGAGGCCCACATTCGTTTGGGAACTCTATGACACTTATCCTGTGTCGGTCTGGCTGCTGTACTTGTGCTGCTCACGCAGGTAAGGTGAGGTGCCAGAAACAGGCAAGGTGAGACCTGTGTTCATCATGCAGCCTCGTCAGGGCAGGGATCTGTCTTTTCTTCATTTGTCTGCAAAGCACATAGCTGTGGCCTTGTGTAAATAATGCATAACATGCACAGTCATATTTTCTACACATCCCTACCCACACAGATGGCTTCAATAGGAAAATGTCATTGCTGATCGCTAAAAGGCAACAAACTCCTCAACTTCCAAAATAAATAAGTGGTATGTGGTTGGCTTTTACAGTGAGTAGGATCCTGCATGAGGGTTTTTCCCCCCGCATGTATGCACCTTCAGCAAATTGATTTGATAAGACCCAGTTCCAGACATCACCTTTTTTCAGGTTCAGTTACCTAGGAAACTGCAGTGTAGTGCTGGGACGAGCTGCCCGCTCCTGCTTCTGTTGGAGCTATTACACACATCAGCTCTTCCTTCAGGAAGAGCAAAGTGCTGCCAGTGCCAACTTCCAGCGTTTTTATGCAGATCCGGGCTTTGCATGCGTGCGAAGGGAGGCACACAGTCACCAATGCCCGGGGGAGGGAGACACGCACACTACCCACGCCTACGTCTGCRTACTGAAAGTTGTTCTTTTAGCTGTGAGGAGACATGTAGGTGTTGTAGCTATCTATAGCATGAGAGTGTGGAGATGTGTGCACTAGCTGTGTGCACATGTGTGTGAGCACACAATCCTACGCAGGATGAGTGGTGTGTATGCTTGTGCTCACGTGTGTAAGTGCTGCTTCTCACGGAACAACTCAAGTTATCAGGGCTTCCACAAAATGGTAATTGAATTTGAGGACCTGAAGTAACATGGTCTGGGTTTTTTTCAGAGAACCCRTTTGTGGAAGGCGAGTTCACCTTCTTTCGGACAGCAAAGACTTTGCACTCTCTGCTCTGCAGTTTCTGAGAAAAAAGGCCTTGAAGAGCAGTTCTAGYGCACTGCAGTGGTGCTTGCCAAATATCTGGGTGGTAAGGAGCCCAAGTACCACGGTTGCTTTGTGAAATGCTTGATTTTTACTAGACTACCACGAGGTGTCCATAATGGCAGCGTTCTCTTGGGTGTGAGATATTCAGCTGCACAGTGGCCTCAGGACTCAGGAGGCTCAGGTGCTGGGCTGAAGGTGGAAGGGTATAAGTGAACAGCTGGGGTGGGGAATCCCATTTCTTTCCTTGCACCAGGGCCCAGGAGCTACACCTCACCATGGGGATGCGAACACATGCATGGTCAACTCCTCTACTCTTGTTCAGCACCGGTAAGCTGAGTGGAGCTAGTTCTTGTCTAGCAGACAGCCCTGTCAATGAGAAACACCCTATTCCCCATGCTGTTTTTCAGCAATTTTCCAGAGACAGCGGATGGTTTTAATGTTTTCTTTTACAGGAATGTGGAGCCCAATATGCATCTCACAGATGGGAAAATAAAATCTGCATATCTCTCTGATTAGTTTGCTCTGTGCCATAACTCATGCAGCCATCTGCAGGTGTCGGCAGCCCTTTACTCTGTCTTTCACCAACTACAAATATTGTGGCTGTTCTGGTAGAAAGGAAAAATATCTTGAGAAAGTGGAAATGATCAGAGCAGCTGCCTTGAGGTGCCATGGTGAGAGATCTGTTGTCTGAGGAACAAAGTCTATCCTGATGGACTTTGAGGCACAATATACATCTTGCATTGTTTGCAGAAGATCACCACTGGCTATTCCTTTTGCTGTCCTGTGTAGGAACCCTGTAAGTAACAGGGATAAAAAACGCACAAGAACAGGAGATGAAATCCTTCTGTCCCTTGCCCCATCTCCATAACCTGCATCTCTGGGGAAAGCAGTAGCAGAATAACTAGTGTGTGGGCTAGAGCAGTGGCCTACAAACATCCACCTGCAGGGAGCAGGGCTGTGTCTGGCTTTTCCTCCAAGCCTCTACCTCTCCTTTTGACCTGTCTGGCTGGAGACTCATCTCAGCATTAGAGGTGTCAGTGTAGCAAGCATCAAAATTGTTGAACCGTGCTATATTGCTAGACAAAATATTACCAGTGAGGTCTACCTGTCCAGCAGAAAGAACACAAACATTATGAGTCACGCCTTGGGGAATACTTACATTTTAAACATATATATGAGTGCACTTTCTAATCCATTGCAGTGTGTGCTCACCAACTGACTAGAAAACATGATTTCCGTCAGTAACCATCCCGATAGGCATTTGTCTGCTGCGTGCTTGCCATGTCAAAGCTATTAGGGTTTGCAAGAAGCTTGTTGACCTATTTAATTTGTGTATATCTAGACAGACAGCTAGATGTACAGTGAGGTAGGTACTTGAAAGTCCAGCTCAGTGACAGGGAAACCTTTATTTTCATCAACCTGTCAGCACTGTCATTACTGACATTTACTTGGCATTACCCAGTCTCATATAGAGTCCTGGAGTTCATAGAATCATATCATAGAGTCATAGAATGGTTTGGGTTGGAAGGGAGCTTGAAGACCATCCCGTTCCAACCCTCCTGCCATAGACAGGGACACCTTCCACTAGACCAGGCTGCTCAGATCCCCATCCAACCTGGCCTGGAATGCTTCCAGGGATGGGGCATCCACAGCTTTTCTGAGCAACCTGTGCCAATGTCTCATGACCCTCTTTAATCATTGCATATAATTTTTGTAACAAACTTGGCCCATGTCTATAATGCACACTGTGTATGTCTATGCGTGTGTATACATGCACATGCACATACAAAGACCTGTATATTTATATATATTTATATCCATACATGTACACTCAGAAGAACCTCTGTATATGTTTCAAACTCATAAGCAACTAACGTGGAAATGATAGGCACAGGTTTTCTTTCATCCACTACCTCCAGGATGCAGTAGGGCATGTTTAACAGCACTGAATGAAACCGAGGGAGTGAGCAACAGCCTATCCAGATCAAAATCTCTGCAATGCATCTTTCACTTCCTGGGGCAATTATTCTTGCAGCTGGGGACCTGCTTTTATGAATAGATGTTCAGAGAAGGGATTTGGCTGTAGCAATTCTATCAATGCCTGAGACTCTCTCCTGCAAACTTTTATATGTGTCAGACATTTCAACTGAGTTTGTGTATTTTTCTGTATAGCAGCATCTCCAGAAAGGTTTGCTTTCCTGGCTACCTATAAGTCACTGATCTTTGATCATTGTGTACCTGTATCCTGGAGGATATTTTGTTTACTTGGATGTATTTCTCATTAGAAATACTGTAAATGATGGATAGAGAAGCTTTGGCAACAGCCAAACTTGTGATAGTTGTCTGAGCTTCTGGGGCCTCACAGAGAGAGTGGCAGCAGATGCATCTGTGCCTGTGTTAACCTGCTTTCCCAACATCCCCAAAGCTTGACTGCCTTTTTTGACAACATTACAATATCAGTGTAGAAAAGGAAAGAAACACAGTTAGAGAGAGAAAAGCCTTTACTTATTTAGAGAACTGACTCAAGATACAGGTGATGCTAAAAAGACACAGAACTGACCAAAGGTCTGTAAAATCTAGGAACACCTTTTTCTCTTCAACTGATAATTTTCATGTCCTGTGCCCTGTATGTCATCCTGCACATCTCCTCTGCCAGGAAACCTATACAGGTAACAGAAAAAGGCCCAAAAATGCAGCAGCTGCCTCACCCTAGACCCACTGACTTTACTCAGAACAACCAAGACCATGAAGGGACAGTGGAGATTTCACGCCCTTCCCCTCAGCTGGGGTCAGAGTTGGCTCCTTGAGCTACTAGATGTCTCTGTGAACCTCCAGACAACGGCCCAGCCTCACCACAAGTGAATTCTCGGGCTCCATCCTTGCTCTGGAATTGCTGGTGTTACCTCTGAAATTGGTCCTGCCTCCTCAAGGCTGCCTAACCCTTTCCACGTTAAACTCCTGGTTTAATTTCTTTATAACTTAGCCTGAGCACAACACTTTTTATTGGAAGATAACCGTATGATAGGGTGGGATCCAGACGTGGTTTCCCCATTTTAAGAACAGCACACTTCAGCTGGAGGAGGAGCAGGGCAGGAACACATGGGGAAATGACTGGCTGTCTTCTGAGAGAAGGCTGAATTTGTCTTGTTTAGCCTAGCAACGAAAAAGCTGACAAAAGCTAGAATTGTTATCTGAAATTACCTCAGAGGGGGAAAAGAGTTGCTTTAAAAAGTCAGTTTAGCATGATAGCAAAGGGTTTTAAAATGTCTGGGAGTCAGTCTAGACTGGGAATGAGAAGCTCCTTCTGCCATCAAAGCAATGAGGTCCTCGCAGAGGTTTCCACAGGATGCTGTGAAGCCAAAATAACCCAATTAGCTTTAAGGTGAAGCTTGAGCAATCAGTGAAAGGGAGCCTATAAAGCCATTGCCTGCCAGTTTGTATCATCTAGGATTGCATCATCTAGGAGGTCCCTTCCAGGATTGCATTTCTAAGATGGGAACTACAATTTGAACATAATTATGTGAATATTGAAGTTGTAGATAGGATGTTCAAGATCACTTAATTCACAAGCAAGACTTCACTGCCTCTACCACATTTCCCTCACAGTGCTGTGGAAATAAATGTATCACTGCCTTATTTCTGCCCAAGTATTAAAGCGAGAGCGTGTTAGAAATATCCAGGAGAAAATTAAATAATATTCCGTTTGGTGTTTTGTAATGTGTGCTGCACATTTTATTTTCCATCAAAGAAATATTGAATAATGGTGTACTCGGACAACACTTTTTTTGAAAATATAGCACGCCATCACATAAATGAAACCTGTTTTTTAACATAAAGGTACAATTTCTAAGTTTTCCTCAACTTTTCCAGCTTTTTAGTACTTGGATATTCAATCTTATCAATCTTGTAATTTGGAGAGGGGTTTGGCTGTAGTAATGGTGAGGTGGCTGCAAGAATGGTCAATTGAAACAGATTTTCATCAGTGGTGCTATGCCATTAAGATAATAGGAAGCTCATATAGTGGTAGGTAATAAAAGCTGACAGTAAAAACACAGTTAATTTTCAAGTCAAATTATAATTGAACTGGTTTGAGCTGTGTTTTACTAAATCCACTTGCAATAGTAGGATCAGTAAAAGAATTTCCTGTCTAGTAGGGAATGTCTTCTAGGGAACGTCTTCTCTAAAAGAAGCCAGCAAATTTCAGCACTGATAACTTTCTTATTCCTAAACCCAATTATTTTCAAACATGTCATCTACGCTAGCTCTCGGTGAGGATTAACTACATGACAGGCTTGAACTTTTAAAAGCAAGTGAGTTTTAAATTATGAAAGAGCAAGGGGAAAAGGTGAGACTAATTTTTACTGTACAGAAACATGTAAAGTTTTTCAGTGCATCATCATTTATAGTCTACTTGCCATAATTATAACAAGAATTATTCCCTTCTTTTTTGACTCACTAACAAGAAACACTTTGCGATTGGATGGTGTAGACTAATTTTTAATGAATCATTTATCATATGAGTAGCTTATTGCAAATTAAACTCCCCTGTCTAGCCCAGGAGTATTTTTTTGTTAATTGCTTTGCAAGCATTTAAGTATATTTGTAGTTCAAACTGCATGGACCAACACTATTGAATGCTACATTTGTGTTTTCTGAATGGATGGGATCAGCACCAAGAGTTGGGTGTCTTGGCTGACTCTTTTTGATAGTCAATTCAAAATCCAATTTCAGCAAATATTCATGGACATTATGTGAAAATACGTTTCACTGTACTCTTCCAGAAGTATATTTCTGTATATTTTCAGAGAATGAATCTCATAATTCTCACACTCTCTAAATCCTCCTAGGCTAAGAGGCATGCTGCTATTGCACTGCAGAGAGGCTTTCATCCTCAGAGCTGGCACAAACTGAACACTGGCACTGGATATTTGTGGGAATGCTCCTATAGTTTTCTAACTACATGTGGGTTTGAACCGAGTGTGAAATGTTTTAGCCCTAAAGCAAATACTTACAGATGTGGAAGCTGGTTGTTACTGAGGATTTGATTTGCTACACTGAGTTCATCCCCAGCAAAATTTCCACTGATGGGATCTGTGTTACCAGGACATCAATTTCCCACACAGGCCACCAAAATGATAGACCTTCAAAGCCAAGATAATCAAAGAGGTCAATAAATGTCTTCACACAAGATAGATAGGAAAACTTCAGGTTTCAATGTGACCTAGGCTGGCAGAGTTTCTGTTCGTAACCGTTGATCACCTTTTTTTAGATTTTTTTATTTCTATCTAAACTCTAATTTGAGGCTACAGTAAACACTTGGGAATCCTCTGGAAAGCCAGCAGCGCCCAAACAGTGGCTCAGCTGGTGGCCAAGGACAGACAGCCTGCCTTTCTCAGTGGTGTCACATATATATTCTCCTCTGGTTGGAGATTTTAATGAGGGAGATGTTTCCAGGATGGCAAAGGGTATCTGGACTGAGAAAATTTAATCCTGAAAAATGAAAGAGGAAGACTGAAAAGAATATAATCATAAGTTTCAGGATTTAAATTTAAGAGGATGCAATCTGTAGGAGGGGCAGTCTGTGTCATATCTAAGGGTTTTTTCTTTTTTCCACAGAGGTGAACATTCTTGGCCAGATAATATTGGACAATTATAGAGGCAACACACTGGCTTCAGTACAGCAGCTGAGGCTGCTTCCCCAGGGCTTGAGGGCTCAGACACAGCATCTGACGGCAGCAGCTTAATGCCTATTACCAGGCATAAGGTGAACAACAGGAGTTGATCCTATGCATTAATCCACAGCAACTGTGAGATAAATTACATTAGTTTAAATGCCACTGAAGGAAATTTGGCTGACGTATGCAAACTCATTAAGCTACTTTAATTGTAACATTCTGGGAAAAGGTGGTGATTTCAGCAGACTGAAATAGGATGGGGAGTCCTCACTGCATGAGACAAGAGAGGGAGCACCACACACAGCTACTCGGGCCAAGAGACAAAAGGGAATTCTTGTCTTTCAGGTGGAAAAACAAACTATGCCGTCTTTCTCTTTCCACAGCACCTCTTCTTAGCCAAAGCAATACACAACAGATTAAGGCTTGAGCAACTACATTGGCACAGGAACTAGGCTGGCACACCTCATCCTCCAGATTCATTCCTCACAGGAAAAGGCATTTTCAGGTAGAGGTAGCTGAAATAACTTCAGTCAAAGAAGGAAGAGGTGGGAGATGTTTTTTTATTCATTTAAGACAGTCATAAAACTATGTTGTCTGTCATTGTTAAAGAAAATTAGAAACATCTCACAAAGAGATTTTTCTTTTGCTGAAATCATACTTAGCTTTTTTGTTTGGTTGGTTTTGTTAACGAGGTAGGATGTTTTGAATTGAGAGTAATGGCTTTCTTTCATGAGAAAATTTGGAAAAAAAATTTCTCTTCCTTACAAAAYTAATTTTTAACTGGGTTCAACAGTAGACATCGATTAGTTATTAAAAATAGTCAGAGAGATTTTGATCCTGCCAACTGTCAAGCATGCTGCCAGTAAAAGCATGTTAGCTTTATTCTGAATTTTTAGCACACCAATAGTTCTCCTAACCTTGTAGAGATGGCCTGAATGCTGCAAGTTAAGTATATGCTCACCATCCACTTGGTGGTGAGCCTGGGTTTTCAGGGTTGTAGAAGTGAACTGACAAGTTCAGAAAATAAAGTCTTTCTTCCTTGATTTTTTTATTTTTAGCTGACAAGTGTACTGATGGCCAGTTTAATTTGATTTGACACAGGTGGTCATTTCAGTTGGCAATCATCCACCAAAATACATGTCACCCTTGGCTAATGACCTACCCTCATCAATAATCTTGTGACATCTTTTCCACATTGTATATGACATGTGCCTGTGAAATTCCTGCAATAACCCCTTCATGTTTTTAAACCCCAGCCTGCCAAACGCCTGGCTCCAAAATGCCATTTCTCCCTCACAAGTAYGCACTAGCTGCTGAGGGAGCTCCCTGTGATGCTCCATCTTAGCCTTAGGGGCTGGTAGGAAGGGACATGGGAAATGCCATGGGAGGACACACCTGCCCTCAGCTTCCATCTGTCACACCATGCCAGCCCACAGCCTGAAGGGCTGGGGCGGGTGGCYTGTCAGTCCCCCAGCCTTTCTCTAGATCTGAAATGGAGGGATGTTGTGTTGCAGCACTGTAGATCGGGGAATGAGATCTCTTTGCACCTTTATTTTKTAAGGCATCTTGATAATAATTATTAATGATCCGTAATCATTCTAGATCATTATTTCCCCTGAATTTATGATTGGGAATCTATAGTTTTGCCCTCTGAGCTGCCCACTCACTTCAGAGGAGAAACTTTAGCCTTTTGCATGCACTAAAGCCTTAAAATCTGATCAGGAGTCCCCTGTAATCCATGGCTACCCAATCAAACTCAGGGTTATGCGACATGCAGGGTGCCATCAGCTACTACTGACTGTACTATCAGAAGTGAGCAGTGAACAAGTTGTTTGCAAGATAAAGTCTTGCATCTCCATGCAACATTTTCCAACTACTATTTGAGAGATGTTTTCCAGCCTGATCTTTCCCTGGAACACTTCTACTCAGTTTACATTTGTTTCTGTCACAGGGCTATTTGCCCAATAAATTAAACAGTCAATAAATGCAGGGACCATAAATCTTCTCCATCGCTAATTACCTTAAAAATGAGGAGACTTCTATTCTGCCTCCTTTATTTCATTTGAAAATTGTAGCAGCAGTAGCTGATCTGGCTAATAATCCCAGTAGTCTGCCTTCAACTCGGGACCATTGCAGGGTCACAGGGAGRGAAAACATGAAAATCAGGCATGTGCAGAGTAATATTTCTCATGAGAAAACATATTAATATGAAACAATGAGAAGCCGTGGGACTTCCTAACCTGGATGTTACATACCTTTACCTTGGCAGAGGCTGTTTTGCCGTTGTGAAGAAATGCCCTCTGGGAGCTGATGCTGTCTGACTGCTAACACTTGGCAGTCGTTCCTCTACGTGAGCTGTGGGGAATCTCCGTCACTGTGCAGCCATCTGAACCTTGTTTCTGTGAGGTCCCAAAGGCCTTTGCAAGGTTTGTTTATTATTAGCCTCATTTATCACTCTCATGACTGATTTTGAATATAAGGAAAGTGGATCCTATTAAAAAATTCATGCGTTACTATCTAGGACACAGAGTCAACTGTGGAGTAGCCCATATTTCATCGTCCTACTATTAAATAACAAGTATTAATTTACTTTACACCAACTAGCTAAGAACAGGCAAACTAAATTTTAACATGTGGCAGAGAGCTAACTTCTGCTAGATTATAAATGTCATATGTGGATTCAGGATATTTTATGRAAAAGATTAGTGAGTTGTTTGTCACATCATAAATTTCCTTGTTGTTCTGCTAGGAAACATTTTGGTTTATGGCACCCTCTCTAAACTGTTGACTCTAACACTGCAGCCCAAAGCAGGTGGATGTAGACGACCTAGAAGTCCTGCCAACATTTCTGTGGTGTGTATGCCTGTGTGGGAGGCAGTAGCATTTGGAAAAGGAACAACATTGCACATCCCATTAAAGAGTATATAGGGAATGGAGCTGTGAGTTCATCTGTAAGCAAAGCCCCTGTGTTTAAAGCTGTGCTTGTTGAGATGTCCCATGTGACAGTACCAGCGACAGTACCAAACCCATTTTCCACACTTTTCTATGCATCTCCGCCTCCTTGCTGAGCTGAAAACTGTTTGTTAGGCAGTGCTGTGATGTAAATCAAGGTAGTGACATCACACCTGCAAAGTCAGATCAGCCTAAAGGTCCTGTGCACTCACCTCAGCACACATGAGGGGGTGGGAGTGGACACCAGGATCTGACAATGTGTGATGCTGGCATTGTCACCCCTGTCTGTCCCCACTGTCCCACTTCCCACCATGCCCTGTTTTGCAGCGGTCACTTCCACTGACTTTATGGCATACAACAGTGAACAGTGGCAGAGCCTTTCAGCCCACTGTGCACTCAGGGTTTTTTTAAAGGGTGATCATTACAAAAACAAAGGTCATTTAAGAACACACACACACACACACACACACACACACACAAAATCCCATTTTGGATTAAAAATGTGCAGCGGAGTTTGACCTTTGCTGTGCCTTTTGCCATGATTCCTCACTAGAGCTTTATGCTGTTCCTGGTCATGCTGCTTTATTATTCCCACAGCTCTGTTTCTTCCTTTTAGGCATTAAAAAAAGCAAAGCTAAGAACCACAAATTTTAGTTAMAACTCGTTGACCTACCCTTTGAAAACAGCAAGTGCATTCTTGGGTAATTCACAAAGAGGAAAATGAGACAAGGTCAGTGATCAACTCATTTATTATCAACTCATTTATTGTGGCTTGACCCATCTCAATGAGCCTATGGTTTGCTCCTGAGCTCTCGGGGCCAGAGTCCTTTCATACACCAGTGTTTGGGATTTGCAGACTGAGAACAGATCAAGGTCCTTTCCTTACAGGACCTTCCAGACTCACCTTGYGCACCGGCAGGCTGATTTTCAGTGGATCGACGAATGCATTAGGACACTGGATCTCACTCTGAGCACAAGGAGTAGAACTCTCCAAGTTTTCAGGCTACATCAGCAGTACAGAGATATCCAGAAGAGAAATCTGCTGCAGCACAAGGTCTTTTTRGGATAGTGGGGAGAAGTCCCTAGCCACAATAACAGAAGAGCATATGGACATTAGCTGTATAGGAGCATGGATTTTGCCATGGAGAGTCCCTACATGGATCAGAAAATAGTCCGGATGTGAATCAGCTCTCAGAAACAAGTCCAGCCWTAAAAATGGACATTTATGGCTCAAAAAAAGCAAGAGAGGCAAATAATTCATCTCAACTACTATGAGGTAACCTGTCCCCTTTTGCAAACAAAACAAAGCACAACGAGAATAACCCCTGCAAGATGCCAGTGGTTTTGTATTGCTCACCCTGCTCTGGTGCGCTGAAGGGCAGCAGACCTTCCCCAGCCCACACAACCAATGGTTTTTGTCCACCTGCACAAAGGATCTCATCTCTGCAACACTGCAGCCCTCACAGGAATACCACTGCCTTCTTTGGCCTATCTCCATGGGGAAAAAATGACAAACAAACACCAAGCAATGCCATCTGATGGCTATAAAKGTACAAGGGTAAGCAGTGTGGCTTATTTAGAGGGGAAAGGGCCATGGAAACCTGGCTCTTGTAGATCTCCTCAGGTCACATGCATACACACTTGATAAGGAGCTGCTTCTTTTCTCTTCCCAGAAATGCAATTTTCCTCTGGGTGCTTCTCAATTACCGGACATATGAAAGATTTGATCCAAGACAATTTAGTTCTCATACATGAGTGAATATCTAACTGCCCATCTTCAGTCTGACTGATGAGAGCCCGGGTAACTTGGCAATCTTCCTCCTCCTCTCTCTGAGGGATGGCTGCTCTCCATGAATGCTCCTGCATTAGATATGGATGCCACCAAAACAGGTAGCCCTCTGCAGTGAGAAACATCCATAGAGGACAATTTATATGAGAATGRAAAGGTATTTTCTCCAATTTATTCTGCAAGAACAATGCAAAACAGGGTATCCCATCAAAATTCTGGTTTGGTTTCCTTTGGTTTCTTTCCTTTGTTTTTGCTGATCAAATGAAGAAAACAACCCCATTTCTCTTTCCCAAAATCTCCAAGGTAAAATTCATTTCAGATCCCCTTTATGAAACAACTGGATAGAAGATCCTCCCTTGGGTCACTCAGCATATTCATTACATTGCTCTCACTCCTCTAAGATAATGAATCATATCCCAGGACTTGCCTGCACTTGCAAGTTATCACTGATTAAGATAAGGTGCAAATATAAAGTGCCAATGCTGTTTCTTAAGAGCAGCTCAAGCGTTGAGTTAAGCTGGAACAACGCACTCTGATTTTTCAATAACAGCATCTGCACAGGGTGTTAATCAGGAATAGATGTCTGGAAACAGCTCAAYGCAGAGGTATGATGTAGGGGAATCAGCCACATTCTCTCAAACCTCTCTCAGAGGGCTCTGGCTGCCCTTGTCAACAGTAGGAGAGTGTTTCAGGCAAGTGCTGCTGAAAATCCTATGGATGATTTCAATTAATACTGTACATGTAAAAGTCTGTACCGGGGTTTGCAATGTGGAAGCAGAAGTTACCTTAAACCATTAATATCAGCTGGATTATCTGCTTCGCTAAAGGATGGCTAAGAATACAGGTTGGTGTGTTCACCTGTTGAGCAGCCAAGCAAATGAAAAGGCATTTGACAAAATGTTCCAACTGCAAATGAAAGCCCAGAGCTAAATGAGACTTTTCCACGAGAGCCCCTGACAGGTCATGGTATTGCTGCTCAGCTGAGTTGTCAGGCAACAAAGCTATGAAGGAACATTCAGTGGGTTGCAAATGCTCTCTTCTCATCTTTCAGTTTTGCAAATTCTATTGAGTGATGCTGCTGTTATTCTGTATTTGTCCCTTCTCGATAAAGGTACTTGACAAGTTATCTGGGAAGATCTATCATTGCATAAACTCATACTCAACAGACAAAGCAGTTCACCTCCTTCTGCTCTCTTCATGCAGCCAAGGGCTTCAGGMATTTCTCAGGCATCCTTCAGAAATGTACTTCTGGAGAAATAAAAAGCCACAAAGCTCAGAATTTTACTTTCCTCTATATTTTTTATTCTCTTAGCCTAACCCAAAACACTTTAAAATAAATAATTGCCATCATCTTAAGGAGAGTTGTGAGGTAATTAGGTCTCTGGTCTCTAATTTATATGCAGGAGTGGAAAAACACCCTACCCTTGACAGGATTAGAGCACCTGTGGGTACTATTCGTGCTTTCAGATCTTCTCCAGCCACTTTATTCCTTTTAGGCCATCCCACGTATCTACAGAGATGATTACAGAGTCTTCCAGAGGAAAGCAGGTGCTCCCAGAAGGCAATGCCAGGCTCTGTGCTTGCTGGGAACATGCAGACTTGTCCCATCCAGACCTGTGTCAGCTGGACAAGGGTCTGGGATTGCTCACGGGCTGGCCCATGCCCCACAGCACTGGTGAGTCTATTCCCATGTGCTGTGGGGTGGGATCCAGCACTGGAGGTACTACCATGGGGCAGCTGACCAAAGGTAGGTGTGTGACGGTCGTTCCCATCCTGCGGCTCACATGATGCGCCACTGCATCTGTCACCTGGGCTCAGCCTGTCCTGGGGTCCCAAGCACGCAAGAGAGGGCACAGAAGTTGGGCTTCAGAGGCAGGTTGGCAGAACAGTTCTGGCGTGTGGAGTGACAGGCGCAGGCAGAAAAAGATAAACTTCTTGAGCAATAATTTGCAGCTCTACATCTGAAACTTACTTGGGGACCTGTGTTATCTCACATTGCTCCATCAGCTGATCTCAGGGGAGATTCAGGACAGGCCCCTCCACATGCTGAGGAGCTGTGTCAGAGTCTGCCTGGCAATACAAGTGAATAAACATTACCTAAGGGAGTCTGGCTAAGCCTGTGAACAACAACTAGCTTCAGACAACACAAGTGCTTACAACCAAGCCTGCCTTTCAGGGAGAACTCGTAAAGGCCTATTTTCGCACTTTTCTACACAACAATTAATTTTGGTTTTCTTTCAAAAATAACATTCCCATCAATCCAACCCTGAGGCAGTTAACACATGTGACTCGAAGCTACAGCTAACCCATATCTGCACAGCAGCTTAAATATTTCATTAGTGTCTTGATGTCTCTGACTCAAGCTCGGCTTAAGCTTGAAGCAACCACAGTTCCAGTTGTACTAACCCTGAGAACTGAGAGGATCTGGAACTTCTGAAAATCAAGTCCAGAGGCACTCAGAATTTCCACCAGTGCCACAAACCCAAGGAAACTTTCTGATGGTTGCATATTGTATTTGAAGTTTCACTGACCTAGAAAATAATACATAAAACATATTCTGTGTATTTCTCAGGCAGGTTCCATATTACCAAATGCAATAGTCCCAGCTGCAGTCAGTGTATTCTTTTGCTTTAAAGTTGTCTTCCAGAGCTATATTTCTCCAAAAATGTGAGACTTGAAACTCCACTTTTACAATCATAAGAGATTTTTTTCATGCTATCCTTTTTAACAGGTGCATCCAGAGTCTAAGCCCATTTAAGGAATATGTCGGAGCAAAAAAGCTAAAATGAGTTGCCAAAGCTGCTGTCTGACCTTTAAATACATATCTCAGGGCTCCACAGCCACCAAGGAGTTTCTTTTTTCAGTGCCAAATGCAGAGTTCATGCAGCCCAGCTCCTCCAAACAAGGTGCTAAGTTCACATGCTAAAGCCAAGTGCTGTTTACACAGAAAATTGGGGCAAACACCTGCATGTCACCAAGCAGCTTTCCTGTACACTGAATGGAAATATCCAAGGTAAACCTTTTCCTCTTGACTGTGTTTCCTCCTGCACCTTGATCCTCGGAGGCAGCTTCTGTAAATAACCTGAGACACAAAAGTTTCCTTGTCAAGATGTAAAAATGCTAAAGCTCTACCGCTTTATAATCTGCTCCTTTTGCTGGGAGTCCATCAGCTATTCCAGACGTGGTGCCAGGAGACACTATCCCTATTACAGGGTTTGACATTTGGAGGTCTCAGTTACGGCTGGTTAGGGGAATATAGTTCTTAAAGCTGCTGAGGAAAGGTGTGCTGCAAAAAAGCCACGGAAGAGAAGGGTAGCCAGTTGAGGACATGGTGGATCTGACTGAGAGGACTTTTCTTCTGCTTGGGGCAGGAGTTGAAAAAGGCCACCTACCTGTCTTCCTGGATTCGAGGTGTTTCTGAGGCTCTGTAGACAATGGATGCCACCAGGAAAGAAGGGATCCATAGCCTGAGGGAGGCTGTGCGTGCTTGGCTGGTACCTAAAGTGACACTGTAGCAGCTTTTTTCTGGTGCCCCCCTTGACACATGAGAGATTGGAGTATTTGCTAACATTGCATAAGCATGGGGAAGCTCTCAACCCTTATCAGTGGAGAAATGTTTCCCAGTGAGTCCTGGCACAGGCTAGACTGCCCAACAGGATGGGCATCTATGGGATGCTGCTCTATCTTCTGCCATAGTGCAGCAGCAGCCAGCAGCTGGCATGTCTCTGGGGAAAGCACCCACATTGCACATCTGAGAGCACACCAGCTCCCTGCTTCTCCTTCCTGGACATCAGCCTGGGGATGCTGGCCTGAAGAGTGGAAAATGGTTTTCACTTGTGCCTCAAGGAACAATAAATTTAGACAGATTTTAGTTCAAACGTCAGCCAGAGCAGCCACTGGGTTCTTCGTATCTCCCTCCCTGCACAGCTGTGTCTAAGTTTGGGTTAACTCTGAAGCATATTGATGGCAAGTTTAAATGACAGTATTAGTGATTGTTTCACTGCTGCTTGCTTTACATACTTAGCAGGCTGTGTGCAGGTGCCCGACACAGCTTCATGTCTTGGAACTTCTTCTATCTCTCTGATCCCAAAGCAACAGACAGTGACTTCCCAGTGGAACAGCAACCTCATGTAATTGTTCGCAAGTCTTTGCCCCAGCAAGACTTCAGAAAAGCTGGTCGGCAAGCATTTTCATAAATTCAGCAGTGGTAATGATTGATGACCAAATACTATTGTTTATTTAATCAAAAGAACATGTTCTGCAAAGAGCAGATATTTTAAAAGAACAAGTATTTCCTGATGATGTTCATTTATCACATTAGAATTCTGGAAAGACACAAAAAAGACTTGGAGAGACCCACAAGAGATCTTGATGTCCATGTGTGACCCATGTCATTTCTGATAAATGAAAATATTCAGGAAATACTTGTTACCAACAAGGTTTTGTTCAGATATGTTTGTTGTAAGGGCTGTCGGTCCTCTTTTAGGTAACTCCCCTTGTTGTTAAGGTTGAATTCTCCAGACACTTTGGTTCAAATTACCTTTTAATATTGTTCTAGGCATTTTTTTCCTGGAGACCACCTCTGCAGACCTCTTGGTCTTTGCTCCAAAGAAGCTGAAACATAAAAGTTTATGCAAAAACCTGTATAAGCAGCAGTTTGCATAGTACATGTCCACTGTCATGGTACCTCATCGCCCACTGGGCACCCAGCTCAGGCCCCACTGTTATGACAAGGTCTATGGAGTACATATATTTGTACCAAGTGGTGAATTCGGTCACTGAGTGAAAGTGTTTTGTTTTTGCAGATGACCTAAACCAGCAAAACTGAGTGAAGCCAGTGCTCATTACCACATGGACACTCAGGCCCGGATGCAGCCTTGGCTCTGTCATGGGACACGAAATCTTGCAGCACCACACACTGCTAGCAGCACAGCAGCTATCTGAGAGGTAGTAGTTCCCTTCAGGCTAAATTAAATTTATGTTGGTTTAATTTAAGACAGTTGGGAACAGTTTTCAAGCTAGAATAATAAAAGCCACTCCTAAACTGAAATAATGGATGGCAATAATATTGACATGTGGCAATAATAATAAAGATGTACTGCCCACTAAAGGTTTTCTTTTAACGAAATGAAACCAAAACAAATTTCTGTGTGGACTGTAACCCAGAGGCCAATGAGTCTTAAGCATCTTTGAGAAGAGGGAATACTGTCCTCAAAGTCTGCTGGGACAGAGAAGGAATTCCGAAGCCCAGAAGACGTTTCTGCTTTGCGCTTTACCAGAGAAAGTTAAGGCAAGGTGAGAGACACAAAGCACATGCTTTATTCACTGGTTTTGTAGCTGATGGCACACACCAAGTTCAAGGTCAAAAGGAAAATCGTAGCCAGCTGAGATGCAGTTGGGAGTCCTCAGGCGGCCAGTCCTCTCCCGGGTGTCTGCTCCAGTGCAGCAGGGGATCCCCATCATATCAACAACCACCCCCTAGTAAAATTATACCCTTCATTAAAGCCTCCTCAAGTTGCCTTCTGGTGATCTTTGTCTGATGGCAACACTGGCACTGACTGGATTATGCTTGATTAAGTACAAATGTTGCACGCTAATTGGCTGACAAGCCTTGTATGAATTTATAATTAGGTATTACTTATCCTGTATTAAAATTACTACTATTTACTCATTATATGTAATATTTGTTCTAATATGCACTCATCGGTCTAAAGGGCACCGAGTGGAGAGGATGTGGAAACTTTAGTGCTGAATTATTTGAATTATAACTTGACAGCAACACGATGAGAAGGTAAAGGAGAAGAGGACAGGATAAAAGGCTGAGATGTAGGAAGCCTTTCCCGAGGGAATATAACATAACAAAGGTACCAGTGCAAGGCTGTGAGGAAAAGATCACTGTGAAGCCAGGTGCAAGGGACTGCCATAGCAGCCCTGGAGTAATTCTAAGTGAAAGGCTACTAGCAAAAAAGCCCCTTAAAAACTAGAAAACCTTTAGCAACAGGCCAGTACAACCAATTGCACCGTGCAATATTTGGATAACACCACCCCCTCTAAGCCTCATAAAAATACAGAGTGGGGTTTTGAGCATATCCTGCACTCTGGGTACACACAGAGTTTCAAACTATCCCATGCATTTGGCACGCAGAAATTGATGGGAAGGTCTGAGCTTTAATTTCTGAGTTTCATTGTGTGTATGATCTACCATAGGCAGGGAAGATTAAAGAGTAAGGGAACGCCTAAATCTAGAAAGAACAAAGCAGAGCTCAATAGATGAATGTCAGTAATTGCATCAGGTGCAAAAATACAATTAGTGACATTATAATTACTGAAATTAAATATCAATTTATATAAGTATGCACTATAATACTTTTGACAGCCTCAAACATTGTGTGATAGCATATAAAAGTGGAATGACAGCTCCCTAATTTGTAAAGAAGTAGAATCATAGAATCATTAAAGCTCACTTAAAGAATTTTATTCCATAAGATACAAGGACAGGAAAAGATTTAGTGCAAAGAGGATAAGTGCTAATAAATGCCCAGTAAAACCATGCATACATCTGCAGCTATTAAGACACACAGCAGCTTTGCTAAAATACAAATGTAGTACATGAAGTAACAAACCCTGCACCAGCACCATGGAAAACTTTGGTCTGAAGGAGAGGGTGGGAAGAAGATCATTCCCTTTGGGATAGGACACACCTCGCTTTAGATACTGCAGGCATACAGGTTGCATGCTGGTTGTGTCTGTCTTCCTCTAGTCCACAGAGAGAAATAGGTGTCACCAGAGACAATCCTTACCATACAGATATCCATCCATAGCATGCCAGGAGGTGAGATGAATCCAGGTGGTTTCTCTCCCTTACCAACTTTCACAAGAGAACTTGCCATCTCCTGAAGAATATTTTCTCCCGCATGTCTCTCCAAGGCTGGCCCTTTCAGTGTGTGAGAACTCTGCAGCCACAAGGCAGTGATTTTTTCCCTTCAAAACAGCTTTGCTTTCCTCTCCCACGTCCCCTCTTTCCTCCCAGTATTTAGGTCCTTTTTGCTAGCAGGATGGCTTTTTTTTCGCCCCGTTGCTAGGTTGGTAGCCTAGTTTTCCAAGGAAAGGAAGCTTATGAGATCACACTGTCTGTGCAAGTGCCAGTCGGTCCCTCCTAAATAATTTTTTGAGCCTGTGAACTGAGTTTGATCAAACTTGACAGGGGATAGAAGTCTCAAAGGTTTGAGCTGCCTACAAGTGCTGTGGAAGTAGGCAGGCAGAGGAGAAAAAATGCCGGGAGTGCATCCACTGCAGAAATATAACTGTGTTATTAGACACCAGAGAGTCCACATCGAAGACAGCCATTACCACTGAACTCCATGGGAGATRCAATTTCACAGATTCAGCAGCTCACAAGATGACTTGATTAATATGAGCATGAGCAAAATGTTCTTCTCCCCTTCTTCTAGAGCTCAAGGCTTCCAGTTGCAGAGCAGCAGGGGAGAGCTCAGAAATGACAGGCTGGCAGAGTGAGTTTAGAGCTAATTGCTGCTCCTTCTCATGCCAGTACTCGAGTGGAACTCTACTCGACTTCCCTGCGATGCCGGTGCCCCCATTTGCACGATCTGGTTCACACAGAGGATGAGACCGGAAACTTCAGAGCACAGACTAAAGGGAGCAGAGCAAGTCCTAAATTGCCGTGAGCTGGCACAGCTCCGCTGAGGTGGGAGAAGCTGCCTTATAATGGGCCATCATTTCTAAGGGCAGGTCCATGACAAAGAGTCCAGCTCGTTCTTCCTGGCATTTGTCTGTATTGCAGTTGCTACTGGCAATTCATTTACCATGAGCATGAGTTGGAACATAAGCTAGAGACCAGCAAAAGCTGTGCCTGGTGCGTAGGCTGGCTCTTGTTTGTTCCTGCTGTGGCTTTTCCTAGAAGTCAGCCACCTCAGGACTGCCTGACTAGTGAGCCTGAACAAAATCCTCGCAGTTCCTTGTTAACGCTTGCTAGGGAGAAAAACAAGCTATTTGCACAGGTGGGATTCAAAAAGAACTGGAAATCACTCATCTTACAGGGAAAAAACCCCCAACAAACTAACCACAGCTGACATTAAAATGAATGGGGAGTTGTGCAACTTTGTGTGTTCAGTGAAATATTGATGTTTTCTTCTTCTCCTAAGCCTTCTCAGCATTGATGTGCCAGATATCTGATTTAGGTGGAGAGAGGAAGGCAAATCACCAACACCTAAAGAAAAGGGAGGGAAGGTAATTAAATGAACCTTTGATGCACTGCAAAATGGGGAGCTTGTGAGCAGCGAGTGGCATGGCTGGAAATGGCCTGGGATCTCTGCAAGAAGGACAGATATCACAACTTGTCCTAGACAGCCTAGCCAAGGGCACAGGCTGAAATTCACAGCCTGAAATGTCTGTAGTGTAGCATCTGTGTGAGGCTGGTCTGTTAACAACATTCTTTAAGATGAGGCTTCTTTGGAGGGGGACATGAACCACAACTCTTGTGCACCCAGGGCTGAATGTTTTCTGTTACGTAACAGATCTATGAAGCAACAGGGAAGCATCCTTTACCTATTGTTTGTTGTTGTCATTTCAATCCGGGCGTTTTTCTGCTGATGAAAGCTAAAACATAAAATAAGATTGTTCTAATTAATAAAGCCTACCTCCTCATGTAGCATTTTTCACCCACATAAGGTCTCAAAGTGCTACTCCCATTTAATAGACACCAGAAGTAAGGGTGAAGGAGATCAAATGAAATGTCTTGGCAACAGAACAAAACCGAGTCTTGCATCACGGGTCTAGTAAAAGGGACAAGGGCACCTATTAAGCCTCAATAAAAAGCAAAGCTTAGGACAATTTTCTGACATATTGGATCCTTCAATGAGGCGTTGCAAAACTAATGTGACCAATGTTCCATGCTGACAAAATATGTTCTGGATTTTTCATCTGACAACATAATTTAAGGATTTCTTAGAATATGGGAAACAAAATGAGGCAGTGGCTTTACAGGAATCATTCCTTTGAAAAAGGCAGCTTGTGCCAGAGGACTGGAAAATTGAAAGTGCCCCAAGGGRGCATAGGAATGGATAAGACCTCCTACACTATCCAGTCAAAATAAAATGCAYTAAAAGAAGCATAAATACAAAACTGACAATTTACCACAAAACTTCTTGTACTTAAGGCACTACTAATAGAAGTTCTGACAAAGAGAGACATTAGTAGACACATGGTTTGACTCTTGAAGAGGTGCATTTGGCAGAATTGGACCAGGTACATATCTGTACCTGAAGGAAACTTACTGACAGTGTCTGCAGCAAAATAGGTGGTTTAAGGTGGGATAAATCTGACAAAAACAACTCCTATCAGTATCAGTGATTATTTCTTTCTTACGCTTACAAATGGTTAGTTGGTTGGTTGGTTGGTTGGTTGGTTGGTTTTTTACTTTGGTTGACTGAGGTTTTGGTTTTTTTGTTCCCTGCCTTAGGGAACATCAGTTTGAATATCCAGTAGTTTCCAAAGTGTTAAAAAAATTGGTGATATTAAAGTGGTATTAAAGGATGCACTGCCCATCCACTCTGGAGGCTGCTTCATAGCAAAAAAAAAGGTGCCCTGCAGATTTGATCTTTGATGTTTGAGAGATTTAGTCATTTTTTCACAGTCCTTAATAAATTGGTATCATAGGCAAGAGACCTGGAGGCACAGAGCACAGTGCACACACAAAGCACTTCATATTTCAGTGGCATGAACCTGGAGTTCATATCAGGATAACATTCCTGTCTGAGGTAAAACTGAGCATTCAAAATCCTTACCTAGGCAGAATGCATATTGACATCAGGGGATACTTTTTCCCAGAGAATGGCTGTGTAAAGAAGGTCAGGACTAGTTGYTTGTCCCCTGCAGCAATGTTGTTTCTCTGGCTGAAGAGAGTTCCAGCACCTGTGAGCAGGGATTTATTACTGCTGGTGAATGCCAGCACTCAGGTGTTGGTCAGTCTCACCTTGACCTTCAGGAGGCTGCTTCCGCCTTTTCTTCATATCAGCTTTGGAGATAAGCAAACAAAGAAACAAAATAAAACAAACAATAAAGCCTAAAAAGCTAGGGCACAAACCACAGGCTGGGTTTCTGATAATTTGATCCATTTAAACCTATTTCTTCAGCACTTCCTGAAAGGCAAAACCTATGCCAGCACAGTCTGCCCATTTGTTAGCAAACCCATAGTTCAGGAATATGGGGCTTTGAGCAAAATCTTCTAACACAGACCTACCATGGGGATTTGAGGGGAAAGGAACAGCCAATAACTCACCAATAATAGTGCTGTTGTCACTCTCCCACATCATCTCCAGCTCGTCTTCTCACTGGTGGAACCGGGCAGCAGAAGATCCTTAGCCCAAAGCGAATGAAAGCCCCTTACTGTACTACCATTGCAATGGGCCYTGGGTGGAAACTGTCCCTCAAGGGAGGCACCAGCCAGCTGGAAGCACATTTGCCAACAGCACCATTGATCTTCAGCTGCCTTTAGCCTAAAGAAACTCTTTCAGACATCTAAAATTTCATCTGATTTCATAACAGACTCCTCTGCAATCCCCACCACTTTGCCTGCTCTCAACCCTGCCCAAAAAAACCCCAAAACCTAAACCAAAAAAAGCCCACCCAAACCCACTTGTGATGAAGAATGAAGTGGCTCAGAAAAATAAGCTGATTTGCCGCCTCCTCCTGCGAGTCCTGCCAGCCAAGTCCTGCAACAGCCTTGCTCTGCAGCACCCTGTAAGCAGGATCTGCGACTAAGGCAAAGGAGAGGGAAAAGCTGGAGGAGGGAGGGGGACAGGCACAGAGGCTGCACACACAGAAAGCCAGGGCTGTTCCTGCTGCCCACCCTGGAGGCACCACCTCTGCATCAGGCGGGAGTAGCAGAGGGAATATCTGGCTTTCTGGATTTAACAAGCTCTCTTTCCTTTAATTGGGGCCCTCAGGCACTACTGTAGTGCACCTAATGGCACCAATCATTAATGAATCAGCCCTCATGAATAGAAAGGCTGAACTGATCTCTCTCTCCTTGGGTTGTCAGCCCTTCACAGAACTTACTGGGTTTCACTGGGARGGACAGCAACTGCACAGATTTTAGAAGGACCCTGGAGAGGAAGAGGACTGGAAGAGTCACTGATCCATTCATCCCTAGACTGTGCAAATGAGCCAAGGACCAGCAGTATCTGGCTGCTTCCTCTGAGATGTAGACATAGCCACCAGAAGATCCTGTGAGAAACGGGTGCTGCACCTTACTTTTATACCATGCCTCTCTGCTCCCTTTGTAAGCACCAACCACTTTGCCCTCACTACCACTCAGATAGTTCTTTCCTCAGTTTTGTGCATCCTGGCTCAAGCTTTTGCTCCCAGCGCAGGCCTACTCCATCTCCCTGCTACAGCCTTTGAACAGATGGGAAAAGGCCTTTTTCTTTTTTTTTCCCCTTTAAAGCAAAAAAATCGACCGCCACCACCTCAGCCCAGCGCTGGCACAGTCTCGCCGTGTCGGAGGGCAGCCCGAGCAGGGGCAAGGCGCAGCCCTCCCTGCGGGGCTCAGCCAGGCTGCTAAAAGGGGAGGCAGGCAGGAGGAGAGCAGCCGCCTGCCAAGCACGGGTGCATCCAGCGCTGCCGGGGAAAAAGGAGCCAGCGCTCTGCGGCCCTCCGGGGACTGCGGGGCTGCGGTTGCTCAGTCGGAGCTGGGGATAGGAATTAGGGCAGGCAGAGCCGCAATGGCTGCAACCCTTCCTGATTATCCAGCCAGATAGAAATGCACTGGCTTTTGTTTCAGCTGTGGGTTTTTTCTCTGTTGATCTGCATTTATGCTTTTCTTTTTTTTTTTCCTTTGTGAGTGTGTGTGCACTTTTTTTAAGTAGGGGATAATTTTACTGTGGTCACTGTCAAAGCTTAAACGCTTTTCTGTTGCGTTTTTTCCCCCTCTCCAGTTCACCAGCTCACGTTTGCCCAGAAGTTAAGAAGGGTTGTTAGAGGCTTGAACCTCTTCCAGCTCTTGCTACAGCAGCCGCTGCCTGGGGAAGTGGGACCAGCCTGGCAAGCGACATCCCAGCCTTTCCCGCAGCCTTTACAAACCCTACAGGTGCAAGGCGGCAGGAGGCAAACCCAGTACACTCAGTCCCTTTCTGGGACTTGGCGAAGGGCTCGTGTTTCCTTGGCCACACAACAAGGCAAGGCAGAGCAACCATCCCTATGGTGGGGAAAAAAAATACATAAAATCGACCATTGCACTCAAGCTTCAGATACAACCCCTGAAACGGGCAGGAAAGGGAACAACCAATGCATCGAGCATTGAGGGGCTCTTATAAAACGAACGGGGGGAAGGTAAGGTGGAATTTGTGGATTGCTCGTGTTCCCCGATAAAAACACCGAGCTGCCGGTGGGGAGAGCCTGGCTTGCCAGTTTGTCCAGGGGGAGCTGAGCCGGCGGGATCAGGGTTTGCTGCCGTCCCTGCCGCCTGTGCGGGAAATCCCGGGGTGTAATGCAGGTTTTCGCGTCCCGGCCRGCTCGGAGGCCCGGTGGCCGACCTGTGTTCCGGGGAGCCCGACAATTAGAAGTCCCAAACAGGAGAGCCCAGGGGGAGGCAGGAGGGACGAAAGGGGCCCGGGAACGACCCTCAGCGGGCGCCCTCCCGACCCGCTCGGCTGTTTTTCACCGGTTTGCCACGGTTTATTATTCTCCTCAACGGAAGGTTAATTGGGGGGTGTGCTAATTACGGAGAGATTATTCAATAGTAATTGAACTTCACACGAAGATAACTTGAGTCCGCTAATGAGCTGGAAATCGCCCCCTTACTACGGCGTTTCAGCTTTCTTCTGTGGGGTGAGGGAAAGCTGGGAGGCTCCCTTCCATGGTCCTCCTTGCCGGGCAGGCGGGGGTGGAGGCGGGAGCACGCCCAACGCCGGGCCGGGGGATGCCGGCAGCGGGCGGGACTGGCGCCCGGGCACTCCGGGGCGGAGCGGGGCGTCTTGCCGGCCGCCGGCGAGGGGTCCCCGGGGCCCGGGCGGCGTAGACAGCAGGCTGCTGAGCCCCTTGCACCCCAGCCGGGGCTCCCGCTCCCCTCTCTCCTCGGCATCTGGCATTTCGTGCTACAGGAAACCATAACAGCAGCGCCTGACCTCATGAATACAGAGATGTGCACAGAAAAATCAATTTAGGTCTAGATCCTCTGTAGGGAGGGAAAATAACCCAAACCATTTAAACAAAGCTCTGCTCTCCAGGGTTTTCCTTTTTCTTTGGTGGTGGTGGGGATTGAGTCTAGAGGGAGGCCAAAGTAAAACGAAATTCAAGCAGACCTGTGTCTGCCGAAGCGAGGCTGAGCTCTGCAAAGCCCCCCCAACACACGCATAATGTATTTTATCATTAAAAAATCAACATTGCTTCCAGTGGTAAAGGCGCCTGGCTCCAGTTCCTGAGCACATTCGTTGCTGGGATTCAATCCGTTTGGGAAATGCAGATTGGCTTGCGACCCACTGTTTGATTTATGAACTGTTACATTTGCTATTGCTTACACATTACATTGCGGACCTTGGGAAGAGAGGGAGCAGGGAGAGGGGGCGAAGGAGAGACCCTGCCACCCTACACATTGGCAAGGGAGAGCTATTGCACAGGCAACGGCTGCCCAGCGGAATAAATCACCTCGCACCAATTCGTGGTCCCTACCTCCCCATCACCCACACACCCACCCACCCACCCCCGATCGCCAGCTGGGCTCTCGTCTTATAAGCAAAAAGGACGTGTTTACTCTTTGATGTGTATTTCTTTATAAAGGCATCAGGCGTCTATAAATAGGCGAGGTTAGAGCAGCTTCTGCTGCGAAATCAATACCCCGTCCCCCCTTCCCCTTGCTCCTTCGGCTGAGCTGCCTTATTAATTATGAAAGGGCTCCTCTGCGCCCCGGCTCCGGCTCCGCAGCCTCCTCCTTAATGGTGGTTGCTGCCTTCCCTCCGCCGGGCCTCGGCACCGCTCCGCGCCCGCGGGAGAGCCGCGCCGCCCGCCCCCGCCGCTGCGCGGGGCTCCCTTCGCCAGCCCCGGGCGACTGGGAAACGGGGGTGCTGCGGTTCGCGGTTTCGGGAGGAGGAGGAGGGTGGGAGGATTTACAGCATATTTTTAAGGAAGGAAAGAAAGAAGAAAGAAAGAAAAAAAAGAAAGAAAGGCTTCGACTAAACGATTCAGGAAACCTGTCCTTGTTTGAACTGAAATTGCCGTGTTCGTCAAGGGATGGGTTCAGGATGTAGACTTCCTTGCCTCAAAAGCCCTGTCCTTTCCAAGATACTCTAGACATATTTTATAAAAAGGACGACACCCTCATTTCAAACAATAATTTTTATTTTATACTTCTGTCTATACTTTGTAGCAAATCTTTTTTTGTTATTTTTTGCTGAATTGACTTTATAATAAACTTTTGTTTAAATTACATTTTTCTTCTCTTTTAAAATCAAAGCTCTCTTTTTTTTTTTTTTTTCAAAATCATTTTGCTGTTGTTGTTTTTTTTCCTTTAGGTTTACATTTAAGCCCCCTTTTTGTGATCTCTACGGTTGGATATTCAGGTATTTTACCGGTATGTGTAACATCTAAAACAAAGAGGAGGAAAAAATTAAAGGCAGTGAATTCGGAAAGATGCCTTCGAACAGCAAGTAAAGGTAAACTCTCAGAGATGTTAGCAGCATTCCTTCACTCCTCCGGGCATTTAGACACGTCTTTCTTTCTCTTGCTCCTTCCTTCCTTAGCTGTTCGTTTCCCTCTCTTTCTCTCCCTCTCGCTCTCTTTTCCCCTTGAGGAAAAATGCTCTTTTTTATTTATTTTTTAATTTTTTTTTCAGTGGAATGACCAAAAAAAACAAGCGACTGTGGAGGAAAGATGAGAGATTGTGAATTATTCACCATATGCTTCACACGTGGACATCTACCTTGGATTTCTCGCCAGTGCCTTTTTCTGTCTGCGGTTTTTGTTCTCGCCTCGCACACTGCCACATTTTTAGCGGAGCCCGTGGCTCGCCGGGAGGTACCCGGCCGGTTACAGCCTTAGCAGTAGGTGGCCCAGAGCCGTTCCTGAGATTGCTTTTGCACAACGAGGGCTCGAGTTTGTTTCTTTATATTTTTTTCTATTTTTGATTCGAAGCGGTAGTAAAGCTGAGGTCCGATTTGGGCTGCGCGCCGCTGCCTGTTTGGTAAGATTTGGCAAATAAAACACAAAAAAAAAATAAAGGGAGAACGCTTCCACAGTCCTACATGGGTGTTTCACCATCATCAGCCACCACCACCACCATCATCATCATCATCAACCACAGAAAAGCACAACGTCCCCAAAGCAACGGATGGACACTTCCTCTATAGATCCAGCACATGGAGAGGGTGTGGGTGTGAGTGTGCTCGACCCCCTAGAAAGGCAGCCAGGTCACTAGGGCAGCCCACAGAGCCGCCAGGAGCAGGGGCAAGGCCGGCGGGAGGAGGGACGGTGCCGCGCCGCTGCCGCCTCCGCACAGTTCAAATAAGCTGCCTTGGAAATCGAGGTTTTTGGATTCCCGTCTCAATTTCTCCCAGAGGTCTGTCGCTCCTTCCTGGCAATCGGTGAGCGCTGTGAGGGTGCAGGCGTGGAAATCATCCCAGTACCTGCAGGAGGGGAGAGCAGCCGGCATCAAAACAGGCACGCACCCACCTTCCCGGGGAGGGGGCCCGCCCCCTCGGGCCCGMCGCCCCCACCTCCCGCACCTCCGCCGGCGGAGCCGACCGGGGCATGCCTGAAAGGGAGGCTGGCGCCGGCGGGGAGGAGCCGCTGGCTGTGGATTCGGGGGTCCCCCCCCACCCCAACCCCGCCTTCGGCACCGGCCCGGGCGGGACGCTGCAAAAATTGCTTTGCTGAGTCTCTGACAGAGGGGTCTCTGCCTGACGGGGGGAGAGGACATGCACCCCTTGGCTGTCAGAATCCAGCCTAGGAGCCCAGGAGCTCGTCCCGAGGGTTTTTCGTCACCGGTGGGAGCGGGCAGACGGGGGTGGGAAAGACACCGTTCGGGCGCGGCGTATAGAAACCCTCGGGAGGGATTCCCCGGGGCGGGAAAGGGCCCCTACTGCAGGGGCAGGAGGGAAGGAGGAAAACGAGAAGGCGGAAGAGTAGGAGAAGGAGGAAGGAGCATCTTCCTCTCCTCATCCCTCCTAGGCTCCTAGCACTGGCCCGCAGCAGGGCGGCGTGAAGGACCCCCTTATCCGTGGCCAGGGGTCTATAGGCAGCGAAGGGATTCTCCTTCCTAGGATAATTTCCAGCCATTCGCACAAGTTTTTTCTTTTTCTTTCAATTCCCTTTTTCACGGGGACTGGACCGGCGTTTGTCGCCGGGGCAGGACCCGTCGTCCCATGGACCACCTGGGGAGGGTACGGGAGGATCTTTCTTCTCCGTGTCTGGGTTATCGAAAATCACCCCGAATATGCCTTCTGCCTTCTATTTCCCCCACGCCTCAAGGCAGACGTCTGCAAAACCGGGTCTTGATTTTCTTTCTTTTCTTTTTTTTTTTTTCTTTTTCCGAAGTAGTCCTACAGCTTCTAATTTATGAGCACTCTAAACTGGTTGTAGACTCCCAATGTTTGCTACATTTGTAATAAATAATGAGATACTGAGAAGCCAGAGTCTGAGAGTGTGCCTCTCCTGCAGTATTTCTGCTGTAATTGCATCTCCCAAAGGAAAATTAAATCTTTCACCATCTTCTTTCAATACACATCCCGGCACAGGGCGAAGGCAAYCCGATGGTGGGAGGTGGTCGGGAAAAGGATCTTTCTTGGAAAAGAGGTACTTTTTACAGATCAGGATCACATCTGGTCTGGCACTCAAGGGCAAAAGACATCCTATCCGGACGCTACTGCCCCTGGGTATTTATTTCTGTTGCAGGACATAAAGCAAACTGCAACCCAGCATTTACAGCGAGGTGCCAGCCTTATTAGGTGTTTGACGCAGAAATCTCTAGGTAGGAAGAGTGTTACAGAGTCTCTTCTAATTTTTCCTTCCTTTTCCTTTTTCTTTTCCTTTTCCTTCTTTTCCTTCTCCTTTTCCTTCCTTTTTCCTTTCCTTTCCTTTCCTTTCCTTTCCTTTCCTTTCCTTTCCTTTCCTTTCCTTTCCTTTCCTTTCCTTTCCTTTCCTTTCCTTTCCTTTCCNCCTTTCCTTTCCTTTCCTTTCCTTTCCTTTCCTTTCCTTTCCTTTCCTTTCCTTTCCTTTCCTTTCCTTTCCTTTCCTTTCCTTTTTCCTTTCCTCTCACCTTCCCATTTCATGTCTTTTGTTTTCTGATTTTGTGGAGCAAAATAAAAAAACACCTATTTCAAACATACTTATGGCTAAAGATATTATCTCGTTTCTAAATATGATTTTCTATATTTTTTTGTTTGGTTTGGTTTTTTTGATGGGAGAAGTTTGTGCCGAAAAGCAGGCAGAATACCCTAACCTGTGCTGCAGCCTCTTTTTTTTTTTTTTTTTTTTTTTTTTTGTGGTTTGGTTTTGTGGTTTTTTGTTATTTTGTGGCGTGTTTTGGTTTTTTTTTTCCTTCCAGACATATCGAAAACGCCTGGTTTTGCCTCCCTGCCCGGGACACGATTTTGCAAGGCGAGCTCTTTTTCTCTCTTTATTATTTTTGTTGTTGTTGTTGTTGTTGTTGCTATTATTGTTATTGTTGTTACTGTTATTATTGTTATTATTATTATTACTACCCTTTATCGTTTCCCTTTCCTTCTTCTCCTCTCTTTGCCAGGAGCGGGCCAAAACTGGGGGCAAATGGGGTTTCCCGGGGCCATGGAGGTGGCAGAGGAAAGCTGGCGCTGGACTGGGCCCTTTTCTTTTTAATTACGTTTTGTTTTTCGAGGAGTCGTCTCCCCAGCGCCGGCTGTGCCCGGCCCGGGTGGGCTGCCTCCCACCGGCCTCTGCCTCCAGCGCTCGGGGGAACCCCGGAGCCTGCTGGTGAACATGTGTCCCGAAGACAGCAGTAAGGAAAGGGATAACGATCCCCGTGTACCTAATGTCAGCACCCCAGTGCAAAGCAGGAGGAGGGAAACAGTACAGACGAGGAGCTAAGGAGGATGAAAAAAACCCCCAAAACAAAAAAAAAATACCCGAGATTCATGGAGGCGAAAAATATAAAAAAGACATTGTAAAAATTCCCTCCAGACTTCACTTGTTCCTCAAGCCCTACCTGTCCCCATGGCAGTACTCTCGGGAGAGACCCTGGAGCAGAGAATCCAGCCCCCAAGCGTAACCCCCACGTTACTTCTGTTCCTTCCCTCCTTCCCGCCACCATCCAGCCTCGCCCCCCTTGCCCAGCCCCGGGTGACCCCCTAGTCCCATTGTCCCCCCGCGGCCCCGAAGGAGAGAGAAAAGACCTACGCGCAGATCGTTTGGAGATTTCTCTTGTCGTCCAGGTCCTGCGGGTAGTTGGCCATGTTATCGCCCAGCCGCAGCAAACAGTCCGAGAAGCCCCTAAAGACCGCATCGCACCGCCCCGCCGCTCTCACCGCCTGCACCAGGTACGCTGGGGGGGCAGGGGCACAGGTCAGCACGGCCGGCCCCCCGCCCCCACGGCCCTCCGCCCCACCGCCCCCGACTCGCCTCTTCCCCTCCTCCTCCCGCCCCCGGCCCTTGCTACAGGCGCGACCTGGGGCAGGAGAGGGGCGGGGGGACCGAGCCAGGGTCGCCATCGGGCGCTCGAGGATCTGAGCCAGGGGCTTTTCGCCCTTTGCTTTATAGTACCGAAGGGTTCGGTGCCCGTGGATTAGCGGCGTTCATTTAATATTTTTTYCCCTATTTTTTTCGGCTTTTTCTTTGAGGGGCGAGGAGGAGGGGAGGTGAAGATGAGCTGCCTGCCTCTCCCCGGACTTGATCCTTTGTTAGAAAATTCCGCCTCGAAGCAGCAGGCGCATTTCTCCGCACAAACGCAGGCGCACGCACACGCACACGCTCCCTATCGCCCGGGTCGCTGGGCAAGCACCGTGCAAGGCGCAGCGGGAAAAAAAAAATCAAATTAAAAAAAAATCACTAGAAAAAAAMATCACTAGAAAGAGCTGCGATAGAAGGGACCATGAAGTCACGCAGACAGGGACAGCTGCGGGGGTGCCGGCCCGGCCGTGCCTGTGCTTGGGGCGGCGGGGCGGGACCGGGCCGGGGTGAGCCCCGCTCCCCCAAACCCCCTGCCCCGGCACCCCTTGGGACGGCTCTGGTAAGGGGCGCTCCGTTCAATGCAACAGGAACCACCACAAGAGCAACCGCCTGCAAAAGGGGGTAGAAAATGAGTTATGGGGCTCCTCCTGTGTGCCCCGAGGGGGCACGGGACGGGACGGGACGGGACCCGCACCACGGCCCGTGCCGCCGCACAGCATCGCGCACACGCYCGCAGCAGCCCGGCGGGCTGGGGTACCCGGGCTCGGCGAGGGGTCTGGTTCCCAGCCGCTCTCCTGCCCGTGACGGGAGCTGGGGACACCGCGGTGTCCCTAGGCCTGGGGAATGTCGCTGCGGCCAGCGGGGGCGGGAAGGGGCTTCCCCCCTCCCTTGCGGAGGATCCCCTTGCCGCCCACACCGCCGGGAGCTAGGTGGGGGTCCCCTCCCGTCCCCAGGGCATGGCTGTGACGGGGGGCGTGTGTGTTTCTTTCCCAGGTATCGGTACAAGCTAAATGGCTGACTCCAAAAGAGACTGTTTCAACCCAAATCCCCCTCTTGCCGTTCGATTCATCGCTAACACGACTTGGTAGCCACTCCCCTCTACACACACACACGCACACACACACACCAGCACTAGCAGTCACATCAAACCCCAGCAGGCTCCAGAYATTGGCTAAGATAGGAAAAAAGCCAGGCAAACAAACAGAGAAGAACTGAGGACCATCCCGAGGGTAAAACCATGTCCTATAAAACCCGCGCCATCCCGCTCCGGCAGCTACAGCAAAGGGGGAGTTGCCACGAATTTCTCGCAAAAAGTATCGGGCTGTGCTGAAAATACGGGGTTCGAAGAGGAGCCCTGCCCCAGGCCGGGGCCGGGGTGTAGGAGGGGGTCAGGTTTGGGACCAGTGGCGAGACGAGCATCCCTTGCCCGGAGGGGCAGCCTGGCCCTGTCTGCCCGCGCTGCCGCCTCCGCACAGGGAACCCCCGGTCCAAAGCTGCCCTAAATCCCGCCAATAAATTAAAAAAAGAAGAAAAAAATAGAAAGAAGCCAAAAAAAAAAAAAAAAAAGGCAAAAGCGGATAGACAAGATTCCTGTGTGGTTCAAAGATAGCGGGATTTCTCTTGAACTAGGTCGCTTGTGTCTTGCCGTTGCCACGACCTTCCACACCCCACACGCCCCATTCAAAGAGAAGAGTGTGCAGCAATGTGCAATGCAGCAGGACCGCAGGAGCCCCCCGTGACCGACCGGGCCCCCTCCCGAAACCCATTCCCCATTCTCTCAGTCCTGCGACTGGTCCATCCCTCCTGTCCCTTTCACGGAGACTCAGCCCACCCCAGCCCCCACCTCCCAAAATGTCTGGGATTTCGGACAGCTCCAATCCCCCTACGCTCAAATAAATAAATAAATTTTTTCTTTTTTTTTTTTTTTTCTTTTTTTTTAAAGTCCCGGTGCATAGACATTTTGGGAACGAGCCGAGCATCCATTTCACACGAGCCTTTACCGGGGACGGGGCAAAGGGAAACGGCCCTTTGCAAACCCCACACCGACGACCAGAAGCTGATTTAGGGGGTGGGAGGTGTAGAGGGGGTGGGGGGGAGAAGGTTACCCGAAATACCGAGGGAGGAGCGGAGAGGAGAAAAGCCCTCCACGAGCTTCAAAGCCGTCCCCTTCCAGGGCACCGCAAAGCCACCGCACCGCCACCATCCCCGCGGTGTGCAGCAATATTTGGGGGTAACTTTCCAAATGACTGCTCATGCTCGCGCCAGCCCGGGAACGGCATTTCCCGGCGACGCTAGCTACCTTTTGAAATTTCAATAAAATCCGTCCTCAGCTGAACCAAATAAACACAAAAGAAAGAAAATCCTYCTCCTCCTCCAAAAGAACGAACGAACGAACACACAGACATAAAATGCGAGGACTGAAATTAAGGATAACACCCAAATAAAGCCTTCCCCTTCTTTCTCTGACAGTACAAAAATTGGCCTTCCGAAGAGTTCAGCCTTATTTTAAAGGGAATGATAAGACGAATGTAGGGGTTTGCATAATTTAACCACATTTTCCAGAGGTCAACATTTCATTGCAATATTTCTTTTTTTTTTTTCCCCCTTTTTTAGATGAGGAAATGTTCAAGGCATTTTGCCTCCCTTTCTAATTCTCCCCTCCTTTTCCCCCCTTTTTCCCCCCTCTTCTTTCTTTGGTACCCACAAAATGCTGCAGAGGTTTTCTGGAGAGGAGGGTGACCGAGCAAAAGGATCTCTAAATAGCAATACCGAGGATTTTTTTTTTTAATTGTATCAGAATTCCTTTGCAAGCAAATATTTTTAAAGGGCTCTTCACACCTGACGGTCTAGATAATAAAAGACGTGCTTTAATCCCCCTTTCCTTAAAGCCCAGTTTTGGATCATGCTCGGGAATATACATATTCAGTATATAATCTTTAAAATTTGCCTGTATAGGATCAAAGTGGTCATAAACTCAGAGATTGCTTAATGTCCATAACTAAAAAAAATTTCAGCAAAGAAATGTATAAAATGAACCCGAGAGCAAACCAACAAAAGCAACCACCGAAAACCTCAAGATATTAAACAAAACCAGCAACGAGCACACAAAACACATATCGGCACGGAAGGAAACCTGTTCTATTTTAAGTAACAGCATATATAGAAATTTTTTGGACCTGCTCGATTTTTGACAGGTCTTCTCCAAGCACAAAATTAACGATTGGGCAGAGGGACTCCGCTATTTTTTAAAATAATTTTTATTTGTTTAATCGCTGCATTCGAGGGGATTTTTTTTTTTWAATTTAGTGATGGGTTTTCTTTGGTTTTAGGATGCTCTGCAAGTGGAAAAACCTTCCAGTTCCCAAAGGGAGCCCTTCTCTCGTCCCCCTGATTTTCTGCAAAAAAACTTTCCAGCTAGATCTCTCGCAAGCCATTTTGTGCCGCTTCTTATTTCTSTGTCCCTCGGGGAGAAGGGGGAATTTCTCAGCACTGGAGACACCAAATTGTAAGTGGAAGGGAACRCAGGGGATATCCGAAAAACAGATACAAATGCAACCGTTCGTGGGGACCGACAGAACAGGAGGGGAAAATAAGGAGGAAGAAGAGAGGGGGAAATAAAAAGCGAAGTATGAGTGAGCATGCACCGCTTTAGGAAAACGAACAACAAAAGTGGTTTAAGAGGAACCAGAAACCCGTTCCCTTTCCTGCGGACTCCCCTGACTTGAGAGTGCCGGAACGCGAAGCTGCACCGCGAAGGGAACGCGGGGAGCGGAGAGCGGGGAGCGGGGGTCCCGCCGCCGCCGCCCCGCACCGCRGCCCCCCGCGCAGGTTATCCCGACGCTCCGCTCCTGCATGCATCAGCCGGGCTGGGGTGCGCACAACTTGACACGGAATTTGGCAGTCCACTTACCTATCTGTACAGCAAGGATCAGAGAAATATAACTGCCGTTCAACTTAAGTCCCATCCTACATTTAGTAAAACCATTTGCGGCTGCAGATCTTTAAATAGTTACTTTGSAGAACGTGGGGGAAAGCTGAAAAATAGACATTGCCAACAAGTTCCGAGCAGCGGAGGACTTTGCAGACAAGGGGGGGAGACAAGAGGAGAAGGAGAGGAAGAGGGAGGCAGCGGGAGAGGGCGAGGAAGGCTGGCTGGGAATGGTTCGCTCCATTAGGAGGGGGCGGAGGAAGTACAGCCTCACGCCCACCACCGGCCCTGACGTGGGGGGATGACACCGACCGGGTTTTTTCCCCCCTTCTTATTTTTTTTCTTATAAATGTGCACCTTGGAAGAGGAGCGCCATTTATAGGCATCACAGGCTGGATTTACCCGCTCTCCCCGTGTCCCCCCGCCCCATAAATCGCCGAGAAACTCCCTCCCCCCTCCCTGCGTTCCTCCTGCCCCGTGTGGTGGCGATGGGGGCGGCAGCCGGGACCGTCCCCCCGGGGCGGGAGGGATGCGGGGGCGGGAGGGGACACACAGACACAGACACACAGACACACACACACAGACACGCACACGGAGGAGCCGCCCCCCGGGGGTGGGGATAGCACGGCAGAACCCCCCCGCCCCCGGGGCCGCCCCGTCGGGGCTGGCCGGCCCGGCCCCCGCGCCGCGCAGCGTGCAGGGGGACAGGGACGCGCGGGGGTCCCCTCCCCCTGCCCGCCCCTCCCCCACCATGACGTCACCATCGGGCTGGGGTTTGGGGGAGCGGGGAGGGAGGAAGGGGGGCTGGTCTCTCCCGGCCTTTCTGCCGCTGCTCRATCCCGGCGGCAGCAGCCCGGCGCTGACACCGCTGAGGGTGGCGTGGCGAAAGGGGTCACCCGGGGGGCAGCCCTGGGGAGCCGCGCTGGGCCYGGCCTGCGGCTGGGACCATCGCACCCGGCCATTGCATCCCATTCTCTGGGGACAGGCTACAGGCGTGATGGGGCTGGGTGGAGGGGATGGGGCCGTCCGAGGCTCCGATGAGCTCTGCTGGGGACGAGGCTTGTTCTGGGGTGCTCCTTGAGCCTGGCACCCTTCCGGGGCCGTCCTCACGGCCATTCCCTCCAGCAGCACGACAGGGACCTCAAGGTGCCAGCATGGGCTTCTCCCAGTGCTAAGTAATCTGACAGAACTCCATCCTACAGCCTTTTCCCATGGCTGTTCCACTGCAGGGGTTTTACCCCCAGCTCAGCCCTGACCTTCACCAGTCATCTGTAGCATCCCCAGGAGCCAAAAGGGGGCTGATCAGAGTGGGAATTACTGTTGGCCTCCCAGATCCCCCCGGTCTGCAGTCCAACTGTACCAGCCATGCTGCGGGGTCCCGGACCAGCTGCCGGTTGGTCCCTCTCTTTTCCAAACCACACGTGTTCAATACTCAAACCTGAATGACAGAGAGACAGCAGCTGCCAGGCCGGGCGCCCATGGCTCCCATGGGATGCAAATGCCGGCAGCCCACCTGTCAGGGACAGGGATTACATGGGGTTAAATGACAGTGCAACTGGAAATAAGGACACTGGAGGGCAAGAGGAAAAGCTCCCGTGCTGAGAGCTCCATTCACAAAACAGTGCTGGTGAATGCCACTGCCTCTTTAGGTCTACCTAATGTGTGCAGCAGCAGCCTGCATGTGCATCCTCTCAAAGCCATCACGAAACCCCAACTTCTGTGTCTTCAACTCAAAAGCAGGGGTAATGTTGGGTAACTTCACCAGCCGTCAGCTGGGGCCTGCAGATGAGAAACGCTGGCTTGCCACCTCTGTACCTTCCCATAATTTCTTTTTGTTCCACCTTTCCTTCCTATTTATAGATCTCCACTATGGACAGAGAGAAGAAATAGAGGACAGAGCTGGCTGAAAACTAATCTGACAAATTAAAAAAAAACAAAAAAAGGTTCATTTTCAGCCAGCTCTTGGAGCCAGCTCAGCACATGGGCACATGGTAGTGAATGAAGTGCAAGGCACAGGCCGTAGGGCTGTGTCCCCTGGCTGCTTGCCCTTCCATTCACTCCACCATAAAACTGCAGCCCAGAGTAGTATTGTCTTTTACACACTCCTGAAGAGTGGTGAGGAGGCTAAGGCTAAGCTTTGCACTGTGCACAAAGTTCTCCTTCAAAGTAGCACAAGTTTTGAATTTAAGCTGAAGCTAAGCCAAAACACTTTTGCTTAGTTTTTTTGCTGCTGTGGTGATGGGTGATTTTTTACTATAACAGAGAGATTGAAGTAGATATCAAAATATGGAGCCCTGTCCCTTTCCCAGGAGGGATGGGTTAGATAGCCCAAAAGATCTTTTATGTCTCACAGTTGGTGCATTATCAGCATAAAAAAGGAAGAGGATGAAAGGAGTGTGGGTTGAGGTACACGGGTATAAACACTGGACTTAACAGTTCTTGGCAGCTTGGCCATTTGTGGCTGCATTTGCTGTTAAGAAGGACAAGACACCTTTGCAGGAGCACCAGGTTGTGGAGACTGCAGCGAGAKGTATTCCTCATTTCACTTCTCTGCCCTACTGATAACTGTATTGGTTTATTGGTTTATTATTTCTTATTGGTTTATATTCATATGTGCTATGATTTTATCTGCACCTTTTTTTCTGAGGGCAGACAAGTTATAGCTTCAGGTTAAATGTTGGGCTGGCTCCAAGAGACTTCTGTTGAACATTACACTCTGCAAATCTGCTTTGGAATGAACTTCAGGGCAGTTTCCAATGCACAATTAGGACGAGTTTAATATCTGGCTTTTGATATGTCCATCACCACCGAAATGACTGGGGCCTCTGGCAATCTGGCCACAAATCTCGTAAGAACGGGCATTTCTGGGGGATTTCTGGCCAAGCAACAACAAAAAGAGATCTCGCAGCTAGAGGCATCAATTACAGAGGAGAAAAGGGTCTGGCCAAATTCCTCTAAATGTTCTTGACTATTGGGACAGTCCAGCTCTGTCTGAAATTCAAGCCTGGCTCCAGCCTTACCACCTTCCCTGCCCCAGGAAGGGGCCCACTGCACTATAGATTCTGAACAAAAGCCAGCGGTTTCAGCCCATCTCAAATAGCAGCACTCTCAGCTCTATTGGAGCCGGGGAGCAGGATGAAGTGGGGACAGTTGTTTATCAAACTGTCCTTTTTTTTGCTTTATTTTTTCCCCAACATGGTATTAGAAGGTGTCATATTTTAGAAGGTGCTTGAATATCAGCCCATCTCTAAGAGACATCAGTCTGTGTTTAAGGAGAGGAACGTCTGACAGTGCCCTGCTCAGTTCCTCTTAGGACAATTTGCTCATCAGCACGATTTTGCCCTTGTTTTTAAGAAAAAGGTCTCCATCCTGGCAGCAGCCTCATGCTCCACTTGTTAGCGGTGGCTGCCGTGACATCCCGTGGCGGTGTGTGATCGCTGCCGTGGCGGAGGCAGACGGACAGAGCCCACGACTGCTGGCCAGATATAGCTCTGCCAGAGATAGTGACGAGCGTGGCGTGGGCTGCTCCGTGTGCCCAAGGGGCTGGGTGGGTATCTGGGTGGGCAGCCCTGTGCTGTTGCTGCTGGGCACAGAGCAGTGTGCTGGGCAGCTGATTTAATTCCAGCTTAGCTCCATTGAAATCATCTACCACAAGGGGACCCACTGCGTTTAGAGGATGTGTTTTCTCATTTAGTTTTTGGCTGGCTGGCTGACTGTCATGGCTGAAACTCAAAAGAGGCAGCCAGCTCAAGGTAACAGAGAGATGCTTTCCCCAGCAAAGCTGTCTGTATCTCCACAATTCTTTTCCCCTTCATCCTTTTTTTTAAATGCAAAATATCTCTTCTAATATCTCACACCATGGGCTTTTTATCTCATGTTTTCAGGCTAGTAATAGGGATAAAGACTAAATCTTTGGTGCTGTCAGTCAGAGACTGATTTATTCTAAGCGTCATCTCAGGTTGAAGGGGAGGGTCCAGTGATCACGGTGATATTTAAAAAGTCCCTCCCATGGGTGTTGAGAAATGTATTCGCTGTTAGCTCATCCTGCAGTAACACTGCCTCTACCAGGAGGTGACCGCTTGCTTTTTCTCTCCCTCACTGACAGCCAGAGACCTGGCCCTGGAGAAGCTGATGGAAACAGGAGCCAGTGGCTTGTGTCTCTGCACCCCGGAGGGACGGACTGACAGCTTTACAGTTCTGCAGGGGTGGCTGTCCTTGCTCATGCTGTGGCTCCCAGTCCTAAGCTGCTACCTTCCCTAGAGGAAGGTGGCCAGCCAGAAAAATACATGCAAATATCAAACCTAGCTGATAAATGAGTAGCTGTTCAAAGTATGATCCGCCAAGATTATATTTAAGCAGAAAAATGATGAGAACACACTGAAAATGTGACAGGTAGGATTAAAGAAATACCTTTCGCTAACAGCCAGACTTCTAAATCTTTCTTTGGGTGGTCTTGTTCATTAGACATCTGGCTTCATTACTGGCTGGATGTGCCTGACTTTAGCTAAGCAGAAAAAATTAAAGTTATGCACCAGAATCTGCCCCACATCTGTGCAGAAATTAGTAGTAAAATGACGCTTATCATTCACCATGAAAATCATTGTCATTTCATGTCTGTGAAAATATATTTCTGAAATGTGAACTGTTGCTCTGGTTTCAAATACAAAATTGGGAAAGAAAAAAGTATATGGCTGAGTGGATGTAAAAAGGAGATTATTGCTCGATATCAAATCTTAAAAAAATTGAAGAATGCTGGTTAAGGTATTTGTAACCTATTCAACACAGAAAAAAATGATCTGATATAAACTTAGAAAGTGATTAGAATAATGTAAATTTCAGGCCCAGCTTCTGGGATTTTCAAAGGGGAGTGCCAGAATGCCAGACTCCTCTAGGTTCATTTGAAAAGCTCAGTCTCTGTGTTCATTCTTCAGTACTTTTTTCTTTTAAAAAGCAGTCTTCAGAAACCAAGCCGTCACTTGACCATGATCAGCTTGTGCCAGCCAATCCAGTAGGGAAAGTGCTATCTATTACAGAAAGAGCAGTGTTTGCATTTAACTGCACTCCTCAGGGATATATTTTTAGGGGGGTGCCTGTGCATGCACTCAAAATGCTGCTTATGAGCATGACCCCTTTATACTGGATTGTGGCRCTGGCTCTGCTGCTGAGCCCAGGCGAGCTGAGGGGAGGCATGCGAGCCTGCGCTTCTGTAGCCAGATGGAGTTCACACCCACTACAATTATGTTTGCAACACATGATTTGCTTAAGGTGCCTGTGGATGTTTCAAAAGAGTGGGGTGGTTTCAGTAAAGCAGTCTCAGAAGAAAAGCAGTATCAGTCCTTGGCATCTTTACCACTGAAATTTTCCTTCAAGAAGCAGAAGCCTAAGGCCAGCCTTTGTTTTTTTTTCACTTTGATGGAAAGTGTCGTGAACTTTTCATTTTAGGCTGGAGGGAAGTATACAGACTTGGAAAATGCCTGTGAAAAGGCCTGTATCAGTGGATTTCCTGGCACACAGAATTTCTGTTGTTATAGAACACAAAGCCATAGGACAACGCAGGTTGGAAGGGACCTCCAGAAATCATCTGGTCCAACCTTACATGGAAAAGGGAATCTAGAGGAGATTATCTAGCACCCTGTCCAGTCCTGTCTTGGAAACCTCCAGTGCTGGGGACTCCACCACATCCTTTTAGAGGTTGTTCCAGGGATTGCTTCATCATGGTGAAATCCACACCACGTAAGGAATCAGAAGGTTGTGATGAGCTGTATGTATCATGCCAGAGCTGTTGTTCCCTCTCTGACATCCTTAATAGATCCCTTGGCCCAGATACTTGTCATCCTGAGTGCATGATAATAACCTTGAATGCACTCCCATGGCATTAAGATAATTTTGGCTTCTCTGGTTGCAAATACCAATAACCAAATTCTGGATCTTGGTTCAGAACCAAGCTTCAATTCCGGAGTAACAGTGCTGTTGTCAGAACAAAAACTGGGTGCATAAAACCTATATCCTCAATATGTATCAATAACTAGTATTAAAAGTTGCTGACACGTGAACATTTCCTGCTTCCATGGATGTTGGCAGCACAACTTCTATTGACCACAGTGAGATGGGATGTACCTCAGTGGGGTGATATTCTGATCCACGTGTTTCTGCCATTGATTTACAGAGTATCTACTGCCACAGCAGCTATTAACCTTCGGTCACAGTAGGACTTCAATAACTGAAATACCACTCTGAGTTTTCTTTGTAATAGTCAATATGATTTGTTCTAGAAAAAAAACCATAAATATATCTTTAAAGAACGAGCCGTATCAGATTTTCAACTATCATAGGAAGACACTACTTCAACATTTTTCTTCAGCTATCCTTAGTCACAAAAACCAAAATTTCAGGGGAACTTGGGGCTTTAGGGAGCAGGAAACCAATGTGTTAATTAATTGTGGGCTGATGAGAACATTGCTAGGACAGATGTTCAGCCACTCACACGGGCATTGCAAGAACTTCAAGTGAGATCTCACTTTCCTAGGAAGGATGAAATCTGGGAGGAAGGGTGCATACAGAGGTGAAAAGGATTCTGTGACAAGGAAACACAGGATGGATCTGTACATGCATTTGCAGTCTGATTTGCAAAGATGCTGAGGACATGCAACTTCTTCATCCCCCTTCTTCTCCACTTTTAGCTTCAGGAACATATTTATGACACTGGAAAGTAGGAAAGGTCAGAGATAAGTCCTGTGAATCTGAGTAGAAAGCTTCTTCCTGATGTGAACTGGGAAGTGGTTTCACAAAGGCATGATTTGAGCAGAGAAGTATACATTCATTAAGAAACATCCTTCTTCAGAACCTGCATTTGGGCCACGTTTGTTTTGTGCATGCCCCAATTGGCACAATTAGCTCAAACATCCCTGTCACGCGTCAGCTGCCATGCAGGTGATTGCGGCTGGGAAATCAAGAGCAGTTCCACGGCTGCTGTTCATAAGTGCATAAGAGCACCAAACAGCCAGCAGCCTCCTTGAGGACTTGTCTTGCTCCTGAGCATGACCTAGCAGTGCAATAAGGAAGCTGGAAAGGGATGTGGATAGCTGTGAACTAAGGCGTTTCATGCATCACTTATCCATTGCCATTAGCTTAAATGCATCCAGGATCTAAAAACACCTTTGTGAGCATCAAAGACCTTTGCCTAGTAACATTAAGGAGTTCTTTCTCTTTCTCATGTTGTTCTTTGCCTGTGCCATCCCTGATCATTCTCATCTTTGAGTTTCGTAATGAATTGTTTGCTCTGCCAGACCCTAGTAATTTGGGGACTGAACCCCAAGGGCCKTGGACAAGCCCTCTCCAGCTGGGGAGCAGACAGTAGCTGTTAAAGGCAGACTGGGAAGAGGCAGGCTGCTGTAGTTTGTCTGTCCTGTCACTAGAGTGAGACATGCTCACAGCATCCTGGTTTCCTCTTTTGGGAGGTGCTGAGCAAGCCTGTGGGGTACTGGTGCTGGTGCTGGCATTGAGGGGGCACCCTGCACTGTGGTAGACCTTGGCATCCTCAGCAGGCTGAGCCTTGGGATTAGAAACTCTCCAGGTTACCTCATTCTACTTCACAGACATAATTTATTGTTTTTACAGTTGTCTTAGAATAGTGAAAGTGGAGGAGAGGGTGGGAGGGCCCCTAAAAATCCATTGTCATGATGTCTTGATAGACCCTGATTCCTGGGCTGATCCCAGCTGTAGTCCAACAGAGTCCTCAGAATCTTTCTGTTGACTTCTAAAAGTCTTTGATCCAGACCATCACACTGCTTAGCCTGGGCAAGAGCAAGCAGCAAGATATGTATTGCAGATATTTCTCATTGAGGCAGCAAGGAGAGCGAACTTTTTACTGAAGGGTAAAAAGACAGCGGTAGTTCTGACATCTAAATAAAATGACTCATGGAGGAAACTGCCCTCTCTCCCCGTCTGTGAAATGCCCACCTGAGAGGGTCCCATAAGGACGGGTTTTTTTCCGCATTTTTTCTTTTTCTCGGAGTGTGATGCCCTGCCAGTGAGTGGCTTGTGCAGTCCAGACGGAGAAAGCAAGCTGTTAAAAGGTAGTGATTGCAGCACTGATCTCTTGCAGGCTCTGCAGTGAGAGGAGGTGGTTCTGAATCACAATGAACTTAATTGAACAAGAAATGGCATTGATTTTTCCTTTTCAGCCCTCCCCGTTGCTCACAGCAAAGGTGCATTGAACCCTCTGCCCATGCCAAGCAGCAGAATTGCACAGCACAGTAGAATGGAGATTTTTTAGCTTTTGTCCTATAATTAGCATGTATTTATTTTTAAATAGGGCAAAACCCAAAGCTCTCTAGGCTTTGAATTGTCATCGGGGAAAAGCATTGCTGGTGCAGTATGAGTTTCGGGAGTCCAAGGAAGCAGGTTATGTGAGAAGCCACAGCTTGCTCCATACTCCCCTGCCCAGGAAATAATGTTGCTCTTGAGTCTATCTGATTGTTGAAAGAACTAGAACGACACAATTGCGAAGCTGCTGAAGGGCTTCTAAAAGGTCGTTTTATTTTATTTTTTGAACTTAGGCAGGGAAAGATACATAAGTGCCTCCAATCTGCAGGGAAGAAGAAAAGAAGAAAAGAATTCCAAACTCCAACTGCTGAATCAATGCTATTTTTTGCCCTGTTAGACATGTTAACACCTAAGTACATGTTTGAACAGCTAGTGACTTTCTACATAAGCTGTGAAACATATCAGTGAACATCCTCAGGTATTTACACTTACTTAGAAGTGTATGAGGTGTGTGTGAATTTTCCAGTGTCTCTCCCACTAATTTTTCCAATACGTTAAAAAAAAAAAAGAAAATTATGTGGGAGATGCACAAATTCATGCTAGCAGTCTTAGTGCCCAGATCCCAGCTCTGGTATCGTAATTGGGTTCCCTGCAATGCACAGCTTGTTTTTTTCTTGAGGGGAATTCTTCAGTTGAGACTGCCAGGCTGAGCAGGGGAGCGAAGAATGGCTAAAGGAAATTTAGGTGCACGGCACTAGGTAGAGCAGTGGATGCCATATATCACAGTGAGATCAGCTTCTCCCCTTAATAAACATGTATCCCCAGTAGCAGGTACTGGACAGCAGATCAATTTGACCTTATGCTGGAAACAGGAGGCGAGGACAAACCCCACCATGCTGTCGATCCCGGCTGCCAAAACAGCGTTTTGGGGCTGTGATCAGCTGGAATGCTGGGGCTGCTCTCCAGAACTGGCTGCTGCAGAGTCAGCGCAACACACCTCTCTCACTGCCTCCTGCCACTTGCTATTTTCATTGCCTTCCAAGGAGTGATTAAATGGATAGTGAGCATGTACGGGTTTCATGGAAAAGTCCTGTCATTCATTGCAATAAGAGCAGGATCAGACTCTTCTAGAGTTGATATAATTCGTGAAAGTGCCGATCATTGTGCAAGAACTGAACCAGTGCGTTGTGTTGCAATATGATACATATAAGGAWGTTACTGGCATCCAAGCACTCTAATGGGGAAAAACACAACCAAGAATTGCTGTTACCCGAAGGAGGGCCTATACTAAGAAATGACAGTCAAGGAAATGTCRATATTTTGGGTTCACATGCCTGTGAACTGCTTAGGGAAGCCTTKGACAGACCTCTCCTGCTTCTGCTAAGCGTTCACGCTTTGCAAACTCACCTCCGAGCTTGGCAGAGAAGGCCATGGATTTCACCTCCTCCAAGCCTGCTGCACCAAAGTAAAAAGAGGCTGGTTTTGCCATTGTAAGGGAACAGGTGGTATTTCTGCTCTCCTGGTAAGGAGAAGTCTCTAACCAGCTGAGTAGGCTGAAGAAGCCAGACAAGACCAGAAGCACCAAATCTTGGAAAGAATCAGGTGGGACTGGGCTTCTCTCTGTGAAAACAAAAGCAGAGCCACAGCTCATAGCAGTGGTTGTGGCTGGGCATATCTTTTTCCAGCAAGACCTTCAAGCCAGCAGGTAAAGGCTATTGCAGGCCCTCCAGCCCATTCCCACAGATAATGCCCTTGTCTCCCAGTGATGAGGCTGCTGAGAGATTGGAGGTTGGGTGTGAGCACCTGGGGAGTGTCTGACATCGGTCAGCACTGAGTGTATTTGAGGATGAAGCTGCCTCATTCATCTTGAAAGTGAGGCAGCTGTTCAACTACTACAGCTGTATTGAGTTTGGATTCTGACATTTTCCAACAGCTCTTGAAACAGAAAAAAGTATCAGGAAAAACAATAGGAGGCCTAGCAGTCTGATAGTCTATAAATGCAATACAGTGCATAAACTCTATGATGTATAGAGTTTAAAACATAAAATATTTCATATATCAAGAATATTCCAGTTATTCCATTGTGAGGATTACACCTAGCTTTTCRTGCCAGGCCTCCTTTTTCTGACTTTCTACTTGCAATTTTTCAATTACTTTCTCTAGCCAGAGGAGGAGTTTTGTGTGTGTGAAGTCTGAGGTTAATCTGACAAGGAATCTTAGAGAGATGAGCCTTTACATTGAGACTGGGGTTTCTTCTTGGTACAGGATTTTCAGTCTGGGGGATTTTTAAATTTTATTTTTAGACATTCTGTCTCAAAACTCAAGGTATGAAAGCATTTAATGTGATTATTTAGCTTTCTTCTCTGAAAAATTGCTCTCCTATAAATATTTTAACAAGGACACAGTTTAATTTGAAGAATTCTGCAGTGTAGTTGTTTTAACACACTCCTCTGATTTTAATCTGCTTCATGTCAGAAACAACGTATGCTCTTATTTAAAGAAAAAGTCTACCTATGTGCTAAGGTGCTGTGCTTTTACAAGCAAAGCAGACTGGGGAACCCTCTTTCTCTTTTGTCTATACCAAAATTTTATGAATGAAAAGTCAACCTTAGGAATATCAGAGAAAACTGGGCAAGCAGTTTAAAACCTCTTAGAAGATCCACATTTGTTCCTTTCTCTCACCAATGTCTGCAGTTTATTGCTAGTTAAACAAGTTGTGAGATGTGCTTGTGTGGCTGCTGCTGCTAAACGTGGTGGCACAGGTAGGCTCTGATGGCTGGGAGCCTCGGTGGTGTGCGTGTCCAGTTTGGGACTGTGTCAGATGAGAGGCACACGGAGATGCTGGTGGTTTCAGAGTTGCTGATGATGGGATGGTGACAGCCAGCAAGGGCTGCTGGGGCTGTTCTCATCATCAGCTTGTTGTGAGGTCCTGTGGCAGATGCATCCAGCCCCCTCCCTCCCACCCCGTGAAGAGACAACAGAGGAAATSTCACTGTCTGCTCTCTGTGGATGACTAAGGAAACTCTTCCTCCCATCAATCTTGTGAGGAACATTAGATGTGTCCTGGTGCTTCTGGGACATGGCTGAGGAGGGGAGTTGACCTTCCCTGCTGCTTTGGACAGCCAAATTAATCTTCATGCTGGACTTCCTATTTCACGAATAAAATTTAATAATATATTTAAGGTAATAAATTGTATAGCTTATCTATTACTTATCCAAATAATTTAGTTGTAAATTCTATTGATTAGCATGCCTGTTGCTAGAAGCCTTTGATGCAGGCACAGTGCTGGGTTGCAGACAGCTGGGCGCTATTAGCACCAGCATCACCTTATAGCTTGTTTCACCTCAGCGTCTGCCCAGTGACCACACTCCTACCAGCTCTGGTGTGACTCAGGTCTGGCATTGCAAGTATATTTGGGTTTAGGAGCTGTAATTGCAGGGGTTTGCAGGCTCTATCCAAGCAGAGAAGTCCCAGATAAAATTAAAACCTAGCTGGCCTTTCTTTTTGGTGTTCAGTTGTCTAACTGGCAGAAAACCACACCAGTATCTCCAGAGTGCTAAATTACTTTATTCCTCGCTACTTATTTTGGTAGGTAGGAAACATTTCTCTTTCACATCAGTGAAACTAAAATGCAGCACAGTGAAGTGGAAGATAAATCTGAAGTGCTATCAGATTTCTCAAATCCTAGCCCAGGCTCTGCACACTGGGGACTCCTCCAGCTCTGCACACTGGGGACTCCTCCAGCTCTGCAGCTGACCTACATTTAACCTTGTATTTCTTGCCCTTTCAGCTCCTGGGCTTTAAAAGCCAGATCTCCCTGGATATAATCCTGGTTCTCTCTGTTCTTCATCCCTGATTTCAGACTGTTAGAAGAATGGTTGATGGAGCTGGTTGCTTCTTTTGTGTGATCCAATAGATATCCATTGTGGGAATATTACTTCTTTTCCCTTTTACAGTAAGAATCCACTAACAGAAAATAATGTTTTTGGTTTATTGCTTTATGTTGTTTGGTTTTTATCACTCAGAAATTTTCTTTAAAATAAAGCTTTTTGCTTACCTGTGCTTCACTTCCAACATTTATTATTTTCTCTTCCTTTCCTCCTATTTTCTTACTGTTCACAGACATGTACTTCATCAAAATTCACTTTATAAAGCATTGCCAGTCACACCATGTGACTTTTCACAGGCCACAGTGTGCAGTCTGTATTTTGGGTGATGGTCCAGGTTGTTTCAGCTATCTCTTTCCAAGGCAGAGCTCAAGCTCTGCTCTGCTAAACCCGGTGTGACTTTCAGGCCAAGAGATTCCAATCTCACATCARTCATAGCAATGTTATTTAAATTGATAGGGTTGAAAATTGTGACTGTATTTATGGTTTATTCATTGGTTTCTAACATTTACAGGTTTTTAAGGAGCCATCTTCAGCTTCACTCACTGTATTATGCTTCCTTATGGCAGCAGTTGCTACCTTTTCACATATGAGTTGACTGGAACAGAACAGGGCATCTGCTACCATTAACAGGGATCCATGTTGTMTCTCTCTCCCTCTTGGACTGCATTTGATTAAAAGCTCCCCTGATAGCTCATAGAATTATTTAATCATAGAATATCCCAGGTGCAAGGTCCTGCACTGGAGTCAGGGCAATTCCAAGTACTAACAGAATGTATTCAGAGCAACTCTTAGTAAGAGAAGGACTTGGTGGATAAGAAGATTGACATGACCTGACAATGCACACTTGTAATCCAAAAAGCCAATTGTATCCTGGGCTGCATTCAAAGCRGTGTGGGCAGCAGGGCGAGGGAGGGGATTCTGCCCCTCTGCTCTGGTGAGACCCCACCTGGAGTGCTCTGTCCAGCTCTGGGGTCCCCAAAATAAATCATGGACCTCTTGGAGCGAGACCAGAGGAGGGCTGGGAAGATGACCAGAGGGCTGGAGCACCTCTCCTTTGAAGACAGGCTGAGAGAGCTGGGGCTCTGCAGCCTTGAGAAGAGAAGGCTCTGGGGAGACCTTAGAGCACCTTGCAGTACCTAAAGGGGGCCTTCAAGAGAGCTGGAGAGGGACTTTTTACAAGGGCATGTAGTGATAGGAAAAGGGAGAATGACTTCAAACTGAAAGAGAGTGCATTTACATGAGATATGAGGAAGGAACTCTGTACTGTGAGGATGGGGAGGCACTGGAACAGGTTGCCCAAAGAATTTATGGGTGCCCCATACCCTGGAAGTGTTCAAGTCCGGGGCCTTGGAGCAACCTTTCTCAGCTAGCTAGTGGAAGGTGCCCCTGCCTATGGCAGCGGGGTTGGAACTACATAATCTTTAAGGTCCCTTCCTACCCAATCCATTCTATGATATGATTCTATGATCCTGAGTTAGAAGGAACCCACAAGGATCATCGAAGTCCAACTTCCGGCTCTGCACAGGAGACCCCAAGAGTCACACCATGTGCCTGAAAGTTTTGTYCAAATGCTTTTTGAACTCTCTCAGGCTGGTGCTGTGACCACTTCCCTGGGGAGCCTGTTCCAGGGCCCAGCCACTCTCTGGTTTCTAATATGCCTCGGGTCCTGTCACTGGTAACCAGAGAGAAGAGATCAGTGTCTGCCCYTCTGCTTCCCCTCATGAGGAAGTTGTAGACTGCAATGAAGTCTCCCCTCAGTCTCCTCTTCTCCAGGCTGAACAGACCAAGTGACTTCAGCTGCTCCTCATACGGCTTCCCCTCAAGACCCTTCACCATCTTTGTAGCCCTCCTTTGGATGCTCTCTAATAACTTTACATCTGTTTATATTGTGGTGCCCAAAACTGCCCCCAGGACTCGAGGTGAGGCCGCCCCAGTGCAGAGCAGAGCAGGACAATCCCCTCCCTTGCCCGGCTGGCGATGCTGTGCCTGATGCACCCCAGGACAGGGTTGGCCCTCCTGGCTGCCAGGGCACTGCTGACTCATGTTCAACTTGCCATTGACCAGGGCCCCCAGGTCCCTTTCCACGGTGCTGCTCTCCAGCCTCTCATTCCCCAGTCTGTCTGTACAGCCGGGGTTGTCCCCTCCCAGATGCAGAATCTAGCACTTTCCCTTGTTAAACTTTGTTCAGTCGGTGATTGCCGATCTCTCTAATTTGTCCTGGTSTCTCTGAGGGGCCTCTCTGCCTTYGAGGGAGTGAACAGCTCCTCCAACTTAGGATTATCAGCAATCTTATTTAGTATACCTTTGATTCTACATCCAAGTAATWTATGAAAATGTTGAAGAGTGCTGCTCCTAAATGGAGCCCTGCAGAACCCCGGTAGTGACTGGTCRCCAGCCTGATGTCACTCCATTCACTAYAAACCTCTGTGCCCGACCTGTCAGCCAGTTTTTTGCCCATCAGAATCCTGCCATAGATCTGGAAGCGTCACACAGAAAGGACAGCAGTGAGAGCAGCAGAATGTACACTTCATTATAGGAAAGGTCAAGCAATTAATGTAATGAGCTCCACAAAGTGTATAAGGGTGCAGATCGTCGATGCACAGACTTAAAAGACAGTATGGTAGCAAACTCCAGAAGCAATTTCACTAACTTAAGAAATTTCTGAGTCTATGATGGCACTTGTCACAAGAGGGAAAAAACTCCTAACAACCCCAAAACAAACATCTCCCCTGTGTATCCTGTTCCAGGTCCTTGACTGTAGAGGACTGCTAGGCACAGAACTATTAGTATTATTAGCTTGAAATTGCGTCTTGAGAAAGTGACTGAACGTGGAAAGCTGGAGAGAAGAATTCCACTGAGGAACCACAGAGCTGGTGGGAGACATAAAACTGTTCATTATTCTTCAGGTCTGGGGAAAATTACAGCAGAAGTAAAGAATTTATTTTGAAATACATTCTGGTTATTTCAGACACTGAGTGGAATTTGCACCAACTGAATTGTTAGCATGCTTTTTTCTCTTAAAGGGAAGAAAATCTTGTAAAGTCATGGCACACATGGGGTGCATTCCTTTTTGGTTTTGAAGTGAGATCTAAATTAGTGTGATCTGAATTAGTGTGATAAACTTAAGGTAGAAAACTAGTCTGGACTTTTGTAACTGGGAGCCATACCCTATTCASTGCAGCAGACAACACACAAGCCATCTCTCAGGAGTTGTGATTAAGGATGTGGGTAGTGGCTCATTCCTGCCCCAGAGCTAAGCCCACCAGGAGCTCAGAGAGTTAGGAAGGAAATGCTCTTCCTTGATCCTGGATTTCCATCAAGTTGATTTAATCTCTCGAACTGAGAATTGCTCCATCTTTGTCTCTAATTTCTTCAGAATATCTAGATGGCCTCAGGGGATAGAAAGTAATATTTGCATGGAAGATCATAAAAGAAGAGCTACTCTAGGCTAAATTTTGCCTTTTGATGCATATGAGTTGATGATAAAGGAGTGTCTTGGGCTAAAGAASGAATCAGGCTTACATCTCATGTAAAGTCTTGGGTTTACTGCTGCAAGATTAAACAATCAACTTTAAATCAGGGTTTTATAGCAAGTGATTGTTGGCTTGTTTTTATAGTAACAGCCACCATTAAAGAACTTTTCTGTTTCTAACTGGAGACACAAAAAGAGAAGGGTAAGTGGTTAAAGCATTTGAAATATAAGGCAGTAAATTTTATTGTATGAATATCTTTTTTCCTGCTCCCTTACCAATTAGAGGGGAAATTTAAAATTTTCTTGTATTGTTGGGGAATTTAAGATTGATCTTGCAGTGTTCTGCATTGTGGAGAGGAAGAGTTGGGAATCCTTCCTGACCTGTGGGAGTGGCTATTCATTCYGGTTACTCTTTTAAAGAGACAGCATGCAAATCACATACAAAATGAGAAAAAACCTGAGCAAATCCCATCACAAAGGTTGCTGTCTTCCACACTGATTTTTTTCTAGCAAACTGTCTGGAGAAACACAGATACATCACAGCTACTTCAGGAACTGCCAAGCTTCTAATTATGTTTCACTGTTCTGGGTGTTACTTCCAGGATGATTTTTGGATCACACATGATAAAAGGTTACTTYGACTTAGCTAGTTATTAGCTAACAAGCACAAAAAGAAGGGAAATAAGGCAGTGAATGAAAATTCTGTAGGAGGGAGAGAGTGACTGCAGGAATCACTGAGTCATATTCTATTTGCTGCTGCAGGTGGTGTTGCCATCCTGATGTAGTAATGTCTTGATGACTGCTGGAAGACGCAGCCAGGGTGGTGATGTTTGCTTCTTGGAGAAGGCCACACCGGACTTTTCAGTGGCCTTGAAATAAACAATGCTCCTCCAAGAAGTATTGCAGCTTCATCCCATTAACGTAACCAATCCATACATTCGAAGTTTCTGACTCATGTCGAGCCCTGATGTTGGTAAGTCCAGAAGTATATTGTCTGATCRGTGCTGTCTTTAAAAGCCCACTTTACACTGGTGCATTTTGTCTCCTCTGGTTCTGTTGTTTTTTAAACATCATACTGAGGACAGTGTTAGACACAGGCATGCATCAAGGCCCAGACTAAGACCGAAGACACTGCTCTGTGAGTTATGCCTCCACAACCTCCCCTCTTCAATCATAACGTCCTTCTTTTGTGTGGGTAATCCTGATGTCTGCAGGTGATGTGAGTCCTCCATGACCCGAGGATTCATCCAATTTGTGTCCAACCAATCCGTGCTGCTCTTCTCTAAAGCTGGGGTCTCACCCACCACCCTCATGAGTTAAGGTGATAAGGAGATTAGTGAGTGTGCCCTTGAACACAGCAATATCACAAGTAACCCAGAGAGAGAACACAGGCAGCTCCATGGCAAGCTTTCCAATGTAAGTTTTGCCACAAAAAAAGCTTTGGACAACTTGCATGCAAAAGTAATTGCCACATCTGTATGTGCAGCTGCCTTGAGCCTGTGTGGAAGCTCATGCAGCTGGACCAACATGACATCATCAGAGCCTGAATTTGCAGCTGCAGATTATTTCTCATTGACAAGACCAGTTGGTGGCTTATCCCAGCCATGGGTCCAGTAGGTGTCATGGTGGTGTTTTGCAACAGCAGCTTGGCTCATACCTAATCCTCTGTTTCCCTCGGGAGCTCCAGATCAGACTTCTTWTGGTAACATCCATCAATCACTGCTTTACTGGGCGTAAACTTGGGGCAGGAAGAACTAGGGGAGCTGGAAGTCCTCTCACACAGCTCAGGGAACTGCTGAAGGAATAACAAAACTTCCTTCATATAATCTTATAAGAAATTTGAATTTTTAAAGGAAACAATCCCTTAAATAGCYCTCTACAGTCTGTTTCTGTAAAGCTTTCCATTTGGGAACTAACCTCCTTGTTTACCTTACAGAAAAGTTTTCCAGGGCTTCAAATTTTCAAGGAATTTTGAGAAGGTGAGGAGGAATTTTGCTTGTACACAAGCTGTGGGAGAACTTTTGGCRTTTCTCTTCACACTGGTGTGTTTCTGTCTCCAGCTGGGACCCATCTGAGTCCCTCCACTTGGCTGCTGCCCTGCTGTCCTTCGTGCATAAGCAGCAAGACATCCATTTTCACTCTTTTCTCCAGTTGAAATAATCTTGTAATCTGATAAAAAAGGCCATCATGRGGGCTGAAAAAACATAAAAAGTGGCAAGTTTTGTCCCCTCCTGACTTTCCTGACATTACCTTTCACTCAAGCTGCCGGGAACAGCTTCCCTTGTTATCCTGGCATTTGCTCTGCATCACGAAGAAAAATCCTCTTCCTCATTACCAGCCACGCATCGCCTCCTGCTTTGCACCTGCTTCTTGTTTTCCCCAATTATTTTGTTCACTTTAGTTTACAAGTCTTAATTTAGAAAGGAGTGAGCAAATGTAATTCTTCCTGGACACAGTTGTTCTCCTCCTTACCAATCCACTGAACTGCCATAATAACTGGCTCACATCCTTCCTTATTCCTTTCCTTCCTCTTCTCTTTCTGTCTCCTCAGATTCACTTCTTTTCCCAGCCTTTGCTGTTTCACCTCTCCTCACTACTTTCCTTCAGGCWTGTTGCACCTCTTCTGTGGTCAGCAGTGGGATGATCAGCTCTGTTGTGTGGTGCAAGAAGGGCTTGAACCAGTGGCTGTGCTTGGCACCAGGAGTCTGGGGTGCCAGTCAGCCCAAGGGCATTGCACCTGCGCCCTTTGGGACCAACTTCTTTGTATTCCAGGAGAAACCAGCTGGTGACAGCTCACAGATCTGATGATGGTGGTGGTGGGACTCAGGCCAGTGCAAATGACCTGCTCTATTTTTAATTCCTAAAGCCTGGAGGAAAGGAGCATCACAGAAATTGCCTTTGGTTCACTAGGAAAATGCTGTAAATTCAGGGTGAATCTCAAGCAATCTCAAATGCCTCCAACCCCTCATTCCTAGTAACTCCTCATAACACCCTGGTGACACACAGCTGTCCTGTGACAGTGGTCCACTCCCTGTGAAGGCTTTTCCAGGTGCTAAAAACTGTGAGCAAACTGCCCCAGAGCCCAAATGTTTTCTTCAACATATACTGGCAAAACTTAATACAGCTAAGCTGCCTGTGAAACACGTAACCTCGAAGGAGTTGCCATTTCTATCTCAAAATTTCCCTTCATTTGATGAGAATAGCTAGTGACAAGCAGGGCTCACTGTGGTTCTTGGAGGAGCAGGCTCTGGAGTTCCACAGGAGTGGAGGTGATGGGGTTTGACCTCCAGCTTCTATTGAGTGCTCAGATTCATCCCCAGCCTTTGGCCTCTAAGCAGAAAATGCTGTGATGAGGCTGTGACTTAGACAAGCACTGAATGCAAATGTGCCTTCCTATCAATTAAGCAGGAAGGAACAATCATTTGGCTGCAAATATCCTGACTGCTAAAGCAAGCAGTTTAATTACTGAATCTTGCTGAAATTCAGCTTCATTGAGAAATGAAGTCTCATTCTCTTCCCATGGGGGTGACTGCACTTCTGTTCCCTTAAGGAGTGTGGTAATTTTTCTTTCTGTGGTCCTCATGGTTGGTTAAAAATCAATTTTCTTTATCCTGATTCTATCTACATAAAATCCTGCTGTGCGCTAACTGCAGCCACTCCTTTGAGCCCAAATGCCTACTGTGATGACTTTTCTTAGGTGAACTTTACCTCATAAGTGTTGTGTCATTATTTAACATGATCAAAAGCTATTATAATGGGTCTGTATAATTAAAGTAATTAATTTAACTAATTACCTTTTTTTTTTAATAAGGAAAACAGATATGTGTAATAAAGTAGTGCTCTTGTCTTAATCTTCCATCTTACTCCTATACAAATTGAGCCTCCCACATGTGGACCTTTTTCTCATTTCATAAAAATAGAATAAAGCAATTTAACAGGATCTGGAAATTCTCCAGGACATGTAATTAAGGGCTGGGTCTATTTGTCTGCCTAGCTTTCATAATCTACTAAATATACTTMTATTAGTGCTTCTGGCCTAAAAGCTGGGGGATACTCACTACTAGGTCCGTACTAGATTGTGTTCCTTTCAGCTTAGCACGCACCAAAATGTTTCGTATGCAAAAATTTGGGATTTCAACAATTTACATGAAAGAATAACAGAGGTGGAACTACTATTAAGAAAAAATATTGACTTGGTTTTCATTATTCACCCCACCTGCTGCCTCAAATGGCTCAAATCCAAATGTTTTGACACCCGAATCCCAACATCAACCTGTGCTTGTAAAGTTAGTGCATATTTTAGCTGTTAAGGAGCTGTATATTGTCAGTTTGTCACATGCTGTAAACTGGCACATCTTTATTGAAGCCAGTTGTACTCTGTCGACTTCATGCAAAATGAATAGCTGGTCCATTGTTTTGTAAATCTTTATCCAATTCTAATTAAAATCAAATAATTATCTTGCCGGCTTCCTAGAGAGCTAGATCAGACTCTGGGAAACAATGGGGAAAACCATAATTTGTGTGATTTTTTAATATCATACCCAAGGAGTTATATTTATGCTAATGTCCTTGGCTAAAATCCAACAAGCAGAGCTGGTGACTTCAAACAACCTTCATCGCCCCACCTTGAGGGTCCCAGAACCAATGCAAAGAACTCTATAAAATATTGAAATTTCAGGTCTGAAAGCACTAACACTAAATGGCACTCCTCAGTTCCAAATGCCAACCAGCTGACCAGAGGGAAAAATTTAATGATCCTCACATCTGATAGCATAAGAAAATTCTGAAAGTTTAAAATTTGTCCTTTCATCTTATCAACAAGCCATAATGGATTGAAGTAACTTGCTACACGATTCTAGCTCAGTGAGAAGAGGGAAAAGAAGTGTGACAATGAGTCATCTGGTACAAAGCATCAGAATTCAGAAAATAAAGCATTTTTTTTCTCCAGGCAAACTGCCTTTTATCTGATAAGGTCTGCATGACAGCTGTGTATTTCCAAGAGTGCCATTCTCTAGAGGCAAGAGAGCTTAAGAATACCAGTAAGTCATGGGTAACCTACTTCTCTCGGGTATTACCTCGCACGCTCCTTTTCTCAGAGCTTCTATCTCAGTAAACTCAGGGAATCACGGGCAGTGCACACACTTATAAAGTTGTTCCCCACCGAGACTGACCCCCAGACACTAACTCAGGTCCCTGGACTGCTCACTTACAGGTTTACAGTGCCCTCAATCAGTCCTACAAATAAAAACAAGGAACAGGGACTGCTGTTAATAGAAGGTTCTGAATTAGAAACCTTGTGATTTGCTGCTGGCACTGACAGACAGGCACAACCTTGTCAGCCCTGCTAATAAACTTCAGTCACAGAGCTGACCTGCTGACAGGCTTCACAAGCTGATGATATCTTGCAGCTCTTAAGCAAAGATTGTTTCACATGTCAATGCAGAAGGCTTCTCTATGATATTATTTTTAGATTAATGTTTTTATTAGAGAACTAGAGTGAAATGAGAACACGAGGAAGAGGGGAGGGCTGTGACATCAATATTTTCAAATGCTTCTCCCTTCCCCCCTGCTCCTTAATCTATGCTGAGTACCATTCAGTGATGGAGCCTTACAACTCCACTCATCAGAAGTCAAGGACCACAATATGGAAGTGCTGGATATGGAACAAAATATGCTGGATATGGAACAAAATATGCTTCATGCAAAGTGGTCCCAGCCCTAGGAACCAGCTGTTTCAATAGAGCATGAAAGATAATGCATGGCTGTTGGCAGGCAGGGAACAGTGAGCTAAATGACTTCAGACTCCCCATAAGCATCTTGGCCCTGCTTTACACAGGGCTGCCCATGGACACTGCTCTGCCCATGTCCTCACCCCTCATGAGCTGTCTGTCCCAAGTGCATCCACGCTGCACATCACAGGATACACCTGCTAAGGAGGCACCTGCCCTATGCTGCACCACCTCTGGAAAGATCAGAGAATCAGAATTATAGAATATCCTGAGCAGGCAGGGACCACAAAAATCATCGAAGTCCAACTCCTGGCCCTGGTTAGGACAGCCCCAAGAATCGCACCATGTGCCTGAGAGCATTGTCCATGCATTTCTTGAACTGTGTCAGGCTTGGTGCTGTGATCACTTCCCTGGGGAGCCTGTTCCAGTGCCCAACTACCCTCTGGGTTTAGAACCTTTTCCTCATATCCAACCTAAACCTCCTCTGACACAGCTTCAGGCCATTCCATTGGGTCCTGTCACTGGTTACCAGAGAGAAGAGATCAGTGTCTGCCCTCCTCTTCCCTTCATAAGGAAGTTGTAACTGCAATGAGGTCTCCCCTCAGTCTCCTCTTCTCCAGACTGAACAGACCAAGTAACCTCAGCCCCTTCTCATACGGCTTCCCCTCAAGGCCCTTCACCATCTTTGTAGCCCTCCTTTGGATGCTCTCTAGTAGCTCGGTATCTTTCTTACATTGTGGTGCCCAAAACTGCCCACAGGACTCAAGGGAAGGCTGCCCCAGCACAGGGTAGAACGGGACAATCCCCTCCTTCAACCAAGCGGCAATGATGGAGATACGAGATCCCTTTAGTACCCGGCCTGGATGCTGCCCCTCAGCACGCCCACTGCTACCCCTGCATTAAGACATGGCATCTGGATGGTGCCTGCCTGGCATTAGGTGGCTGACACCCACTGTGCCTTGACAGCTTTGCACATCCGTCATGCAGACTCTACCTGGGAATCAGTCAAACCCGGCAGCAGGGCCAGTTCTTAATGCAGCAGCAACTAGACCTGGACCTGGAGGGCTCTTTACCAAAGGAAGCTGAAGCTCCTTATATGGTTTACATGAAAAATTGAGGGGACCATTTGATAACTGTTGGAGATTACCAAACGTACATAGAAACCTCCAGCTCAGGAAGGCCATGGCAAAAAGTACATTTGCSCTGGCCATATACAATCCCTACGCCAAGGCAGTAGGAAGCCTGACAACCCACTGTGATCCTCACAAGGGACAAGAAGCACATGTTCTCTGTGCATACATTGGCAGAGTACTCTGTCTCTGTAACCTTCTACRTCACTCTGTGCCGTGACTAGTAACACCTATGCTACTGCCTACTCTTGAGATTCCTCTTTTTTCTTTCCATCACTTCTGACTCCGTCCCTTCTAATAGTTTCCCCTTCTCTGTCCCTTCTGTTTTCACACAGCAGACTCTTCTGTCCCTTCTCCACCAACTCAGCTGTATTTGCCAGACCTTCTCACTGAAATCCTTCCTCTAGGAGAAAAAACACTTTAATTCTCTTTTGGACTCTTCACTGTCTGAAGCAAGAGGAGTAGCTCCAAGTTGTGAGGCTGACTGGGACATCCAAAAATCTCTCTCCCCAGCCAACACTTCCAAATGTAGGCTTTGTCCTCTTCATGCTGCAGCATAAGGATGAGCAGGAAACCAGGCCATTTGGCTACTTCACACAGCCTCCATCACTGGTGGGTAGCTGATTAGACAATTGCATGAATTCCTCTATACGTCTTAATACAGAGTCTTCTGGAAACCTAGGTAGTTTTACATGCAATTCTCTCTCTCAGACCTTTGTTGAAACATTCGTTGCTTTGCTACAACCTCATGCCATGAGAGGAGTGTTTGCAGGGCCACCCCATGCTTTGGTGTAGAAACCCCTCCTTAAAATGGACCCTTCACGGGCCATAATGTTCTCCAGTCTTTGGATAAACTCTTGGTGGATGGGTGCCCTTCTGCCACCATTTGAACCAGGTTTATGGTTTGTCCATCCAGAAAAGCTGAACAGCTCTTGRCTGGTGCTGCAGTACCCTTCACACTGAAGGCCATGCTGTGGACTCAATCCTGGTGTGACCATTTACGGTTTGAGTGGTGAATGCCTCACCTTCCTCATTGCCCAGAGCTTGAACACTGTCCTGTGCAGGTGACTGGTGACTTGCTATGGCTCACCAATGTGGCTGGGTCAGGGCCTGACAGGGAACAACAAGGAGGTTCTCCTGCCCATTTAAAACAGTGAAACAGGGAATGGTGGCTCAGGGTCCTCAGCTGTAATTTGCCAGGCAAGGATGCAGCCCCACGGATTTTCACAGGTGCAGCAAGGGAAGTGCCGGTAATAGAATGAGGAAGGCTCAAAAGAAATATTTACCTGGCAATACCCTTTAAACCCATGACTCATCATCACAAGCGCACTTCTATACTCTTTCCATTCATGTCTCAAGGACCAATACCTCAGTTCATGAAAATTTCAGGCAGTTGCTTTTTTGTGTGGTATTTCAAATTCTGGCTAATGGATGTGGGTAGCACAGATGACTTTGTTATGAATGAACAGTGCTCTGGTGAACAAGTCCATGCACTTCTCCGGCTTCTCACCAGAACACGTGAGGCTGTGAGTGGGTTTGACAGGGTCAGACTTCAACATCTGAAATGGAGCAATGATGGAGGAACTGCTGCTTCATATGCTTATCAGCCATAGACTCAGAAAGCAAAACAACCAGATTTCAGGGCTCTTCTTGATGGAGAAAACCCTTTAGAGAGAAACCCTAGTGCAGGTCTAGGCATAATGCGAGGTCTTATCCCACATTAATGCATTGATTATTGTAATTATGTCCTTTCAGGACACTTTCAAGCTACACTCTATCCAATTATAGCTGCTTTAAATACATTTGTACTGTACATCATGTGGTGCTGGAGAAAGGATGTAGTATATGTATCTTATTTCGTTTCTTGTTCTTATAGTGAGGCTTTTTATGGGAAGACAGTTGGCATTATTAATATTCTTGATTTCACTGATGGCTATATATGAAGCTATCTTCCTGTGCACCATGCCAAAAATGTTCTTATATGTGTCTCTGCAGTGCAGAGTGTCCAGTTTTATATAGGGATGAAGAATAGGCCCTCCATACTCTTGGCCCATTCTTTTGTCATCGGTTTTATACACTGAATTTTCATACACTTCATTTGCAACAGAACACATGAAATTGTGGCATCACTGAAKTCCACAGCAGCAGTGAAGATGACTTTAGTGGGAAAAGGATTTCTCCTTGAATATCTACCTATGTTGATCAATACTGTTTAGAGGAGCTAAACCTCCTGGGCTCCTTTTGCAAGGGAGCAGCTCTTCTAGATTTCTTTCTTCCTCCTGTCTTTTCCTTGCTCCTCCTTTACAATTTGGGTTTGATTGTTTGTTTGGTTTTTGGTTGGTTGGTTGGTTGATTGGTTGTTTTTTGTTTGCTTGGTTTGGGTTTTTTACTTGCCTAAACTTGAAGAAAAACTTTCAGCACCAAGGCTTTAATTATCYTGACTATGGATCCTCTTCTCCTCTGTGCAGAGGGTAAGGCCAATACTCATTTGTAGCTTACTTTCACCACCTTTAATGGATTTAAACAATGTGTTGGCTTTCTTTTGATTCTTTCACGGAAAATGATCTCAGACTGAGAGAACCTCCACAAAAGCTATTCTCAGATGAACATCACACTGTTTGCAGTCCTTTCAACTGCTTTTCCACACCACAGAACCCTCTCCTCTCCTCTCCTCTCCTCTCCTCTCCTCTCCTCTCCTCTCCTCTCCTCTCCTCTCCTCTCCTCTCCTCTCCTCTCCTCTCCTCTCCTCT